>CM056998.1:92467894-93182652 GCA_029891345.1 Dryococelus australis | reverse complement strand
CAACTGGACCATTTACCACTTAGCAGATGATGAAAAGCAACAATTTTCTACTGCCATTGCTGTGTTGTATTTAGATGTGTATATTGATGATGTGGTGTCAGGTCAACACATACTGGAAGATGCATTCGACAGCCAGAAAGAACTGATAAAATCAATTAATTCCCTAACTCTAACATTTCCCCTTCCTTGCGTTGTACAGTTACTCATGTGGTACAGTCCGCTCAAAATTACATTAACACACTGTATTTATTTAAAACTAACCTTTCATAAAATCTAACCTAAACTAACACTTATGTACAGTTTTCCTTAACAACTAACCTATCTTAATACATTTGTACTGTTTGTTTCGATATCTGTGTAGCATTTAAGGAGTGGAATATACTGGGTGGCGTCGTAACAGCACACTTGCAATGCATTTTCTGTCATGCTCTTACAGTTACTACACATTTCCAATGTCTCACAAAGTCGCCCAGTGATGCATTGTTAGGGAAGTTGAGAGTATGCATTCCAGCATATTCATACCTACTTCTAGGCCGTGTTACCGCACAGCTCATACTTCCTAACCGTGCTCACACATTCTCTGGGACTCTACTTTCTGCAAATTTCAAACACTCTATAATCTGGTACAACCTAATTCTAATGCGAGCACGCGTGAGGTTAAGGGTCAAGCCAAGAATTAATTTTTCAGCTTGTCAAGGGGTTGACTCTAAATACTTCCTCTCGTGCTCTAATACAATTTAAGGATAAGTTCAACTTATTAATTACTCTTATTTATTTTACATAATGCCCATTGTCAAGAGGGAGGAAATTCTACTGTGTTAACGAGGCACTCGTTAGTGTAGGACCTCGGTTCCTGGCAATTCCTCTTTATGAATTCCTATGCCTTAAAATTTTTAATACACAAAAGTAGTGAAGCACATTATATACAATTTTTGCTTGGATTCTTAAGATTTATCTGTACACTTTTTCCAGCAAAACGAACGTGAAATGCCCCAATGGTAATTCCTAAGCTAAGAATAGGAATTAGTTTACGAAATACATGATCACCAAACTTTTATTTTTCCTTACGAAAGTCAACTATGCTAAAGATTTCCTAATCCTATTCTTTCCTAATTCTAAACCAATTTGAACGAGTTCTTGCACTCTCGTTCATTCGTGATCTTTCTGCTAAACACTTAGATATTCTATAATAGAGGCAACAAAAGTAATGGTACTCAGGTACTCACTCATTGTTGTCCTTGCATTGGGTGATGTAGTTTCGTCCTTCAGCATTTCTGTGGTTGTCCTTGCTTCCTATGCGAGGCGGAAGACGTTGACGGCCAGCGGAATGTAGAACATGGTTACCAAGGAGCTTCTCTGTAGCACCCGGGGGTATGTGTCATGCACCTGGCATGCAGTGGGGTCTCTCGTTGCGGCTGGACAGCGGTGTGGGGCAGGCCTTGGATAGTAGCCTGGTTACAGTTATCTACTGGGTTGACTTGATCAAAGTCGGCCTCGGTGGATGTCTCTGAATGGCTCAGCTGGTTGTGGGGCTCTTCTGAATACCCAGTTCAACACTCGCTGTATCCTTCCACTATGGTTGTGGGAGGGGCTGCTTCCACAGCGCCGACGCTTCCCAGCGTCCGGGTAGCACTGGTTGTTTCCTGTTGCTGGTACCTCTTCAGGCTCGGTCTTCTGACTGACCGTAGCAGTAGCGGCCTCCTCATTTGCTGTGTTGTGTACTCCAGATGCAGTTGTCGACTTCCCGTTGCCAAGAATTTGTGGACAGCAAAGGAGGGGTAGCAGATTGCATGTCAGCATGTCCTTATCCTTTGAGATTTCCACGTCCACGGGAAGTAGCATGGATGGAATGGAACCTGGAAGCAGTGGATACGATGCCTCGTCCAGTTCGAGCTCCTGGGCTAACAGTTTTTCCTCTAAGGGCGAGAAGGCTGGAGAGACGGTTACGACATCCAGCGAGGTTGTCTTTGGGTGTTTCCGACCGTTTGAAGCCAGAGTGTTGGCAAGTGGGAGAGCTGCGGGAGCAGGCTGTGTTCCAGCCTCTGCTGCTAGGGTCGCCTGAGGTTCACTACCCTCAGTGCTTGTACTACCTGCAGGGTGCTTTATACTTATAGCTCTATTGTATGGGCTCCGCCATGAGCTTTCTGTTATGGAGTTTTATCTACCGGCCTGGTCCTTGGGTGAGTAGGGGAGGTAAGAAGGAGGTTTCGAAAGTAATGTCCTATGGGACATTCCTCCTTGGGCTCGTGGTAGGATGTACGTCCTATGCAGAGGTCCCGGACTTCCTTGCCGGAGATCGTGGACCTCGTCGCGTTAGCTTTGTTGGGGTCGGCTGTTTGGTACCTGCTTTGGGTTTTGGTATTGGAGCGTTCGCCCATGTTAAGGGTCTCAAGAGGTATGGGCAAATCTGCTCATATGTGACTTTGCGTACATGGTCTTGGCTATCAATTACCCGATAAAACTTGCCGTACTGACAGACCACCGAGAAAGAACTGATCCACTTTGGAGTTATACTAACTGCAAATTGGTCCGACGGCTTACAGAGTGGGTGGTTCTTTACCAAAACCTGAGACTTAGCCACCTCGGTTATTCTACTGGGATCAACTTGGGATCTGGTGGGAGCTTCCCATTGCCAATCTCTAGAACCGAGGAGTTGACTAGGAGAAGCTCTAATGGCTTCGTTCTTTCTCCTTCTGAGGGCGAAAAGAATAGTTGGGATTTCCTTATTCCACTGCTTATGATGGTCCCCTACGCTTAGCCGGAGACATTTTTTCAGTTCTTGATTTCTCCTTTCCGTTGGGTTCAATTGGGAATGTATGGAGGGGTGGTCCAACTATCCACCCCTCAAGCGGTACATGCCTCCCGCCAAGGCCGACTGGTAAAATGCGTTCCATTGTCAGTGAGGATAACTTGAGGATATCCCCAATGAGGAAATACTTTGGTATTGAGTTTTCTAACTATCTGTTTGGTCTATTGGCTTGGGAGAGAGAAAGCCTCTACCCAGCGGGAAAATAGGTCCGTAACCACCAGCAGATAACAATGTCCTCGAGTACTACAGGGGTACTGACCCATGATATAGGCAGCTATGCGGATCCAGGCCCGGTATGATCTACGGGGTGTGGGGGCATTTATAGGTTGGGGATAACTCTTGTTCCAAAAGCAGGTTTGACACTGCACAACAAAATGTCTTAACATACCAGTCTATTCTGTCCCATATGTATCTTTCCCTTATATTCCTCATAGTTTCCCAGGTCCTGGGATGCAGTAGAGATCATTCCTAAAGGCTTAGAATATCCATACCTTCCAAGGGGCTAGGGGTTGCACTGTCCGTGCCCATATTAGGTCGTTGCATAAGCGCTATCTGTGGTGATATCCTCTAAGGAAACATTTCACCTGCAATAGGACCCATTATTTTGTGAGACGCATTTGTTGGAGCTGTAGCCCGGGCGTCTTGGGGTGCTTTGGGGCATCGAGGGGGACGAGTTCCCCCCAATTCTCTTCTGCCTTAGCACCTTTGGTTAGGTTTGTGAAGCGGGAGAGTGTATCCTGTAGGTCATTTGTAACCCTGGGACAAAGCTGGACAGTAAAGTCGAATTCTGTGAGAAACATTTCCCACCTTCCTAATTTCGCCTTTTGGTGGCTGGATTCATGTAGCCACTGAAGAGCTTTATTATCTGTACGTAAAAAAAAGTGTTGACTGTCTAGGAGGTACTCATACTTCCTCACCACCTATATGATGACCAAACGCTGTTGTTCATTGCTATGGTAACGCTCTGTCTCACTCAGCCGGGTACTCACATAGGCGATTACCATTGATTGGCGGTCTTCATCTTCTTGGTAGAGTACGGCGCCCAGCCCAGTTTGACAGGCGTCAGTTTTTAATATGAGGGGTTTCCCCTCTGTGGGTCTGTGTAATTGTCCTATTTGTCAAAAGTGCTCCTTGAGAGCCTCGAAAGCCCTGTGATGTTCCGGAGTCCATTGCTACCGGCTATCTCTTGAGGAGCAGGTGATGAGGAGCAATTAAATTTGCTATGTTGATTATGAACACATGGAGCCAGTTGCATAGGCCTAGAAATCGATGCAACTGCTGCTTGGTGTGTGGTGTGGGGAATTTTTGGATAGTCCTAATCGCTTTCGGTTGGGGGAAGTTCCCCTCCGGGGATATAACATGCCCTAGGTAGTCAATGGAGGACTTCCAGAAATGACTTACTTAATTTACAAATGAGTCCGTGGTTGTGGATAGCTAGTCACTCCAGAACTCATGTCAGATGGGCACAATGTTCCTCCCAGGTTTTTGAGTAGATTATAATGTCATCCTGGTAGGCAAAGCAGAATTTGCCTATGTACCAAGTGAGTAATTCTACCATCATTAGCCGCTGGAAGGTGGCTGGCGCATTCTTCAACTCAAATGGAAAAACTCGAAACTGGAGTGTTTCTTCCCCTGTGGGGGTGGTGAAAGCCATGTACTTATGGCTATTGGGATGCACTGTGGTCTGCCAGTATCCAGACTGGAAATCTAATGTGCTAAAGATGGACGCCTCCCCGATTTCCCAGACAGTGTTCTATATATAGATTGCCGGGGGTGGGGGCTATAGGGTACGTTTGGTCATTTAGCTTTTTATAGTTAACGCAGAATCTTTGCCCTCCGTTCTTTTTCGGAACTAATACTATTGGAAAATTGTATGGTGAGTTGGAGGGTTCTACTATCCCTTGTTGTTTCATTTCAGCTACCTGCTCATTCTAAGATTTTGCGCTGTTCATGGCCTGACATTTTATGAGGGGTGTTGTAAATGGGTTTGTCTTTGGTAGGCCATATCACGTGCTGAATGCTGCGCGTTTGGCGTAGTGACCAAGCAGTTGTGAAAACACTTGCATTTTTCTCTAGGATTTCTTTTAATTCCCAAAATCTGTTGGGTCCGAGATTGCACTGAATATCGCTTGGGTCTATCTGATATTCCCCGGGGTCGTTTGGGGATGCACCCCCAACAAATCGTTATAGGTTCTGTTTGCCTGTGGTCCATGATACACTGTTGGTCTACCAGCCAGGATTGTCCCAAGATAATCCCCTCATCAATATCGCTGGATACAGTAAAACAAACTTCATGGGTGAGATAATGTACTCGCATAGGGAGCCGGACTTTTCCCTCATCCCGCAGAATCTGACTGGCTTGAGCCATTCTCACTACTAGGGGCTGGGGTTGGAGCCGGGCCCTCTGGTCGACTGTCAGAAGGTTGGTTCGTATAAAAACTTCCTGTAGCTGCTGAGTCAAGTAGTGCCCAGCAAGGGTCACAGTTTATTTCTATCCAGATGTGGGAGGCCTCTTGTGGCGAGTCGATGTTCAGTTCAAATTCCAATTGGGTCACCATAAGAAAATGGTCTGAGGAAAGGCTTTGAGTTCCCTGTCTAAGGGGGTGGATGGGGCGGCTCCTGTTGTAGTGCCGGCCCAGGCCATGCAAGCAGCATGGCATGGGGGCGGCAGGCTGAGGAGGGGTCATTTCACACCTTGCAGGCGGTCTAAAGAAGGGGGGGCAGACCTGTGGCCTTGACGGCACATGTCGGGGTGTTTACCTCAGAAAGCACCAAGTTGTTTTGTTCAATTTCCTTCGCCCTCTCCGCTAATTGGTCCACGGTCTGTGGGCGATGGGTTAACAGGAGGTTACAAAAGGAAAAGAGGAGGGTGCGGGCAATGCACCTTACCTTTTCTGCTCGTTTTCGCCGTGATATATCCACTTGTGGATTTGCTCCTTCCTGTGGATAAATATCTAGACCTCTTCCTCTGGGGACTGGGTTCGAGAGTGAAAGTCAGTAACAAAACTTGAAATAACTTCGCCAGTGAAATGGGCTGAGCTGGGATCTCAGCTAACCCCACTTTAGGATAAATTAGCCGTATTTATCCCACCATTGTTTTACTTTACCAAACAGTTGGTGACGTGCCCACCTACCCATTGTTTGGTCGGGATTTGGTGTTACCTCATTTCCCGTTCACAGTCATTCAGGAAGCTGACTGGATCTTTGTGAGGTTGACCACCGAATTCAGGGAGTTGTATTTCTGTTGAGTGGATGGAGGTCACAAGGCTTAACCTCGGTCCAGGATTGGGTGGTTTGTGCAGGAGATTGCGCCTGCAAACCTCGCACTGATACACTTGGCCAGGATGAGCAACCCTCTCCTCCAGCCATCCTAAACATTTGTTATGAAATTCCTCTATGCATAGTATACACCATATTGTGTATCTCCCTTGTCTGTCACATTCAGGCCAGATACATGTGACTACATGGCTCTGACAGCATGGTTGGCACCTAAACTCCAAACCATCTGTACACCTGGGGGTATCCTCCCATTCCAGGCAGACATAGTGATACTGCCTTTGACAATATTTACACCGGATCAGGTTTAGTCTTGTACAGTGACAGTTTTCTATTGGGCATTGCATGTCCCTTTCTTGGAAGTTTTCGGCCTGAGTCGTCGCTTCTGAGATATCATGCAAGCTTTCTTCCGAGACGGACGTGATATAGGCTGGATTGTTGAGCACCACGGGGTGTTGAACTACTGACTTTCCAAAGTCAGATGTGTCTGACACTTAAAGAAGGAAGGCCTTGATTTGAAAGTTCCAAGACCGTTTATACCTGTTTTAACCAAGGCACAGTTTGAAACAAGTGTAAATCCACATGTGTTGTATAAAACTTAATCCTGGCAAGCCAACTTAAGTATATATCCTTGAACTAGAATTATTGCATGTCTCTTTATCTACAATTACATTGTTAATCCAGTTTGTGAAAATATATAGGTTTGCATGGAGGCTAGAAAAGCAGTGACATTGAATCCTGAAGGAACTTGGGCAGTGTCTAAATGCTCTTTCATGCTCTTGCTCTCTTGAACACGTCATAAGGACGTCACAGAAATGCTCTCTGGTCATCTTAATTTGTAGGACAGGAGGCAAAAGAGCGAGAGCACAGAGAGGACATAAAGTTGTGCTCCCAATGGCACTTTAGGAGTTTAGCTTAGCACAATTGTGCACACTGCATCAGCTGCCTGGAGGGAGGAAGGGAGGGGGTGAGAGGGGGGTAGGAGGGAGGATGGGAGAGAGAAAGAGAGTGAAATAGAGAAAGAAAAATAGAGAGAAAGAGAGGTGTGTTCTCACCAGGTTTTGCGAAAGAGGGCTCTCTCGAAAGAGTGTTGTCCATTCACGATATCTTTACGACCTTTCTGAAGCCCTGCTAAATTTATACTTTTGGCTACTGATTACATCCTTCTGCTATACCTAAACATAAACACTGCCATGTGACCTACTTTTATATCAAATGTGTTGGTTACTGTTTACAGCTGTTCAAAGAATTCTGTTACAACTGCGGCGGAAAAACCAGTAGTATTTAAACTCTTGTCAGTGACAAGTGTTGGGTTATTTCATTAAAAGGAAGGCCTTAGTTCGAATAAATATTAAAACGAGGGAGCAACCAGTCCAATGAAAAAGACAGTAAATTGAAACACGCAAGTCGTGTTGCTAAATTTTTGTACGTAGCAGCGACAAACTTAAAAGATAGCAGTGAACGTGCACACAAATAGACCTACCGTATATTTTAGTCAGTATTTAATTCAGCTTATATTTTTCGCAAACGTATTTAGTTTCCACTAGGTTAATTTAATTATTTATTTAAAATTTCTGGCTGGGCATAGTAATTTGTTGGGATTGTGGCAAACATTCAGACCACAAAAATGTACACACAATACACAATTGTGTTTACAACACCTAGGATGAAGTTACGTTGTGATAAATAAACATTTGTATAATTAACTTCATCATAAACATTGTTCACAGTTAAAATATATAAATTTTGCACGTCCAATATTTGCAATCACACACACTCACCGGGCCAGCGTTAACTACCATGAAGCAGCCACACCCTTTCACACATAGCGGTTAATGACACACGTGACAATATATTTATTTGTGCCGTGGAAACACACGAGTTGTCACTTGCATAAGAAGGTTTAAAAAACACAATGTGTACACACTTGTGGTAATATGAAGTATTTTTTGGAGCAAGAGAAATTAATGCTTCGTTTTACACACAACAGAACACCACTGTACGGAGTTTCCTTTACATGGGTTACCCAAAGTTTGCCAGGTTATATTTGAATATTTACCAATATTATTGTTTTAGTTTCTTGCAAATTTAATAACTCCAGAGGTATTATATATAAAAGTTATATTTACTTTATTATTTTTAATGTTTTGAAGTGAGACAAAATCATATCTGTAAAATTCTACTAAATTAATTTATGAATTTTGAGAAAGTATAATTTTATTCATCTACCTCTAGGACAGTCATGAATTTAAGGACTTAACTTTCACATAGTAACAAATATTTCTTGTATGGTTTTGCATTGACGTTATATAAATCATTGGCCAACATACAAGGAGGATAATCATTTTATCCTACTCATGTTGTTCGTTTGGAACCCACTACAATGTATCGAAAACAGTTTGTCGAAAAAGAATCTATGCAAGAAAGCTTGTAAAAAGGTGGATATGAAGAGTCGTAGTACAGCTATGGAGCGAGCTGGTATGACGGTGATATAGCTTCTCCAGGACGCCTTCACGGGACGAGGACTGCGACAGGACGCCAACAAAATGTTGCAGAGGCACGAAGCCGACATCAGAAACATGCGGATGCTGAGTTGGAGAGGACTACTCCGTGAACTGCAGAATTGTCAACCTGGATGTCTTTGGTGTAGTAGCAGTCTTCTCCAGGGGTTTGATTTCCAAGTAAGGAAAATTGTTTCACGTATAGTCCTGCCGTCAAATTAAATCCCAGAGGCCAAATCTTCTGATCTACTTAAAAGTTCAGAAACCTAGAATTTAATATTTAGTTTGAACATTTTCCAAAAAGATCAATACAGTTACAAGTTTCTTAAAAATAATTTTCAATAAGTATTTGACATCTTTTGTAAGACCAGAGGCCTATTGAAGAGTAAATAAAGTGCTCTCGACTGACAGTTAACCGAGATCTAAGAAAAATGAACATTTATATTGGAGTATAGTGAGGACTTAATACTAGATCACATTATGTTTTCTTCATTGCTGTGTCAGTCATGTGATATTGGTACAATAAAGTGATCTTTTCATTGGTATACAAAATCACAATTTTACATCGTATCTGACAGCAGGAAAGTAAATATTTTTAGTTTTAACATTCTCATTGAAAGTGTTTTGTCTTGTGATTTTGCATTGCAAGATGTTTTCTTATTAAACTTGTCAAAATGAGTTAACGGTTCATCTTTAGAATGAATTTAAATGTTGCCTACTGATACTGATTTCACTGATACCACTATCATGTTATTTAAATATGTTCTATCAGTCTTGTAAAAGTTTGGTTCAATCTTGAGGACTAGATAAATTATTTTCAGTATGTTTCCTAAAGAGGCAAGTATTGGTTATGAGACACTTTTGAATGTTAAACATGCAAGTGTTGCATTAAAATAAAGATCTTTCTAGTATCTTTATAATATTCAAACATGTAAAATTCAGTGGTCAGCATACACACTCATACTATTATATTAACGGCACCAAACAAACATTTAATATCTTGGTAAATATATGTTTTCCATCATATTATCTATTGGAGTAGTTTCAATAATCTACAGATGGTTACCATACGTGTGGCTACAGATTAGTCTAAACAGATTGTAGGATTTTTTTGGTCCTGCAAAATATGAGAGTTCTATCAGTGCCCTACCCATCAGAGTGGTGTCAGAAAAAGGGTTAAACAGGTACTCACTGCCTCTGAGCATCAGCAAGAACTTAACCCCGTCCTCACTGCACTCGCGCACCTCTCGCCAAGGGAACGAGCCCAAGCATTGCGTCAACTGTAGAGACCAACCACACCACAGATTTCCAAGGACTTCTTCGAAACACTCATTCGCCTTAAAGAGGAAACACACCCCGTGTTCGCTGCCTACTTAAATGGACAGGGCAAGTCCTTAGGGATCACCAACCCATGCTTTTGGGAATTTGAGCCAGTTGGACCAACCCCTGCAACCAACAACATCTACGAGCACCTGCACCCTAACCTACCCAGTTCAAACTCATGCCAGTCAAAATTGACACAGGTCCAGCAGCCTCCACAGATTACACATCTCCCAGGTTTTCTGCCCAGAGCAAACCTGCCAATGCACAAAATAGTTCTCTCCGAAACCGACTTTGTGCCCTGCCGCAAAGCTACCAGGCCAGTACATACTCGGCACTGGACGTGCTGAAGTACCTCATAAGGACTAGTGTCCAAACCCCACCACAGGGTGCACCTGACCTAGGACCTACTAAAAAACACCATAGACGTCGTGATGTTCCTTCCACAGTCTCAAGGCATCACTCGTCAATGAGAAGGCCTTGAATAAAATTTAAATAAATGAAATTGACCAAAATTATTTCTCTTTAATTTTAAACAATTCTAGCAGAATAAAATAATATCCCCAAAATGAATAATATTCAGTACGTATGGTAAAACTGTTAAAATTAATAACGAAAATTGGGAGAATTACCTAAACTTTTAAAAACATTACAGCATTAATTTTAGTCAACTAGCATACACTAGTAAAGCTTTACAGAAGCTTGTGTATGTAATGTTTTCTTCACATGGTCCTAAATGATGGACAGGAAGAAGGGGTGTTGGGGGTGGGGGGCTATTTTTAAAATGACTCAACTTAGGATCATCAGAGCCCTCCCAGTTTAAAAAATCGCCAGCTGCCTCTGCACAGGTGTCCATCTACGCAGGTTTGTCTTTTGAGGTGAAAGCAGTGCTTTGCAGCCGGCGTCATCTTGGAGTATTGTGCCCTCATCTCGTTCATGTGACAAGTTGGAGAGAACATTCTTTTTGCCTGGAATATGCTGAATTTGGAAGTCATATGGTTGCAGTAGAAGCACCCACAATATCAATTACCTTCCCTAGCTGCCCCTGCACGAAACCAAGCTATTCCAAGCTGGGTGAACTGACAGCCCTCTAGCTGCAGATGGTATCTACGTAAGTCACACATGATTGTGAGGCACTTGTGCTCATTCATGGATTGAAAAAACAAGTTTTTTTTAAAAACCAAACCCACTCTGGTTTTACTAAAAAATTCAGATTGTTTGGAGTCTTTCCATTTATAAACATGTATATTCTAAATTTGGGTATGTTTACCTGGGCACGTATTTAACTTTACTTAAATAAAATACCTGTATTTAAAATCTGAATTTACATTGTTAATAAATCTTGGGAAAAAAAAAAACTTTCTTTTTTAATTTCTGTTGTAGTCTATTCACTATCTTCACACTTATTGAATCAAACTTTTGAAAAAGTCCCCCATGTATTATGTTTTGGTTGTTTCCTAAATATTTCATGTGTCACAAGCATTTTATATACATGTGTTAACGTGAAAGTACTTTATTTTTGGTTAAATTCAACTTTCACTTATATTATATTATATATATATATATATATATATATATATATATATATATATATATATATAAAAATTATAGTGTTTAATTTATAATTAATATGAAAATAACAGTGAGAAAATAGGTGTATTGGTAATGACTACAAAGAAATAGTTCTCTTGTAAAATATAACTAAACTGAATGCGTAAAAATGTGGTGTTATCCCTTTGGTGAAATTTTCTAGACTTAGTTAACCCTTTCATCACAGATAAATCTATAATTTTAGGCATTGTAACACACAAATTTATTCTGATATCGATACGACGTTTTGTTATACATAGGATCCAATAAACATCTATCCATGCTTTATCTTACTGGCAGCAGCGGTTTATACGGCTACGGAATATAGTTTCAACAGAGAATGAAGTTTCACACAAGTAGGACACCCATTTCATTGGGCGGTAAGTTCTACTGCATACAGATCAGACCATTAAAGCCACTTCATATCCAACGTCCCATACAGAAGAAACTGTGACTGAAAAGGTTAATCTTTGGTTGCAGGTGCAGGAATAGCCTGAAAGTAGAACTTAAGTAGAGCTTCAGTAAAGTTGGAAGTAACCATGAATGGACTATAAATATTATGTGAAGGAAAAACTGATATTATATAAGGTTATATAATGCAAATTGTATTATACACATGTACACTAAGCTATGTTATAACTATTGATATAAGAACTAAAGGCCATTCCGGTTACCTCACACTTTTCTGAAGCCCTGCTAAAGTTCTACTTTTGATTACGATACCATATCCTTCCGCTACATGTGAACATAAACATTGCTATATCACTTCTACGTTTTAACTGTCAAATACTTTGTTTACAGTTTATAGCTGATCAAAGAATTCTGTCATATTTCAGAAACCATTACGTACAAGCATTCATTCACAATTTAGGCCTATAAACACATTTAGGTTAGCTTTACGACTTTTTAAATACGCCTATGTTTGTATTGACACTAATTCTCATGATTATTACTTTAAATATTGTCAACATACTTGTGTTATACATAATATAGAACATTACACTATGTTAATATTTTGCCACAACTGCGTTTAAACATGTTCCACCCCGGGAGGAAAGAACTATAGTATTTAAACTCTTGTTGTTAGGTTATTTCATTAAAAGGACTGTCTAAGTCGGAATAGATATAAAAATGAAGGAGCAGCCAGTCCAACGAAAAAGACAGTAAATTAAACCATGCAACTCCTGTTGCTTATTTTTTGTACACAGTGAAGAATATAATAGCGAACATGCACACAAATAGGCCTACCATAACTTTTAAAATTATCTGGATGGGCTATGTAATTTGTTAAATATTCCAAAAGGCGATGTTTAATTAAAAAATAGCATACCAAACAAATTGGTTAAAACAATATTTTAATTGGGAAGTATTTCTTACTAGCCATTGCAAACAAATAGAAGCTCTCACTGTTTTTAGTTCTTATTAAATACAAAAATAAATATTACAAGTTATAGAAACATTAAGTCAAAATTTCATTTAATCAAAATAGAATACTTTAAATTTAATCATAGCGTCAGGGTCATAACTAGGGGGAAGGGGTTGAGGAGGCTGTAGCCACCCCCCCCCCCCCGAAATGACACTTTTTTAAAACCCTATTATCAAAATGTCAATAATTATATTTGTTATTACCCACATGACATACATTTTTACACCCTATATTAATTCTGCAATTATTATATTTATTTAATTGTTATTAACTACACATACAATTACACCTTATACATTAAAACTTAGTTTTCTGAATAAAGGGGGGGGGGGGGGGAAATTGTCAAGCCCCCCCCCCCCCCCTTCCCATAATTCCGAAAAAAATTCCTGGATACTCCCCTGCACAGTGTTATATATTTGCGGTATACAAGTTATGAGAAATGTATCTTAATTGAAGCAGAAGAAGCCGGTGCTGAATGCAAGCAGAAGCAAAAGTGACAAAACCCAAGGAACACAGAACAATTTCTTTCATTCATTTTTTCCATGATTTGCCACCATTTTTGTGATGAAAACTCTTGTACTGTTGATGTCAAACGTCTTGAAGGGTAGACTCCCTAGTCCTGGCTTGTCCCCTCTCCTCCGGTGCGCGCCACTTAGGCTGGCCTTCGGGTTTCCCCAATCCTTTCAAACATACCTGTTCTGGAACATAGTATCCATTCCGCAAACATTGGAATACCATTTCCGAACTGAAAAATACTCGCACGTCACCGCATTTCAACTTAAAAAATATTCCCATGTTTTACATGGTGTGCATCCCTAAGCCCTTTAAGTTCCGCAAACATTGAACTAAAGGCCGTTCACGTTAAAGTGAGCAGTCTAGAAATCAACCTTTGAAAAATACCACTGTCCGCAACTGCGTATGTATAACCATGTGTGTTACGCACAGGCTGGGGATGAACACACCCAGTTATGTTGGCTATGAAATTTGAAAAGTATCTCTAAGAAATAACGCTGTATTGCAAGTGTAATGTTTAAATTTACGGCTACTTAAGTTATTGAAGTGTATTTTATACAGTTTAAAGTAATTATTGGCTTAAAAAAAATGTATTTACTGTAACTCATAATTATATTGTGTCACGTGATCGGTGCAACGGTCAAAACAAACAGCCCGTTGTGGTTCCTTCATGCTTGTTGCTTGGCTTTGCTTGTGTGGAGTGGTTGTGAGACAAGCTATACAAATTTGGATGTTGGAAATTGTGTCATTTATTTTTCAGCTTATCTGCAGTCACCATTGTTTTATTATAGGTCGTATAGTGTTTAATTGTGTTGTAGTAATTTTGTGTAAAGTCATGAGTTCCAGCAAAATATGTACAAATAGTCAGCGTCAGGAAAACATAAATCTCGCTGAAAGTATTTATTCGTTAATTTGTTGAGGAGAGATGAAGCAGTGCAAGGTCATCGAACGAGTTGCAGAAATGATGAAAATTTCAACTGCAACTGTTTGGAGGTAAGTGTAAATGTGTTTTTACGACGTGTTCCCCCAAACAGATTTTACGTGTTTTCCCCGCTTATCCCCAGTACGTTGAAGTATATAGTTGAAAAAGAACAAGTAGGAATTGACAGTTGGAAACGTGATACTATAAACAGAAAGTTAAATAACAGTAATGAAAGTAAGTGAACAACAGCAGAAATGTGACAATATATTCATGCGAGTTTGCGAAGTACATGTAATATCCTAAGTTTGACAAATAATATAAAAAGTTGTGTGTGCTTATGTACCTACGCTCACCTGTTTAACCTTTCTTAAATCTGCCTTAATAACAAGTGACAATTTTGCTGGCAGTAATTATACGTTAATTTTACACGTTTTTATGTCACTGTTTTGTAATGTAGGCCTAACCTCAAATACGTCTGTATGCCTCTATTTAGGCCCAGCAATGTAACCTTTCTTAAACCTGCCTTGGTAACAAGTGCAAATGTGCCTGTCAATAATTATACATTAATTTGACACATTTTGAATTCACTGTAATGTAGGCCTAACCTCAAACTTGTGTTCCTGTAGTTATTCATCCCAAGTTACAGTGTTAAGTTTTACTATTGTTAACCTAACATAAACGTCACAGTTTGATGATACACCAAAGGTGTTCCAAAATCCTATAAAATATCAAATCTCGAAGCTGGTTTTGTAAACTATAGCTATGCTTGTTCCCGACATTATTTCTTGATGCAAGTGTAATTGTTTAATTTGGTAATGCTTGCCATAGTAAGAATTAGAAAGTATTTACAATTAATTGTCAACAGTTATAGAATAATTCCATATTTAAATTTTGAAATGGATGTTTGACAAGACAACTTGCTACCTTTTGAGAAAAATCAACGAAGATAGTATGCGTTGAATAGGCATAATTGTTTGTTATATCTGCCACTTTGGACGCAAAAATATTGTAGTTATTGAAATTTAATGTAACTGTAAATTATATGGCTCCTGTTTACTTGCGAATGCATGTTTAGTGAAGGTTAGATTACATTACGCAGTGTATGTGTTAAATTAAGTATTTCTAAAGAATCTGTATGAGCTAGCTTTAAATAAGGGCTGGACTACAATTGACATACCTAACACATTCACAGTTATAGCGATAAGCACATTTGTACCAAAGAAATTAAGGTTGGTAACAGGTTAAAAAAAAAAAAAAAAAAAACTTTCAATTGATCTAAGACGTTTTTTAAATGATAAATTATTTACATTTCAATTTTTACTATAAACGTTACCTAAAAGCGTTACAAAACTTCTGCGGTTGTGATTATTCAGAAATTAACAAAAGAAAATTTCTTCCCGAGGAATGAAGTCAAAATACACACTTTCTTGATTTGTAAATAAGTTTTTCAATTGATAACATAGTATAAGTGTCGAGGCTTCTGATTGGCTGTTTATTGACGCAAAGCTTTTAAGTGTACCTTGCACAAAGTTTCCTTCAGATAGGCAAAGTGTGTCGACCACGTGGAAAAGCTGATTGCAGAGAGAAGGAAGTGCACGAAGTCGCTGACATACCTCCATTTATCATCTCCCTGGATCCGGATTTGGACACCACTAACGAAGATGATCCTGGCAGTGGTGATGGAGTATTGGCAGTGCTACTGACAAAGGTACCAGGCTGCTCTACTGTGCAGTAGATGCTGGATGGTCAGTGGCAGTAAGGTTTGTATGACCAGGTAAAGGTCTTTGCATTTTGCAGCTGCATATTTGTAGTATACTCATATCTGTTATGGGCAGGTACTATTTATTATTGGAGTACACATGTGTTTATGTATTTCTCATGTTGTTTGTTAAGATATGTTATTTGGTTTTTAGTGTCTAGTTTAAAACAAATATTAGTGATATTTTTTTACATAATATATACTGTTTTTTGCAAAATTTGTTCTAAATGCTTAAATATATGTTGCATGGTACAATAAGGTCATGTATATTGAGTTGCTTGTTAACATAAATGTCATTGTAATATGTTTGGAATCTTGTTAATATAAGTGTCATGATAGTTTTACATCTTAAGTTGTATATTAATATGTAATTTTGTTGTGTGTGTCGGACGTACACTAAATAAAAGTAACTTGCCTGTAAGTATTACTTTTATAATTTATACTTTACATTATCATTTTGCTGTCATTTGTGGATATGTATTGGTTTTACATTAATAATACATATCTTTCACCTTTGTGTGTGCATGCATGAACCATTTTTCGTAAACATAGTAATTTTCTTTAAATACTTTTCTCATTTAAGTTTTCAGTTTTGCTGCAGTCATTGCAATGAAGAAACCACATTAATGATGAGAGTCTATGCACTTTACCTGTAAAATTTGTTTCTTGAGGTCTGTGTGGGTTTGACAAAAAGAAAATGTTGCAACCATTTGAGCCACAAGAGACACCCGGAAATGTGGTCATCACCAGATTGGCATTTCACTTAGCTATAAATAATATACACTAATTTTAGAATTATTTTGTATAAATGAAGGCAGTGCCAGTTACAAGCCTAGTATACCCTTCTGTTACCACTTAAATTCACAGTATAAATGATCAGTTCTTTTTTGGAGGGTCTCAGAAAGGTACGAACACAGAGTAACGGTGTCAAAAAAAAAATGTACATATACAGAAATGCATTTGTTGATATGATTATATTTTTAGTATAAATTATTTTTATTTTATATATAGGTAATAGGCCTATGTTGAAATATATTTATCTCCATTTATAAAGGTGCATATAAAACTATCCTTAAAATGTACATATACATGCACATATTTTACATATTTTACTTTATCATATATTACACATTTTTATATACTGCCACGTTAGCACCACCATGTTAAGTTTATTAGCACCATCTACTTCTGCGCAGTGGTGTACTATTTGCTCGGCTCAGATCCCCTTGTCTTTCCTTATTGTTCTGCCTCCCCGCCTTCTTCCTTTCCCTTTCGTGCATCATTATTTTTTTATTTGTCGTTTTTTATTTAAGGCCTTGCACGGCCTCGCTATGTCTACTTTATACGCTTCAGACATCTGCTACGTTACGCCGCTACTTTATACCTGCAGGATGTATGTTTTTTCCTGGTGGCTTAGTTGCACTTAACTTCGGTCAGCTGAAACCAAACATAGCTACCATGTTTTTGAGATTATGTTTTACTATTCATGGTGCAGAGCGATGGGGCACTTACAAACGGTGAGTCGTGGGAAACGTTAAGTTTGCGGTACAGTTTTTACATGTTTGGTAATTTGGTGTTGTACCTTGGGTGTGCAGTTGTGCTAGATTATTTCAAAATCTGGATTTGGCTGCCCTTCCAAATTATTTTTCAGCTTAACTAATGTCTGTCCTTTTTTAACGTGTCGTGTTGGTCCTTGTTCACCACCCAAGTTTAATGTTTGCTATTTCACGGTTTTCATGACTTCATCGCTAGGGCATTCATTTTTCAATTGTTTGTTGTGTAATGTTTTTGTCTATCGGAGCACTGACATGACCCAAACAATTATATATGTTACATATTTTATATATATTGTATAGTTTACATTATATATATATATACATACATACACACACACACACACACATATATATGCATATATATACATATAATGTGTTATATATAATATACATGTTACATTTAGCAGTCCTGAAATGTAAACATTGAGTTTATTAACACGTGGCAATCACATGGCAGTCACATGACAATGTTTGTTTACATGTGGCAGAAGGATACATAACGGGCAAGAAAGTAGAAATTTAGCAAGGCTTTCAAAAGTGCTCACTTTATCGTGAACTGCCTACACCATGATGCATTCTGAAGCACACACATATGGCACGAGTTAACGACTTCAAATAAAAACACTGCTAGCCTCTTTTCCCACATTAAGTTAGCCAACATTCATTAGTGGTGATAAAAATTATCACATTATTGTTATTAATACAAACTTTAAATTAGTTTTAATAATATTCACACCAAAAATGGAAAGTTTTACAAACTAGATATGTAGGAAAGACAGCGTATTTTTTCACATTAGCATAGTCAATATAAGTAGAGAAAAACTTCAAACTCATAAACAATACATACAATTTAAATTGTAAATAACATATTAAAATGTCAAAATATGATTTTTGTTCAAAGTTACTATGAGAGTAAAAAGTAGGGAACTAAGAAAAAAAACACATTTTACACTAATTACAAACACTTTTGCAATGATTGTTTTCTGCAAACACAAGTGTACAAAAGTTTATACCAAGAATCTTTGAAATGAACTTAAATGTTACTGCAATATGTGTATTTAAAAATCCTGATTTAATGTTTATGTAAAAGCATTCAGGAAAATGAAATGAAACAAAAATTTGAAAGAACTCGTTGAGATCCCCTTACTATTGACGTTAAATTAAAATACACAGGATATATTACAACGGTTGAGTCAAACTTGAGTTGTCACTGTTATTGCACATTTCATGGTCACTGTATTTTTCTTGATTGGAATAGGTATTACTTGTATTACCAGTGTCACTGTCATCGTCTAATTTAATTAGGAATTCGTCAACAGCTAACTCCATGAGGTGGTCTTTTTCCCAGTATTCATCTTCAATATTCTTGACAATGGTGCAAAATCCAACCCAATCTTCCTTCATTACATATTCCACACCTTTCGTCATTTGGCAATACTTTTTGCGTAATCCACTTCCCAAAGTTTATGGCATTCTTTTGCCCATGGTAGTCACCAGTGGTGGCACTTGCCTTATAAATTAAAAGGCCTCCAGTAAGAAAACGTTCATGGGATACTATGGGGACAACAATCAGTCTGTTCGCAGCATTTCCACTTTATAACACAACTTCAAACCTTGCCTTCCTTCTGCCAGCACTTCTTAAATGTTAAGTTAGTATCTATCCACGTTTCATCTGGGAAAAATGTTTCACTGCCTTTTCCTCTAAGCTGTTTCAGCATTGTTAGATACTTAGAACGCCAAACTACATCAGCTTGTTCTAACCTAAACTTGCGTTTCTTTTGGGACCGCTTCCACACGAAACCCATGTCTTTCAGGAGTCTTTGTAGTGATGATTGGCTCCACTTCCATTTAATCCTTTCGCGATGAATTGGCATTACGTTTGCTACTGTCGATAAAATTTTCTTCACCAAATAGAATTTTGCTATAGCATCTCTAATGACTCGTAGATCGAAACTGTCAACATCAAAATTCTTGGTCTTTTTCGGTCTGAAATAAACACAAATTATGACATTAATTTGTTTGCATATATTTATATGTTACGTATACTATGAAAACAGAGTCTCACCGAACCTTGTGCCACATATTCGCCTATGTTCTCTATTTTCAAACAATTATATCACGAGGATATAGTTGTGTAACAGAATATTATGTACTGCTGTATTCAAATTATTGAAATACATACTTGGGAAAACTATTTTCTTAGTGTGTAACATACATATCTTTTCTTGTTTCACTAACCTTATGGCTAACACCTTTTTTACCATTATTTCATATTGTGACTAGTGTAGAACAATTTTATTTTAGTCAGCCTTTAGACTATATGTTCGACAGGGCATTTAGATAGTAAAAGGCTGATCGTTAATGATTGAAGCACGCTATCGTTTTTTTTTTTCCTCCTATGGAATCATATTGTTCGTTCCTCTAACAAATATTTCAGCCAAAGTTAGTAGCACTACATTGGTTATTTTGGAAAGAATCAAACAACTCCAAGATAAATACCCAAATGCACTGACAATAATTTTGGACCAGTTAATAACATATCATAAAAGGTGATCTCAAAAAATTGTTATTCTAAAGAAAATATAAAAGTTCTATTTTAAAACAGTGTGGAATGTATTTTCTGTGAAGACAATTATACTAGCTATGACACTCAGGAGGCAAGTACTAGCGACAGAATACTGTCCAATTTGTTTTATCGGGACATGCGGTGGTTGTATGGTTATTTTGAAACTTTGTTCTAATTTTTCGGCTTAAATTTAAAGAAATCACTGTTTTCATGGTGACACGACATTGAAAATACAAAATATGACTCAAAATGTGCTCACGGATCAGTAACTCTGTCTGTCTGTCGTGCACACAGTATAAACCTACAGTGCTTCGAACCTTCATTTCTCTGTGTGATCATATAAGAGAACAATTCAGGTGAGTCATATAAGTGGCATGGCAAGGGTTTAGTTACGCACGCATGCGATGTAACTCATACTGCAACCTGATAGTTGAAATTTGTATTCCAAGGGGGGGGGGGGGGGGAACAGGTTATCACTGCCCTTCCAAACTTCGTTAAAGTTACAGAAAATAGTTATTTTTAAGTACCATTTACATACACTGCACAGTTAAAAATTATACAATATTTGCGTAAATGATGCATTAACTGGCATGTCTGCCAACTCTGAAAACATGTATCATTTTAATTGATCATTATGAAACTTACTAGTTGTTATTATCTCTTTAGATAAAAATAAAATGTCATGTGCACTCGTGTACGCGCAGATAGGAAAAAAATGTCATTATTTGTTCCTTCAAAGTAAGGTCTACTTAAGGTTCCGCCCACCTACCTGAAGCTATTTTAGATATTTGAGGCAAAGAAGGGAGCGGGCGTTAAGAGCCACACAGGTACACAAATCAAGTGCCCCATCACCTCTACGCGCAGGCTACTGAAAAAGTCTGAAAAAGCCATTTTTGGCCATGTTCAGTAGCTACATAATATTTGCAATACACGAGATGTATTTTAAATAACATTCCACTCTAGTCTGAAAGTGCCCATTTCTTTTCCTATGAAAACAGACAGCGAACACGTGGCGTAGTTTCTTAGTAAAACGTGTATTTCAAACTACACTCTGCTGCGACGCAGTTCCTGAGTCAGGTAGGAATATGGGGATTAATGGTTTTAGTTCTAACTGCGAGTTCAATAACTGGTTTTAGATATAAGTTATAAAAATATCGTAATGTGAGTGAATCCGTAGGCCGAACTGTTACCTGCTGTTTTTCAAACCTTTTAAACCAACTTTTTAAGTGAGTTCATTAAGTTTCTTATACTAGAATGAGTTGAGTTTTGCAAATAGAGCATCCAATATTGTCGTTACTTAATTATCTCGAAATTTTTTTAGAATTGATGTCTATGATAAACACTTCTATTAAAATTAAATATGAAAGCAAATCACAAAAATAATAAATATTTTAAATTTTGTTCCGTAATAATAAGTAATAAAATTTGACAGCAAATTAGAGCACATAATGAATGGGTAAAAGCTTCATGAATACATTAATTAAGCATTGACATAACTATATTACAGTTATTATCATTAATATGGATCGACATTGTTAGGTTTCCAGGTACGTCCCTTAGGTGGGTGATAAGATATTTGCGTAAATGCTAAATCAGAGTAAACACTATCTTGTACTGACTTTCGTTTTCCTAGAGTTCTTTGCTATTCACCGGGATTTTCTCAACTCTGCCTTCGAAGTTGTTCGTTAGAAGACATAATCATGCCTGTATAATTAGCTGCTCCCTCAGTTGCTTGCTTTAGAGGGACATGTAAGCATTTATTTTTTGCTTCTTCATCGCACACACTAATAAACCTAATAATAATTTATTTTTTGTTACTGAGCAAAACTATGTTAAATCTTTTTGGTCGCGTGCCATACTCTATTGTCAACAACTTGGCTCCGAAGGAACCCATAACAATAATAATTTATTTTTTGTTACTGAGCAAAACTATGTTAAATCTTTTTGGTCGCGTGCCATACTCTATTGTCAACAACTTGGCTCCGAAGGAACCCATAACTAATATATTCTGAACACACGTAGCGTAGGAAGAAAGGGAGGGCAGACTCCTCTTCCGCCCCTTCCTCCCCTGGCAATCGGCTTACCTCACCCACGAGCTAAGAACCGTCATGACTTCTGGAAGTGACAGTACAATATTTGCATGTATCATAGAAACAAGATAATAGTCACGATCACTTATCTTGAAGGCCATGATGCCAGGCAGGAATTCAGGATAGTGTTCAGATAACCACATTTTTCTGTAGCGTGTTCTTGTTCTTCACTTAAATGTTGCCCTCCAAATCTTGGATCCATAAGGTTTGCGAGGATATGTGATGGTTGGATTGTCTGTTGAAATCTTTTCTTGTAGTGGTGAAGGTGAGACTCCAGAATATCAGAATCCAGTAGGTCGAGTCATATTTCAACTGTCTCTGAAATAATGTTTTCATTCTGAAGCTTGCCCAGTACATTTTCACCTACACGTGTTTCTCAAGATATAATGCTTTGTAGTAAATTCCCTAGGTTTTTTTAAGATCTTTGCAACATTTGGATGAAAGTCTTAGGCATGTTCAAGGGTGATTTTTCTGTCCATATGATAATTTCTCACATATGATTTTACACGGTCAGGGTGAGAGTTCTATTGTGTTTCATTTGGAAACTATGGCATCACACAATCTTTCTCCAGTAGCCACCCATGTGCTTGATGCGAACATTTTGAAAATAATTTTGCACTTCCACAATATGATCCATTAACTGTTTTCATATATTGCTCAACTAAATTCAAAAGATGTGCTGAACAGCCATATGTGATTACATCTGGATGTTTTTCTTTCAAAATTTCCCACATTTTGCCCATTATATTCTCATTATCAGTAACTACTGCAAAGATGCTGCTGCATTAGTTTTCTTGGCATTCTTTCATTGCTGCCTCTATAATTGCTGCACACTGCTCAGACATTTTTTCTCTGACCCTGCAACATAAGACTTTTAAGAAGGTTAACTTTCTGCCCCTGTACTCTCAACTTTTAAAGCTGACCGTAAGAGAAAAAGTTTTTACACGGGTTCAGTTATTGTAGGGCTGACATCTGTTGCACATACTTTACCGCTAGGATGGAGCTGGGATGGGATAAACTTATTTTGTTTCAGTCCCCCAAATTGACATGCAGTCTTTTCCCTTGCAAGCCCACAATAATAAAATAGTACAGAAGCTCTTTTTTTTTTTTTTAGTGCTTTTCATGCACTATCTGGGTTTTCCCCCCTTCAAAATTCCCAAATTAATGGGAGCAGTGATGTCAAACTTATTGCCACCATTGCAAAAATATTCCAAAATTTGCTCCTCCAGTATTTTAATTGCACATATCGCTATTCAAAAACAGTCTAAGATTCAAAATTTTTACCTCATAAAACCAACCAAAAATAATAATAGTAAAGAAATTAATTCGCGAAATAAATGAAAATTTAAAATTATAACCAGACCTGCCAACTTTAACGATTCTTCTGTAATTTGTATGGAAAACGTGCAGGTCTTATAATATTATGGACCCTGTTCAAGTTTTATAGATGTTTGTGGTTTTAACATTTTACAATTTTATGTGCTATGTCAGCCACATATGTATTGAAATGAGAACTATTAATACCATGTACATATATGCATACTGTACTTTTGGACAAAGTTACATGTATCATGCAATAAAGTAGGTGAACTATATCATAGTTTTGCAAAGTAAGGAACTGTAATTATTTTCACGGGCCTGTTTCCGGACAAATTTAGTTGACAAACAATTTAAGAGTTACACTGCCACATGTGAAGCTCGTAAAACTTTAGTGACATCATGCTTCCTTTGGCTGAATTTCTCCTATATCCATGATAAACAGTCAAGATGGTGGACATATGAGTAAAATATGCCAAGCACAGTTCGTTTACGTTTAAATAAAAATACTGGGGTCTGTAAAATGTATTTCTACATTAAATAAATGTTAATGCAAACCTAAATAAATTAACAATATTCTTAATTCTTATAGCACAAAATAGTAATAGACAATAAACAAAACTTGAAAAAAAAAATTATGTGACATTGTTGCACTGTACGTAATCTAGTCTGTAGGCCAAGTAATGGGTAATATGATTATGACTACGAGGAGGTCAATGCCTGGTTGAGCTTCCCCTATATGCAGTTTTCCGTTAGGCAACAGTTCCATATGGGGCAATCGCCATGACAATGGTTTGTGACCACTGGGCACAAATGGCATTGGAAGGGGGGGGGGGGGGTAGTCATCTTCCACGTGGCCATGCCGGGTTCAGGTTGCTTGTTCTCCACTGGAGTTGCATCAATAGCTCGTTCTGTATTTTTGACCCTAGTCTTGGTGTGCCATACTGCTGAGTTGCATCCTTAGGAACTATTCTACTCTGGCGTTTGAGAGTAGTCCTCAATCCAGATGTCTTGTTCAAGGATTAGGTAGTGAAAGCCACGTTCAGTTATTTGCACGGAACCATATACGCATTCTGCTGGAATGGATATGATAAAAGGTCGTATTCTCTCATGTACGTACTGCATGATCTCTGGTAGCGTTGCTTGGTACGAACACATTGGGTTCCAGAAAAAAAAAAAGGCTCTGTCATTAAGTCCATATCCTACAGTAACGCATATTGTTGCACTTCACGGCCCAATGTGAAGGATTCATCTTGTTCAGTGAAGATAGGTCACTCTTCTATGTACACTCCGGAATGGGAGGAGCACAGCAAGTGCCGTCTTGACTGTTGGGCTCTAGTGTGCACATGTGCTGCAAACCGAGATGTAAAGTAATGGTAGGAGCAGCAGAGTCAAATTTTACAGATGGCCAGATGTGTAGGGGTCAAATTGTGATCCTTCTCCAGTGGCGACACCATAGAGGTGCAGGTGGAGCGCACTGTGCTTGGATGTCTAGCTCACTTCTCATTGTTAGGGATGTTAAAAACGCAAGTCACTAAGGCTGTTAAGCAATGCAGCCTAGTGCCACCAGAAATAATTGCAGACAACACAGAACTGGAGTTACAGATTTATTTGCACATACCAGGACTCAGAATAATTACAGAAGATGTATACAATATCTGAGTCAACGACAGGCAGTACGACTCTATTGGGAGGATAACTTAGGGTACACAGTATACGTACATTAACCCTGAAACCCATGTGCGTGCATGACAAAATTACAGCTCCTTTCACAAAAACACAAATACCTGAATGAAGCACCCAGAGAAAACCCATTACAGTTAAAACAAGACCTCCTGGATTGCAAATGCAGAAATCACTGTAGGATGCGAAAAAATATTACGGGGCTACATTAAAAGAAGCGTTCCATTGGTACAAAGATGATCACATCGTGAAAACAAAAGCAAAAATTGGCTGGTATAACCTGATTTAAGTTAAAGACTTTTATAACAAGGTGGGCACGTAAGTGTTGCTGGTGAGACACGCGGAATGATCAGGATAATCACAGACAGGTAATAACAACAGAAACACAAAAATCCAAACTTTTATAGTCCCCTCAAAACATGACACCTGCTCACCACCCCACTCCGAATATAACTAAAATGTAAGATAGATGTCAGTGCAAACATACCTATAGCCTTGCGCTAACGTTAACCTACTTATAACAGTGATTCTGCACCAAGCAAAAACAAACAGACCACTCTGAATAATTATTACATGGTTGTTCTACTTTCTAAAGCTAATATACATGAGCCAGATAAGTTCAAAAACAGTAGGGATACACTAGTCTTGTGTAAAACTTAATCCCAGCAACCCAACTTAAACACACTTCCTTGATTACTGTAATCAGAACAGAGTGAATCCTCAACTAATTATGTTGTTAATCTTCTGGGTGAAAAAATATTAAGCTTGTGGAGAGGCTAGAAGATCCATACTGTCAGAGTAACCTGGAGGCAGGCCTATTTGGTTGTGCATGTCCATCTAAGCCACTGTATTTTTTTGCCTAACTGCAATCATCCCCCCCCCCCCACCCGTTTTTCTTTACGGTGAAAACACTTCCTGTAATTTATGTATCAGAATATCCTAGGTTTCTTCTTGCAGCCTGTGATACCATTATCCGTGATTTTTCACACAAAATATTATGCATCAGTGAACCCTCAATGGATAAAGCACATCCCGGGATAGCCTAGTCATTTTGTAATGACATTCTTAGTTTTGTGGACTTGTGTTCCGGAAACAAGATTACTCTATGTTTATTATTTGCACATGGGTGAGTATTCATATGGCATCTGTGATTCCACCAGATTCATTTGGAGTACGTGGCCTCATAGACTCAATACCATTCAAACAATCATCAGCTGATCCACGCGATTTTGTATAGACAATCATATGTTAGGTTTGGGTTGGGTAGGTACATCAATATACTCTTCATTCATGTCCATACAGGGGCATTAAAAAAGAATGGTACAATTTTTAAATAATCACAAGTTTTAAAATTACGTATTTGACCAATTAGATTTGTTCTTCCACTGAATTGTACAGAAAGAATCAAAGTTTTTGTCTACTTTAAAATGTTTTTTGTGTGTGTTCTGTTTGTATCTCTGCATATGTCCATGCGATATTCGACCTCCATCCACTTATTCCGAAGCATTGTTGACATTATTGTGTCAATGGCACCAATGATTCTCTGAAGTAAATGCTCCAGATCTTGAATATTCACAGTGTAGACAATATTCTTTACACATCCTCACAAGAAAAATTCTAAAGTGGTAAGATCAGGGGTTCTGGGAAGCCAAGTGTAAGGGCTACCTCTCACAATCCAACCATTTGGGAACCTCGCATACAGGGCACTGCGCATGGCTAGGCTCCAATGCGTTTCACTGTAGCTAATTAGACTTAAAATTACAATGTCCTCAGTCTGAAGGACACATACAACTCTAGCATGTCCACATGAAGTTTGCCTGTGATTGTTTTTTTTTCAGCGACACGAAAGGCACTACAACTCAATCATCCACCAAACTCACACCACACATTCCGTTTAGGTTATGTTATGCATGTACTTGGAGGTTGCATTAGGATGCTGCAATCCTCAAACTCTGCAGTTATGACTCTGAACACACCCATTAAAGTGAAAAGTTGCCTCATCACTGTAAAGCACTCAATTTTTACTATTTCTTTCAATGTTCAACATGAAAATTGCAAATGCAGAATGTTTGGACTGAACTTCTGGCTTAATTTCATTCCTCTATTTAATATTGTAGGTATGTAAGCTAAAATGTTTATGAAGAACATTTTGCATGGGAGTCTTTGGAATACTAAACTTCAAACTGCAATGGGAAACTTACTTTTAGGGCTGCCCACACAAGATAGGCCTTCTTAGAAGTTCTTGGCCTTCCTGGCAATTTATATTTTTTAGGTATCTGTTGTCCCACATATTGTAGTCTAAAATTACACAATATGCTTCGTGCTGCACAATCGCCATCTTACTGGGAGGTCAGTGTAGATGCCTGATGATGCACTCACCCTTCCTGAACCCTCAAGGTCAGTGTGCAACTATTGTACATCACTCAAAATTTTTTTGAACCTTCCTGTACATTATGGTGCAAGAACCAACTAAATCAGTCAAATAGTTTCCAAGCTGTGACTATTTTCAAGGAAATTACTTATAAAACTATCTCACAAACTTCAATAATTATGTTTTTGAATTAATTAACTTTTTAAAAACCAAGCTAACTTAAAGAATTTTCTTATGCGAATTTTTTATTCACTGAAAAATATTTACTTGCTAAGTACATAACTACATAAGAAAAATAACACACCCGTGTGCCCTTATTAGATTTTTGTTTACTTTTTTGTATGTTGTGTTTGCAAACCTGATGTATTCACATGTCAAGTGAAGAAGGAATTGAGAAAACATTGAATATTTCATCATTTTCTTTCATCATGTAACTTTACGTGTCTGATACCTTTGTACATACACAAATGTTGAAAGATCTTATGAATGCACTAAACTAAACTATTCTAAATAACAGTTAACCATGAAATGTGACAATTTCCACTCACCTTGTATTCCTCCATTGCTTCTTAAATGTCTGGATAAAAATTATTTCAAAACGTTATCCAAATTTCCATTTCTTACTGCTCTTATAACCAGCAGATATTCTTGAAATTTGTTTCCTGAAAAATAAATATAAATAAATAGGACAATATCTCGGCAAAACTCAAAGCTAACATCTGCACTCAAAAACCACCCAGAGGAAACACAGAAAAAAAAATCAAGTTACAGGAAAAATTAACAGCCCCTATAATAATCACCTCCAACTTTTCAACAAATCTCATCTGCAATACTGTAATCACAAGACTACCACTTTACTGAGATGGTTGTGCTATAATCACAGGAGATTTACCTGGCACTACTATGCTACATTTATGTTACAATCATTGGGAACCAGTTTTATCTAAATAATGGTCGGTGAATGATTTCCTATTTATTTACGTGTTCACAAATCCTCAGTCAATATACACACACACACACAGACACATTACATACATATGTATACAGATACACACGTACACTCTCTCAGAGTATTAATATTTTTATGCACTGTAGCTCGCACCGGCCACGGGCTTCCTTTATGTGCGCGGTCTGGCTCTGTGGGGGTGACCGATCTCCACCCTCACCTCCACCAGGCAGACGTGCTTACTGCCTCCTAGCTTCCCCTCCTTCCGTGGGCCAGCCGGGAATGATTGACTGCGATGAGACCTGGCTGGAGTTTCATTGTGGGCATCCTGTACATAAATTGAGCCTGACAACTAGTGACAACTGACACAGGAAACTTACTTGGTTGCCATCTTAAGATCCACTGCTCTTCCTAGCAGCAGGATCTACTTCCAGAATGGTTGTATCCTTGCGCTCAATATCAGATAGGTCCACAAGCAAGCACGAGTATATAGCACAAAATCACAACTTCTCACACAGTTATTAGGCTTGGAAAGTTACACAACATACCGCCCACAGAGACCGGCCGAGGTCTCACAACAGAAAAATAACGCAGAATAAAAAACTACAGATGGGGTTTATATACAATTGGTGCACACACTCTTGAAGGTAATTACTGTACAGGAAAACGGTATACGGTAGAACTTGTGCACTGCTCAGCGCAGCTCTCCCTTCTGGGTTCACACATCTGCACCCCTGGCAATGCCATCCTTCCTGAAATGCAGCATAACTGCTCTGGCTAAGCACCAGTTCTTCCTCAACGAGGATCACATCTCCTACAACAAGTCCTGGTTGTAACGAAGATCAGATCTCCTACAGCAAGTCATGGTTGATGTGTCCGTCACTTCCCTGAGATGTAGGTGCTGCAGGTACTTTTGATACCACCATTTCCACACTTGACTGGCCATGGCACATGCCATTTTCCACAGTCAGGATAAACACAGGTAACCATCATCTTCAAGAGACTCTGGCACAGCCACCAGAGTCTGCCAATGAAGAAATGAAGTGCCCAGGTGTAGAGGCAGCCATATCAGAGGAATCGGATGACATGGATGTCAGAGGCCTTGAATTGAGAATAACATCAATTTTGGTACAGAGTGTCATGAGCTCTTCCAGTGTTAAGAATTGATTACCCATTACCCATCGTAAATGGTATTTAGCAGATTTTACAACAGCTTCCCACAATCCTCACTGGTGAGGGCTGGCTGGAAGAAGAAAATGAAAATTGATCGAGTGGGACAAGGCAAAAATGTTCCAGGAGAGAAGATTTGAAAAGTTGTGTAAATGCCTGGTGAATTTGTCATGAAGCCCTTACGAAGTTGGTGCCACAATCTGAGCACAGGTGTGTACACAGACCTCTTCTGGAGACAAATCAGGTCAGAGCAGCAATGAAACTCTCCAGTTAAGTCAGTAACAACTTCAATATGCACTACCTTGGTGGGAAAACAAATGAAAATACAGAGATATGCCTTTTGACTGATTCTACTGCATAATATGTCAAGTCTTATGTGCACTGGTCCTGCATAGTCCACTCCTGTGTGCTCAGAAACCCCAGCCAGTGTGACTCTTGTAGCAGGCCAATTCCCCATCGGGGAGGGTTGTTGACCGGTGGACATTGAAAACAACACATGCACCTGAAAACCCTTGACCTGACCACAGACCACATTTGATAAAATTCATCCCACCCTGAGGACACAAAGTGGATCCAAGAAGGGTGCCAAGTGCTCCATTCATGGGGGGCAAGGCTTTCCTTCCTTAATCTATTTCAACTCTTCTTGGAAAGAAACATGTTGTAAGCATTTACATACCACAGTCTTAGCTTGGTTCAGTTCTGCAGAGGACAGTGACATATAATGACTAGTTTGCTTTTGACTGTTTGTGATGAAATGCCTAGCATATGTCATGATTCGAACAAGCTTGGGCCAAACTGGAGTCTCTCGCAACACAAAAAAATTAAGAAACATTACTAATTGGATGTTCAGTTTGTTTTCTGGATTGCCAAAGGTAGTAAAAATTTGTGATAGTTATAGAATAGAAACTGCTGATTCTTCTTCTACTCATCAGAATTAGAACTCAAGTTCAGATTCTTATAGAGATCCCAGTTTTTTTGTATCCTCAGAGGTGATTGAGACACTAAACACTTCAATGTAAGGACTACGGGAATCCCCTATTGATAGAGACAAAATCAAATCAAAACATTATCCCACAAGGGGGTCTATTCACTAACTTTTAGCAGTTAAGGTCAGTAGCTTGTACACACTGGATCTCTTAATACCACCATCGTGAATATGGTATTCACTACGCACTGTCGTTCAGGAATTCTCATAAATCGTAATGTTGTCAATCATATATTTGGCAACACAGCACTATGGCCTTCTTGATAATGCTGTTGTCTGCATGAACACCAGAAAATAATTATATTGCAGGATTATTAAATATACAGTACAGAGCAAACTTCGAAGAGAATGATATAAATTCTCTTCTCATAACAAATATTGCTCCAAAATGTTTTGTATCATCTTGGGCCAAGTAAAAATTTTGCGCGAGTCTTAAACATACTGCCAGTTTATAAGTACAACACATCCTACGGAATGTTACAGACAATGGATTTTAACAATTTCTCAAATGATAAAATATAATAAACTAGGTTATTAATTGTAATTTTATTTGTTAGTCTGTAAAGAGACCACACAAAACATGTGTGCGCTGCAAAACAAATTTACAATACAACTGATGAAACCTTCACAACATAAAGATTTTTTATTATTACTTATGATTTTTGGTATGATCACTGAATGATTTACAATTAATTAATATTATTTGTAAAGTTTTTCTTTTAAACAACTAACTCCATTAAATATTTTTTATGTAATAAAAATTATTTAAGATTGAACACTTTACATAATAATTTAAGCAAAATGCCAGTATTTTTAAAAACTTACTTTGTAACACTTTGGCAGATCTATGATTGCTATATCTAAACTAGTAGTTGTTTTATTTTTAATATAATTAAGTATTTGTGTTAGAAAAGTATTTAAAAAAGCAAAGAAAGTAAATACATTGAAATGGCTTTCACTATGTGCAGAAATATGATAAAACAGTTTAATATATTGTTACAATTTCTCTCTCTAGAAATTAAGTGGGCTATACCAAGTTCGTTAAGGAACAGAAGTCTTAATTAAATAAAATAATTAATTATAATTTTCAAATTTTATTTACAATAACTACAGCAAAAATTCTCTCAACTCAACTTCTCACAAGAAATGAATATAACTAACTGTTCGCAATTGACACCAATTAATAAAATTTATAGTTACAACAGACATAAAAGAAATTAAATAATTAAATATCAGTCCCAATAGACAGTGTATCAACCAGTATTTTATCATTTATGCGTCCATATTTGACAGTTTGAATATTACACTTCCATTCAGTCCCACCTCAGTCGCATTCTAGAGTCCTCAAAGCGCCCTCACGCACAGTAGGATTCACTCATCTGTTTCACACCCTCTCGTCCCTTCGCACCAAATACACCTCGCCCGATGTCGTCCCGCAATCTTCTGTCGTTGTCCACACTTCACTTCGCTTGCGCACACTCACCAGGTGACATCTGTCAAAAACTGTCGGCCAGTGAGTTGCAGCAGTATATATAGTGTCTTAGGCAGTCACCTAGAATCTTCCCCAACTGGCGTGGTGCGTCGCGGAGGGCTGAGGCACCAGCCCGTCTCACCAGAACATTCTTGCGTCATCGCTAATCGTATCGGAAACGCCAGCAAGTCCCGCTGCTCTCGGTATCACGGGATTCCCAGAAGGGGGGGCAGACAGCCATGAGCGCATTGTTCCAGGAAGAGAGGAGGGTGAGGTGGGTCTCCAATTACGGCATGGGGCAGCGGAGTTGGCGCCAGCTGCAGCACGTAACAATATGTAAGGTCATACAGAATGCTGGAAAATGACACCTGTCCCACCTATTTAGCTTAATTAGGAGAGCTGCTATGGCAATTTAAAAATATGCGGTCATGCCATTTTGGGTATTTTTTTTCGAAACTTTACATAGCCATATTTTAAAGATGGGTTGATATATCATAATAAAATTTTATATTTTGCTTGATAAATATGGAGGCTACCTCTGTGAAAAATTTGATCAAAATCTACGATGGTGAGATTAAACAGTGTGTTGATTTGAGATGGAATGACCAACTGGTGGTGTTGGAATATTATATCTGCAGTTAACATTATTTTTGTATTTACATATTTCAATAAATGTAGTTCCTTGCAGGTATCTTTTTACAACAGTCTCTCCAGTGAAATGAAATAACATTGTGTCTGCTGCTTTTTTAAAAAGGTTGCTTGTGTGCTTTGTTGTGGCATAAAAGTGATTTTAGTGAAGTAATCATCTAAAGCTCACCAAGTGTTTAGGAATAACGAAGTGATGTGGCGATCAAATTATTGCCACATATTTTCTTGCGGCGCCTTGTTTAATTTTATGCGCCAGGGTTGGAAATTTCTTTTTTTTTTCTAACGTGTTATACTTTTTTTTAGACCGGTCTTATTATTATATTGGCTTATCAGTGATATATTTCTATATGAATATTAGTGATAATATGGCTAAACTTGTATTGGCAACGAGTGAGTGTGAAAAGCCTATTCTAATATGTTACGTGGAGTCAGGTGTTGAAGCTCGCTACATGCATGTGTGTACCTGATGAGCAGAAAAGCTGCAGCGAGATACAGTGTATGAGTTACTGAATGTTAACGCATTTGCACTGAGTTAGTTTGGAAGGCCTACGTCAAAACGTTCCTGCGATGCCTTACCCAAGTGTTAAATTATATGACCGGCATCGGCATTTAAACTCGCAGGTCAAGTAAGGCGGTGGATGGTACAATGACATTAAGAGCGAGTAGTGGCAATATGGGGCTCGATAGGTCATCGGGACGGTAACCACTCGAGTGTATGGGTTTAGAAGTGTGTTGTGCGGCTCTCACATATTTTAGTTTATTGAAAACTCTCCGCGTATATTGGGAGCTGGCGACTTGTTTAACTTTGCTCAACTTTAATTTTTGTCGCCCGAAAACAAAAATTATGTGGCTCGTTGGGGAGGCTGTGGCATTAGACAAATTGTGGAATCCAGTGGTGTGCAGCCCGTAACTTTGTATATCCTCCATGGCCAAATGTATTGTCGTGACCTGAAAATTGTGAATATACGGAGGAGGCTGCGGTGAGAATAATCGAGTGAACAATAATGTACTCATTTGTGATTCAAATCCAGCTCCAAGTTTTACTACGGGACGCGGACATGTGCGAAACGGTGATGTTCCTTCTGCATCAAATTCCTGGGGCCGAGAACTTCTACACTTTTGCGTAGCTCTGCAAATTTGCGAGGACATGTGGAGTCACTGCCTGAGGGAAACAGGTGATTGTTCCAAGACAGCTTTTGGAGGGACGCTGGCTTGCGTCAGAGCTGTTTCGCGATCTTCAGCTGGTGGTTCTACTGCATGGCACATAAGATTAGTGCCACCGCGCAGGTATGTCCAACAAGTATGATTAAGACTTCGCCGCCCTCCCCCCGCTCTGGATTACGAGTGCCTCTATCTTGGAAAATGAACCGTCGAGATTTGCAGCTGAATAATAAACTCTCCGAAGCACACACATTTGCAACGGATAAGAGTAATTAATATTATTTTATTATTTTTATATAATTCTTTTGCGTGATTTGTAAAATAAATTTATCAGGCCTGCCAGGATGATAGAGACAGAGCGTATAAATTGCTGGAAAATTAGTTTACGATGTAGTCAATTTCTTTGATATATTTTTTGTGAGTGTGTTTTTAGTAACTTTTGAATAAACTTTGAGTATTTGTTAACGAAAATTGATAAAAGCCGTGTAGACTGAGTGTGTGCTTAAAGGCACGTATTAAAACTGAGTGTGAGATTTACCTTTAGTGTCAGTGAACAATTTTGTAGTGTCACCCCCTCCCCTTCCCCCTCAAGATTTTTTTTTAAGCTCTGTTGTTTTATGGCTTTCAGTGGTAGTAAAATAGTAGTTTTAAGAATCTTTGTATTGCCCACAGTCGATGGGTGTTAATAAGTCCGAGATAGCTTTCTGCCCCACGAGGTTGTTTGTGCATTTGGTAGTAAGTACAAGAATGAGGCAGCATTTGACCTACCTGATACCCTGCGGGGTAGAAGGCATCTCAGTGAACAGTTAAGTTTGTGTGTTTTTGTAAGCAATGTTTTTCGAAACTGTTGTTATTGCAACCAATGAAAGAACATGTTTTATAACTATTAAATCAGCACTAAGCTTAGGTATAACTAAAATTAATGATTTTTAATAATAAACATATTTAACAAAAAACATCACTTCAAAATTACAATTATTAACAATTAATTGTTAAGAGCTTTCATTAATATTGGTTGCTGTAATTTTGAAAGATTAAACACTCAATGGTTTTTATGGTACAGACGTGAAAGTACATGACTGGGTTGCAGTGAATTAAGAAGAAAAACTACCATAGGGAAGTCATTCACATCTGTAGAAAAGGTACTACAGTAAATGCAATGGAACAGACTGTCAGAGAAACAGTTTTAAGTGGCCCATTAATAATGATGATTTCCTACTCTAATAGAATGTAAAAAGAAAAATCTCTGCCCCAGCGCCATGTGAAAGCTGAATGAAACAGTAAGATTTTACCACTTTGGTCAGTTTGAAAATGCCAAATACACATTACTGGAATCGTGTTAACCTCTTTCTTTTATTGAACATGTTTTTATTCTTTGTTGTTTTTTAAATTTCAGATCCTAAAAGACAATTAAATGAAAATGTAAACATCAGTCAGTTTTTAACAGTTTATGTGATGTTACATATGTATATTATTTTGGAATTATAATGGCATTATAGTAACATTCTGTTTTCTTTATTTCACATATTTTGTTTCCTTGTTTCAGGTTATAGGTCCTGCAATTTCTTTATTGATATTTTTTTCTTTCATACATAGATAAAAATCGGAAGCTAAAAAATTCCCATGAGACAGAGGTAGATGATAGGATTGGAGGGGAGGACTATTATTTTTATGTGAGGAGGGGGGTGGGGCTATTTCCACCTGGTGGGAGGTAATTATTTTAATCCATCTGATAGAGACATAATATATTACCTAAAATATAATACTTCTTGATTTTTTTCATAATTACCTCATCCGTACATCATTCTCTCAACCTAATATTCTCCATCCACTTTTATAATTACCTTATGCATTATAGAAAAATGTGTATTTAAAAAATCCATGTATAAATTTATACAATTTAAATGATTTTCAAAATCCCAACATTTCCTATTCAGTTTTCACAAAGAGATATAATTTACTGAAATGAACGTGCATGTACATTATTCACTTGTGTTACGTAAATAAATACAGCGAATTAAACAAACACCACATGGCAATGTTTACATTGATATACAACGGAAGGATATACTAGGGGCTGAAAGTAGAAAATAAGCAGGGCTTTCAAAAGTGCTCGCCGTACTGTGAACACTAAAACAATATTTTATAATACAATCATTTTGAAAATGAGTGACTGGTTTGTTCTAATTTTAGGTGAAAATATGGTGCACTTGATTGAGATTTCACCAACATATGATATATATGCCTTAAAAGAATATATCATGAAAAAAAGATACTCTCGTAAGATTACCTGTCTCTCTCTCTCTCTCAGCCTCTCCTTCTGTCTCTCTCTCATCTTTATGTCTACCTGTCTACCTCTATTCCTCTCATTTCCCTTCCTGTCTCAGTCTGCCTCCCCGACTCTCTCCATCTTCCTGTCTGTCTCTGCATTCCTCCCTGTTTCTCTCTGTCTTATCTCCTTATCTGTCTATTTCCTTCATTGTTTCTCTGTCTCCTTTCCTGTATTATCTTCCTCCATGTCTTTATTTTCCAGTGTCTCTCTCTCTGTTTTGCTCCTATCACTCACACTGTGTCTGTGCACACGTGACATGCCTACATTATAACTTTCAAACTCATGCACGAATCATAACCACATCAGTTAACTTATAATATTTAGTAGAAGACACTCAACTTTAACACTTTCTGGCCATGTCAGATGCTCATTTTGAAAACGGCAACTATTAATTTTTCAATGCTATGTCATATCTCAGGGGCAGTTCAACCACACTGAACAAAAATCACAACTCCAATAGTTTATCATATTCACACTGAATTCAGAAACACACATCATTAGTCCACTATTTGGGAAAATGGTAGACTACCCAAAACATGAATTTCAGTATACAGAACACTTAGATTCTAAATGCCTGCCATATAAGACTGTTTCCTAATTGTCAGTATATATGTATAAGTATGTACATTTGTGTACTAGCAGTGATGTTTACTTGTTGAAACTATTCGGACAGGTCATCGCCTCTTCATGTTACACTGGTCGCACATTCTGGCGGAAATATCAGACACTATGCTGCAACAGAAAAATGTGGTGCATGCTGTTATATATAAATTACAACTTCTATGGTTGTGCATACAGAAAACACATAACCATATAAACATTTGTTATCTATTTTTATGTTATGATTTTTTCACCTTGACATCTTACGAGTTTAAACGTTGGAACATGGCTTTAGCCGGGAATGAGAAATTAATAGGCGGATTGGTGGGCGTATATTAGTTACAGGGGGGAAATGAAAAGTGGCGCAGAAATATTGGTGTACACTGGTTGCTTGGCAAAGCAGCAAGACACCAGGCATATGTTGTTTTAAATGAAAACTAATACACAAAATATAATTTTTGTTTTTGGTTGTTCTACACTTTCAGCACAAAGTGTACAGCAGAAAAAATATTGCAGGAATATAGAAAGCAATGCACCTCGGTATCCTGAGGTTATGTTCATCTGTTCAGCTTCTCTCAATTTCACAAGTACTCATACCACACTAACAGCCTTGGGATATTACTTTATCACGTCAGTGGAAGTTTGTAAAACAAATAAGGGCAGTTGTTATGGGATTTGTTGCATTTAATTGTCATATGTAAAAGGGCATTACACAGAAACTGGCATTCTTTCCTCGTTCCTCGATACATACCTTACCATGTGTTTGAAATACACAAATTGATAAAAAAAGAAAGAAAAATACAATTCAATGGGGTTTGTAATAACTTAGAAATGTGGATTGCAATTGTAATATTATTTGCATGCATACACCTGGGAAATATGCTGCAGACGCCTATAAAACTGTCCGAATTTTATTCACAATTGGAAGCACATTTATTAAACTGACCAATTATTTACACATAAAACACAACATTTTGTAAATACTTATTAACATTTAAAACTTGTGAGCTTTATAACAACAAAACGCACACGTTAATTATCAAAACTGAAATAAATATGGTGATTGCCGTAAGTATGCTTAGCAAGTATGCAATTTCAAATATTTGCCAAGTATACTTCCGGGGACAGGTACACACAAGTATGCATTCCTTGAGCATTCGGAAACAGTCTATGTTTTGGTTAGTATGTCATATCTTATGAACCTAACATTACTTCCGACAACTTTGCGTGCTAGCTATTGACAAGTATTTTAACATGAATATATAAATATAAACATTCCAACAATAAGTAAATCGCATATGGTAAAATTTGAATTTTAACATAATAAAATGGATGAAAAGGAAGTAAAGAATATTATATACACTAAAAAATAAAAATCTTTGATACCTATTTATGATTCATCAAATATGGTCATAAAATCTTGTGTAAAATACATAACATTTTTAATAAATCAGTCTCTTTTTCAGGGTTATTTACATACAGATTAAAATTTACAAAGTTATTGCCAGTATACAAAAAAGGAAATAACTACCTACCTACCCGAAAACTACAGACCAATCAGTCTACAGCCAGTTTTCTCTAAAATAAATTTAAAGGGTTTCATACAACAGATTAATTCAATATTTAGAAATAAACAATCCAATATATACACGGAACAAAGTGGATTTTGCAGGAATAAATCTATAATGACAACAGTGATCCAGCTGACAAAAACTATATTAGAAGCCCTAGAAAGGCAGAGAAATCATATTGCATATGGTATGACTTAACAAAAGCTTTTGATATGGTAAATCATAAAAATTTACTAAACAAACTTATATTTGGTATTAGTGGAAAAAGACAAGTTATTAACTTAGCATATCTCTTAAATATAAAACGTTAGAATTTCATAATGGAAAATGTGGTATATTGACCTCTAGTTGGGAAAATGTTAAAGATGGAGAGCCACAAGGCAAAATTTTGGGTCCTTTGTTTTTGTTATATATCAACACAACTCAAAAAATTAATAACAGCCAACCTATTTGCAAAATCAAAATTATTATTTAACAAATAATGATATTAACCACTATTCTACTAGGTCTTAAAATCACCTATGACACATTCAGCATACCACCATCTTATATTAATGGAGTATATATTACTCAAGCATGCATATTATTCAACAAACCACCCAAACATATGAGAAGAGAAAAATGAAAAAACATTTAAATAATTATTTAAGCTATTATTTGAATCACAATATCTTAATAACTTAAAAGAAGTTGATTACTACCTCATAAGCATTTAGACTCTTTGTTATTAACAAACAAAGTTGTTTCTAGCTGCACTTATTACTAACGTAAGATTGAACCTTTCGTTTGTCAAGTACTATGTGAATAAATTAAAATGTGTTTGTATTAAACCTATTTAGTGGTTAAGAGTGTTTTATCTTTATTATAATGTGTGAAATTATAAATGTGATGATTGTGAGCTACATATTTAATGTTATTACTGAATATGTACATTGTTTGTTGAAATTTTATATTGCTGTACATTTTTACCTATAATTACTAGCTCCATATCCCTGAGAAACATCTCATTATGGGATACGCTACACAAACTATGAAATACAAAAATAAATGTAAATTGCAAGTTTTGTAAAAAGCACTGAGGGCAGGCTACCCTAACCATATTTGATTTCAAATCAAGCTCTTTTTTCAAGACTATAGTTATATAAATATTTTAGGTTACTATGCCATATGCACATAACAGTTAAGAGAAACGTAAATGAAACTTTGTTTGCTGGCAATATGCAGAAGACCATTAATTTACTTACTGCTAATTAATTAATTTCCTTAAGCATAGGTTTTTTTTCCCAATGTGTAATGTGTTTAGTGAGTCCAGAGTTTATTTATTTTGTGCCTCAAGAGAATATGTGTTAACAAAAATAGCAAGTTCAGTTTTTTTTTACTGCAACTTTTCTTTTTTCCTTAATACACATAAGTCCTAATCACGTTCTAAAATAAAGCTAGACAACTAATTAAAATTAAATCCCCAATTAAATCAGACTAATGAGGGAAACTGAGATTACAGACATGTTACATACATAAATTCGCAATTAGGCTACCGCACATGCTTAAATAAGTGCATACAGAATTTCATAAATAAATTTCAATTATATCAACACTATTAAATTATTCCTATTCTTTCAAAGAGTTAGTTATATCATCACTGACACTTCTCACTCTATCTGTGGAATGACTGAACCAATTTGAACCCATCTTGCCAGCTGTTCTCATTTGCACTAACTATACAATAACTTCTTTAATGTACCATGCTGAATGATGCCACCTGAAATTTACGCTTACGACACACTCGCACTTCCACATACAAAGATCCATAAATGTGCAAGCACCACAATCTGTAGCTACACAGAAAAATCTGCAGCTATACTGACAGACAACTGATTGAAATGGCTGAATAAATGTGCATCTTTTACTATGTTTTTGTTCACGTCACTTTGGCATTGCAAGACATAAAGCAGTGCCGTAAAGTGGGATATGGTACCTGACCTAAACATGTACAGAAAACTGTCATGTTACCAATATCACCCCTGTAGATCATTTTTACCCCACCTATTTACCTGGCTAGAACATGTTATCAATTTCACCCCACTTTATGGTTGTTCTCAAACTATTGCGGTCTATGGACCACTGGTGGTCCTAGGTGGTCGTGCAAAATAACTCACTTTACGATGAACATGTCAAGTTTTTAGGTCGTTAACTAATTCCAATGGGCAGTAATATAGTTATTCCAATGTTTTGATCTTTGCATGGAAGATGTGCAGAGGAAGTGGCCCAGGTTAGGTTGAGGGTCTACCCATTGTGATCTATGGTAAAGGGGAGTTTACAAACCACTGATTAAAGGAAAATGGCAAGTCATTTTAAAGAATGGGTTAATATCTGCAACTATACAATTTTTACTACTCAAACCACGAAACATTATATGAAATGGATGCAAATTTTCAACACACGGAGCTTTGCAAATAACATCACATTTTGTGGTTTTGTGGTTTGTATAGAAAAAATTCCAAACCATCCCTGATAATTACCTTGTTTACACGATATGCGATGTTAATGTTCTCCACGGCAAACATCTGCAAAGAAAAGTGAGTAATAGCTCACATTCGCTGTCCCCATTAGTGTGAGAATTATGGCACAAATTTCTGGTTGCCATGTTCTCTCTCTCTCTCTCTCTCTCTCTATATATATATATATATATATATATATATATATATATATATATATATATATATATATATATATATATATATACACACACACACACACACACACATATGTGTGTGTATATATATATATATATATATATATATATATATATATATATATATATAGAGAGAGAGAGAGAGAGAGAGAGAGAGAGAGAGAGAGAGAGAGAGAGAGAGAGAGAGAGAGAGAACATGGCAACCAGAAATTTGTGTGTGTGTGTGTGTGTGTGTGTGTGTGTAGTGTTGCTGCAATGGCTAGCAGTACATTTGCAATTTCCGGGTGTGAAGACTTGATTTACAAATAAAGAGTGAATGTACAAGTGCTTTGGTAGTTGTGAGTCAACTATGCAGTGAGTGTTACCTGAATGCTACCATATTTGTGAAACTTACTTTAGTTTAGCAATTTCTTTTTAAATATTTAGTAGAGTTTTGAACATTTTGTAGATCATTGTATGCTGATGTGTGAGGTAAGATGCAAATCATGCAAGACATTAGATGAGCGTGTGCATTACATAAGCAACACTTCCTTCTCAATAAAAATAAGTTGTACTCGCCACCTAAATAGGTGTTAAAGATAAGTGCATTTGTGTTACAAAATTGTGGCAATTACATAATTTTAATATGACTGTCTTATGCAATATGCCTCGAGTGCTAATTTGTACAACAAAAAACAACACATAGTGCTCATGCTATGGGAAGTATTGTGGTACAGTTACATTTCTAAATCTAATTAGTTCAAATGTCACCAAAGCATCAACAAACTATTGTTTCCAAAAACATTACAAGCAAACTCTAGGCACTAAAAAAGTTACATAAATAACACTACTCTTTTTTTGTAAGAGAACTGTAAATATTCTAGCTTAAAATATATATTCTGCTTTATCAAGATGTTTGTATCATCCTTCCACGGTTACTTCAGCCTTTCTGAAGCCCTGCTAAAGTTCTACTTCCAGGATATTCCTCCGCCTCGTGCAAACTAAGCTTAAAGCCCATGTCACATTGTCAAACTTTTTTATCTGTAATTATTAAGAATATGGACTTCTTTTGATTTAAAAAATCGCAAAAAGTGGTATATTTCTGCTCTACTAATTACACAGAACACAAATTCTCTAGGGGCATCAACATTTGACCAATAGAAACCCCAAAAATGATAGTGGGGAGGGCTACGAAGGTCAGGGAAATATTGGGGTAAATTGGGTGAAAAATAGGTAAATAATAAAATATTCATTCATGAAAATACATTATATTGCACAAAAAAAGTGAACCACACAGTAACTAATAGACAATAGTACCAATACAAGCTACAAATACGATAGTGGGCAGGGCTATGAAGATCAGGGAAATTGTGTAGTAAAAGAATACAAAATATGTACATTTTCATTATAAACCTTTACCCCTCAATTTTCCTCCAGTTCATAACCCTCCCCACTATCATATTTCTAAATTGTATTGCTAACATTGTAAATTTAGGTAATGTTCAATTCAATCTTTTAGCAATTTAAGATGTTTTTATTAGAATATTACAGTAATATTACAAATAGTACAAAACTATGTTAAATTGCAAAAACCACACACATTATTTCTCAGTGTAAATAGACTACACATGACAATCATTTGTGGGGAAACGCCAAGCTTCCTGTTGCGTGATGCTTCGCATCACTACCAAAAAATAATTGCCAGCACACCTTGGATTACTGTTTTGGGGAATTACTCCCCTGCTAGCGCTGAGACTCTGGCTCGGTGCATAATGTTTGGCTACGCATGCACAGTATTTTTCCCTGCGAGAGGGCTACGCATCATCTGCATTAATACTGCATCACAACTACTACTACAACATATAATTAACTTAGGTTTAACTGTATTACATCCTCCACATGTCACATCACTGGTGGCAAAATAATACAAAATACATACAACCTATACACTATTACACACACTAACTCAGTACCAATGTATGTGTATTTACTCACCTAAGTAGGCGGCGCATACAATTCACCCGTGACGAGCAGGAAGTAATGCATATGTTCTCGTTGATCGGGGTACCGCCTGCGAAACATGAACTCCGACAGGTACCTGACGTAGTGAGGCGCCCTCCTGCCATACCAAGGAAGATAGTGCCTCACATCTCGCCAAACATGCTCTATCCTTTGGGTGTTCGCTCCTGTATCCGGATCAACAAAATTCATACTATGATTCACCCAAAGGTGCTCATAGCCGTGCTCTGAAAGACAATTATAGGCACGCCAACAGTTGCTTATAATTGTCGTTCCAGGCTCTATGAATTCCTTGATCACAGTCAAAAGTGTCCTGCTAGTACGATTTTCGACAGGTACAAGAAAAATTCTATTTGTGTTTCTCTCAATACCGCCAAAAACCTACTGCCCCTGGACGATGCGACCCCTATTATATTTACGTCTCCCAAATTTTGCCTCATCTATCTCAACGAAAGAGCCCCCCCCCCCTCCCCAATTTTACCCCTTGTCACACCCATACACCAGTCAACCATCACCTCGCAACAAAAGGACAACCAATCCACGGTGGTAGGTTGACTAATATGGCACATGCGACTAAAACAGGGTGCGACGAGTATGAATAATTAAATAATAATATGTAATCTTACAAATCAGTTCAATATTTGATTTACTTTTTTCAAACCACGTGCCGTGCCGAAAAGATATTTTCGAATTGTGAAGCACCTTCTTATATGTTTACCAACACGTGTCCTAAGTGACTGTTGACAGCGAAAGAATTCACTGTCCTCTGCCAATTTAATTAGTGCCGCGCATGAATTGCACCTTATCTCACTCGACAAAACACAGTAATCTACTAAAACGTCAAATAACAACGGGCAAAAGAGAGTTAATTCAATAAATTCACTAACGTCCAGGTAACACCCTCCACATAGGTGACGGTCACGCACAGAAGCACTCGTACTAGCACCCTCCATTCGTATATATCACAAATCTTCACACGGACGGATTCGGACGCCACAACTCATGAGCGCAGCAACACTTCCTGACCACGAACTGCACTACTTAGGATTAACCAAACATTAACGTACCAACACCGGTGCAGGCTTATCAATCTGCCTTGTTCCATCATAGAGGGGGGTATACAATATTATAGCACACTGACACAACATAATGATACATTTCGTAGGCCAAATACTGAGACATGCACCATAAATGGTACGTCAAACATGTCGGCCGGTGCAAACACATAATGTGAACTGCGTGTATATTAAACTACTGTAGTTTGTACATTCTAGTTATCGTATACTCATGCCCCTGTATATATCAATCAGGTACATGAATATAGACAACGTAAGCATTGAGTAATTCGCCAGATTTCAGACACTGTTTGATAGCTGTGTTGTATACCTGTACAACCTCAGCGGGGCAGCATAAATATGCCCTGTAAATGAGGTTTTACAGATTAAATATTCATCGCAAACATTCTTCAATGTAAAACAATTAAGAGACCCGATATATATATTTTTTTCATTTCCCTACATAAATTAAACATGTTTTATAGCATAAACCAGGCATTGTTGACAACCCTCCTCTCTATTACATTTTATTATTTTTTTTTTACAGAAAACTACTCGAAGCCCCTCCAAAATTCTTAGTAATTATGATTATTAATCATCATATCTTAACATATCCAGGTATTATTTTTCCCATTTTCGAAAAAGCCCCTATTGATAAGAATTATCTTTTCATCAAACTGTTGAGTTATGTCATCGTAAAAATGTCATAAACGCCGCCATATTTGTCTGAAAAAGTTGGATGGCTTCAGTTTCCATCAAACATTTGAAGATTGAACCGGCTCTAAAATGTCTTCGATGTTTGGCTGTCTCAGCCAATCTGAATGGTGCAAGACAAAAATGGACACCAAGAAACTTTAAAGTAACAAAAATTGCTGGAAACGAAATATATTAATATAATTAATTCATGAAGAAGCTGTTTGTTTAGGGCTTTTTTAAGTGGTTATTGCACATATTACGAACTCAAGATACATTTAATTTCATGGTGTAGGAAACCTCTGAAGTATAAAATTTGAATTTAGTAAGGTAAGCGAAAATAAATTACAACATTCCTTACATTTCTTCCTGTAGGCCTAATGGACTGAATGTAAAACAAAAGCAATATCTCACTAAATTCTAAGTTAATTCAAATTGGATTCTCCCAATAAGAAAATTTGGGGCCACGGTGGCTGAGTAGTTACACTGCTCGCCTCCAACCAAGGCGATCCGGGTTCAATCCCCGGCTGGGTCACCGAATCTTAGCATGTGGCAACCGTGCTGGACAATGCTGGTCGGGGATTTCCCATTTTCCCTGCCGCTCCACACTCACCTCAATCACCCTCATCGGCTCTCAAGACCTTGTTGTTAAGAGCCGCCCAAATCTCTTAACTCACTCAGTAATAAAATTTGATAGTGTGACATATTTTCAAACACATTAAAGATAATTTTATAAAAATTTGATGGTCTTATTGTCTTCAAATTTTATTGTGAAATATAGTCAAAGCCTGAAATTTGAGAATGTGACAGGGGCTTAACTAAGCCTGGAGAATTACACCAGGACAACGCACTGCATTCGTGTGTACTAAGTGCAACAGTATTTTGTATAAGAACAATTTCTCACTAGGTGCTACTAAAATACCTATTTTCTTCCTGATTTTTCTTCAAATTGTTTATAAATGAAAAACCATAATTTATAGACAACATATGAATAAAATTTCAATTTAACAGGAAAAAAGTAACTTTTATGAACACAAGTATATAACGCTTGTGGTACATGGCATATCATGAAAATAACTAAACATGTCATACAAGCGGAGATTTTTCAAAGGTTTAGTTAAAAAAAAAAAAAAAGGCCGAAGAAACATGAATGGACTATAATAGAAATTTCCCGCTAGACTATTTTCATCCTCCCTCCAAAAAGACACATTCCACCCGGTCCAAAAAAAAATCAATTATGAAATTTTCGTAAATGGTTATCAAACAATGTTTATTCAATATACATATCACTCTCTTCGCTAATTTCACAAGCCTAGACGATTGTAAACATGACTGTAGTAACGTTCTAAAGACTCACTAAGACAGAAAACATTACAAATACAATATTGTTTACATACCCAAGGTGTATACATTAAGTAACAATACAAGAGCGTCCGACCAAGAAAAAACTAACGCCTGCTAATAGCAATAACGATTAAAATGTTCTATGTAGTTGAAAGAACCGTTTGCACTATTTCTTTTCGTTATTAATTCACTCAACGATACAAATGCCAATCACAAAAACATCAAAAATGTATACATTAATGGCTGCGGGCAACAGGAGACTTCACTTCCTTCACCACTTCGCTTTTAGTGGCCTTTATTAAACTTGAAGCCATAAAAGTTGCACAGTCCGTGGAATAGGGATAAAAATTAACTGAATTTTGTCTAACTGCATGAAAAAGTGTTAAATTTTTTGATGTGCGCTGTGGTTCTTTATCGGTTATTATCAACAATAGTAATTATAGAACAATTTATTTACCTAAAAACGGGGAAATAATATCTGCAAATGGATTATGTTGTTATTACTAATCAAAATAAAAAAAACATTTTGTGGAGCTCTACGTATTTTGCAGCAGCCTATATACCATGAAATGTGATGTCCGCAAGGCTATGAGGATAGAGGCAAATATGATAGAGGAGTTTAAACAGTTAAATAAATTATTTCCTTCGGGACGCTGAATCGTGTTCCATTAGGTGAGTGATCTTTGATCCTGTTTAATGAAAGAACGCCTCTAGAAACGAAAGGTTATTTTACAAAACTGTGCAGTGTTGGAATATCGTTTAATTCTGTTGACATCGTCAAGATTAAGAGCGCGTATACACGGAGATAGTACGCGATTGTTCTTATCGCGAAAGAACTCTTGCATTACTAATACTGTGTAGACTGCATCAGAGTTCCTGTCGCACCGTCGCGATGGCACGATCGCGATTCAACTCGAGTTAGATATAGTCCATTCCCCACTAGAAACAACTTTCTCGGAGCCCTGCTAAATATCTACTTGCAGGCTTGTTTTGTATCCTTCCTCCCAAAGTAGACAAACATTGCCATGTGACTACCATGTAGCATCTGGCAAACTCAATGTTTACATGCCATTGTGTGTGTATAGTATTCGTATTCTTTCGCTACACCTAAAAATTAAACTTTGAAATGTGACTTCTACTTTTATACCTGTCAAATGTGTTGTTTACTGTTTGCGGCTTTTCAAAGAATTCTGTCTTAGGTCTATTTCAAAAACCATTTCGTATGAATATTCACAGTTTAGGCCTATAACATTATTTAGTTCAGCTTTATGACATTTTAAAAATGCCTGAATTAAAGATAGTTCTCACGGTTACGTTACACTAACATATTTGTTTTCCACGACATAGCACATTACACGTAATGCACATTAATATTTTGCCATGGCTGAGTTAAACATTGTTACAACTGTGGGGTAATGAACTGTAGTAGTTAACTTTTTGTTACTGATATGTATTGGGTTATTTCTATAAAGGACGCCTTCAGTTCGAATGACGAAGGAATAGCCAGTCCAACGAAAACGCGACATTAAAATCAAGCACACAACTTGTGTCGCTCGTTTTTTTGTTATAGAAACTTAAAATATAGCGGTGTACATGCACACAAATAAGCCTACCGTAACTTTTATTCTGCTCATATTTATATGTATTGCTACTTACTGTGTATTACGTTTATTGAAATTTATTGGGGCTGGGTTTGGTTATTTTGTTGATTGGTGGTACATCACATTACACGACTGTGTTTCAAACACACACCAGGGCAAAGGTACAACGTTGTGATTAAACAGATGTGCATGTAAATAAATAAGATCGCCACAAAAACAGTTCACATTTACAATGTTTAAATAGTGCTAATCAAATATTTTAAATCATGCACACACAGGCCCAGCATATCGATAACGATGCACAACGGCACGCCATTTCACAGACGCAATGATTAAAGAAACACATGTCACAGTATATTTATTACTGCCGTGGAAACACAGATTTATCACAACATCGTAACTTGCCTGGGTAGGTTTAATAAATACAACATCTACAAACATGATGTGGTAATTTGAAGTATTTTTCGGAAAAAGAATAATTTACGCCTCGTTTGGTAAAATAGCAGACGCCATGACATCACTGCTCGCCAAGTCTGCCAACTTCACTTTGTTTCTGCCCCACCATCTTATCTAAATATATTAAAATAAGTATTCAAACATTAAAATCTCTCTTCAGTTGTAAATTATAAATTCAAAAATCATTATTTTTCTGTAATAAGTATGAAATATGCTACAATTGAAAACAGGTACAATTATTCCACATACTAGCGAAGTGAAACTTCTCGAGTGTGAAAGAGACGAAGACAGAGAGAGAGCGTGCCAAGCCTCGCTCAGCAGACAGTTGCTTCAAAATTGCTCTCGTTCGATGAAACAACACCATACCATTATGGCCTACTCACAATATTTTCCGCTATTATTTTAAACTGTAAAAATGAGATATTTTGCCATCGGGGCTACCTAAATATTTAAATGTTTCGATATGCACCGTTTAATTTACAAATAGTAAACTAAAAAAAACAGGTTAAAATTATATTTTAACTGTGAACTATTTCTTACTGTCTGTTGCCAACACGTTGCTGCTCTCGCTGTTGTTAATTCATATTTAAAAAGATATAAATATTGCAAGTTACAGAAGATTTTAATGTAAAGTTACATGTATTCAATAATATAGTACTCTAAAGTTAAGCACATTGTTATATATTTGTGGAATACATGTTATTGGAAAAACAGGTTGACATGTTATGCTTGGAGTGTTTTTTCGAAGGTTGATTTTCATAAGTCACTTCCAATCGGGAATGGACTATAGTTTATAGTAACTGTCGTGACAGAACATGCAACTATCATAGTGTAAACCGTCTAGTGTCACTATCGTGATAGTGCGGGTCACAAATTTGTAGGTATTAACTTTGACAGTAACATTGGAGAAATATTTCGATTATGTTAGAATGTGTCTCTGTTCTTACACTATGTGACGGTATGACAGGACATATATTATCATATAGGTAAGACACGACAGTATTGACTGCATATTTAGTGTCATATAATAAACCATGGAAACAATATTTGTTTGCATGTCATTAATATCATGTCACAATATTTAACTATGTACTCCAACAAATACCAACCTCTTGAAAAAAAGATATAAATGTAGGTCCTATCACTATATTTACACTAGTGTTATCGGACATATTCATTTTGATGTTAAGTAACAGAGCATGTCTCGAAGGTGTGTGTAAACAGGACCTATCGCGGCCGTTACTTTCACACACTTTCGGGATAGCTACTATTGTCGTAGTTACTATCACCATGTAAATGTACCCTTAGATAGATTATGAAGTTCATTTACCCTAACCTTTGTTTTTGTTTACATCTGTGGTTGACATGTACTACCAGTTGTTTATTGGTATATATTGTGAATCTCACGATAATTTCTGCCCCGAGTTGAATAAGTTGTAAATTAAAAATGATTTTGATCACTTCCCAAAATTTTAATTACTTGTTTACAATTGTAATTAATACATAATTTCTGATGTAATTTTTTTGGACGTTAACGTGATCTGAGCTCAAGTAATGCATAAATTGTGATATGGTAAAGTGAACAAGTGTTCTCTATGAACTGTTATCGACTTGGATTGATAAGGTCTGGCCTAAGAGGATCAGTGTAATAGATCTCTAGATATGGCGTCGGCGGACATGATGTTTACGTCTTTTCCGAAAAGACAATAACTTGGGATGTGAACCTGTACAAAAGAAGAGACTTGCCACCATCATGGAGATACGTGGACGATCATAAGAAAGGGCTCCGGCATGCTGCTCTTTTATTGAGGCCCATCATCCTAAGGCAGGGCTTGGATAGCTTGGCAGAACTAAATAAGAATGTATTTGTGCAAGGGTGCATTTTATAATAAATCCCTGTAGCTTTATCTAGATTTTTAGTGCGACTGTCAGAAGCCAATGCCATCACCCGCAACAGCACGTAAGAATGGTACCTCTTGATCAAGGTGGCTCGGCGCATGATTAGATGTCATGAACATATACTAAATATCTACGAATCAGTGTTAAAATGAAAAATAAAAGGGTTTATTAATATAGAGGGCCAATTTAAACTCAGTGGATAGATAGAGAAGGAGTTGAAATGTTTCCACGACTTAACTGTAAGCTGAGGTCATGACTACTATTTTACAAAAAGGAACACAGAGCCAGAATTTTTAGTTTAACTCATTTTCTTCTTCTTTTTTTTTCATGAAATCTGCTTTTTGTAATAGTTGTTTGGAGAGGTGAATTTTAATTTCTATCTCATGAATTATGACCAGCGAATCCCTTATTTGCATAATTTTCTAGTTCCTTCTAAAGAATAAGTTCACCTTATTGAAACGAAGTCGATAAAAATCGGCTAAATTTATAATTTTTCAAGGCATCTTTAAAATAAATCCAAGAGTTAAATGTTTCTGGAAGCATACCTTATTTCTAGTGAGAGTAATTTTGGTCATAGTATGTTTCTTTTGAGATGGTAAAAATAAAAATGGAAGTCTCGTCGCTACACACATGTTTTTCAGGAAGTACTGGCCTTACATACATATGGATATTGAGTGTAATTGCTCTGTTTCAGTGAGAAGTTTACTGACACCGTATGGTAAGTGCTGGTATTCTGAGAACATTTGTCATATTGGTGAACTTAGATGCAACCTGATATATTTATCTTTTATTCCACAGAATATTGATCATTTTATTAGATTTTGAAAGTTGAGAATCAATGTGTTTAGTTCATGGTGTAGGAATTCCAATTACATGAAAGACGTGTGTGGCATCAGTTGCATGCCCTTTCTTCATTCTACTCCTGTCCCCCTCCTTACGTCACTCACTGGCGCCTAGCCACAGCGAAGCTGGCTCTTTGGCGAAATATTGCTTCTAGTCTATCTTGAATAAATAGGTCCTTTAAGAACAATATGTGATATTTTTCTCTACACAGTATTTTTATATCTATTTATATTTAAGTTTTGTACAGGTAACACGCAAATTGACCCCATACATTACATTGTCTATATTCACGAGAGGATTGTACTACTTAACATATTAGTAGTAGACAAAATATACGTATAGTATTTCATAAAATAAAGTCCACTCTCTGCCTTTTACAAGCAGTTCACGTCCATCGCCATGATTATTCGTTGACCAATGATGCAAAAGACAGAAAACAAATGAGCATCGGTTTTAGTTTATTTAATGGTTGTATGCTAGGAATGAGCACAAATTCAGTATACTATGTAAAATTTACTGTGCGTAGGTTTGTGATTTACAAGTGCTATTAAGCTTGTTTCATTGCGATTCATTCCATTTGATGTGTGAAATCACAATATTGTGCGAAAGTACGAGTGATTCTGTGCACTTATGTTTATGTGAAGTTTTACAATCAGATATAAGTAAATATAATAACTGTGCGGAAACACGTAGGTAGGCTAATACTATTGAAAAGTGAGTGTCAATAGAGTTTCGACAATATTGAATTGACGCCAACCGCAGCTTCCCCCAGAACCCTTGTCGACCCACGCACACCATTTAGTGTAGCAGGTGTGAACTAACCAACCAAGGTACCAGCTGCGTGCAACTTGTACGGAGCCAACACAAACAGATTCTGCCAAGTGAGTCAGTGTAAAAGACTTTTAATTCCACAAGGCATAACGATGTGCAAAGTGCAGAAATACACTTAAACTCTGTTGGATAGTTACCAATGTAATTATTAAACAGCCAGTAAATTAATGCAGTGAGATACCTGAATTTATAATGTAATGCTCGATGTGTGCCATGTTCCCCTTCCCTAAGACCATTTGTCCGGTCGAGCACCCACAACCACCACAGCTGGTATGCGGACTCTGGAGATGTGCAAGTTCGCAGAGTGTGATGTGTGCAAGGGCAACATAGGGCATGCCAGGGGCAGCGTAACCGGTGTTTGCCAGGCCAAGTAGTCAGGACTCCATGTGATGGAGCAATAAATGGAAGAGAACCATCTATCATACTGAGTCAAAGGGCTTACAGCCCACATTGTTTCAGATGTTGAGTGTTATATTAATAAAGAGTTTTTTTGTTGTCCTTTTGTATCGCCAGAGTTCTGTTGTGCTCTTCTGCAAATGTGTATTTTCCATTTTCAAAGTTTCGGTGTGTTCATGCTCGTTTCACCAGTGTTATGCATATGTGTATCATCCAGGGTTCTTATGCGATTTAATGTAGCATGTAGTCTTAAGTTTAAGCAGGTAAAGCAGGAGTTAGCATGTAGTACAGGAAGTATCCCCCACATTGGCATGTAAGCCTGCCTTCGCCTGTTCTCGCCCCGAGGTGGGAGGTTAGTAAGAGTCTGGTATCAATGAGGGTGGTTGTGTGTATTTGTGTGCTCCGCATTTTCCCGCACACTGGGCTGCATGTATCTTCATGGCCTGATCGCTTTACTTCCATGGCTTAATGTCTTAGTAACAATCTCGTTTTTCGCAGCCTGGTACACCATCCTCAATTCCCCATGATTTGCATTGCCCGGGGAAGCTTAAGTTTACGTAAGTCATGAGTATGGCAGAAACCATTTTTAGCAGTTTTATCGCGATGACCAGATAAGTCATATGCACTTGTAAAGTGTCTTCCTGAGAGAAGTGTTCATTCAACCGAATAAATACCCTTAGAACTGATTAGCAAGTGAGTTATTTCGGTCGCCACAAGGCATTTAAGAGGACAGGCCCTAACAATACCAGCCTTCATTTGTAAGTGTTTTCAGCATAATTCAATGTAAGCATGTGTACAGTGTTTTTATTGCATCGTATTTGTATGGGCATGTGGATAGGCCCGATAATTCACATCGCAAGATGTAACAGTAATGATCAGTTTGCCGCCAAAGTCACTGCAGTAGTATGGCGTGTAATCAGCCCATGGGTTACAGTTGAGTAAATACCCAACAATAGCATCTCTACAGCTCCACCCATAGAATGGCAGTGATCAACAATTTAACAGAAGTTTTCGTTTGGGCATATGGCCTGTAGCACCCCGAGATCATCAAGAGTCATCGTGCTACAGCATCATCCATGATCATGGTGTCGCCTTGATGGTGCCTGGTGCCTAGTCGGGTAATTTCAACATTCCACAGACCTCACACTTCACCACCATAAATATCCCATTTAACCCATTGCCATGCCTCCACATGCTGTCATGCTGAAGATGCAAAGTGCCGATCACGTGGTCACTGGAAACAAATAAATACCAATATTTTAATTAAAACCTAGTACAGCATCCTGCAGCACATGATAAAGGGGCACATTAATAACTAATTAGTCTTGTTACCAATGTCCTGGGTAATCAAGTATTTTGATGATGTCAGTGGAACACTCAAACAGCACCACGAAAAAATTACTATGCCAAAATTAACATAACATTAAACAATAATTCAAAGTTTTTCAATTAACGTAAAATTTTTCTTTAGGAATTTAAAAGTGTTTCATGCATGTATTTTATTTTTCAGGAGCTGCAAAGTCTTTGTGTGAAATTTTTAAAAAGGATATAAATATTATTGCTGTATAATTTTATAGCATATTTTATGTATATCTAATTTACAGATCATGGCATGCAGATTACCATGTATTTTCAAAGAATTATGTACCATTTCACAAATACATTTTTGAATGTTAGACATTCTGTTTTGGTGAGCAGGAGTTAGCTCCCATTACCTGCACCATGCTACTACTCCCTATTCAGTCTGGAACCAGAGGGCATCAAGGCAGGTCGCTTCATGTGGCTCGGGGGTGAAACAATTTTTTTCAACCTATCACTTCAACTGCAATTGAATTATAATTTCATGGAACATTTTCTTTAGCTTCATCGTGCACCCCCAAGTAAGTCTCCGTTCCGGAGCTGACTCGTAGGTACCTCTGGCATAATTTAAAATTAAATGCATTAATCACGTCGGTCGACATGTTTAGGCTACAGCTTAGGCCAGTGCGAGGTCTCGTGATGCTTGCCTGCATAATTTTGTGTACTGGAGTGTGTCACATTCCCCTCTTCCAAGACTATTTGTCCATCGCAACAAGCTCCACAGCGCAGCATAGGGCCACAATCTACTGGGTGCACATGCACACCAGTGAAAGGGAACACACCATGCGAGGGAAACAATGTATAGGGCAAATGTAGTGTAATTGTAGTGCAACAAGTGCTGAGCATGATCAAGCAGCTATGTGCATCAAAGGTGCATGAATACACAGAAATAGTGCCAAGGCACGAGTCATCAAAAAAAAGTTTAAAAGGCAAGATCAGTGCAATGCAAAGACACGTGAACACCTGAAATGCCCTCAGAGTCGCCTTATGGCCATAGGTTATTTACAAATGCTTGTTTATGTTTTTCTACAATGTTCATTTTCTTAATGTCTTCACATTCACATCATTTCACCCTTTGTTCTTCCAGTGCTTCACGAGTATTTTATGCAAAGTATGTTATGTAGTATTACCAGCACCCATGGTAAGTGAACAAGGGAATTTGTGCAGATTTGTGAATTAGCAAATAGTTCCTAATGGCTTGCCTGCCGCCAAGCTGGTACGTGCACCATTTTGAAATTTTTAGTCATCACTTAGCATCTTGAGAAGGCGGGCATGATTAACCGTGCTCTGTGGTTTCAGATGCCCATGTGGCATGAATCTTTTGTTACAATAATTTAGTATGTCAATAGCTTAATTTATTGGAACCATTAATTTTTCAGCCACCCGGGATTCAGCCTCTCACCTTCTTTTGTGCTTGAATTACCTGGGGAAGCAAAATTGGCATGTAAGTTCATTGTACGGGTTCGTGCCAATTTTAACATCTTCACCATCGCCAGCACGTTTAAGCCTGGCACCCATGTAGAGTGTTTCCATATAGAAAAGTGTAATGTTCAAGCACCGAATAAATACAGCAATGAAGAAAGTATTTGTGTTTTATTCAGGCGAGCCACAAGGCATTTCAGGGTGCGGGTCCTCACCTTCCCAACAAAAGGGTTCATAAGTACAAGTGTCCGTATTTCAGTATATACAGTGTTCAAATGTTTTTACAGAATAATTATGTCAATTATGGGTGTGTGGTCATCCCTGATAGTCCACAGTGTAGCATGCTAATATTTATTAAACTTTCATGAGGAGTATTTGAGCAACGCACTTGGATGGATTACCACCTTTGGTCATCGTCTATGTGTTCCTGAGATGAGGAGTTAGCTCTACCAGAACATAATGACAGCGTCCAAATTAATATTCACCACTCCTCAAAATCCACAACAACCCCATTTCAACCGACATAACATCGTCAAAATTGCTTCCCTAATATGGGGCACAATGCCACCATCTTTCCTAAGTATTTTAACTCTGTCTCATTCAATTCAACACCAACAAAATGTCGCCTAACTTTGAGGCGAAATCCTTCCTCTATTCAAAATTTCTAACCATAAAAACTGTATTATTCCTGTTACAGAAACTTTCCAACTACCTTCAATGAAGGAGCAACATGGACGTCGCAACAGAACAGCAATACCATTTGGATACCTTCCAAACATGTCAAGGATGCCAGGAATTGCACCACATGGTCAATGGGGAAAAGTGCATGGAAACAAGGAGTCGCTGCCATTGTTGTGTCGAGGAAGGAGCACTTGCAGGAGAGTGGCCATTTTGGAGCAGTCAAGTGACATCAGACCCACCCATCATGTCACTGGGACCAGGGGAAAGCGCCCCAGCACTACCTCCCCTTCATGCGTGCCACACCGTCAGCTGGGAGCCTCATAGATTACCATGAGTGGGGTCACATGGGTGCTACCCCCATCCCAGCTTTACTATTGGATGGTCGTTAACCCTAACGGGTGCAGAGGGTTGTGTCGTGAGAGGAGAGGTGACCTCTCCAATACTGTGCAGTTCTTCCACGACTTGGTCCCTCATGCCATGAGCACGTGGATTTGTTTACAAACATGGCTGGCTGGACTCAAGACAGTGCACTAGTGCTCCTGTGTTTGCAATTTCTGTGCTCACTACCACAAGAATTTATATCCAGATACAAAATTGGCACCAACTCCTGCTGCCGATGCAAGTGTAAGTCCAGCCCAACGACCAACCGTGCCGTGGATAAATGCAAAACTGAAGTAAACCGGGAATGTAAACAACCAAATACTACAACCACAAACTTTCGGACAACACATACAGTGAAATTACTGCAACAATTCCGCAATCAAATTGTTGCAACAACCTCTGATATGCAGGTCAAGATACACTTATCCTAATTTGTACACAGTGCAAAACTCAGTGCCATCATGAGTGCCTGGATGAAAAGGTAGTCGAGACTGCATCAGGATATAACTATGAAAGGAAAACAGTACTAAAATTTGAAGCAATTGCAAAGTGCGCCTTTCAATAGGGATAACTTCTTTGTGGAGTTGAAACGGCAAGTCACCGCATGTTCAAGACCGGATTGTAAGGGAGAAAATGGGAGTGTGAGCAACAAGTGCCGGAGCTTCAACATCATGGCACATGACTGTTGCCAAACTTCAAATGTGAGACTATTGGCACAGGAAGCATCATTTTTGTGTCACAACTGCACAGCAAGGGAGAGCATGGACCAACTGTCACAAATCAGCAGAGTGCACAAGGCAGCTGTCAACAAACAGATGCACGGTGACCAGTCAACACAATTGATGCCAATCCTAACCACAGCACCTCTCCCGTGAATACTGCCTACTCTGTACCTACCACAACTACCGGCCTACTATCCCACACCTTTTTCTTTGCACAGCATCTATACAGTAATACTACCCAGCACAACTCCTTTTCCTGCCGCAACACCAGTGACACCATTCCCAGTTAATCATGCAGGAGTAACAACAGAGAACAGTTGTAGTAATACAAGTGTCAAGCAACCAGGAAGTCAGTCAAATTCCATCACACAACAGCAAGATGTCGATAAGAAATGCACGCCGACATGTTTTCAAAATTTACCGACTTTTGTTAGTACACCATATGAAGACACAACAGCATTCCTCAAGGACTGCACAGACCGACTGCAGAGGTACGCAGTCTGGGAAGAGGAATGAGCAGGATGTGTAGGAAGTCAATTGAAGGGTGACGTAAAAATGTGGTGGAGCTCTCTCAACCACTACGGACTTGCATGGCCTGAGTTTGGGCACACATTCCAGTGCAGGTTCGGGGGTTCGTTCATCCTTACAGGCAAAGAGCAAGCTAATACTTCAAGAACAGCAGCCAGAAGAAGCACTCACCACCTTGACAATACCCAACATGCATTTTGTAATGCACCTTCACCCACAGCTCCCAGAGAGGGAAGTTCCGGAAGTCGTGGCAGCAACTGTCCTGCCAGAATACTGAGTAGCAATGGTTCCATTACTTAACAGTTACATATAAGAAATGATGAGAGCAGCAATAATTCTGGAGAGAAATCCATAACAATGGTGCTGCGAATTCAATGCCGCACAATGACTGGTATGGGTAGCGAAGTGAGGATAGTGCAGAAAACATTGGACAGTTGAGGCAATATTCAAAGCATACTTTCGAGCAGAACCAATTCAAATGCAAAGCCACAGGTTCGACTGGCAACAGTGCACGGCAAAGTGAAAATAGTAAAAGTGAGGATGCAAACAAAAATAACGGGCTCAGCAATGTCAGGTGGGATAAGAACAAGAAGACAAGAAGCTGTAACAAGCCTGCTGCAACTGCAAGCCGGCAGAAGTGTATCATTGGCACAGCCAGTGCCCCAATAATCCTCACATTGATGGATACAAGGAATTAACACCTGACCAGCAGGGAAACGGGAAGCAGGGGCAAAGGGTCCTGATGCCTCTGATGTGCTGGTCCTGCCAAAATGCACTGACTTGACACCTCAATAAGCACTGATAAACCAGGTGACTGGTAATATGGCACAATTAATTTCCATACTTGTGTTCATCAAAGGAAAACATTGTCATGCACTGATCGACACTGGAGCTTTTCATAATTTTCTCCAGCGGCATTTCGTAAACAAACATGATGCCATGCCCACTATGCACATGATCTGGCTTGTTAAATGCCAGCACAGTAACACCACGATAGGAAAGGCAACTGTGACAGTACGAATTCGAGACTTGGAAACCATAACCATTGCAATAACAACTGCAGAAATAACTGAGGAGGCAATTTTATGGTACCATGGTTAGCCGAACAAAGTACAGTTATAGAGCCAGTGGCATGGTGCTTTCATTTTTGTGCAAAGGGAAGGCGAACCGTATATACTATTGTTAAGCGCATAGCAGATAACACTGCAAGGATTTTGTTAAAAGGAATTTGACCATAGCATACCGCCACAAAGCCAGGTCACGTCCCAGAGACTGTTGAATGAACATAAGGATCTATTTGCCCAATATGCTGCATTAAGACAAACAACTGTAGCAGAGCACAAAATTCCTCTCACACAAGAAGGGCACACACCACACCACGCCATTACATGCCCCATCAAGCATGCATAACTAAAGAGTATATCAAATAAATGTTAGCCGACTGTGTTATAGAACACACATGCAGTCAATTTAACTCGGCTATAACACTTGAACCGAAAAAGGATGGAGGATGGCGCTTTTGTGTAGATTTTAGGGCAAACAACCAAGTGACTTGCAGTGCGTTGCCGCCATATACTCTTACACCTAAATGACGGTGAAACACAATGACATCTTCAACATTTAAAACACATTACACACTAGTATATAGTGGTGAACGATCTAGAAAAAAATGAGGATGAAGAAACAACTTATAAGCTACATGAAGATGAAAACACTTACGAAATGAGCATGAGATTGAGAGAACGAATCTCCTCTGGACTTCCCCACAAGAAAAATACCTAAAAACAAAATACCTTCAAAAGATGATACACAATATGATATGATAAAGGATGGAAAATAACTTCATACATATGCAAAATAATCTCTTAAAAATCATATTGGAGTACCCTTAAAATATCACAATTTCGATACAATGGCTTCAGGTGAAAAATCCCTCTAAGAAGTACTTAATTTAAATTGTGACACATGGGCCTTATTTAAACTTCCTGGATTTCTTTCATCCTCCAACAATACCGTGATTGGAGATAGAAAGTTGACTCAACTTGACACTAAACTGAGCTGCTTTATTGCTCAAAAGGTAGGTTTAATTGTATACCTTGTCCCCAACCTTCAACGAGACAGACCCACTATGACAAACATTCCTTGAAGCTATTTTGGCATGATCATTTTTCAGATATTGAGAGGCTACCTCCCATATCTCCTTAAGATGCTTTTGTCAATGATATCCAAAAATAATTCATGGAAACTCCATGAATTAATGAGTGGATGGAAAAGATTCCTCCCGAAAAATAATTAAGCAGGAACCTTTTTGTTGGCAGAACTTACTACATTGTTAAAGGCTAATGTTAATTGGTATAACACAATATCCCAGTCTTTATGGGAACCGGTCTGAATTGCCCTTAAGGATGTCTTCAGATTACAGTTGTATTTTTCCACAAAACTAGCCTAGGGATAATATGGTGTGGTCTGTATCAACTTGATCCCCCATGAAAAAGCTAAATTTTTAATTTCAGTGGTAACAAAATCTGTCACTATGTATGGGGAACCCGAAAATTGGGATAAGATTTTGACAAAGTAACTTACATATTTTAAATTACTTCTTGGTCCGAAGTGGATACAAAGAAATAAATTTAGTGAAACTATCAATCGTTACAAGTATAGAGGAAAAACCAGCAGTGGTCCTGGCCAATGGTCGAAAAACTTCCAAATAAAGTTTTTCCCAAGGGAGATTGGCTACTGTGGCACTATAAGGACTCGTTATTTTAACTCATGGTTTTGCCTTTTGGCAATCCTCACATTGTTTTACAAGTTGTTCCACATCCTTCACCAACCCTGGCGAAAATAACAATTTCTTGACATGCGAAACAGTTTTGTTCTGGCCCAAATGACTATCAAAATATGTGTTATGGTAATAGTGAAATATTGCACTACATAATACCTGAGGCACAAAAAAATTAAAATTACGTGTTTTGGGATCTACATAACCTATTAAGCCTTTACGAACTTCATAAGACCCTCCCTTACCAGCATCAATGTCTGCCTTTAATTTCTTACACTCAGGATCAGTTACCTGATGTGTTGTAACTTTAAGTAAGCTTGGGGAGACTCATTCAAAACCTGAATTTTATCAACTCCATTTTTGTCTTAATCTATTATTATCTATTGATTTACAAACTGTGTTACAAACATGACTTAATTGATCTATTATGTTTTAATAACTACAGCAACTTCTTCTCCAAGTAATCGCAAAACTTCTCCATCCCAAAGATAGCTGCAATACCTCTTTCTTGTAAGCTGAGAACTTTTGCTCGGCACGAGTAAGAAGTCTACTAGCATATACTACTGGAACTAAGCTGATATTATCTCTTTGGCAGAGCACAACTCCCAATGCCTTAGAACTGGCATCACCTTGGAGAACGAAATTACTTTTATTGGGTAAGTGCAACACTGAAGGAGTTACTAATTTTTCCTTCAAAAGAGAAAAAGCCTGGTCCTGGATGTCGCCCCTCACAAATTCAATGCCTTTGAATTTCAAACTAATTAAAGGTTCTGATATTTTTGCAAACTCTGGGATAGATTTCTAATAGAATCCTACCATTCCCAAGAAATGCCACACTCTTTTAAGGTTTTTTGTCGCAGGGAAATTCACGATGAGTCGGATCTTTTCTGGATGTTTAATCAATTTCCCTTCAGATATTATAAAACCTAGGTAACGGAAACAGATCTTCGCCCATGTCTCCTTTTCAAGATTAACGGTTAGTCCAGCTTCCCTTAGGGAGGACAGAAAAAGCCGGATATGTTCAATATGCTCTTCAAAACTATTACTATAGACACATACATCATCGATGTATGTGAATATAAATTCATACCGAAATTTTCCCAAAACCTGAAATAAAACTCTTGACATGGCTTTAGGCCCGCAATTTACCCCTAACAGCAATCTCTGCCATTGATATTGTCTCCATGGAGGGAGGAAAGCCAAAATCTCTCTAGACTCTGGGTATAATTCACATTGTAAGAAAGCGGAATTAAGACCAAAGATTGAGAAATATCGAGCATTCCCTTCATGTTGAAATACAGATTCAATAATTGGAAGAGGATAAGGATCTACAAAAATCTTTTTGTTTACCCGGTAGTAATCGCAAATCACACGATGCTGCACAGGTACTTTTATCGGCAAAAGAAAAGCTGGACTGGAATAAACACTGACAGAAGGTTCCGCAATATTAAATTCTTGTAATTTTCTAACAATATTCGTAAATATCTTAAATTTAAGGTGGAGATACCCGGTATGGCACTGAAGAGATAGGCTCTTATTCCTTAAGTCTCAAAACAATTGGGTGCTTACTATAGTAATGTAACTTCTTCGTGATTAGGTCTGATAATTCTAACTGTAATTATTTTAACTGTTGACCCTGACTTTGATTTTGGAAGGTGACAACCTGAAAATTATACTTCTGGGAAGTAATAGCTACTGGTTGATCTTTACAAAATGCGAACACTAGCTCTTTCTTCGCTACATCAACACAAGCTCGCATTTTTCCCAGAAAATTTTCTCCTAACAACAGTTAATGACACAAGTCTGGAATATTTCGGAATTCAAATTACCAAGTAAAGCCCTCAATTCTAATTTTGAATATGACAGTACCCTGTGCACATATCACACCACCATTGGCTAAGGAGAAACCGGTGGTTCCCTGTTACTGCTCTTGAATTAAAACATTAGGCATATTTCTCTAGATGTTTTTAAAAAAGGACTCGTATATCAAAGAGCAAGTAGTCCCTGAGTTTACAAGTGTAGTTACCTTAACCTGGTCGGAAATAATTACAGGAACATATAACAACCCAAATTTATGTTCTTTTTCCTAAATTATTTATGGAATGACCCCCAATTACCTTTCCTTTCTGCGAACAATGAGCTTTTATATGTCCTTTCTGTTGACACAAGAAAGAATCTATATCCATGCCTTTATCTTCCTTAGATGTTCAGCTTTTAACCTTTCCTGTCTGTATGTATGTGCCATGTCCGAGTCTGTTTCCTATTATTACAGCGCTCTCATCCTGGGCTACCGAAAACACGGATTTCCTGTGAAAACATTCTTTTTGACATATTATTACCTTTCCCACAGATAACACATCATTTTGAAGTTTCCCCTTTTCCGATCTTCCTTAAGGTTTATTTTCATCTCACTACTTCCTCCACCTAACGAATAATCCTGCATAGTGTGTTCTACACCTGCGACTAAAGTCAAAAGTAGTTGTAATGTTGTGAGTTGTGTGGTAAAAGCAAAAAACCGGCTATTCTTTGAAAGTAGGTTAAAAAACATTAACTAGGTGATGTAATCTCAAGCATGTAGGTACCCAAGAACCCTAACTAGTCCTATAATTTTTTGTATCAAATTCTACATACTCTGAGTTGGCAATTGTCTTTTTTCCATTAATTTCATATGCAATTTTGGAACAACTACCTCACTCGAGACTTGGCTAATACAGGCTTTAACCAGCCACTCAAAACTCCAATTGTCATCCCTTGCTTTACAGAAAATATGCTGTAGCTCTTCGGGTACTTCAAAAGTAACTGCTGCATACACTACTTGCTTAGAGCAAACATCCAAAGTGATGATTGATTGTAAAGCTACAAGAAAATAAACTACTGCCTCCAAAGTAGTATTAACTAAAACTGACAATCTAGCAGAGAGTTCTGCTGGTATGTATTTCAGTAATTTGAAAATAGGAATTGGCTCACCCACGGTTGCGCTGGCAAAGTTCTCTCCCTCATCATCTTTACTCTAAACTAGAGCCCGAACCTTTAGCCTCAACTCTCCTTTGCCATCGCCACCATCAGCACCTGTCTCTCCTGCTTCCGAAAGAAGCTCAGCCAGTGCATTCTTGCTCAGATTCTCTATGCACCTGTTGACATCGTTAAAGTTAGGAAACAGGCAACTCACAAAGAAAAAAACTAACAAGTACCTAAGCCATGGAACTGAAATTGGAAGTGATTGAACTGAAAACTTTACTTTCATCACAAGACAATTCATGTGCATACCCAAAACAATATGTACTATGCCAAGAAGTCAACAAACTCTGCATAAAAATCAGCAGAGTGCACAGGGAATTTCTGCGACACCCTTCTCAAGGGGGCATAGCAGGGGGCTTATACAAAGCCCAGCAATGCAAGTGAAAAGATTTCAAAATCAAATGTATTAGACAGAGCCACGAAGTGTAAGGATTTCTGGCAAGAACACAGATGAATTCTCTCAAAACATTGCATACTTTATTTGATATAAAATACAATTTGATTCAGTTGAGCTTCAAACTTTTAACTTTTATCAAACTGTTTGTTTAAAAATGATACCCAGGAGAAATACAACAATTCGAAGGCGTTCATATTATTTTGAAATACAAATTTACTTAGGACAAATTATTTTATATTTAATAAATTATAATATTGAAAAAATAGGTAAACTTTCCTTTTTATACGTTCCAAAATTAATGGGATAAGTAATCACCAAACGTATAAACAGTGGGGATAATATATTATATATTTTATATGTGATTATGCTATCAGGATAAATAAACCAACTTTTACACGAAAGTTTTATTCTTCTATCACTCCTACTTATGGTCTATGAATACAATGTTTCACAAAGAAAGAGGTTTCAATACAAAGATTCAGAAATTTCAATTTTCGCAATTTTAGATTCTAAGATTTTTAACATGTTCACTCAAAAGTGACTTTCTAAACGAGTGTTCCACAATTACTCATTATTATATATCTTTCTTTTGGATTACATGAAAATTATTCAGACTCATTAATTTTCTTAACTTTCTTATTATTGTACTAGAATAACGATTACATCTTTTAAAACATCGCTGCATTTTAACATTAAATCAGCCATCTAAATTCATTGATTGCTTAATTTTATCCCAAAATGGCTGAGTTACTAAAACATTAAGATTTAACGTAACAATCTTTTTGAGTTTCCATAAGTCGCATTTGGTGACAAATGGCTGTTAATATAAGCATAAGAAAGCTTTTACAAAAATTCTATTAGCCACTTACTAAGAAATTCTATCCTTAAATATATTTTTAAAAAACGCCCTATTTTTCTGGACGGACATAGCCGCCATCTTGCCTTTTTCCGGACCTGAAGGGTCAAAGTTACATTATATCAGTTTACTTAACTTGTGGAGAAGTCCACTAGGAAAGTCGGTCTCTCAGGCTACCGACCACCTCCCAAAGTTTTATTCTCTAGGATCGGGCAGTTGCCCCCTACTCAACCAAACTAACTTTTAAATCTGGACAATCATTCGATAATAGTCTTGGGACATCAAAAAACTTCTTGGTTGGTGCCGACTTCTTTTCACGTGGGCTCACTTCCAGCGATCACGTCACCAGTGGCACCACTGCGCCACATGGCTGCCACTTTAAGATTCAACGTCCGTGAGCTCGCCAGTAGACCCTCGGGGCTTTCTGCAACCGGAGGCTGTCACATTGGAGAGTTAAGTGTTTTCAGGTGTAAAATTTCTTGTTGTAACAAGGGTAAACACAGAAGATCGCCCAGTAATCATGCCAATAAGGTAGGTGTTACTATTGTGTGTAGGAAATGTAGTTTTAATTTTTGTATTAAAAATTGTCTTTCATGCGAAGAACGTATTTTCTGTCGGGACGTAGAACACAGTAATATTCCGTTGCCTCGTAGTCAAGTGGTACGTTGAGCGGACAGTCAAAAGCAGATATGGAGACACTTCTCTCAACTCTTTCCGACGTGCGTCGTGCATTTTTACATGTCACATATTTATTCTGTAATCGTAAAACATTTTATCATACGTCAGTTGCAATGCATCGAAAATAAGACACTAAAATCATTGAAACCGTAAAACCATCAAAAGCACAGTACAACCATTAAAATTATCGAAAACATATTAAAATAATTAAAATATTAAAATCATCAACACTTAAAAATCATTTAAACATTAGAATCGTCAAAACACACTAAAAAAAGAATCACTAAAACATATATTATTGAACTGGACTGCCATGTCCATTGTCAACCTGAAACATATAGCCCCGAAAATGTTATCAAAAACCTATCATTTATATAGGTCTTCATTTTCTATTTTCTATACTGGCTTCCATAAACTGGGCATATAGCTCCAGCGAACTCCTTGAAACTTCAATAATAGTGTTTTATACAAGCCATATGAATTAATACCAAGTTTCTCCAATCCATTTTTAGTCTCCTTTGATGTAACACCCCTCATCACCAAAATGACCGGTACTACACCCCTATAAATCTTATCGTCATATATTTCAAGTATCTTATATTTACTTTATTTTTCTTTAGTAGCTTTTGGCAAACTATCTTATTTCTCATACCAGACACTCACTTCTAAGATAATCACCTTCTTCTCTGTAACCAACACTAAATATGATTTTAAAAATGTCGCCCACTACGAGAGTGGGTTCCTCAACAACAGCTGCTTTATCTTCTTGTTTGGTCCACTCTCGTGCTATAGTTTTACAAACTTCAATATGCCTTCTCATCTTGGCGTTCTTAGTTTGGGGGCATGCTCCAAAAATATGCCCTGTATTTTCTGGATTAACGCCACAGTGTCTACAATTGACCTCGCCACCCTTGTACATGCTCAAGGTCCCCCTATTAATCATCTGATTGGTCCAGAGCTTAAGTGCCTCGGGGAATCTCGACGCCCTCAGGGACTCTGGCCCATACATCCATCTACTGTATTCCGGGTTGTCCCTGAGGTACTTACAACAATCTCCCTGTGATTTCTGTTGCTCCCATCGAAGCCTTACTCTCTCCTTCAATTCATTCTTATATTTGTCAACCATCTTCTCTATATCGCCTATGATTTGGTCCTCTACTCGCTCCTGATGTTTTAAACTATTTCACTTCTTATCTATAACTTTCTCAACATTCATCTCTTTGCTAACCCATTGTAAAAAATTTCATTTTGATTCCTCATCTTACCAAGTTGTTGAATTCTAGAACATGTGTCGGTGTGTTGACATTTCATAATACCAAGCCCACCGTCCCTCTTGTTTGTATATAGAAACCCACCAGGAGTTTGAAACAGGATCTTCAAAATCTTTTTTACTCCCCTTTTCACTATTCCATCTATTTAATCTTTTTACTGACTCGTTACAAAATAAGAGAGTATAGAAACCTTGGCACCCAACTCAATTGCAGGTTCTCTAACTTCTGATTAGGCTTCAATGGGGTATTACCGAATTTTTCCAAATAATATCCCATATTTTTCAAAAATCTAATATTTTCCTTTGTCAAATCTATAAATTATTTCTAGATATTCAAAATAATCCCTCCCTGCCATTGTTTGAAGTCGAGATCCCCCGAGGCTAATAATGGTGGGCAAAAAGGTCTATGTTTTTTCATTGGCCAGCAGATGACTTGCATGGCATTTTTGAATGGATAGCTCCATCCCCAAATCATACAAAATACTATCCACTTTCCTCGACGTCTCAACCATTTTATCATCATCATTCACTACCAGCACCAGGTCATCGGTAAAGGCCATCACAGAAACATGGCTTTCTCCTATTAACATACCTGTCATTTTTTCTAGCTCATCTAACAATGGGTTAGTCACGAGATTAAAGAGCAGTGGAGAAAGGGAATCACACTGCTTGAAGCCCATATTAATATTTACTCTAACTTCCTCTCCATTAATACCAATTTCAGTATAACGCCTATTACACATTTCACTGATGGTTCTGATCAATATCTCTGACACTCTATATTATTTAAGTCTTTCAATTAATACTCCATGAGGCACAGTGTCAAATTTTTTATATCTAACTTTGCAAAATTCCCCCAACTTTTTTACTTCATTGAATCAACTGTGGTAGTGATATGACATTTTTAAAGCAACCTGCTTTGTTCTTAACCCCTTTCTGTCTGTTACTTAACTCTATGTGAGATGCCTTCAGCCCCTCGGTGGCGTCAGGAGATTCAACCATACCTCACTCGCATCCGTTATTACAAAACATCTGAACAGTATCCCCGATGGGATGGAAAACAATCTCGTCTTAAAGTTTCCCATATACCGCAGCCCATATATACATACTATTACTACACGCAATTTAGTATTGCGCAATTACTATTCCAAAGCTTTCAGTTAACAGTTCTTTAGGGTGGTTCAGAAAGAATGCGCTCTTAGGCCCGTTTTCAGTGATTTTCATACCTTTACTAATAAGTTGGACAATACACTGTCTCCATCAACATTACATTTCTTTTCACAATTATTATAAAAAACATATTTAAATTTCTGGGCCCTCTAAAAATGATATTTTATATCTCTTATGATTAAATAAAAAACAAGAACTTGTTCCAGCAAACCCCGTCACCAAAAGAACGTTGTCGACATACCTTATGCAGAAACACGTCGACACGTGCACACAGGAACACGGCAGCGAGTAAACTAGCGGTAGCCTTACATACGGAGAGCCAGATGCGACACCTCGGGAACAGTCTCGGTGAATTTTAGTTGCAGTCGAATGTGGCCCGGAACTCGCTGTCCATTCTACTGTGCATGGTCGCCTTGCCCAGCAACAGACCTTTCGCATTTACGTTCAAATCACGCTCGTTCATAATTACGGGCTCGTAATTAAACCTTCTTAGGCACTGGGTAAGTCCCGTGCACATCTGCTAAATAGAAATGTTTTTCGCACGACCCGCGTACATATTCGTGTAATTTAAGTAGTCGTGTTTAGTTCTCATTATATTTCTCAGAAAGCAACTACACGTAAGTCGACACTGTCGTTATTTAACTTTTCACGCACTGCACGGCCTCGCAGCAATAACCACTGCCCGCCTCATACTACTCAAGTCTCTCGCTCGGCGTCCAGCCCGTAACTCACCTGCTGCTCGACTCACAGCTGACTGCCCTATAGCACACTGGCTGGTGCTCCACCCATGCAGCCGGCCAGGTGACATCACGCACCTGCTAGTAGCGTAGCATAATGGCGATCCTTCACACTAATCGTACATTTTGTTTGTACACAATAAACCGAAAGGTTATCTTACCATAATTATTATATCATACTTTCATATTAAACATATGTACATGATATGCAAACATACTTTTATGAATACAAATATTATAGGAATAAGGCCGGCCTTTTCAAATAAAATTTGCATAGTAAAACATAGAAACCAATATGTAACAACTGCAGTTACCAAAAGGTACCCGCTGTAACCCAAAGCCACACAGATAAAAGCTGGTTACTAAATGATTGATCAGTATGGTTACTCACAATTACCAACAGTAATTAAAACCTAACCACTTCTGGTGACAATATTTAGATTGTCACATATGCCTGGATCAATCCATTTATATAATGCACCACTATACAAACTATATAATTAGAGTACACCACTGCATTCAAAACAAAACAATTCTTGAATATATATTAAATGTCAATGTGCCATGGGTCACTGGCACTGTGGTGACGTCGCTCACTGCCACACACCCTGGTCATCCATGGCAGGATATGTGACTGCTCTATCTATTTTGTTTCACAGCCACCGTCTACCAGTCGACACACTTGGAACAATACCATCCTTGCCACGACAGGATGTGGGGTGCACGTTAATAATGCCCCTCTGGCCAACCCTCCTGTACAACAGGTCCAGTTCAGGAACCACATGTACATCACCTATGAAGCTGTAACATTCTGCCAAACTTAATTTTCTTAAACCATGACAAAAGAAAACACACACGGCTTCCTAAAAAATTGGTTACAGGGAAAAGAAAAATAAAAACAATAATTACATTGAGATTTTAACCCAAGCTCTCAAAAAGTATCAGCAAAAACCGGTCCCTACTCTGTGTTTTCAAAATTTGCTTCCTCCTGCTCTGGCATTTCTCAGCCAGGTGAATTTCCTTTTTCATTCCCAAGTTCCAAGTTATTTCTAATTTTATCGCATCGAGGACGCGACAAGCATCTATAAACTAGTGTAATTTCTCATTGCAAGAGTGGTGGCAGTGTTAAGTTGGTCACATTTATAATAACATGTGAAGAAATTTTTTGTTAGTGTTGTCGGAATATTTTATCTGTAGATAATTATTTTTAATTTGCTTTCTTTAAGCATAGTTGGTTGTGGGTACCGCTGTAGTGTGCTTTCTTGAGTGAAATGTAATATTAATCAGCATATGTGTACCGCTTCGTAAAAGTGTGCAGTAATGGTTTTACTGAACGATTCTGCTAATAAATTATTTAATGCTTGTGACGAACAAACGTGATTTTAGTGACGTAAATTTGTAAGGGTTTCAATAGTAAAACACGTGTTCAAAGGGTTGCGAATTTTACAAACAGTGCCTGAGAATGCTGCACTTTCAAACACTTGTAGTGTGTAAATATAATTTGTTTATTTACCTGTAAGTATCGTGAATTCAACGAGTGCGTGGTTAACTTCGGAAAAAGGGGTGGGGTGTGTGTGTGTGTGTGTGTGTGTGTGTGTGTGTATATATATATATATATATATATATATATATATATATATATATATATATATATATATATATATATATATATATATATATATATATATTGCTGCATATGTACTAATTCTAACAGCGATGTATATGTATATACGTTTTGTTTTTTCGTTGAAGTTGAAATTTTCGAAGTTACAATAATTTGATTATTTCCATACGAGCAAAATTTTCTACTGCTCCATTAAAACAATATGCAAATCAAAATGCTACTGTCGTCTCACGAATGATGTTAAACTAAAGACCTCCATCCCCTCACTGTTTCCTTTTTTCCCTCGAAATAAAATTAATAGAACGAAACAAACGTAAATCGGTAAAAATAAAACAGGCTGAAATGCCAACCTAGCTATAATATCCTAAATTGATACGGTTAGGCCCATTTATTTTTCCAACTGGAAAACTATAATCAATACATTAATATTAATGTGGTTGTTTGTGTTTCAAATTATTATTCTTCATTCCTTGTCGCAAATTTGCAGATGGCCTTCTGAGACATTTTCGTATTTTAAGCCATGAGAGGTCAAAGTAGTGTTTTATATGTCGCGTCGCATCACAGTCTTTTCATTACAACCACATTTACAGTGATGTCACGCCTGTCGCGTCGCCTCTGTCGCGTCGCGCCTGTCACGCCAATGTAAATCCAGCATCACTCTTCTTTTGTCGGAAAGAAATTAAAAACATTATTGAAAAAATATATTAATCCATTTGAGAAAGATTACATTCACCTGATGAGATCTATTTGTAGGCAGCCAGCATCTTACTCTGTTTACATCACTAATGCAGCTTGACGTCACTAACTTGGCTTCTGTCGGCGGCCACGGCACATCAACACTGGTAGGTCGCCTCGTCTTTAACGTCTGCGATACTGCAACTACGGCAAAAGAAATTTAAGTATGTTATCTTTCAACACCAATTTTATTTCTCCTTGGGCCTTTAAAATTACGATCTCTTTTTACTTTCAGAAAAAGGCCTAATAACATATTACAACACGATGCCCGACAAACAAAAATAAATAAAAACAATCGACTGTATTGAAAACAATAGACATGGTGCCATCTTGTGGATATCATGCAAACTACATCTGTGGTTGCAGTGTTTTGGCAGCAAGCACTTCTAACCTAACCATGTCTCGCACTACCATTTAAACATCAAGCTAAAAGAATTTACTTTAACTTCCAAAAGTCCAAGTTTTATTATATTGACAATACTACTTCAAAACAGCTATTTACAAAATTATACGGTACGAAATAATCTTTAACCCTAAATGAAACAAACTTTAATCAGCAAAATCTACAAAAAACTCTGTTCTTGCATCTATAGGAATTATAAAAATGCACTTCAAACTCACTTAGTTTTAAAACTGCTCAACCTCCTAACGTCAGTATTCAGCCTGAAAAAAAATAACTAACACATTATCTTAGCTGAAAACTATCGTCTGCAGACAAAACTACAGTTTCTAGCGCCTGGTGCTATAACTCTCTACACATTTATCGTAGCTACTCATGTTACAAAACTATGTTCGTACTCCCTTGCATGCTTGGATGCTAATTGCCGTAAAGTCAATAAATAATATCAGTCCTATCAACAAAACTATGCATTCTAACAATAAATTACTACACCAAAATAACAATTATTTCTAAATTATTAAATCTACATTGCTACTGGGTTCCTACTACTATATCTTCCAGTAAGGCTTCTACATATATATTAACTATGGTATGAGTACCGGAAGTATGGCAGCATTGTTAAGCGACTTTGTGAAAATCAAACAAAAATTATTTAAAAATATATTTAACTAAATAATGAAAGAACAAAACTGATTTATAAAAATGAACTGTATTTATGTCAGTGAAACCTGCCTGCCGCTGTGTGGCGTAGGCTAAAATAAAAGGAACTAATTTAGAAAAATTCCAAGCACTTCAAAATATAAATTTTAAAATAAATGTTCTAAGCCATACCTACAACCTGGTGCCTTCACCAATTGTAAAACCTGGGAAATTTGAAGGAAATAAATTTTGTATTTAATACCCAGAGTCGAAAACCAATTGTAACAAGGTGGACAAATTATATGGGAGGCGGTAAGGGGATAAGAAAAAATTAATACTTACATACACACTGCAGAAACCAATTGTAACAAGGTGGAAAATTAGGGGCTAACTAAATTCGACTGAAATAAATATAAAGTGTTGAATGGATACCAAACAGCTAGGAAAATTTATTATATGGCAAATAAATGTGGGAAAGGGTGGAGGGGAGGAAGGCTGAGACAACTACATCATCACACAAAATGTATAAATCTCACAAAAATTTCTCAGTTTCGTCTGTTAGCATCAACAATGGTTCAAAACGTCAAGAATTCCCCATGCATCTAAAATTATCATCATCATAGACACCTCAAACTGCAAAAAATTACTTCTAACAATAACTCAAACAACTTTACAGGAGGCAATTATCAGGGGCCGTCCTGATGCCCCAAAAACAACGAATACTTAGACCAAACACTGAAGCACACGTAATAATTACTAACACTTAGAAAACTACAGAACTCGGCGTTGTTTAACTTACTCGCTGATGCAAATCATTAGAGGTAGATGTGAAATATTTAATCAGGTCACACTGACTTATAATTCAAAATAAAATTACTGAATATAATAACCATTCTGATACAAGAGGAAAGTGTATTATATCAGCTACTAAATAAAAGAATTAGGTTTTCAAAACATTAATTTACACTATCAAAAAACCATTTCCATAAATAACCAGAATTACAACATAAATTTTGAACATACAAGCTTTGTAAGGTAACATGGAAAATTTAATAAAGTCTTAAATACTTTGGATTTAATACATATTTGTATAATAAAAAGACAATTATCTCGGTTTCTGCTCCTTACAGTTTCAAGCATATATGAAGCGTTTATTTAAAAAAAAGTTGTTACATCTGTAACTGTAAATTATAAAATAGATTTTAAAATCCGATTTTCCACCTTTATAAAGTATTTTCTTGTCTGACTTCTTTAGCAGCCACTGACTATCCCAAAAATAATGTTACACATATACACTGTAAAACTACTAGTAAACAATTGTGCCGTACAAGACAGGAACTAGGAAACTTTTATTACAAAACACTCAGAAATTCCAACAAGTTGTAAACTATTTATTGTTTACGCTAACCACCAGTATACAATTTCACATGGTGCAATACAGATACCACCAATTTTTCAGCCTTCTGTACCAACAGGTACAACATTAGTAATAGAGGCACAAGAGAAATAGCACATTGATTAATGAGAATATTTGCCATTTCGCTTACAAAGAATGCTCATATACAATGTTCAAAAAAGCGCTTAAATATCGCGCATATCTCATTTTCAATTTTTAGGAAAAGTTAGTAACCAGTGATATTAGCCTCGAACACACAATCTGCGAAAACACTAGTAAAAACCTCTGTTAAATAAGCCTTTTGCAGATCGCAGGGCGTATATTTGAATATCACAATATTTAATGACAAGCAATAGCTCAGGAAAAACAACTTTCGCTAAATCACAGGCTAATGCCAACATATAAGGATAAAATGGCTAGATATAATTTTAATGGCTGGGACCAATAAAACTAGACACACGAATTAAACTCCCTAAATCTAAAATCCAATACACTAGTGTACACAAGCCAGCGGTTTTCACAATCACAGCATAAAATAGCTTTCACTTAACTATAGAAACTTTTTAAAAATATAACGATATATCAGCTTTAAATTGCTCAATCATTTCCATGTTACCAAGAGCTCGTAACATGCATCTGCTAAGAACTTACGACTCCGTGAAATACAAACAAGTTCAATGAAATGTTTATCTTTACCCACATTAAAAAACCAGGCACTACTGCCGACATAAATTTCATATTATGCTGGGAAAACTACACCCCATTACACTTGGCGCGAGCGAAAATTACAATCACAAGCCTTCACAAATTTCCTAATTATTTTTAAGGTGCCCCATAGCAAAATCAGCAGCACAAAAAGAAATATTAATTCAATTAGGAAGGCTGATTTTCACAAAATCAGTTCAGATCCTACCTCAGAAATTAACACGCCACCACTCAGTTCTTGTCAGCGAGAAGAAAAAATAGCTCGCCGAACAGACAAAATTGATGGCAACAAACTCCTCAAGTCGACAACAAGCAAAGTACAATTTTAACCTAACGGCATAAGAATCTGGTATCGGCCATAACAGCAAATCTTAGAACTACGGAGAATTAAGAGAACTCGTAGTAACATTTCAAAATAGGGACAAACTAGCAAACTTCAGCGAAAATATTAGCTACAGCAAGACCCAAGAGCTCGAACTCTGTGATTACGGCCAACTGTACACAACCCTTTCATAGGCATGATTTTTACATAATTGGAGTCATCTCGGTCAAATCCTACCTTCGCAGGAGTTTCACACAAAATCACATTACAACTACTGTAAAGCTTAACCCAAATTTAATAACAGCAAAACTCACACACCTCAGATTCCCAGAATTCCCGCTTTTACCACAGAAACATTCTAACTAACCTCTATTAAAGAGAACCTGAATTTACGAACATTTATTGTCGCTCTTGCCACGAACTTATTTGTCAAAAGTACAGGTGTCATAAATCAGACTATCTGCAAGTATCCATCGACCCCAAACAAAAAATTAACTCACCAGTAAAATTATTTGTACAACTAATGAATTAAGTTCGCGCCTACGATTTCTCCTGCAATGATGATCACTGTTAATGGTGATCACAAGCTCTTCGACAAAAAAGGCGATATCGCTGTCAGGTATAACGTAGTTGTCGAATGCTACCTCGTATCACTGGTGAAGACACCATCATGTCAGACACTGGCCGAAGCAGATGGCAGAGGGAGAAGTGGTCATGGAGGGGAAGGCACAAGCTTCGCTCAGGCTGGGTGAAGAGGGGAAGGAGGGGAGAAGACAAGGAAGGCAGGAGGGGACAAGTTGGCCAAGGAGCATGTGCATAGCCAGAGAACAGAGTTCAATAATATTCAAAGACCAGTTGACTATTGCAACTTCCCCCTTGAAAAAAAATTCAAACCCTGGGATTCACAATCTGCATTCAAACACACAACACATGGTAGTCCATAGTAACAGATGAATAGAATCAGAAGAATTCGAAGAAGGAAGTAGAACAGGAGTTCACAGATGGTTCACATATCACAGTTCCATCATAATTGACAATAACGTGGCAGAAGAAAGTATACATAGTCCAAAAATACACTTTTGCTGCTTCAAAACCAATCTCGATGAAAAGTCCCCGAGGAAGCAACTTCAGGGCCTCAGCAGGCCAAATGGCAGACGTGAACTCTTCGCGGGTAAATCTTGAGGTGAAAGAAAATCTTGAAAAGATTCTGAGCAAATGTTGTTTGGGGGGGGGGGGATCTTGAAGAGCGACATGGTCACTATCTCCATCCTCAACAGGAAAAGCAGCAGCAGGAACAGCGTCGTTGCCAGCACACACTCGACTCAGCGAACTCAGTGAAGGTGGGAAACAGCGTGAAACCAGAAACAGTAACAGACATTAGGAAAACACGAGGAAATAAGGAAAAGGAAAAGAAAGAGAAAATACAAGGAAAGCCAACAACAGAGAAAATACCAGATAGACAAATAACGAGATACAACTAAAAATGTATCAATTATTGTCTCGCCACATAGGGCTTCAAATGACAAATGTGGGCCTTCCTTATGACCCTACCTGAATTTACGTCGGTTAACAAAACACAATTAGAATTAAGAAACGTGTGCAGGTGAAACGGAACCCAAAACTTCGGGATCAGTTTCCCCTTTTATTCTGAGTCAAATCAGCTAAATCAAAATTTTTACAAAGGACTATGTCACATACACCAAACTTCGGACACCTCTATCACGCTCGAGCTTAGCAAGAACTTGTTCCTTAGCGGCACTCAGTTTACTGGCAATGTCCTCCAATAAGCGATCCCACTCAGTGTCGCTCAGGGAGACAGGAAGGGGAGGAAGATTCAAATGTTGAGTAAAGAATGGGCGAGTGCACAACATAAGAATGGCAGAGAAGGAGGGCAACTGGTAGAGTTATGCAGAACACTATTGAATCAACTGTGGTTCCCGAGCGGTCTAAGTCTGAGCACAAACACTCAATAAGAAATACTCTAAGTCAATTTAACACTTTTAATTAAATCAAACACTGAAATGGTCACACTTTTAATTATACATCTACTTACTTGGCGATGTGGCGGAAGACGACATGGGAATTGTTAATATAAAACTAAATAAAAACTCGATCGGAAGCAATAACATGATGTAGCCATGGTGATGAAGGAGAGTGGATTCTCGGCGCAGCTCAGGCGAGTCATCCCAGGTGGTGAAGTGCAGTCTCTGGCGTCCTCTGCTGAAGTCTCTCTTCCTCAGCCCGTGCATGGCATAATAAAGCAACATGAGTGTAGTGGGGATAAGTCTCCCTCCACCAAGAAGTTGCGCATGAGCAGTCTCTCACCAATGAGAAGTCATGGTGAGAAGAGTAGCCAACAGATGAGAGAGCAAGGTTAGGGCGTCAACCAATGAATTGAAACTTTGCACATGGCCCCAAAGTGTGGTATTGAAATCATGTGATGGGAAAATAGTGCGTGATACAGCTTGTGATTCCAGGATTCATGGGACGAAAATATCGTGAAAAACAGGACGTGTTTCCCATCAAAAGTGGTTAGCAATTGCAGTTATGTGGTGCTGAAATCACCACAGGCAGTATTAGAGTGGATACAGCTTCCTGCCACAGGCACCGCAGAACCTGATAATTTGCGAAAATACTTCACTAAAATGTTCTCTCTCTGAACTGGAAAACTAGCGGAGTGCCCGTGGTAGTACACAACATTTATAAAATCTGTCTTGATCCCAGAGTGGATGATCACGGTTTTAAAATATGGTTAGACTGGCTTTTAGATTCTTATTGAATCTCTTGACCTGATTGCCTTTAGGATAGTAGGGGCTAGATGTGAAATGTTAAATGACCCAACAGAAGCACATGTCCTTAAAGATCTTGGAGGTAAAATACCTAGCATTATCGGTCATGATTTCCATGGGCGCACTAAAAATTTTCCAAACTTGGTTGGTAAGTGCATTCACTATGGAAAAGTCTTCATATTATGTAATGGAATTAGAAAAACACATTTAGAAAAGGTATCAATTAAAATCAAAATTCATATATTACTGTTTTGGATCTTATTAATGGGCCAAAAACATCCAAATGAGTGGTGGACCAGAAACCATTGGAATTTGAAAAACTGAATGCCCCATGTTCATGCCCTGCTCCAGTACAGACCTTTGGCAGGCATCACAAGAACAAACATACTCCGTTACAGCCTTTCTCAATGTTGGCCAAGCATGTTCAATGAAATTTTGTTAACGGTATTTTGAATTCCCAAATGGCCCCCAAATACCGAATCATTGAAATAAACCAACACTATAGGCCTCAATGCCAAATGTACCAATATTTTCCTTCCTCGCCAATTCTTGCCTGTAAAATACAAAACATCTTTGTCCAAGATGTAAGGGACAACTGAACCCTTTTTCACCTCATCACTTATTAAAATCAAAATGAATCCCCTTACTGTGCCTGCCTTAGTTAAAAAAAAACTGGGGAAACCTTGCAAAATTGACAACATGGTGAAGGACGACTCCGGTTCTACTACTTCAAAATCCTGCGGGTCTAGGGGCGTCGGCGTCATGGTTATCGGTCCCTCTTATATGATGAACTTTGAACCTGAATCGCGATAATCGAAGCACCCAAAGACCAAGCTTGCACAGTTGTTGAGGATGATTTAATACCCAGCTGAGAGCCTGGTTGTCGGTATAGAGATCGCATTCGGCATGTTCGATGTACAGTGCAAATTTTTCAAGTCCAAAGATGCAAGCCAACATTTCTTTCTCATAAGCCCCAAGTTTTTGCTCACTCTCCACGAAAAGCCTACTGGAAAAGGCTACGGAAGCCAGTCCCGAACCCGAGTGTTGACTTAAAACTTATCCTAGTGCAATTGAAGATGCATCGACCTTGCAATATGAAATGTTTGTTAAAGTCTGGCAAATGGAGAATCACTGAGGAAATCAAACCATTTTTTAAAATTTAGTTAAGGCCACTTCCTGTTCGGCACCCCACTCGAATACTACTCCCTTCCATTTCAGGCTGTTCAACAGAGCTGCTTTATCTGAAAAATGTTTAAAAAAAACTCGTAGTAATATTTCAAAATACGGACAAACTAGCAAACTTCAGGGGAAATATTAGCTACAGCAAGACCCAACAGCTCGAACTCTGTGATCATGGCCGAATGTACACAGCCCTTTCATAGCCATTATTTTACAGAACTGGAGTCATCTCAGTCAAATCCTACCTTCGTGGAGGTTTCATACATCATTACATTAAAACTACTGTAGATATTAACCCAAATGTAATAACAGCAAAACTCATGCAACCCCAGATACCCAGAATAACCGGTTTTATCACAGAAACATTTCAACTAAATTCTACTAAAAGAATCTGTATTAACGAACATTTATTGTCGCTCTTGCCACGAACTTATGTGTCAAAAGAGTAGGTGTCATAAATCAGACTATCTGAAAGTATCCATCAACCCCGAGCAAAAAATTAACTAACCAGCAAAATTATTCGTGCAACTAACGAACTGAGTGTGGGTCTACGAATTCTCCTGCAATGATGATCGCTGTTAACGTAGATAAAAAGTTCGTCGACATAACAGGCGATATCACTGTCAGTTATAACGCAGACATTGAATGCTATCTCGCAGCACTGGCGACGACACCCTCATGATAGACACAGGCCGAAGCAGGAGTAGGAGTGAAGTAACTTCGGAGATGGCAAACCGAAAAGTGGTTATGGAGGGGAAGGCACAAGTCTCGCCCAGGCTTGGTGGAGAGGGAAGGAGGGGGAGAAAACAAAGAAGGCAGAAAGGGAGCAAGTTGACCAAGGAGCATGTGCATAGCCAGAGAACAGAGTTCAATAATGTTCGGCGACCAGGAGACTGTCGCACAATTCTTCGACGGGAGGGATACTGTCACCCAACCAAAATTAAATCATCACGACAGTTCAACTATCACTATCGGCAATAAGGGTTCTGACAACACAACCTTCGAGGGCTTAACAAACATCTATGTTAAACATAATCGTCTAAGCTCTAAAATCCTCCTCGCTGAAGTTACAATAAATTTCTAAATATCTCCAAAACTTTAGTGGCATACACTTTTTTTTAACAGTACCTTATAAAAGCAACTTTCATTAAAATTATTTCCTCTTTAAATCAATGTAATACCTTTCAAAAGAAAAACTCTTACAGCAACATTGTAACCTCAGTCACCCTTACCTTATAAAATTTAAGTCATAGATTATCTATTTCATAACTCTTAAAGAACAAAAAAACTTCTACAGCCTTCTGGAACATTTGGAACCGAAATTTACATACCACTACTATATCTATAAATAAAAGTAGTACTAATCTTTTTACTAACTACCTACATGGTGTTTCGCCTCTCAAGTCTCCTCCGACCGCCGATGGACCTCCTCAGATACCGCTCGACACATCCGATTCACTCGACGACTACAGATAGACTGCTGCCACGACCGATGCCAAGCGACCGGCTGCATCTCGCACACTGCTACATTGTGGTTGCTGGGTGGTCGTCAGCAAATCACTTCGCCACCGTCCACCCCTCGACTCACCCAACGGTGCAACTCTTTTCCCATTGGGTCCCCTGGAGGCAATGCACGACCATCCTTTAGCTGTAGACCCTCAGCGAATTCAAGCACCATGTTACTGACAGCTGCCTGCTTTTGCCATATTCCATCAAAAAGGTTCAAAATACACAATGCTATATCCAAAACTGAATGGCTCTCGAGAATATTACTAAAATACCCGAAAAGTTACTAAAACATCACCAGAACTACAAACACAAAAAAAGACTCGCACCTGAACAAAGAATAGAAGTAAATCTAACCAAAATGTCTGCAAACAACAAATCCACAGCCAATATAGATCTTAACAAAAAAAATTAAGTAGAAATTTAAGGGGGTGGTAATTTTCGACTTTGTAACATCTTCCCGCATGTCGATGAATTTGTGGCCTCACATATTCGATTTTAAAAACTAAATCCAAACACAATTAACTAACTGTTTCCAAATGTTTCACAAAATAATTACAATAGATACTCAATCAATTAATTGTATTCAATCTCATAACAGTCAAAAAGGTCCAAAATACACAATGCTATATCCAAAAACTGAACGACTAAATGTGTTGTTGCTAAATGTGTTAAATGGAACCAAACAATTTAAGAAACTTTCCTAACTTACAATTGGACAGTCCTATCCCATAAACCATGCTGAAATAAATTTACACGGTATGGATACAAAGTGGTAATTACTTCTGGAAATTTTAAAGTAACCTCACCAGACAGATATGTTCAGATTTTAAGTTTAGTATATAATGGAATGGTGGATTATGATGTTAAACAAATTAATTCTATTAGGTTTTTTAAAAAGTAAATGATCGTTGTCATATAATTAGACATCAGATGATTTTTATTTGCGTTCATATCTCTATAAAGTTTAATGGTTATCCAATCATTAAAACACATTTATCGCTCTGACTTCCGCAATGTGCTACTACATAGTCTAATTAAAAATTTTGATACGCCTCTCCAAATTCGACATATTAAAGCAGCAGAAACATTGAATTGTTTTTCTAAATCTTTCATTGCACTTTCTATAGAAATATTATTCATCTTTATCACATGAAACCTAAATAGTTTTTAAACTATTAAAGTTATTATATATAGAATATGACTACTTCCAATCCAAAATACATATATGGTCTCATCTCTAATGCCACTGTTCTTTCGAACAAATCAAAGTTAATTATCTTACCTTTTTCATCCTTAATTTCAACTATTATTTCATTAACTTGATTTGTTTGCTCTGGAAAAAATAATGGATAAGCTGGTTCGTAATAGATCGTGTCGCCAAATCCAAATGTTTTTCTTGGTTTAAAAGTGGCAATTATGCTAGTTTCTCTATGATTATATTCATCATGTTTTAATATCATACCATTTACTATATTACAGTGTATATTTATTGTTTCAAATCGAGCAAATTTTGGAATTGTATCGCCATAATGATCCACATTTGCTTTCAGTGTTTTATTTTCTACGAAACCCAATAGTTTTCCTACCGAACCTCGTTTTCCAAACTGTAATTTAAACATAAGCGATAGATGATGCACCTACAGCTAATGCTCCTAGAGCTCCCAATACTGCAAAAATTAAGGGTGAAAATCCACCCTTGTGAACTGTCAGACTATTTCCAGTTTTCATTTATTGTTTTTATGTTCCAGTTGGTCTTTCGTTAGGAAAGAATCAATATTCAAACCCTTCAACTCCTCGTTAGGAACTTGAAATACAATGTTTTTTACTTTAATTTATTATAACAAAATATTTTTTCATTTCATTTGAATCCCCAGCATGCTTACGTTTAATATGCATCGCAGATCCAGTAACACCAGCCCACAATCTCTCATTGAGATCAGCATCTGAACTTAACAATCTTTTGAACGCTTTCTTCTCTAGTTCTTTATCAGCTAAATGTCTTTCAGCTAGATTTTTATGATGATGATGATAAGCTATATCATGTTCCATTGCAGCCGCATCTAGTGGATTAATGGGTTTATCACCACACTCAATTCTCTCTTTTTTTCTCGTACCCGGACCTAAGTACTGATAACTGGGTGCATGCAGCTTGAAAAGGTAGTGAATTTATTATGTCATTGAGTAACCCTTTTCTGTGATGCTCCGACTCCCAAAAAGTATGTGGTATTGTGTTCAACACTCGTATCAGATATGGTATAACTTTTGGATTATTAACAACAAAGCCACTAAACTTGATGTTGAGCATATTCATTATTCCAACTTTTTCATTGTAATAGTTATAATTTCCAGCATTTTCTTCGCCATAAATAACGAGAAGTCTATCAATAAACGTCCTAACATCATCCATCCATATGTATTCTTTGGGATAGTCTGTATATTTCTTTATACCTTTCCCTTTTTTAGGCGAGGGGCATTTCTTTTTAATCGAATCGTAAGTAGGTTTAACAATAATTTTCCATTTATTCCCTTTACTCGATTTTGATGTTCCTAAGTTTGGATAATTGTTTTGAAAAACTGCACTTGTATCTGATAGGATATGACTATAGTGTTGATAGTTGGTTGCAGTGTAGCCATTTTCTGTTACTTTCTTACTAGTTAGTAATTTCATCAAACCAATAGTTCCAGTGTATGTCCGGACTTTTACAGTAAATTTGTCATTGATGAATGTTACTACGCTATCACCAATATACAATCTACCTTTATCAGCCTTTAGTCCAAAAACATCGTCTTTGCAGTCAATTAAGAAATCGGCCACTTTAATATCAATAAATGTTGTTTTGTAGTTAGTTAACTGTGAGATATCAGTTTTCAAACACTCCAATGCTTCGTCATAGCGTTCATTGTCATAGTGTTCATTATCATCGTCATAGCATTCATCATTATAGCATTCATCATCATTGCCAATGCATTTACGCCATCGTCATAGAATTAATCATCATGGCATTCATCGTCATCGCCAATTCGTTTAATGCCATCATTATAACGTTCATCAGTGCCTGTTTTACCAAACAGTTTGGTTTCAAAAGATGTTTCTGTTGGTGTCTGTGGGTATCTGTGGGTAGTCTAAATTCTTGACAGCAAATGGAACAAGTACTTTTATTAAGTTCTTATTTTCATTTTTACGAAAATTAGTAAGTGAATACAATAACACTGTTCACAGTACAATTGGAATGAAACCCACCAATGTAAATTCAAAGAATGAAAGTTCTATTCTAATCAACATGTATGGAGGAGAAATAAAAATGGTTAAACCAAAGTTTGCAATAGGAGATAAAGTTCGTATAAAGAAAAGTAAAAATTTGTTTGAAAATTGATATACACTAAATTGGTCCACTGAAGTATTTGAGGTGTTTGAAGCATTGCACACAAAACCCATGGCATACAGAATAAAAGATTTAAAAAATGAACTTATTAAATGTATTTTTATGAGCCAGAGCTGCTTAAGACCCAATATGATAAAGACTACTTAGTGGAAAAAGTTTTGTGAAGAAAAGGAAATAAGCTGCTAATTAAATGGTTAGGTTTTGATAGTAGTCATAATTCTTGGGTTGATAAGAAAAGTGTAGTTGTTTAAGAATCTTTTTCTATATAATAAATGGATCAATAAAAAATTGAAAGTTATGAGCATCAGTCGTTTCCGCCTAATGTCCAAACAAAAAATAATTTGAATAAATACAAGTGCATTGAGTTTGATATTCCTATTGGCAATGCATTTTCGCATCCGAATGAAGCTTATGTATACCAAAAGTATAAGCTAATAAAAGAGATACAATTGCAGATTATGAAAAAAATTCAACTATTGATCTTTGTGAGAATTTCTTCCCATTTCAGTTCTCAAGAATAGAGATCTCTTAACATGGTTGTATAATCGAAAGTATTGACAAATCTGGCATCACTTCAACAATGATGCATACATTGCTAGGTTCGGAATCAGAATCAGCATACTTCCAAATGTCGGGGATAGAAGTAGGTAAATAAGTTAGGAGAGATAAGTGTAACGAAATTACCTATCCATTAAGATATTTGTTTGGGTTTATGAGAGATTGTAATGAAATATTCTGGAAAGTTGGGTGCAAGATCACATTTATTCAAAATTCTAATGATGATGTTTCTCTTTACAGAAGACCCCCAAATAAAGCAGATGGATCTGATGATGAAGATAATAGACCATATGCTGCTAAAATTGTTATTGAGAAAATGGAAATTCTGTGGCCAATTGTTGAATACTGTACTATTTATGGAGACGAAATTAAAGCAAAATCATACAAACAATACAAAATTCCAATTGGTTTTAATTATTGGCAATATCTTGATAAACCAGTACCTACTAATGCAAACTCATTTCAATTTGATATAAAAGATCAGTTCAATTCAATCCAATTCGATATGCCAAACTTTGTCATAGTTGGTTTTCAGAAAAACATAAAAGAAGATCCTGGGCAATTCACACATGGTTCAATGTTTGACTCTTGTTTTCTCAAAAATATTTCTTTTTAGAATGGGCAGAATGAAGTGTTTCCCAAAGAGAATTGGAATTTAAACATTGATGATAAAATTTTTGGTAAGAAGTATATTGCTTACAATGATTTTAGAAATTCAAAGACTAAACTAGATACTCCTTGTCGTAACAATGAACTGTGCTTCAACTCTGGGTCATTTATTGGAAGAAGACCATTGTATGTTATTGATTTTTCTTACAGAAAAACCGCTATTGTAAAAGATCGAACTAATCTGAAACTTACAGTTGATTTTAATAAACCAATATCAGCTACAACTATTTGTAATGTGGTTCTAGGAAGCCAAAGAAACCTAATTTATGATGTTAAACGTGAAAGAATCACCGAAGTCCAATAGTGTGCAAACATGTATGGTTATTAGTATTTAATGGATGGTTATCCATTAAATACATTTACTGTTATATCATATTTCATAGTATCACTCTTTTCCAATTTTGTAGTGCCCCCATGGTAGTGTATTTCTCCGTTCACTCCAGGTCAAATGCGATGTATCTGATGTTGGGATAACATGTCAGTCCCTCTGCATTTACCAAAGTATTGACATGTTTGATTGCATAACAGCTCGCTTTACTCTTAGAAAAGTGTACATACATGGTTGTGTAAGTAAGTGCAAGTGCATTTCCTGGAATTTCCCGAATTCTCGAAATTAACGATAATTATAAATTTTCCAAACTTAACCCTGATCGGGAAATTAAGTCGGTAATACCATCTTTAAGAATAAATCTTTTATCATGTTCGGAACTTAATGTTTTTTTTTCTCATCTCAATCGTATAGAGTTCATGTTTCTTACTTTTAATAAGATTCACAGTTTTGTAGAAAAATTTTTTAAAACCAAACAAACACATTTTGTAGTCACCAAAACTAATCTCATTTCTGAATACAGTGTTTTTCAAACCCTTTGCTCTTTTCTTTACACCACCTTCCACATTTATTGCATACATTTTCGATTTAAATACAATAAATTCTTCCATTATTTTTCCATTACATTCATCTTTCATTTTACCAATAATCTTTTTGTTAACTAACGGTATACCATATGGGTTATCTTTTTTATAGTCAGAAGTATCAAAATGATCTTTGACATTTCTTTCATGTCACTGTAGAAGTCTGATGTTTTTATATAATAGATGTATGAATCAGTATCTTGGTAGCACAGTTCAATATTTTCCCCATACTTTGGTTTCATTATGTTAGAGTGAAAATCGTGCCTTAAGACTTTCGATAGATCAAGTAGAGTCATTCCAACATAAATGGGTTTGTTAAAGCACAGTTTTGTTTTAATCATATGAGCTGCAACCAAATAGTTAGTAAATATAGTTCTATCTATCAAGTTTGTTTTAGCCACTAGTTTATCCATTTACTTAGAACTTGTGCACAACCGTATATCCACTCTGTTTATAATATTTTGCATTTTCCAGTAACAGAATTGTTCATTAATTTATAGAAATATTTTTCAAAGTCATTTGTAGAATTTTTCCCCCATATTTTTGTTTAGATCAATATAGGACTTAAGCCAATCTGATTGATCAAACTCCAGAACTCTATGAATCTTTTTCAACTTCATTCCGAGAGATAGATATTGCTTAAGATTTACATAGCGTAATACATATTTTTCTTTATCGTACAGAGTAATCAAGAGTTTGGGATTTTTGAACCTTCTGGTATTTTATTCTCTGGTGGCAATGGTAGATCTTTGTGGAGATAGTGTAGTTTATGTGAGTATTCCAAATCAACTTCCAATATATAACCTTTTCTAGAATCATCTCGTATTTTTGTTACATCAATATTTGTATATTTCCACTTAAACCCACCATAGGGTAAATACTGGCTCATAACCCATCCATATAAGTTATTGGCATCCAGATATGTAAGATAAAAGACTTCCTTTGTACTGTCATAAGCATTCATATATTTATTATTTGCTTTAGCATATCGCTTACAACGTTGTGAAATTCCACCACAAACACCTTTTTTTTATCATCAAAATCATATCGTAATCTGTTAATAATTCTCGTTCTATTTTAGTATGTTTGAGCATAGTATCCCACGTTAACTCTGGGGCTGTGATATACCATGCTGGATCTAGCTTATATGTTTAGGGACATAAATCTCTAAAATTTTCCTTTACATCAGACAATATCAATACAGCAGATTTGTTATAGAGTTCTGCGTACTCTCTTAGAGATTTTATGTTGAATTTTTCCCACACCTTTCTCGCAAATTCGTAATCTTTGTCTGCAATGTCACATTTATTGAGTTTGTTGTAAAATGCATCTTTGGATGGAAGTGATGTCTCACAAAATTTTTCCGCGCTATCCATGTAGTCATATGGATAAACACCTTTTCTTATAACAAAGTCAAGAAGTTCATTGGAAAAATGCTTATACGTTTCTCGGAATTGGCTTCTGGAAAGGTTGCTAGAGAGTTTATCGATACTACTAGCCATAAATTTAAATGAGTTATTAAATCGAATATTTACACTTCCACATACATGTTTCGTAAAAGAAAATATTTCTTTCCTCATTGTTGGGAATTAGATCAATTTGATTTTCATCGATGCCAAGATCTCTTATGAATAAATGTGTGTCATAACCAGATAGAATGTGTATAAACACTGGGACAAAACATGGATTTCTATATGATAAGTTACAATCTCTGTGTGCAGCTCCCCTAATTTTCCCCTTAAGATGATCATGATCTCTCACAGAATCACCATTCAAAGACTTTTCACATATATGACAATGGGTAGCTGTATCATAAACAATTTGTTCTTTCTGAGTTAGTGGAAGCATTGGTTTTTCATTTGTGTATATATCACCAATAGACTTTGCTTCTTCCATTAGCATTTTAACGAATACAGTAGATGCATCAGATCCTTTGTAAGTTACTTGTGGTTTATAGTATCCATGTTCGTATTTTACATAGTAACAGAAGCTAATGTGCTCGTGTTTTTGGTATAGTTTTGTGTAGGATCTGTCGGGGTTTGGTTGGCAAGTTTCAATTTTAGTCAACAAACATTCAAAATCAGCATATATCACAAACGGAACTCTCGAAGAATAATTTTTGTTTTTAAATATCTTAATATGTAATTTTTTTCCTTTATATGGTAGTTCAATTCTAACACCATCGTGATCTCGGCAGTCTTGTTCGTGATCTTTTAGCTTACTTACAGAGTAGAAATATTGCAAACATCCATCGCATATATATATATATATATATATATATATATATATATATATATATATATATATATATATATATATATATATAGTGACCATTATTTGTTAATTGTGATGCGATAAGTCTCGAAAGACTTTTTATCCAGCAGTTGTGGTCGTTCTTTTCGTCTTTGATATAGCGTAGGTTAATGTGCTTATCCGTCTTATCTTTTGTTGTTTTTAAAGGGCAGATTATATATTTCTTATCACCATCTTCTTCTTCGTATGTGTATACATTAATAGAAATTCCACTTCTTTTCTCCAAGGTTGGTATACTATCCAATTTCATTGGAAATTTCAAACCCTTAATTGCATAATCAAACTCATGTTTGTAAGCTATGTATTTATTCACTATTTGGGGGTATTTTTGTAGTTGATGCAATGCAGATAGAACAGACCACAAAAAACATTTTTGTTCATTATTCTTAACATTAATTACCAGCTGCTTAGCTTTAATTTTTTTCTGGGAGATCAACATAAGAACTGTCCTTGAATGGTTCATATTTATTTATTCGCACTTCTAGTTTAAATATTCTGTTGAGTTCCCACTGAGATCGGACTGTTCCTTCGAAAGCCTCCATCTCAGCTATTATTTCGATCTGCTGTTGGCATAATATTATTCCAGATTAGTCGATTTCAGTATAATTTTGTTCTTTGTTTTAAAGGAGCTTTCTACATATTCAATATTCTCACCAATTCCCCTTTTGTGCTCAATGAAGAGTTTAATGTTCACTTTGAGTGATTTTAAATGTTTAAATTGTCCTGTGACAGTTTATTTTACATCGTTTGGGAAATGATTTGGGTCTATGTATGCATTCACATTCTTTACAGCATAATTCTTGATCCTACTTTGAAATGCTGTTTCGATTTCTTCTACACTGAATCTGAGTGTGTACTTATGAATTTTAGTTCTCAAGTGACTTCTTATGAGAGACGGTTTGTAATAGTGATTACAAGTTTCACATTTCACTTGTTTCACTCGTGGGAACTTATGTTTTGATATTAAATGTTGTGATATTTGAAACATTTCCCATGCATTTGTTGGTTCATGTGATTTATTATGTATTGGTGTAAGACCTTTGTGCAATCTACTTTTAAGATGACTTCTTATGAGAGATGGATTATAAAAGTGATTACAAGTTTCACACTTGACATACGTCTCTTGGGATTTCTTCTTCTTTCTTTTCGTAAAAACATCTTTCTTAAAATTATATTCTTTCCAAACACTGCCAGTTGCATTAGCCTTTTTCATTGCCATGGCCATCATATTAGACATCAGTTGATTTTTTTTTGCATCCATTTATTATATACAATATTTAATTTTTTACGCATTCAAATTTTTTGAGCCACATTTTTTTTTGCAACTGCACCCAAACGCAACATTTTACGCGTATTTTTGCAGATGCACTCAAACGCAAAGTTTAACGCAACTTTTTTTCTAAAGACTAGGATTTACCCAAACGCAACTTTTTGAGACACTTTTTTGTGGTTGTGCTCAAACGCAACTTTTTGAGTCACTTTTTTGCAACTACTCCCAAACGCAACTTTTTACGCTTATTTTTGCAGATGCACCCAAACGCAACTTTTTGAGTCACTTTTTTGCGGTTGCGCTCAAATCGGCATTTCTATACTACTCATATACTTTCGCTACACCTAAAAATAAACATTGAAATATGACTTCTACTTTTATACCTTTCAAATGTGTTGTTTACTGTTTACAGCTTTTCAAATAATTCTGTCTTAGTTCTATATCAAAACCCATTTCGTACGAATATTCACAGTTTAGGCCTATAACATTATTTAGGTCAGCTTTAAGACGTTTTAAAAATGCCTGAGTTAACGATAGTTCTTACGGTTACGTTACATTAACATATTTGTTTTCCACGACATAGCACATTACACGTAATGCACGTCAATAATTTGCGGCGACTGTGTTAAACACTGTTACAACTGCGGGGTAATAAACTGTACTAGTTAACGTTTTGTTATTAATATGTGTTGGGTTATTTCTTTAATAGGACGGCCTGAGTTCGAATATCGAAGGAATATACAGTTCAACGAAAATGCGACATTAAAATCAAGCATGGTTATTGAAATTTATTGGGTATGGGCTTGGTTATTTTGTTGGGATTGGTGGTCAATCACGTTACACAACTGTGTTTCAAACACCCAGGGCAAATGTACAGCGTTGTGATAAACGTACGTGGATGAAAATAACGGACTTTAACACAAAAACAGTTTACATTTAAAACGTATAAATAGTTCATATCAAATATTTGAAATCACGCACACATAGGCCCAGCGTATCGACCACGATGCACAAAGGCACACCATTTCACAGACGCAATGATTAACGAAACACACGTCACAGTATATTTATTACTGCCGCGGAAACACATATTTATCACAACATCGTAACTTGCTTAGGTAGGTTTAAAAAAACACGTCTACAAACATGATGTAATTTGAAGTATTTTTCGAAGTATGTATAATCTACGTTTCGTTTGATAAAACAGCAACACGCCATGTAATGGCTCGCCACGTCTGCCAACTTCACTTTGTTTCTGCCCCGCCATCATATCTAAATATGTTAGAATAAGTATTCAAATATTAAAATCTCTTTTCAGTTGTAAATTACAAATTCAAAAATCATTATTTTGTTGTAATAAGTATGAAATATACTACAATTGAAAACAGGTACAATTTTGCTTCGTACTAGCAAAGTGAAACTTCCCGAGTGTGAAACAGAGAGAGAGAGAGAGAGAGAGAGAGAGAGAGAGAGAGAGAGAGAGAGAGAGAGAGAGAGAGAGAGAGAGAGAGCGAGAGCGACTAAGCTCGCTCAGCAGACAGTTGCTTCAAAATTGCTCTCGCTGGATAAAACAATACAGTACCATTACGGCTTACTTACGATATCTTCCGCTGTTATTTTAAACTGTAAAAATGAGATATGTTGCACTTGGGGTTATCTAAATATTTCAATATTTCAATAGGCACCGTTTAATTTACAACTAGTTTACTAAAAAAACTAGGTTAAAATAATATTTTAACTGTGAACTATTTCTTACCGGCCGTTACCAACACGTCGCTGTTCTCGCTGTTGTTAATTCATATTTAAGAAGAATTAAATGTTAGCAGTTATAGAAAATATTACGGTAAACTTTCATTTAATCAATAATACAGTACTCCAATCGGGAATGGACAATACATCTGTGGTTGTGGTGCTGCCGCAGCAAGCACTCCTAACCTATCCATGTCTGACATTACATTTAATGTCAAACTAAAAGAATTTACTTTAGCTTCCAAACGACTAAGCTTTATTATATCGACAATACTGCTTCAAAACAGTTAAATTACACAATTATACTCTGCCAAATCATCTTTAATCCAAAATGAAATAAACTTTAAAGAACACTTTTTTTTTTTTAAATCAACTGTTCTTGAAGCTATCAATATTTAAAAAATACTCTTCAAACTCAATTAATTTTATAACTGCTCAACCTCTCTTCAAACTCAATTAATTTTGTAACTGCTCAACCTCCTAACGCCAATACTCAGCCTCAAATAAAAATTAACTAACGCATTATCTTACCTGAAAACTATTGTCTGCAAACAACTCTACAGTTTCTAGCGCCAGGTACTATAACTCTCTAAACAATTATCTTACTCCTGTTACAAAATAAAGTTCATGCTAGGGCACTAATTGCCATAAAACCAATTAAAAAATTAGTTCTACCAACAAAACTATGCATTCTAACAATAAATTACTACACCAAAATACCAAAATTAAATCTACTATGCTACTTGGTTCCGACTACAAGAGCTTCCAGTAAGGCTTCTACAGATCTACTAACTATGGTATGAGTACCGTAAGTACGCAGCGTACCCCCAGTTTACTAATTAACAGAAAATTATGAAAAATAAATTAAACTTCGTAATTAACGAAATAACAAAACTGATTTTCAAAAAGTACTGTATTTAAGTCAGTGAAACCAGCCTACAGATGTCTAGTACTAAAGGCTAACATATAAAAACCAATTTGGAAAAATTCCAAACACCTCAAAACACAAATTTTTGAAAAAAAAAATCTATGCCGGAAATACTACCCGGTGTCTCCACAAAATGTAAAAACTGGGAAATTGGAAGTAGGTGAATTTAGTAGGTACTTAATACCAGGAGCCCAAAACAAATTGCAAGAAGGTGGAAAAATTAATTACCGGGGGTGGGGGAGGGTAGGGTTAAAAAAACATTAATACTTTTATACACTGTGCCGAACGAAACCAATTTTAACAAGGTGGAAAATTATGTGCTAAATAAATTAGACTGAAATAAGTATTAAGATCTGAAAGGATATTTTACGGCAACACAAATTGATTATATTATATGGCAAACAAAATAGGTGGTGGGGAGAAAAACTATTACAAGGTTATCACACAAAGTGAAAAAAAAAAAAAAAAAAAAAAAAAAAAAACTTCTTCTTAACTTCCTCTTATAGCACCAACAATGCTTCAAAATGTCAAGAATTACTTATGCATCTAAAATTATAATCATCATTTACTCCTCGAATGTCAAAAAGTGACTTCTAACAATAACTCAATCAACTTTTGCTTTAAAGGGGTTAGCTCCACCACAGAAGTCAATTATCAGGGGCCGTCCTGATGCCCCAAAAACAACGAATACTTAAACCAAACACTGAAGCGCACGTAATAATTACTAACACTCAGATAACTACTGAACTCGGCGTCGTTTAACTTACTCGCTTATGAAAATCATTAGAGGTAGAATGTAAATCTTTAAACAGGTCACATTGACTTAAATAAAATAACTAAATAGAATAACCATTTTGATACAACAGGAAATGAATTATATAGGTTACTAAATAAAAGAATTAGGTTTTCAAAACATTAATTTACTGTATCAAAAAGTCTTTTCCAAAAATAACCAGAATTACAAAATAAATTTTGAACATTAAATCATCGTCAGAAATCATAAAAAAAGATTTAATTATAATTATATATTATATATAAATAATAATGATAAAAAAGACAGTTTTTTCGGTTTCTGTTCCTTACAGTTTCAAACACTGATAATGCATCCATTTATTAAAAATAAGTTAATACATCTGTAACTGTAAATTCTCAAATAGGTTTTTAAATACGATTTTCCATCTTCTCGAAATAATTTCTTGCCTGAATTCTTTAGCAGCAACTGATTATTCAAAAAAACTGTTACACATTTACACTCTAAAACTACTAATACACAATTTATCAATGCGAGGGAAACAGTCACTTACCTAAAATAAAAACATCGCGTCAGTTCGGCTATCACTAACGGCAATAAGGGTTCAGACCACACAACTTTCAAAGGCGTAACAAATATCCACGTCAAACATAATCGTCTAAGCTCTAAAATCCTCCTCGCCGAAATTACAATTTATCTCTAAAGATCCCCAAAACTTAAGCGGCATACACTTTATGTTTAACTGTATCAAATAACACCAACTTACTACATCAAAATTATTTCCTTCTTAAATCAATGTCACACCTTTCAAAAGTAAAACTCTTACAGCAACATTGTTACCTCAGTCACTCTGACTTCATAAAATTTCCGTCATAGATCGTCTATTTCATAATTTTTAAACAACAAAAAATATATTCTGCAGCCTTCCGCAGCACTTGGAACCAAAATCTACATACCACTACATATACATAAAAAGTAATATTTATCTCTTTACTAACTACATGGCGTTTCGCCTCTCAAGGCGTTTCGCCTCAGATACCACTCGACACATCCGACTCTCTCGACGACTACAGACAGACTGCTACCTCGACCGACGCCAATCGACCGACCGCGTCACAAACGCTGCCACGTTGTGGTTGCTGGGTGGTCGTCAGCGAATCACTTCACCCACCACCCACTCCTCGACTCACGCAGTGGTGCATTCGCTACCAACTGTTTCCCCCTCGGGTACACTAGACCGCCCTTCAGCCCCTACACTCTCAGCGAATCCAAGCATCACGCCACCGCTAGCTGCCTGCCTTTGCCGTGCTACCTCCCGGTCAGCCACTGTGCACGTGAAACACATCCAGCGCCTGGCTGGCCGAACGAGAACCAAGGTCAGCATCAGCTTACGGCTGCGATGCGTTATTGCATGGGTACCAAGCTAACCTGATGCCCTTAACCAAAGTCGCCTGGCTATAAAATGGGCGAGTTTTAGTAATCTTTGAAAGAAAAAATGCATGTTAAAATCAAACAAAGCACAACTACTAAGTTACAGCCAAGAATGTCCTGAATACACTATGCTAAACCCAAAAAAAAAACTGAACAACTCTCGAAAATATTACTAAAATACCCGAAAAATTATTAAAACATTACCAAAAACTATTAACACAGAAAAAATATTCACATCCGAACAAAAAAATAGGAATAAATTTAACCAGAATGACTACTGTACAAACGATAAATCAATGACCGATGTAGATCTTAGCAAAAAATCAATTTGAAATTTAAGGGGGTGGGAATTTTCGTCTTTTAACTATAACACAAACACACACACACACACACCTATACACACATGTATATCGCGACACCTACACTCAAAATTAATTAATTATGCATACAATATAAGCTCAAAACACAGTTAGCATTATCATTATCTGGATGATAATGAAATAGCATTACAATAACAAATTAATCCTGTTGTAATTATACCATATTTATGTATAGAATACATATTAAACATTTTGCAATCCATAAAAATTTAAACATATTAAAAAAAATTAAAGTTTATTTTTGTAGTTTTATTTATAAAAATTCAATTTTTTTAATTAAAATTTTTTAACATGCATTTGGAGTTATGGTGTTTTTCATATTAATTCACTTCATTATATGTTTCAATATTACAATTGAAATCAAACACGTGTAAGAAATGCCCAAATAAATGTGTGAAGTATGACTGCAATTATTTATTGCAGTTAAAAAATTATTAAAAGTTTTCCGTATCGCATGACTCCCTTGAAGTTGTTTTCTTAGGATATTAGCCCCTTTGTTGTACTCCCTTGGAGGTGTTGTGTTTGGATGTCAGCCACACTGTTGGACATAGAAGATGATGTGCTGGGATGTCCACTACACTGTTTGACTCACTTGTAGGTGTTGTGTTGGAATGTCAAATTACACAGTTAGACTATCTTGATTGTCTTGATGTTGGACTGCCATTAAGGAGTTGTGTTAAAATGTCAAGAGACACTGCTGGGCACCCTTGAAGTTGTGCTGGGATGTAAGCCACACTGTTGTACCCCCTTAAAGGTGTAGTGTTGGAATTTCAATTAACACTGTAAGAATCTCTTCAAATTTTTGTGCTGGGATGTTAGCCACACTTTTGTATTCCCTTGAAGGCGTTGTCTTGGGTATCAAGATACACTGTTGGACTCCATTGAAAGTGTTGTGCTGGGATGTCAGTCACAATGTTGGACTCTCTTGAAGATGTAGTGTTGTGATGTCAAGAGACACTGAGGGACTCTCTTGAATATGTTTAGTTGGTATATGATGATACACTGTTGGAATCCATTGGAGGTGTTGTGTTCGGATGTCAGCAACCCGGTTAAACTCGAATTTATTGTGCTGGGATGTCAACCAAACTGTTGGACTCCCGTGAAGTTGTTTTGGGATGACAGTCACACTGTTGAACTCCCTTGAAGGCGTTGTGTTGGTATATTAGCCACAATGTTGTAGGTAATGCCCTCTGCCCGGCCTTTGTGTAAGTATGTGCACTGATCGCCGCCTGGTCGAACTCCCTCACCAGATGTTCGGTTGATACTGAGTCCTGGAGCAATGCACTTATTTTCTTTATAATAATTACGAAAATGACTATAGATATACACGAGAATATTTTTTATTTGATTTACAAACATTAGAAGGAATGTAATAACAACACCTACAGACTCCGCCAGAACATTCCTTACGAAAATATAAGACGAAAATCTACGTCACACTTTTCTCTCAAGGGAATATTATGGGAGCTATGTGTTTCCAAATATCGAGTTTTGAAATGTTTTTTAAACAGTATTGGAATGTACTTGCGATCAAGTAACAAGTTGGTAAAGAGTGAATCGAATAAAAATGTGATCTTATACCCCTGTAACCGCGATTGGTAATGGGAGTTTCCGCCCTACATTTGCATGAAATATTATAACAATTAAATACTGTAACAATTATCTGAAAACTATTTAAGTAAATTTATGAATCAGCACATCTAAATTTATATAAATGTTTGACTTCTGAGAAAACACTCAGGTGAACAGTTTTCGAGAAATCCATGCGGAAATATCAGACAGAAAATGTGTGGCCTAATGTGTGGCGTCACAAACCCACACGATGTGTGACTGAACGATAAGCGAGTAAAAACCAAACAGAGCTCACTGTACTTTAAATGTGTGAAGATTCGTGTGCTAAGGGTGAGTCCAGGTGACTTGCATTAAGAAATATGGCATGTTGATGTATTGGGTACCAAGGAGGCACACTAGTAAATAAGTGGTAATGCACTCTGACTATAAAATTAACATAAGGAATATAACACTGTAGTAAACAAATGTGATGACACATTATAAATTTCTGCATTTACAAAGGTAAGCGTACTAATCAAGCAATCCAGGTACATGCCTAGCCCTCCAAAACCTACCTTGACATGAAACTACACTGAGAATGTTTTAAGACTAAAAAAATAAATATATCAAAAATATTTTTAATACCTGTTTTATTTCATAAATTAAATTATGTTTCCTAAAATGGTGACAAGACAACACCCCTACAATGCCACAGAAAGTATCGGCCTGCACCTAAACAATGTCCCATGTCACTCAAGCACAAATCGAAAGTCTAGATCCCCTCCTGGAGTACGCCCCTGCAGTATCCCCTTTTGTCAAAAGAATTTGTCGCAGTGCTTATCCTTACATAATACATATGTATTCAGTTCTGTGTAACTGATTTAGTAACATTTTGATTACTCCATATAGGTTTTTCGATTTCTGTGTCCAACAGTTTATGTAAAATGTCAGTATTTCCTCTTCTAAATCCTGTGAAGAGGCGGTAGAGTGTTAATGTTATAAGACTACATAAAAAACATTAAGTTCCGAGAACGGGACGCTTATATTTGTTTTTGCGCATTGTTGTAGAAACACTTTCCATTTTGATACGTAATTATCAAATCAATTTTATGAATTAAAATACGCCAATGTTTTTCTTGTTGCGCCTTACTTCGTCAGTATTAGCGTATGTTCGCGTATTCCTGCTATATTAAATTTAACTAACGTCTTTGGTTTATTTTATTTTTGGTGCGTAGGCCTTAAGTAATTTTCTCCATATATGTAAGTTATTTCTGCTTCAATTATTATTACAGATAAATTTTGTGCTCATTTATCTGTCACTGAAGTACATTGCAGTGAAGATCTTTTAACTGAACTGTTAGCTGTAGCTATTAGGAAAACTAAAATCTTACTTTTTAATGCACATTTTTATTCGTGAAACATTTTTTCCCTTGAAGTAAGGTTTTCCACTGACAAAGTTTCTGATCAAGAAATAAATGTTTCGGTTACACAAATTATTTATTTAAATAAAAATTTTGGTATAACATATCGAAATTACGTTATCATAATCGATGGCTCACTACTGTTTTAAAGTACTATGGGGTGTAGCGTATAGGTTTCCACGTTGGGAGCCAAACTATTTTCCATATAATTTGTTGTTGGGGTGGCATATTCAGGGTGAGTAGCGAAATTAACACTTTCAATGTTATTTCATATCATTTCCACACTTAAAAGCACTGGAAAAACAACAATAATTCACCCAGGAATAATTCAACTCCCTACTTATACTACAGGAGATAAAATAAGTATAGTGGATTGAAAATATCAGTTAAAAAATGAAATCCCCTACCATTTTCTCCTCTGTTTTCGTAATACTAAATCTTATCATAATGCCAGAAGCAAGTGTGCAATCGTATATTAGGGTCGTTTTGGTCGTGTCCTTGGCATCTTACATGGAGGTTACTACCATACCGTCTGTCTTGTGGTGGTCTACACAGTGGTGGTGTTGAAGGGCGTTTTTTCTTGTCAGGATCCCTTACAAATGTGTTTCGATCCTGCCTTTCCAACCTGTAAACTCGGATAAGGTGGTGTAGAAATTCAGAGATATCTCTATAAATGTTACAGTGAACTGTATGTGGTAAGTCAGTGGTAGCTGTGATATTATCAAGCCATTAATTTCTCCATCCTTCATAGGCGAAGACAAATTACTGGTGCGCTCGTACACCTCACTAAAATGCTTCTCCAAGGACTTATCTTTCCAAGGATCCCAGTGTTCCTGCACCATTTGAGATCTGATATGGTTCTGTATTTTAGTACTCCAGAAGTGCTGCAGAAACAGAGAAACAGAGAAACTAGTAACACTGTCCTTCATAACTTCTCACCAAGAATAGCCCATGGAAATACGGCTCAAGCCCATGCATCTTAATACATCTCCATCATCGAGTAAAAAACAGCCTAGAAGGTTCTTCAGCTTTGTTTAAATATGTTACTGGGTTTTCGCTTTGTTTTCCTGCAAATTTGGGGAGACCTTCAGACCATTGCTTCGCAGGGTGGGCAATAGTGCTGCTGTGGGGTTGGTAAAAGAGTGCATGTTTGGCATGGTAAAAGAGGCTAAACTGTTTACAGGCAAAGCTAGAGTGCGTTTAGAACTGGTGATAGGCATTGCTGTAGTACCCATTACCTCTTGCAAAGTAGAGTGAAATCTTTGGTCATCTGAGTCTAACCTAGTGGTAAGAACCGTAATGTGTTCACGGTAGGCTTTGGCTGACTGATTAATTTTATCATCCACATGCCTACTCAATTGTTCCAATTCCTCTTGCATGTGCCCCTCCACAGCTTTAACTACCTCATCACGAGTAGTTTACAGAGTGGTACTAGAGTTTCGCTCGATTACTTCCACTCTATTTTCGAGTTGGAATACTGAAGTGTAATATTCTCTCGAGTCAAGTCTACAGCATTGTGTGTCTCCACTACCTCAGATTGTAGGGCCCCGACTTTGAGGTCGGTATTCTGGAATTTATTCCCGGTATTGGATATATTATCAAGGTACTCAGTGCGTTGGCTGAAGAATTGTGTCAAATCTTTCTTTGTGTTGGGTTAAATGTATGTCCAATGCCCCATATCTGCTGAGTTAGGTCATCTCCTTGTTGTTCAATTTGAGACTTCAACCATTCACCAAGTCGTTTTGTTTCTAACCTGAAGTCCTCAATCTGTTATTCCATTTTTTCCCCTAGTTGTTTCATCATTTCCAATAGTTGGGCCATTTCAGGACTTTAAATGTGTGAGTGAACCTGAGATGGTTGGATTATGCTTTGTAGGTACACATAGTGGGGGTAGTTGTGGTTATATTCTGATGGGGTGTAGAGTGTAGGCTTCCACTTGGGGCTTCAAATTATTTTCTATACAATATGTTGGCGTGGCATATTCAGGGTGAGTAGTGACATTAACACTTTCAATGTACAGATGAGCACTCGTATCATTTCCACACATAAAAGCACTGGACAAACAACAATAATTCACTCAGGAATAATTCAACTCCCTACTTATACTATAGGAGATAAAAGAAGTATAGTGGATTTTAATCAGGTTTCATTAAATTAAAAGTATCAGTTAGAAAATTAAATTATATTAAATAAAGTGAATGATATTAAATAAAGTGCTTTATATCTGTCAAAAATGAAAAATGAGGAAGTGTTACTAATTTCAAAGCCTTTAATTTTCACATCTCGGGATTTAAGTTCTACTTCCCGAATGCATGAAAATAAAACTGTCACTCATACTGATAACTACCCAAAATGTCACTCAAAATTGAAAGGTCAAAATCAGAATTCTTTGTACCAAATCACAAACTATCTTATTTAAAAGTCTTTCAGGGTTAAGTATAATATAGCTGGCTCCGGGACTAACTTAAGTCCGCAGATCGTCGGGTCACTGGATCGTATCATACTAATAAAAACTAGTAATCATAATCATAAATCTGTAGAAAAGTTAAGTATGAGTCCTTAAAGATTCATTGTAATACTTTGTAGGCGTTTGTATGCCCTCTGGCATTAAACAAAGGTTGTCATCACCACGTACACAGTTGGCGTCATCATCACTAAGATGGCGTCTGGCGCCAAGCGGCGCCTCAATATAGGCGGCGTCTGGAACCACTAAAAGAAATACCATGGTTAACACCTACGCCCTCTTCTTAATGTGGCAGATTGTTCCTGCAAATTAAACTCACTTCTGGGACTAAAGTCAAATATTTACATTAGGCTGGTGCCATGGATTAAACAATGTAAATCCCGGCGAAAATCAAACGCGGCCGCCTCAATCAAAAGTCCCACCAAAAGCCCCACTTCCGGGAACTACAAAAACGAGTACACAAAAACCCGAACTGACTTCCGGAAAAAAAAAAAAACCGAAAAACCACAGACAAAAAACACAAGAAAAATATACAAGGCAATTAAAATAAAACTGCAAGTAAAATAATTACACGTGAAAAACAATTAAAACAAATTACAACATAAAGATTTATTTTAAAAACTGAATTTAAATTTCAAGGTTGTAATTTCTGAAAATCCTATACGTATACCTATACCTATACCTAGAAAACGGGTGTGCTGTTTACAATTACGGTTAAGTCTTCCGTTCATACAAAATTAAAATATCTATTTGGGCGATCAAAACAAATGATTTTAAAGATATAAACATTATAAGAAAATAAAAAATAAAACTTTATATCAATATTTAGAGCAGACATAGGCTTGTAAAGTAAATCTCTATAATATACTTATTATAAAAGTGACTTTCATGTTCTACGCATGTATACAACATTTTAAGCCCACGAATTTCAAGGATAACTATCCAAGTCTCATGTCATAAGCAGTATCGCAAATGTTTATGTCCATATGGTTCTGTAATTATATTGTGTTTTAAAAAATACTATTTCTTTTTAGCATAAGTATACTGACTTACTTGAATTGAAACTTTGTCAATAAGTGTTACCACAGACCAAGCTATTTTAATGTTAACAGTTGTTTAGGCAAAAAACCGTTAAATGTTTGGTCGTAAAAATTGATTAATATGCAGCCAGCATTTCAACCGATATTCATTCTATTGAATAATTTAATTTTTTTTTTGTGCCAAACTATTAAACTTTTAGAAATAAGGCCTACATTTTATGGTAATTTCCAAAATAAAAAATCTCGAATATTTCTACCATTTCCGCATATTAAAATTTCACTATTTTTGAAAAATAAAATCAAAATAAAAACGAAACCATAAACCAAATGAGACAAGGAAATCGTGAAGCTGTATTGTATATTGTATATTTCATTCTAAAACTGTTTATGGTTAATTCAATATAATTCAGGTGTTCTACATTCAAAATACGGAAGGTTTTTCTAATATTCGACATTTTGAAAACTATAAAAACTTGTGATTTTGTAACATTATTAAGTTGTTAAGTAACATTCAATAATTTCATTGTGAACTATCACATTTCTGTAAATCGAGTCTTGTATTGTTTAAGTACATCGAGAAACAAGCTTAAAATTGAAATTTTCTCATTTTAATATATACGGAAACTAATTTTTATGATGGCTGAAATTAAATCGTATTATATGTTTCAGTGTTGAACAGCGAATACTTAAAAATAGAATTATTAAATTAATATCAGATCTGCATTGTTTTTAACAAAATGTCTTGCAACCAAGACCAAAATGATTTTTTTTTTTTTTTTTTTTTACATATTCTGTTTTATGTTGGATCGTGACGGTCCCTCTTTCGACTGACATTTCATTTTAGAAGTGGTTTAATTATTATTCACATTACTCCAGTAATCTATTTGGTAGTCGTAAACACGAGAATTCCATATTATGTTAAAAGATTTATGTTTATATATGCCCTAAAAGGGGAAATTTAATTAGCAAAGTCGCCGTTGATGCATGTTCTGAAGAATTAAAAGTTAGAAAAAAATGAGAAAATCAACCAAAATTCAAATACTCCAAGGTTTAAGAAAAAAATAGGGTGGGAACAACCCTACATATCTTGAGTGAATCTTACATGTGCCTGGAAGCCAACATAAAAAACTGACAAGGGGCGATATTACAAAGAATAAAACATGTTACGAAAATTTGGCTAGGAATTTAAGGGATTTTTTCTTTTTTTACCGTAAATATGTAGGCTTTGGAATGTTACTAGAGATCTTTCCAAAGAAATATAGCTGAATAATTTTCGTTTCCAGCAGACATGCATTTACAAGGTAACTAAAAAAGTTCTTGCAGTTTTAGATAATCAGAAACAAAAATATATATAGGCTGTTCACGGTAAAGTGAGCACTTTTGTACGCCCTCTCATTTGGAATAATAGACAATAAATATATTTTATTTTAGCTTTAGACGTTATCTTCCGAAAGTTGTGGAATATAAACACCGTGTTTATTACTTATTTGGCAATATTTATTTAAAATGTCGTCAACGGATTATATATGGCTAAACTAAAAAGTAACTAGGGCTTCAAAAGTGCTCATTTTACCTTGGACAGCCTATACAGCAAATACCTGATACAGTTAGTCCTTAGTACAATCCCCATCGGCAGCTAGCACTTTTTACCAACGTGTCTCTAGCTGCGCAGTGCTCTGGAGGTAAGAATCGGGGGTTTGGGATGAAAAGAAGTTCATGAATAACTGTCACAAATCTCCTTCATTTACGTGAGAATTCACATGAAGGGGGTTTTGCAGGGTAGGGATGAGATGATAATATATTGACCCTAATTTCGGGGAGTACAATGGATGACACAGTGTCTCCCAGCGAAGTCGCTGTATCGTATCCCTGGCAACCGGCGCCACGTGCTCCTTATTCCATTATCGTGAAGGAGAAATACACTCTTGCGATTAACCAATGCTGGTTCCTTCTGTTTCAGTCCCTGTAGTACACGTTCCAACTCCTGCCAGTACTTGATAGCAGCTCGTAGAGCACCGTTCATCGTGTGTGGAGGGGTGGACCTTGCTGTGTGAGACACAGCCTCGTGGTGACAACGAATGTCTGGGGAGCTTGGGAGTGTCATCCAGGACCACTTTTCGTCATCGGTGAGAAATCGATTGAAGATGGGTGCGCTGTGGTGCCGAGAAAGCAACACGAAACAGGCTGACACTCGTTGCTTGTTGGCTTCCCAGAGTGCGCTTGCTCAACTTTAACGCCTTCCTTATGCGGTGCAGGCGAGGACTGACTGTTTCGTCAGCCTTCATGACCTCGTCATCTAGGACCTCTGGCCGTCCACTTCGAAGTTCATCACAAAAGGACACATCTCCCGACCTGAACTTCTGTGGCTAACACCTCGCGGTGCGTTTATCCACATATCGTTCCCAAAGGCCTGCGGACAAGACCACCTTAAAGTCATAAAGCAAATGACCAAGTATGAGCTCCTTCGATTCCAACATGTTATGACTGTTGTGGGTGTGCAACGCACCTGTATTGGTCAAGGCCAATGCCCCCACTCCCATCACAATCCCTTGCGTGGCACATGCCGCCCATGTTTCCGTATCAGTCATCACTCTTACCCATGCTACGTCAAATACGGCAAGAAGGTTTTGGTTATATTGTAAGAGTCCTCCTCCAGGACTGCCTGTTGTTGGGACCATCCGGTTGTCTTTTTATTCGCGGCAGTTAGAAAGGATGTAGCTGCAACTAATAGGACACGTCACCTCTGAATGAGTACTTACAGCGGCGATCGGCGCTAAGGAGGCTTACGCCTCCGTCTCAATCTTCTTGCGGTTGTGGTAAGCTGGGCTCTACCACAACCGCACTTGCACTCTGTCTTCCTTATACGTCTATCCACCATGCCAAGTACAGCCTACGAGCAGGCCAGTATTAGTACCAGCAGCAACATGAAGCTCGCTAACGTTACCGTCAACAGGTGTTGCTTCTTGTCGAGGCACTGCAACAAGTAGACTTCAGGTCAGCTATTTTGACTTAAAATTTTGCCTCTAAAATTAAAATTAAAATATGGGCGAGACGCATAACAAATTTCCAAGAAATATTATTTGTGACATTTTAATAATAACATAAAAAGTGATTTCATACAATAATAATTATTGTTACTTTTGTGCTATTTTGAGATAGTTACGGAAACAGATATAAATTTAAATTCCCGTAGGCCCAATCCATTCCATTATTTTTTGGAAATTATTTCCCTTCCGACTCTTATTATATATCACGATGAAAAAGAATGCCAAATGTACAAAAATTTAGAAAATAATTTTACCTCTTACACATTTACTAGGAGCTATTTTTCATGTTTGAGGTCGAGTAGCGCGGAAACGATAAAAGCTCTGAATTAGCGTACAGTGCTGTTGTGTACTCATGGGACTTTAAGACGTGACCCTAGCATTTTATTAGTATAAAGTCTATGGCAAGGTTCAATGCATGGTCTCAAGTATTTTTGTGCAATTTCTGACGAGTATATTTTAAGGTACGGCTTTTCGGAAAATCCGTTTTCAGCCATGTTGGAGTGGTCTAAAATTGTGTTTCTAATATGTATGACGTCATTCACGAGGAAAACCGTGTACTTAAAACACACTGCAATCCAGTTCAATCACTTAGTAGATGGGCCCTGTAACCCGAAAACAATGTTTTGTCCTGTCGTCCTCTTGCTGTGGACCGGCTCATAGGACATATGTCAATTAATATATAAACTTAAATATTGTATTTCGTATTTTGTGCTTGTTTTGCTCCCGGTTCTATACCGGAATGTAATCAAGAAGTGGCTAAAGACTTGCACAAATTTGCATATTTTTACTTACTTGCGTACTCATTTGGAATAGCTGAATACAAAACAGGACCATATTGTGCCACTTAGGTATTCCTGAGTTAATTTCAAATAAAGGCTTTAAGAGCTTCTGCAAACAATATTGTCCTCCAAAATTAAAATATAAATTTTGTCGTTTACAACAAAAGTTGGAGTGGGGAGGGGCTTATTTGCACAGAAAAGGAAGGGATATTCTATAGGTTTTGTTTAAAGCGTTAAAATGTACTGAAACTAATGTACGCCCAATAACTGTTCTTAAGCTATGAGGAAACTTTAATTTGCAGATTCAATGTTAAAAGCTACAAGTACTTTTGAGTAAGGAAACAAGAAAACTGTATTATGTGACGTTGCCCGCCATAATTACTTTAAATAACAGTAAACACTAGGAAAATCAATATAATACTTTGTGCTGAGTTCTGCAATCGGTAGCCATGTATTTTTTTTCAGTAATACATGGTGGTATTCAATAATTTTATTTATTACGAGTTTTTATTTAACTTCACCTGTTGGTGGATAAGTTGTCGATTACTGGTGGCATGTAGAGTTTCAGTGCCGGGAAGCCCTCAATTACATATGGTTAGGTTGGGAAAAAAACCATCCAAACTTTGAAACACAAGAAGGAATTTAAATGATCGACCGCGCGTGCGTATGTGAAATACCATTTGAAAATTCTGATCAGCGTGAGCTCGTATTCGAATTTCAAATATATCGACATACACACCCGTATAAAATGAATAATGAATATTCAGCAGGCCGGTTCAACATCCAGCGAAAATAGTGCTCTGAAACTCGCCTGATCGCAAGCGATACCGATGTTGGACGAGTCTGTGAATGTATAAATAGTCTACCTATTATAATAGCAATAAAAAAAATAGTTGCGACTAAAAAGTGAAAATAAATTAACTGTAGAAACCTTATAAAACCAAGCTTTTATTTATAAATTAACTGAAAAGATAAAAAAAAAATTAAAGGAGTAGTTACAGCATTTGTAGAACTTGTAAGACGTGGTCGAACAGCCTTTACTAAAAATTAATATTCTTATATCAATTTATATTTAGCATATAAAAGCTGGCTCGAATAGTTCAGAGCCTTATACAAGATATTTGCTTACTACACTTACGAAAATGAGGTATACGTTCTATATTATGCCAAGCTTTTATATAATAAATATTAATTGATACAAACGTATTAATCTGTAGTAAAATTATGAATGTTCAACTACGTCTTACAAGTTCTACAAATTCTGTAACTACTCGTATAATTATTTTGATCTTTTTAGTTCATTTATAAATAAAAGCTTGGTTTGAAATGTTTTTTACAGTTAATTTATTTTTAGAGTTGTAGTAGCAGAACTTCCAGTTCAATGCACACGAAGAAGTAAAAACAACCAGCGATAATATAATCGGGCATGTTCTCTCATGTCGAGTACGGAGTTACCGCCGTTGTGATATTTGCCGTTCACAGTGTCATAGTACTAAGTTACAAATTTAGATGTGTAACTAAGAGGAGAACTGTGTGTGTATAGTGCCTACCATAAGTTAAAAACAAATCTCGCCTAACCTCATCCACGACTCAAGACCCTATCACCACTATCTGTTTTTGGACGGCCGAAGCCGTGTTTACTGCACATGAGCGTTTCAGCCCATAAAACCTCCTAAAACAACCTAGGACAGTGAGTGAGTACGTTATTCTGTAGTTTAAACTGACCTGACCAAACAACCTATAGTACAAGTTGAATGGGTGTTTTTGCTATTTAAACAAATCTAAGATAAAGGGTGAATTTAATGGCTCGTTTTCACGCGAGCATAGGTAGAACCCACGACATATACGATCGTATTTGCCAATAGCCACGGATGTCCACGAATGTCACCAGAACAGACCTTGCTTTATTCTCACTGCTCTTACAAACTTCTGACAATTGCACATACCCATAAGGCTTACAGTGTTTAGTTTGGACTTAATACCTTGTCAAGAAATTAGACTTCTACAGTAGATATATGAAAAATAATCGATTATTCGATTATTGAATTATAATCGACTAATCGATTCACGATTTTCAGCTGTATACTTAAACAAAACAAAACATTGCGAATACCTACATGTTTCACATTTATACAAAATATAAAATACAATTTTGAAACAACCAATTTTTAAAATAGCATTAATTATGAAAAATAAACAGAACATTTTTTGGTGGGAATAGTAAACAAATTCATAGAAATATAAAGTATTTGCGGTCAATTTTTATGTATGGATTAGAACAGGACAAGAAATAATTTTTACCGATCATTTATTCTATTAAAAAATTATAATAATAGATTCATTTGAATTACAAAATTATGCTATTTCTGAATGAAACGCCAAAGAGACTCCAACGCCTCGTCATTAAGGTGCACTAGAAAGACATTTAAAAATATTTTTGTACAGGAGAGTGAAATGTGTTTCTATAACTGCATTTCTAAAATTTTTAATATGCTTTTAAGAAACGTTTACTATACTAATAAAATTTAAAAAAACTGGTTTTAATTATATTTTGCACAATAACTTCTTCTTGGTAGCCATTTTCTCTGTTAATTCGTTGGACCATGAAATAACAATAGACAATGTACGGTAATTGATCTAGCCTACCTTACTGTATATCGCTTGTCCAAGATTGCCTTCATTTTTCTCAAAACCCTAAGCTAAAAATTACATATTTCCATTATGAACAACTTTATTTGGGGAGGAAGTACATCCTCGCATTCCTCAAAAATGTTCATACATTAGTCGTTGTACCATTTTTATAACGGCGTGTTCGTGCAACAGTCACAGTAATGACATATTATAATAAAGTTGGGGAACAATTAAGATCACAGTATTGAAGGAGTTATTAGCGCGCTTGAGATCCCAGGGCGACACAAGGGTGATAACAAGTACGTATTTTATGTACATGCATCATCGCCTCTACGTAGAGACACTGAATTCGCGCGCAGTCTTTCTGTCGGCGGAGGGTCTATAAGGAACTGTCAGCGCGACCCTACTACAGAACTTAAAATAAAAATTAAATTTCTTGAGCAGAAATTTTTCTTCTTAAAGTGTTTTAGCCGTCGTAACCCTCCAAAAAAATACCTACATGATAGACGATAAGAGAATAAATTATACCGTTCTTTATTAAGCATACGCTACTAGAAATGCCTATATATGTGACGTGTGAATATTTCGTCTGGGCTTATGTTAGGTGGCAAAATATGGCTTTGCTTTTACTATAAAAGAAAATATTAAAGAAGGAAATGAAGCATAAACTACTATGTTGTTGTAAAAACGGGTTCAAAATACTATCTGAATGTTGAGATGAATAATATTTGTGTGTTTGGAAGACTCGAGTAGCTATTGTGGGTATCTCAATACTTAAAACCAAATTTGTAATCAATACGGCTTTACTTAAGTGCCTACGACGAATTAATAAGATGATTCCAAGTTGACGGAACAAGCATACCTTTGAGTAAACATACCAACATCTCAGTAAGACTTACTTAAATTTCAAAAGTATTTGCTGTACATTTCACAAAACGTAAATAACAAATAATCGAATATACAACACACTTAAAATTAGCAAAGAAAAAAACCTCAAACAAAAGAGACTTCAGAATCAAGTGCTAACATTACACTACGGAAATGATATAAATTACACTCATTGGGAATAAAAGTTTCTAATAAAAGTAAAGGTCGTGGACAACTGTTGCATTTTATTTTTGCAATAAATATTATTCTAATGGCGCTGCCACCTTTATTATGAGAAATAAAAATAATGAGATATTAATGTCCACAACTAAAAAATTGAAAATTTTACACATGTTACATCGAAATAAAATTTTGGTGTTACGAGGTAAGTTTAACCAATACTAACCCCCTACATTGGCGCTAGAGTTAGTTTGTGTAGTGTTAAAATCTTTGACTAATTTGCAGAGAAATAAGATTACAAAAACATTCCAAAATGCAATGTTTCTAACAGTAGTTTCGGCTTTAAGATGCAAGATTCTATAATGCAATGCTTTACAATTTGTTATACAACGATTATCCCCATACGGCTTGGAGTGTTTCGCTTGACGTTTTCCTAGCAGACATTATATATATTTTAATGTGCTAATACCTAGGTTATAAAGAAACATTGGCCAACTAGTTCTGATATAGTCTGATATTCTGTGCCGGAGTGATGGGGCCGTGGTGTCGGCGTGGATAGTTTACCCGTCTTTCATTACTGCGAGCTGGGTTCGACTCGCTATGGGGTCGCATCTGGATTTTCGCGTGTGGGTAACGTAGCATACTTTGTTGTTGGCCCGTGTGGTTTCTTGGGGTGCTCCCGATCCTCTAGCCTTTGCATTCCGTCGCCGCTCTACCTGAGTCTCTCACCTTGAGGGGGATGACGGCCACCTGAAGCTCCCAGCTCAACATTCTGTCTGTCGCTGTGTTACCTCGCCCCCTCGTACTCACTGTTATTGCCTGAGCGACTGGTTTCAGTCTTGAAATGCTCTCACGGACTAGGCTGATAGAATGAAGAACTAATAAATACTGAAAAAAAAAAAAAAAAAACTAGGCCAGGAAAGAAAACTGGCCAGAGTAATAAGCAAAGAAAAACCACCTGGGTTGAGGCATACATCACATATAAAAAGTTTGCATTAAACGATAGTATAAATAAAAGCGGAAGGAAAGAAAGGAGAGTGAAATAGGAATGCTGGATTTCTTGATAGTACGGAAAGGAAGAATCTGTAGAGAAAAGAAAGAAAGAAAATGCACTCACGGGAGAAACACGGAACAAGACCAGCTGAAACGTGTCGAAATTTCGATTTACACGAGAAGAAAAAATTACAGCCTGCGTCTCAGATATAAACTTCGACGCTAACAATATTCCAGTATTTGTAGCATTTAATTTTTATAGCTCCACTTGCCCCTGTTAGTTCAGATTTTATTCCAGAAAACTGAGAGCAAACACGCGGAGTCTGTGAGCAGTTGACTGAGTAGAGAATGGCAACATACTGACTACTATATACGGTTCACGGTAAAATGAGCACTTTAGAAATGAACCTTAGAAAAAAAGTCACTCTCCCTACCCTCATATATTTTATTGGACGCACTGAGTGACATTCACCCATCAAAGTTGGCAACGAAGAATATATAGTAGTTCCGTATCTTAACGTCGAATAAAACGTGTTAGGTAACCATTTGTGATAACTCAAAATTAATTCTTACATTTTCTGTTTATTTAATGCATCGAAGTGTAGAAATGAGCAGGTTTGTACAGTATTTACTTCGTTAATAATTTCGCAGTTTCATTTGACCAACGCATGAATAAAGTGACGAGGCCCATAGCAATGCTAATTTTACATAAGGCGTAGAAATACAAAACGTGTATGCAGATAGATCTTAAGCAGGTCTTTCAAAAATGCTCATTTTACCATAAGCAGCCTATAGAAACGTCCCCCCTATGGATATGGAAAGCTGCAGGCTTGAACATTACCTTAATAAACGTATCAAATTCGAAAACAAAACTTTGAAGTTAGTAAAACTTTTTTTGTGACAAACCTGTTCGTTGACAATACAAAGCTGAGTCCCAGCAAGGGGACCAACCACCAGAGCAGCACATTAATTCAAATGATTATCAATTAATATGTCTTTGTATTCGCAAGTATGTATCTCGTAGCCAAATATTCACAGGTTTCTCGTACTATTCGCAAGTATTTAGCAGTACTCGCTTTGTAGAATTCTCCGATCCGCAATCAATCGCCGCAGCAACAAAAGTGACTGTAACTCATTCTTGGACGGGTATTTACACCCAATGCATTGTAATATCAAACAATTGTTGTATAAACAATTTTGAGGACTGTGTTATCATTCAACGCGACAGAAAATTATTTGTTGATAATTATTTAGTTATTGGTTTAGGTCATCTGTTTTTTGCTATTATATCTCTGGTCACAATTATCTTCAAACATGAGCATAAAATATTTTTTTATGAAATATTAGGTGTTATTACTAAAAATGAGAAAGTTTTGTCCATATGAGCCGTGGATGCCTTAGTTTTTACGTTTAGCGAAATATGACCTTGCAGACTTACAATATTCGTAGTAGTTTTTTAATTGATATGTTTATCAAAAGTAAAAAAAGTATCATTCACAGATTTGTGTGGGAAGTTATGGCTTTATCCGTCAAAAAACTTGTATTTATATTTAAACAAATATCGTCTGTAATTCACCACATCACATTAAATCATTACATAAACTAAAAACAACTTTCTGCAAAAAATGTATTATATGAACAAATCCTAATATCCTGGAGGAATATAAATAGATCTTATAGCCACCATGTGCACAGGTTAAATCAATCATCACCTTTGTAAACAGAACCTTATATTTACCCTCTATCTAACATATTCACTTGAAATTCGGTCCTAAAGAAGCCGGTTGAACTGGCAACTTAGAAACTGAGATTCGCAATGTTAGGCTTGTTTATAGTGAATATTCTTTGCAGAGCAAGCGGCATACACTTCCTACTGGTTGACAAGACGATTTTTCTGCCTTCTTAAACAATAGCGGCTGCCGAAACATTCCGTTCACAGCATATTAAAATGTACTTGGCCATAACAGTAGCTGCGCAATGTCTATTTACGAACAAGAGTAAGTCAAAATAAATATCCCTTGTTTGGTGTGTCGCAATGATTCAAGAAATATGCACTATATTTACATTTCCAGGGAGGGTCGACGTGGATAGGAAGAGGTCGCCTGTGACTGGAGCTGATTGCTCCGAAGGTCGGACCTACCCCTCCGACCAGCCCGAAGAGTAGATGTGGTGTTGGGTGAGATGGGGTTGAAAAAGCGGCGGAGAGAAGGCAGCGGGTAGAAACGGGAGAGCTCCGAACACGATCAGTGTGCCAGAAGACGCGAAAACTTGGCCGAAACCCTCTGAAATGGAAACTACCGGGAACCTATTTAAATATTTTATTATTAAACATGTAAGTCCTGAGGGTATTACAACACATATAGTTTCGTGCTGTAATATGTTTAAATATTTTAAATCCACGGCAAAGATAAAGCTTTCTGCCGCTCCTTGAGACGCTGTGTTCAAACACCGTATTTAATAATGCTATAAAAACAGTCATGGAGTTATTTATGATGCATCTTTCATTAAATCGCATATTATGCTTCTTTGTACATATTAGAAGACCACATTTATTGTTCTCTACATAAAAAAGCCTGTAAATTAACCGGCAAATGAGCATATATAATTATGTTATTCTTTCGCTGTACTGACACCCAGTGGCGTCTTGTGGTAAACTGTTGCAAGGTAAATTGGCGTTAGTTGCTTGCTAGTTTACACTTCCACCACTAAAACCTAGCTTGAACCCAAAAATTCTTACAAAAATCACAAAATATCTAAGCAAAATTCTAAAAATTGAGGAAAATTATAATTTTATACTATTCTGCACCTCGCTCACCCCACCAAACCACACCTCACCCCCATCCACACACACACCCTTCTAATAATAAAAAATCCCAAAATATATAATACAAAATCCAAATAATATTGGAACATTCAATATTAACCTCACACTCATCCCACAACCATCACCTACCCCCTCCAGGGTAACCATAACAAAATCCAGAAAAATCGCAAAAAATCAAAAAATTGGTTCTGAAAGTCGAGTAACATATAACGTTTACCACACACTCATCTCACAGCCCCCACCCCGCCCTTTCACGACCTCCACCTCCACTCAACCATAAAAATATCGAGAAAATCGAGAAAAAAAATCAAAGCATTAATAAAAAGAAATCGAGAACATACACTATTAACCTCACACTCACCACAACTCCCTAACCCCCCTTTTTTTATATCCTCTCCACTCACACTCCCCGGACATAAAGTTAGACAAAACAACTGTAAAAATCGAAAGACACTAATAGAAGTGTATTACATCACTGACTCAGACATCCATGCTGGTTGCATTTACCTTGACCTTTACCCCAATGACCTTTAACTCGAGAAACTGAGAAAAAATGGTAAAAATCGAAATAAAGTAATAAAAACTTAGGAACATAATACATCACTGACACTGACACTTCTGTTGGATGCTAATGGCCTTGACCTGGACCCCAATGAATTTGAAAACAAATCATTAAAAAAATTATAAAAAATATAAAAAAATCATAAAACTCGACGAACATATTATGTTACCGACTCTGATGGCCAATGACCTTGCTTGAACTCTTAAATTTGAGAAAGAATTGTAGAAAACCTCCGAACATAATAATAAGTTAGGAACATATTACATCACTGACTCCAACCACCATGTTAAATGTTGGTGACCTTAACCGCTGTCCCATTGCCCCCCCCCCCCCCAAAAAAAATTCATAAAAATCGAAAAACCAAATTTAAAAAATCGGGTAACATACAACATTAGACCTCCCTTCCCTTGATCACCCTTCCATCACCAAACCTTCACCCACCCCTCCACAGAAATTAATAATTATCCCTATGTAACAAATTATCCCTCCACGGATACCAAACAATGGTATATGTCGATTGGGCACTAAATTACGACTTTGTTATTTTTGCAAATATTGTACACTAGAGTTTGCTAGTTATTTCTTTTTTAGTATCTACCACCAGAGAGCTTCCACGTCGTACATTTCCAAACCCATGATATCGGTGACGACGCAAGCATTATTTGTCTTGAACAGCCTGGCACAGGCGAATTTATTATAGGCATCGATGACTGTCACTACAAGTCAGCTGGTATCGCGTGCGGAAGAAGAATCGCGGCGTCAAGTTTGGGGTGCAGGAACAATCAGTCACGAGCTAAATACGGGCGGTCGCCATGATGCAATTAGATGGATGGAGCATTGTAATGGCGCCATCCTGGACCGTGGGAAGATGGTATGGCAGACCTTGTGCTCACCACTCACATGTGACGTCTATCTAGCAAAGGCTTCGTGAGCCAGCAGCCATATTGAAAAGCCTTTGGCTATACAAGCAACGACAGCCGGCCCCATCGCCTATTCTCGGCCTCGCCAGCAAGCATGTCTCCCAGTCTTCATATGCGATGGTTGCAAGAAGTTCACCGTTCTTGCAGCTTCCAGCCGCCACAGTCAGCAAAGTATAGGCCGTTTACGGTAAAGTGAGCACTTTTTGAAGCTGTTTCGTTATATATAATAACCAATAAATACATTTCATTGTGGCCTCGGACTTTTCGTTTTGAGTATGGTGAATGTATATACTGTGTTCATTACTCACATGGCAGGGTTTACTTTAACAAGTGGTGGAAGGATATAAATTGGTTGAAATAAAAAAGTAACCAGGGCTTCAAAAGTGCTCACTTTATTGTGAACGGCCTATACCAGTTCCGAGGCGATGACTACAATAGATTTATCTAAAGGAGAGGAAATTGACCTGCTTCCAGATCCTCACCCAGTGGAAACACTGATGCATGTTCGATCCTAACTTGTAGTATGAATACGTCTGTACAAGCCAACACTGTAGAATATGGCATCTGTTTTAAAGATGAGTCGGGTGAGATTGGCAGATAGACTTATATTTGAAATGTGCAATGGGAATATTCATGTCCGACTAAGGTGGAATTTATTTTCACCGGAAGACATCTCCCAGCTTTTAGCAAATTCCTATATGAAGATGACGAGTACAAAGTTCAACTTTGCAGTTCGCCCTGGCTGGACGAAATTACCGGGAGCTGTAACGGTATATGGCATGAAAGGCATGATAGTAAAGACAGGGACGGGTGAATGCCAACATTAGACACGCCATGTTTCTCGCCAGTGCGGTGTATAAATGAAACGGGTACATGTTCTGTAATAAGTATGTAATAGACAGAGTAATGGCATGGATTCGGAGCACGCGTATGCGTCGTCCAACGACGACATACAATGTGGACATGGAAGGCCAAGTGTTCTGCAGCGAATGTAAATGTTTCGTTACTTTTAGCGAGACTGTCTCAAAGTTTCTGTTACTGCTTGCCGAGATCGTAAAATGACGTCATGGCTAATTTCCAAGATGGAGGCGGCATCGCCATTTTGTAACCAGTCCTATATAAAACAGGCCCGCTACGTCGGCGAGCATCCACTTCGCAGCAGACAGATAACATGGCTGGCTTCCATCCGGCAAGAACGTATCATTAGAAAAACCTGGACTTATGTCAGGTTGAACTAAACATATTCCCCGATCCGAGATCGAATGATCCTAGTTCCGAACCAGGATCCAGTTCGATCTTGATTCCAGTGTAAAAGTGTTGCACAAACGAAATTTCATAATCTTGGATTTCCGATTCGTCGATCTTGGTTCCAAAGTGAGAGATCGATATTAAGTCTGAGACAAATTTTGGTATTGGTTCGTAAAATATGACGTCATGTAAGTAGTCGTATTTTCATTATAAATACAACTAGATGTGATATGTTTGATCTGTTTTAAGTGAATTATTGTTGTACGAATTTTACTGAATAATATTCAAGTGCGTATAATGTTGTTTTGATTTCCCAAAAAAATCATCAAACCTAGTTCTATCTGTTGGAGTATTTTCAAACTACATTTGTACATGATGGCTGCTGATATCGGATCAAGATTTGGAACCGCCAATTTCGAAATGAACTTCTTCTCGATTTCCAGCCCAGCTCTGAACTCGAATGGTGCAACAGTTTCCTATGTCGATCTTAGATGTGTTCTCGGATCGCGTTTCGAACCACGATGGTGTAACCGGGCATAAGTCACGTTGACAATAGTTATTTGGCCGGTAGCAAGCTCAAGGAGTATGAAGAGGTGTGCGACGATAATTTGCACTGAATCGGTGCTGGGAATCTCGACTCGTTCGAACCTTGCCAGCAGGTTATCGACTGTGCCCCAGGTTACGGCAAATGTTGTGTATTTGACATGTGCGAAGACACCAAACTTCCGTGTTCGCATGACGACGTGGTAGCTGCTGCGATATGTCGAGACAAATAACCCCTGCATGCGCCAAACTGTGCGTCATCAACACCGGATCTGCATACCTCGAAGGCCGCCTTCGCAAATCCATTTACGCGGAAGTTGGTAGACTCAGCCACTGCAGTACGGCAGCCTGTCACCTCGCATCCAGGAGCAGCTGCTCAGAAACCCTGCTCCAAATGCAAGACTTTACCCGAACCCAGCTCATCGCAGATCGGTAAACATCGACGAACATCTGAACATGACCTCAGCAACGATGATGCTGTGAATTTTCTGTTTCCTTAGGCAATCGACATGCTTCCACATTTTAAAAATTAATGGGTTGCGGAGAGGAAGAAAATTTTTCATGGGCCTAAAGGCGACAACGTGAGAAATCCGGCCCTGGTTGGTATTAAAATTTTGTAAGCGAAAAGTAATTTCTTTCGTAAAGAAAACAGTAAGTTTTATGCTATGTGTTATGTGTTTTAAAAACTGCATGCCTGCTCGAAATTTCACAAAACTTGCAGCGAATGATAAATATTACTGTGGAAGTATGGTGTAAAAAAGTTGAATAAATTGTATTCAGTTTCATGACATTCGCTGTTGTTTTCGTCACTTGTAATCTGTTAGCAACGCACGTCATTTGCTTGCGTGTAGATTTATATTAAAATATTGATTTGTGAGATGTTTATTCAATATAATTCTACTCGAAAATATTGCTATGATAAATGCACGTTGTCTTCTGTATGAAGGATTAAATGCGCCGTAGTCTTTAAAAGCGTCAGATATTAGCAATTTTTAAAAGTGATAGTTCGAAACTTCTTTGGCGTTGTTTTCATAACGGGAAAAAGAATCATGTTTAGCTCTTCTGCTATTCTGTTGATAACATAAAACAAATTTTCTTATTACCTTGGAAGGGTTGGCCATAGTTGAAGGCATTAGTTTGTGTCAAAACAGAAAAATAATCATGCACATAAATCAATTTTCACAGACCAATATTGTTTACTGAAATTAACGAGTACATGTTTATTGCGCTGATTATAATATTTATTAATTTGTTGTTTATTTAATGATTATTCAGTGAATATATGAACCAGGTGATGAAAACACCAGCTGAAAGTCGCATGGCAGTGTTTATGTTGATAGGCACGCTGACAGTTATGCAACCATCTGGCTGAAACTAAAAACTTAGCAGGGCTTTCAAAAGTGATCACTTTACCGTGAACAGCCTTTATCGTCCAAGCGCTACTCATGTGTGGACGTCACAAGTGCATCTAGCGAATGGCGTGAGCAAGGGCAAATTGCAAATCTCCCTTTGTCTATAAGCTGAAGTGGTATTCCAGTCGGCAGGTACTTGACCGCTGCACTATACACCAACGTCTTTATACAGGATGATTGTAGATTCCCTATCCATTAGCGGGGAACCTCTGCTATATCTTGATTTTGTTTTAGGTATTGAAAATTTTCACCACTGAAGAGAGGATAGCCGTGGTTCGCGCTCGTCTAAGAGGAGCAAAGTACGATGCAGTGAGAACTGACTGCACACGAAGATATAGGAAACGCGGCCCTACAAATGTGACCATTCGCCGGCTTGTCAAAAAATTCAATTGCGCTGGGAGTGTTAAGGAAGAAGATCATTCAGGCATTGGTACCTGAAGACACCGTGCAACGGGTTCAGGAAGCTATTGAACGAGGCCCTAGTGCACCGACTCTGCGTCTTAGTCGTAAGCTTGATGTTCCACAATCCACTGTGTGGAAGATTTTACACTCATTGCGCGACTGAATTTGTTAACAAGACGACGAATGGTCACAATTGTGGGGCCAGGTTACCTAAATATCCGTGTGCAATCTGTTCTCGCTGCATTGTACGTTAATCCTCTTAGACGAGCACGAACCATGCCTATCCTCTCTTCAATGGTGAACATTTTCATTACTTAAAACAAAATCAAGATATAGTAGCGATTTCCCATAAATGAATAAGGACTTTATAAAGACACTGTATAGTTCATTCATTGTTACTTCTTGCTGTTTTGGAGCCCTGCTAAAATTCTACTTCCAGGATATTCCTCCGCCTCACTTAAAAAAGGTTAACCTAGTCTAGAAAATTACACCAGGGACAACGCACGAATTTTTGCGCACTCAGCGTAATCATATTTTGCATGAGAACTATTTCTTACTAGGCATTACCAACGAACCTATTTTCTCACTGTTTTTATTCGTATTAATGAAACACAACAATTTATTTATAAAATATAAGTAAAAGTTAAATTTAACCAAAAATTAAGTACTTTTACATTAAACAAATTGTAAGATGCTTGTGATACATGCCATATTTACGAAACAATCAAGCACGTACCATAGGGTGATTTTTCAAAGGTTTGATTCAAAAAGTAAAAAGAAGAAGCCACGAATAAGCTATACGGTTTGTAACTCATGGTTATAGTGGTCGGTATAAATTATATTTAATTCGTATTGTCGGAGTATATGAAACAGCTGTTAAAATTTAATTATGTAATTCTTTGCAATTTTCTAGAGAATTATTTATTCTTAGTCCTGGGACAAGGTTTAATTGATATCTATGCACATTTTTAGGCTTGTTGATTTTGGATTAGTAAAGAAAAGGAATATAGGGGTAAATTATCGTATAGTAAAGATATATTACTTAGAAGTTTCAGGAAAAAGTATATATGCCTAAGTACGAACTGCCATCCTACATAACACAGATAAGAATTTTGCAACTTTTCAACGCTCTCGATTACAAATTTAAATACACTTTAAACTTGAAACAGTTAGGATTGTGCCAAATCAGTGAAAACATGGAAACTGAGCAACTGTTAATCAGTACCAGATAACTAATTAATATAATGCCTGAGTTTCAATGAACTATTTGTGATTTCCACTGAATATAAAGAATTCCACTGCTATAGATCACTTGATACCAGTTAATTTGCTTGATTCGCAAGTCGTCAGTAGCTTATCAACTGACTTTCAGTGAATGTTATTTCAATTGGTTGATATCACTGATTCAGGCTTAGAGTCTAATAAGCTGCTAATTTCTTTCCAAACCGTTAGTCCGTAATTAATAATCGAAGGTTTTAATGTGTTGACCGATTAGCGCTCGATTTAAATTAATATTTTCCTGTTGGCTAGATTTTTTAATGGTTCGAATTTTCGTGTTTTTCCATTTATCGATGTTCTAAGGAAGAACGTTTGTCATTGGTCGGCCGAGTAGAAATCTTGATTATCTAATCATAAAAAGATAAACTAACTAAAGTTTAATCGGAGATATATTGGCTCATAAACATTTAGCGATTTTACAGTGTCCCAATGTCCCAATGTAATAAATTCAAAAGGCCTTGTGTTGTGTGCAGAAATGTCAGATCTCCATGGCTCTAATTAAATTGGTATTTTATCATTTTCAAAAAGGAAAATATTTGTGTGAGATTCGGGAAAGGAATAAGTAAATTGCATTGATTCAGCGGCAATATATATATATATATATATATATATATATATATATATATATATATATATATATATATTGCCGGTCGCTTTTGTCATGCCAACAGTATCGAATAAAAGAGAAACAAAGTTCCTGAAAAATATTCAGTGCTAGAATGTAAGTCGTCTTTTTATCGATCGTCTCTCCTTTCACACGCATGTTCAACTTAACGTTACCGGGACGTAATGACTTTTATCCCCAAGTAGTCCATCATGCGACACTGAATAGTTAAAAATGAAAGTTCGTACCCAGAAGTCGGGGAATTTGCCGCCTTCCCTCTCCCCGTCCTCCCAAAAACTTCAGCATTTCTGTGGACAGAACCACAGAAAGCAAGTTTTCTGCATTTTGAGTATAAGTTTTAATATCCTTAAAATTGCTGTTCCAATAATTTACTTTTATTTTCTGCGCCACGTTCTATTTCGCAATGTGCTGGAACAACTTTACCGAGGTGCCAGTAACAAGACCGCCAATTATATGAACTGGCATCAACCGTTTTTTCCAATATATTTTCCCCCGATATGCTAACATTTTAAACACAAGTTTTAATCCTTTACTTAAATAATTATTCTGGTGATGATTTTCAAAACTATTTATTGCATATTCGTGTTTAATATAATTTTTTTTATTAATCAATGTCACATTATTATCGTTGTTTCAACATCTAAAGTAATTACTATGGAACTTAAAACAGTATGTGTAATTTCTAGTCTTAACTTACGTCTTGACAGGTACTTGATATTTCATGAAGCAGTTACTAAATCGTATTATGGATAGAAGATCACAACGTATATTCACGAAAACAACGAAGGTATATTTTTCCTGGCAGGACTCTATAAATTTCATTGTAAAAAGTATGAAAGTATAGCGTGTATTTAAATATTGATATAGCCGGAAATTTTCGAAAAAGCACAGGGACATTTATTTTTAATGTTGGCCACACTGTTCACTCATAAAAGCGATGGATGCCGGTTCAAGTAATTGGTGACCCTGTTACTAGCTGCTCGGTAGAGTTCCAGTACACTAAAAAATAGATCGCCACACTCAGAAGAAAATAGAAGTAAATTTTTGGAAATGAAATTTTTGAGATATTAAAATATATTCAAAAGGGAGGCAATTGAATTTCCTCACTTAGGAGTGTAAACGGAATTTCAGAAATTGGGGGGAACTCCAGAAGGCGGAAAATCTTCCGGCTTCTGAATATGTAGACTACTTTTATTTGCGAAAATTCAGTGTCACATGACTTATGGGTAGAAGTTAATATGCCTACGGTAATACTAAGTTTAACATAAGGAAGATGAAGCGAAATGTGGATATTAAAATATATCTAGCTGAGGGTTCTCAAAAGTCTTAATTTATTTCGTATAATTTTTGCATATATACATCCTTTTTCATTGCGATATGGAATAAGAGTGTGGAAAAAGTATGACACCGGAGAAGAATTACTTCCGCAAATGAATAAAACATGGTAAAAGGAATTTTAATTAATTACATTTTTGAGCGAATCTAAAAATTGGCTAAAATTAATACTACTATGGCCCTTCCGGTTGTGGTACTCAGTTAACACCCCGGTATCAGTGATATTGCCTATAAAGTATTGTAATGTATATTGTCGAGAATGGCTCAGATTCGGCTAGCTAGAACAGACAATAAGTTGATAGTAAAGGCTGTTCACGATAAAGTGAGCACTTTTGAAATCAACCTTACAAAAAAATCACTACCCCTACATGCATACATTTTAACAGGCGCCCTGAGTGACATGCGCTCAGTTAAGTTGGTAACGATAGTATGGAATAAGTACCGTATCTTATCGTCGAATTAAAAGTGTTAGGAAACTATTTCTGATATTTTAAATCATTTCTTTCGCTTTCTGTTACATTTGAAATGCAGCAGATGTGTAAAATATTTACTTTTCTAATAATTTCACAGTTTCACCTCACCTACGCATGAATAAAGTGATGAGGCCCATGACAATGTTAATCTGACATAAGGCGGAAGAATACACAACGTGCATACAAGTACATCTTAAGCCGGGCTTTCAAAAGTGCACATTTTACCGTGAATAGCCTACAGTCTTATTGTCCCGTATTGCCTAGTACTAACGAACACACTCAACACGATCGGATATGCTGGGTTTTAAACTCTTGACTGAGATATTGCTACCGCCGTGGTCCGCGATATAGACCTGAAAAATTCGCGAGTTCAATGACCTGCGGGCTAGACTCTACAGTCGTATGTACACATAAGCCGATGTCAACTGTGCATTGGTTGTCTGCTGTCACAAGGGAAGACGACTATTGGGCCACCGTTCTCCAGGAGGTGTCAAACGCCGTGAGGACCAATGGCTAAAGTTATATAAACACACGTTTTTGAATTCTAGCTTGTCCCAAAATTAATCTGCGAATTCTTCATGTCTCCAGTGATAAACACTCGCTTCTTGGCAATGTATCGGACCGTCGTACGCCGTACCGCAGCGACGAATATTTAATTAATTGACTTAACGCTCCCGCCTATATGGCGCTCGAAATGCACGTGTTTCAACGAAACTACTAAACGTGTATTGCATCCAATGCGCTCATCCACGAAAAGAATACATCACATCTCAGACGGGGGCTGTCGAGTACTTTCAAAATGTCACGCGCGTTATAAACACAATTTAAGAGTATTCCAAATCGGTTAGAAACGGTATTTTTCAAAGCACTGTAGCTCAAATATATACGCATAAGATGCATGCATACAAAACTACTCAAGGTCCTTGCACTGAACCTTCCTATAGACTTTCCATCAATTAAATAACCGCTGAAAGTCCCATAGGTATAGGCTATTCACGGTAAAGTGAGCACTTTAGAAAGCCCTCTCATTTGGAATAACAGTATATTATATATATATATATATATATATATATATATATATATTTATATATATATATAATGTATCCTTGGATGTTAGTTTGCGAGTGCGGTGGAATATACACACTCTAAGTATTAGTTGCATTGCGATATTTATTGAAAAAAAGTGGTTAGTAGTAGGGTTTGGTATGTTCAGGCATAAGAGTATGGAGAATAGGATTAGGATTCAGCTGGCCGCCATATTATTACGTCACCCGTTCGCCATATTGGATGTTATTGACCTTCTACTCGTTACCCTAGACCTTTGACCCCAAAAACCCTTTAAAAAACCAAAAAAATTACAAAAAAAATTCTAAGAAATTGTTAAAATATATTTAAAAAATCCAAAAAAAAAAAAATACTAAAAGATTAATAATATTACAAAGAATTATTATAAATGGGTCCCCAAAATTTCAATTTTCCTGGAGCAGGTGAGAGGGATTAGCGACTCCAGCGAGAGAGATCAGTGACTCCAAGCCAGAAGAACATGACCCTTGACATTTGAACTCAAAAATGCGAAGAAACAAAAAAAATCACAAAAATTCTGTAGAAAATACCAAAAATATGCAATTAAAATTATTAATACATGGTTTAATAATTCATTATTGAAAATTATTAAAAAATTATTTTAAAAACTAACTTTCCAAAGGTCACCCCTCCCAACACCTTGGTAGGCGCAACTGCCGAATAACTTGGTAGGAACCACCATCTTGGAAGGTGACCATCAACTTGGTAGGCAACCACCATCTTCGTTAACGTCACCCATCCGCCATATTGGAAGCCAGTCACCAAGATATTGACCCCATGACCTTAAATGACCTTGATAACGAAAACCCGAGATAAAATACATAAAAGTTCACAAGCGTATCACATTACAGATTATCGCTACTAGATTACAATAAGTCGACCTTAACCCTATGACCTTGAATCACCTTGAAAACCAAAACTAGAGAAAAATACGCAAAAGTCATAAAGCATATTAGATTAAAAACTACTGCCACCATATTAAATGCAGACTACCTCGACCATGAACCCATGATCTTGAAATCTAAAAATCGAGAAAAATCCATAAAAGTCAGCAAACATAATACATTACAGACTATTGTAATGTCAACCAAGACTCGGATTCCAAATAAATTGTTACGTACCACTCATGTGACTCCAGGAAATAGTACAGCTGAAACAAAAATTTGTATTATAATTAATTTTTGTAATTTGTATCGACCAATATATAAAATTAAAATAGTCGTATTTACAGAAAAAAAATGAAATTATCATCAAGTGTACCATTGCCATTAAGCGCAAAGGCTCTGAACTGGCCTGCAGTGTTCTAGTCGTGCTGTGTGTGCCAATGGGACTTAAAGCGGTTACCCTATCATTTTACCTGCGGAAAGTCTGTAGCAATGTTTATTGTAGGGATGTATCTCACGCGTGTATTTGAGATACTCCGCTTTGAACAAGCCTGATTTTAGCGATGCTGACGTGCTCCGAATCAGCATCTCGAACGTGCGTGGCGCCTTGGAAGCACTGAGAAGACCTCGTCTGAAATGCGTGTGTGTTCTTTTCGTACGTCAGCATTTTGGAGACACGTTTAATAGCTTCGTAGGGGGAAAAGAAGTGTTTCTCGAACACACATGCGCCAAGCAGGCGGGCTGCAGCTGCCGTCCACCAGTGCACTGCAGATGGGGAAACGCGATGTCATGCCAGCCGGCCCGCAGCATCAGGCCCGGCCAATGGGCAAGGCGCGCTGCGCCCGTCCTGCCTCGGCGGGAAGTCCAGGAGCCAGGAGAGGCCAAAGTCATGGCTGGAGCCAGCCTTCTCCACTGTGGGCGTCTTGCCGACACAGTTTTTCTTCTTCTCCTCGCGTCCGACGACCGGCGCACAGCGTGCTGCGTTGGTTGCCGTCGTCATCGCCGCTTCTCGGCAGACGTCCGTCGACAGTCTTTTGTTTTACTTTGCAGTCAACGCGCCGTCTTCCTTCCTTTCTTCCCCAGTCGCGCTCAAGGCCGCGTGCGACCAAAAACGGGCGACTGGCTTGCCGAAAAAACAAGAAGCCGCGACCCGATCGCCCCACGAATTTTGTAAACAAAATTTTTACTCTGGAACTCTGCATAAAGTCAGATTCACTTTTAGACTGGCCACCCCGAACAGAGTCGACACGGCCTATTTTCAATGCTACGGCTTTTCAGATAAAGTCGATTTTCTAAGCTGAATTTACTTTCGCTGTGTTTCCTTCGTGTTTTTTTTTTTAAACCAATCTTTTGAAGTAAAATGTGGACAGCAAACTAAGTCCTGCTATGATTTTTCTCTAATTTAGTAATTTTTAAGTGGTACCAATTTTATTGCATGTTTATTAGGTGCCTATAAAATAAGTTAATGCTTACAAAAACTTTATAGTTAAGTGCTTCCTATCGGTTCATTTCCAAACTACCTTTGTTTGGGCCATCGTCGACCAATATACCTTGATAATCCATGAACTTATTGGCTTAAAAAATGCAGAAAAGTGTAACACTGGACAGTATCGGCGGAGTCTGCTCTTATTGCGAGAAATTTGGTGTGAGCTTAACTTTTCTGTGGGGCTCGCGCGGAAAACAAGGACCATCTCTCATTGGCTGTTACAGATACCCGCTCTGTCTGTTCGGCGTGATCGACGTAGGCCTACTTGTAAACCAGGCATGACTACTTGTGAACCAGGCATCAAACAGTAGTGTCGGAATCTTCCTCAGTTTGGTTAGATTAAGGATGTGGTGGCGATGTCACGTATAGAGTACTTGGTGTCCCTCATGCATGATAAGTCGCCCCATTTCAAGATAAAGTGTATAGAATAATTATGTCCGTTTTTACACACACATGTTGCTTCCTATCCACATATTTTTATCTAAAAATACTTATAGCAATTTAAAACTACCGTATATGATTATTTAGTGACATCCAAATGTATTACATACACATAAAGTATGATAATTTGCAGTTATTAAACATAAAGTCTTTGACGCCTCTTAATAATCTTGGGGAGGGGGTAAATACCTTATTTGTCTCCCCCCTTCCCCTTCCCCTACGTCCTCTCATTTCCTTTTTCCGATGGCCCTGCTCTGAAGTAAAATATTCGAAACCTGTAATTTCTGCAATACAATAACTAGGCACTTAAATGCTATAATTTCTACAGGTGAATAATATAAGGAACAAAATGACACTACTCTATAAATGTAGATGTTAAAAAGCCTTGTATTTAATTCGTATTTCATACCGTTGGTTGAAACTTAAAAAATAATCATCATTACTACCTCCATACCCACATGAAACTGGGAAAAATATTACATACAAAATTAAGGCCACATTGAAAGGGGCACACTGTCCAATTTGTACCAATATTTATTAGCTATCATAGCTTCTGTTTCGTAGTTCCCCGCAGCTGTGTTGAACTTGCTTATCCAGACCAGGAAAGCGTTTACATCCTCGTTGTTACTTAATCAATCATGGAATGTGAAATAGATCACACACCCGTGGCTCTTAGGAAAACGGTAATATATAATTTCCAAAAGGGAAATCTTGGTGCGAAATTGGGTGAGAAAATAAAACATGCTTTCATTCAAACGTAAATAATCGTTTTCGCCATGTCAACAGTATCGAATGAAGGGTAAAGGAAGTGCCTGAAAAATATTCGATGAATCGGATGAGAGACTGATTTGCCTTTATTTCTTCAGATCACTAATATAACTTATTTGCCTGCTTGCCTCTACACATTTAGGTGCAAGTAATTTTCACGAAGCACTCCACATATCACATAGTAAGGATAAAAATGTTTAAGCAGAAGGAGTGGTCCTCTTTGTTTGATAGCAATCAGTCAAATAAATACTGAAATATGTGACGCAAGTCTATAAAATCGGCCTTCGGTTACAGCGACTTTCAAATTGATGGACGATTGAAGCTATTTGTTTGTCAATTTAGAGTACACATTAGGTACTCGAGTACACTGAGACTGAGTGAAAATAATTTAATGGAACCACTCGTAGCACAAAACACTACAATAGGGGTCAGGGTCGGGGGAGAGGAGTCGGGTTCAACCCCTCCTCACACATTAAAAATAAAAAAAATAAAAAAAACGGGTGGGGGGGGATTATTTATTAGTAAAACGAGAAATTAGATAAATGGAACAGTGTTATTAGACATTAAAAATAAGTGAAATTAAAAATTCAGGTGTCTATATATATTGTTCTTCAGCATCAAAAAATTTTATAGACGTTGCTTTATCAATGAACCCCGCTCCCCCAACTCCAAATAAATTTACGTACGCAACTCTGGGGAAGTGGGATAATAACTGCTGTTTTAAAGATTACATACTTTGGATTAATGAAATTAAGAAGTCTTTCCATGGTACTGTTAGCAAGAAATACGTAGTGAAAATTTGTTTGAAAGTTGTTGAAATTATTTAACTTTAAATTTTAAGAATCACTGTATAAAGTTAGTCAATTAGCATATTTAGTAAGAGCACGTCATAACAACTACAAGTATACCAAGTTGGGTTCAAATCCAATAATATACTGCAGCCATGTAATCTATAAGACAAACTGTAACGAAGCAGCCATTCTGAAAATAATCACAATATTAAATATAAATTACTTAATTCATGCTTTCAGTATCCTAGATTTCCTAGTACAACTGGAGTATCAAATTTAATCAGGTTCGTGTCAATAGTTTCTGGACTACGAAAATAAAGGCTTTATTTTCTATGTAGCACCATCTCACAAAGTGGCGGATAAAAAAAAAAGCTACGGCTAAATTAATCTCTAATGCTTATGTAGTCACTACCAGCATTCAAATTCTGTTTGAAGTATGTCTAATTTAGCGGTGTAAATCACATGCTAACAAAAATATTTAAATATTTTATAATATGGTCTTTGTTTTCATTTTAAGTATATGATCTCCTTAAATCATAAATATTTAAGGTGGCTTACCATTTCACAACTTGTTCACCAAATTCAGCCTTAATGTTTGAGTAGTTCCCGAGGTGAAGAGTAAAAGTTTTAATTTAAGGTTGCGCTGCCTTAGAAAATGGTCTTGAATATGGTGAATTGGTGTATTTGATACTCGCAATAGGCGCTGTCAGATTACCAAGTTTTATTGACATATGTCTAATATTTTGATATATATATGACATACCAACCTTAATTATTTGTATAATCGCCATTCTCAAAGTTAGTATCTGATCTACAAATTTCACATATGTTCAAGATGACTTGCTATAGCACTACTTTTACGGCAAATTTGGCGTCAGTCTGTTCAGTGGTTACAGCGATATGACCTAAGAGCCTTAGATATTGTTTCAAGAGGCTTTACGTTTCAAAATGGCGTGCAAATTAAGTAATATTTTTTCTGGTATCATTAAGAATATTATGAGTTATCAAGCCACTTTATTTTATTAACATCGGTTGTGTGGTTTCTGAGATATGACACAGCATTCTAAAAATCTTAAATGGCACCCATTTTATAATTAAGTTTCTGTCGTGTTTGGAAACCGTAAAAATTGGGTGCCATCACTAAATTTTTTTGAGTGTGACGAGTGTGTCAAGTTTAGTCAAATTCAGGGCACAGGTTCAAAAGTTTTGGTTTTTGTGATAGGGAAAAAAGTAGAGGCACAAACATATACGCAGACACTGATACACATATACACAAATAGGAAGGTGATCTTATAAGCCTATATTTCCTTCGGGAAAAAAAATCCTACGTAGAGTGCACAAGAACTTGCCAAGGACGCAGCAACCAGCTCAAAGGTAAAGGAGTGCCAGGACACTGTGAGGAGAGTCCTGCGGAAAGACAACTTTCTTGATTGAGTTTCGAAGAACAGGCCATATTTAACGAAAACTTGTTGGCAAAAGCAAATGGCGATGAAAATATTTTATCCCTGGAAAACTGCAGAATTTATGGGCGAGGGTAAATGTAATACTTTTACCTCGGAAGCGAAGGTTGGTATATGGCGAAATGAATCGCTAAACTTGGACAAAGACATATGCAGCCTACCGTAAAACTTAAATCACGGTGGCGGATCCCTGATGGTACGGGGTTCTGTGAGAACTTACGGCATCCGAACCAATTGCGATATAGTTATTCCTTCAAGATTATATTACTTACGTTTTACCATGAGAAATAAACGAAACACAAGGCTCAGGAAGTATGCATAGAGGTCCTCATGTACTTGCCCTGTAACCCTGAAGACATCAATGCCACTAGAAATTTGTGAACTCTCTTAAAGGAAAGGATCCGAAATCCAGCAGAAACGACATTACGCGCATATTGTGAAACGTTCTGAGCTAAACAGTGGAAACAAATCGTGGTCGTCACACAAAGTGTTATTTGTACACACACACAGTCAGTGTCACTGTCAAAGTAAATACAAAAGTGACCTAAAAATTATGTTTAAATTGCACAATAAAATGTTACTTATTGCAAGTCACTTCGCATTTGTCAGTTAAAAGTTTTTCACAAAAATATTTACCTATTTAAAATGAAAAAAAAAAAAAAAAAACACTTATTTGTAACCGAATAGGAAAGTAGCAATTTTTTTTTTTTCATATTAATTCTTGATTTCAGACCTTCAATAATAAGTGAGTAAAGTATGGGTCCTCGATGGCGCAGGTTTCCTACAGCGAAAACGGAGGGTGATTTAATACATAGGCCTAACGTGAAATCAATGCTCTAATCTGGAAATTAATGTTCATATAGAAGAATGGGCGGAAGGAGGGAAAGAGAGTAGCCGCGAATAATTTCAGCTACGTTACACTAGTCATCCCCGGTTCTAATGACCTCGCTGTTGACAAGACGCTGAACCCAACTACATCTCCCTCTATACCCACACTAGTCGGCACTCCACAGCCCTAGTGATGAAGTGACACGCACTGTGGCAAATATTTATGTAATTACTATTTATGTTTCGGCAGACACATTTGTGACATGGCATTTTCAGAAATGACACAATAAACAGACTTTCCCAGAAAATTGCGGTCTACCCTGAAATACAGGATGGGGCACAGAAGACCTACAGTTTAAAAATTTGTTTAATTCGGATATTTATTTTATGGAAGTTACATTTGAAACTGTCTATGTAGAGATACTGTGTCGCCATTTTATTAAACAACAATAATTTATCAATGGTGACAATTATATCAGCCTTATTTGTGCTGCAGTTATTTACAGGAATAAATAACGTAAGAGCTGAGTGAATGTTGGAAATAGTCAGTGCGAGATGCCGTCCGTAACGTCGGGCACTCACATACACACGGATGAATTAGCCACCATACAGTACAGTTTTGACTTGCACCGATATCCTGAGGAACTGACGAGGCGACGACGCAATGCAGACATGAGCAATGGAACATGCGGCACTGGACATGTTTAATAAAGTGGCGACATGGTGCCTCTAACTGGACCATTTAAAATCTAACTTCCCTACGAGACTGGCCGAATAATACACATTTTAAAACTGAAGGCCTTCTGTGCACCACTCCGTATAAACAATCCGCAACTCTCGAGTCACGCATCATCTGGCCACCAACGTAAAAAATGGCTGTAATTGCTATTAAATCAATGTCGTGCACTTTCTTGGATGTTTCTTATAACGAAAATGTTGTTGGTTAAATAATTATCACGCGAATTAACATCTTAAAATTGGAATACGTATTTTTATGTTACAGTTAGTGCGATTTTTTTTAATGCTGAAGAGCTATCACCTCAAAGTTAGTTTTCACTATCTGGAAGCATAGTTATTTATGCAAAACGTTTTGAAAAATAAATTAGTTTGAAGTATTGGAAGCAATATACATTTCTCTCGGAATTTTGTATGTATTTATTGTGTGTTTAGTTTACTAAAACAATATAGCTTTTTTTATGTTAGGAATGTGTTAGTAGTAAACCTTACCGCATCTTATATGTTCGAAAAACGTGTAATATAAAATTTATAAATCACAGTAACAAAAAATTTCCCTTGCATATTTTTTTTGGAACGTGAATGAAAATAACCCATGCTGTTTAGATGGTTCAGGAAATTTTCATACTTCCACATCTATTTAAACATTATTGCCTCTCTTTCCTGGGCCGTGACCAAGGTATTGTTATATGGGTTACAGACAACAGTCAGAAGAAGAACTTCTTTATTCGTTAAAAGACTTGTCATATTGTATATGCTATAATATGGTGTTATACTCTTGAAAAAATGGCAGGCAGCATTGATCCAGAGCGACAGAAGATTAAGAAACCCGTAAAAATAATTTGCTTTTGGTCTTGAGCAAAGAAAAAGCTGACACCAGTTTAAGATGGTTTAATTCCACTCTTGACATTATGGAAAAAAGAAGATGAAGTTAATTTAGAATTGCGTCCTCCTTTTCTCAATCTCTGCGTTTAGAAACCTAGTTCATCACTGTAAACACAGTAGTTTCAACACTCAAAAAAAGACTCTTTTCTCCAACGAAACACTTGTTTGTATTCGGCCAAACACTTGTTTGTATTCAGCCAAACATATATGTAGTTGCTCTTGCTAAAAACTGCAACAAAGATTTCAGTTGACGAAACGTGTTTTACTTTTGCTGTCAAAATCTGAGCCGAAACGTTATGTTTGGTCCAAAAGATTATTCAATCAACTTAACGCGTTTGTTTCGTCGAATATAAAAGTTTCTTCCAAAGAGCTAATTACTTCCTTTCTTTATTATTATTATTTTAGAGATCACAGCCCACTTTCCTAAAAGCAAAAAATTACTTATAATTTATTTTATACAGCTAGACATGGAGAGAAATGTTTCTCTGAGCCATCGACGAATTACTTGTTCGTACACGTTTTTGCCAATTTCGAAGCACATGTGACTCGGTTCGAACTCAGCAGGCTGCAAAGGCACGGCTTTTCTATGATGATTTTTCATCCCCATTCGTAAATAACGCCTGTGAAGTTCCCAGTCCAAAAACTCTATAGATAAAAAATAAAAACAATTGATTTGGCCTTGGTTAATTGAAAGAGTTACATTGACATTGACATTGACTTTGTCAATGACGTTGGCCTTGGTCACGGGGCCATTTGGACCATCTTTCTAAGGATGTCGACATTCGTGGTTTGGTTCTGCTTTTTGTTGGTCATTTTAGCCTATTTGCGGTTGACTGATCGGTCGGCCATATCCAGGTCTACAAGTATTTTTTTTTTTTACCTTTTTTTTAACTCGTAGCATTATACAGAGGTTCCGGCGTTTTTTTTAAATCATAACTTCCTCCAAAGAATAACATCAGTGAATTTTCCTCTGGAAAAAAACCAGTGGCGGCTGGTGACTTGTGAAACTGGGAGGGCTGTGGCGATCCTAACTCAGATAATTACAAGTAGCATTTTTTTAATAGGCACAGTGATAAATATTTTGCGTATGACAGGGCTTATGTAAGTGTAGTTTATGCAGCTAAATATAAACATTAAGTGTGGTTGTTTTTAAGAAAAACGTATCATCACTCGATTTGTAATTGTTAACATGCTGTGGCCACTGGTTCAGATCTAATCATTAGCACAGGTAATTTGTTTGTTTAAAGTTCGTGTAGGTTATATACCATCCAACCAGTGCCCATGTGGTGTGGTACATTATACGAGACGATGAGAAATTAGATATAGGCTGTTCACGGTAAAGTGAGCACTTTTTAAGGACCTTCGAAAATTTTCCTTTCAACCAATTCCTATATTTCTGCTGCTATTTAACAAAAAAATTGCAATGTGACCATTAAACACAGCGCATACATATCACAACTCTCCAAAGTTAATGCCTGAGGCTGTAATAAGATATATTTATAAGTGGTTAATGCATGTTGGGAGGGCCTTAAAAAGTGCTCACCTTACCGTGAACAGCCTATAATAATACTAATTTTACTATACTAATAAAGATGATAACTTAAATATACCAAAATAAATATTTAAAAAACCCAAAACTAATTTACATACAATACATACAAAATGCATGTCAAATTTAAATTAGAGGATGAAAGTGGCATATCTTAATTAATGTTTTTGTAAACAAAATACTTTCGTCAACGTGTACGCACTATCTAACTGACAATGGATATTCACCTTACCAATCACTGAAAATTGTATGGCATTATTTATATGCTGTGAATATGATGTATATCGTTTTGTATCCCAAATGTTTCAAATCTTTTACCCAATTGACAGTCTACGCAGGATCATTAGGTTTCACTAGCAAAAATAAAAATGAAACAAAACAACGCATTTCTAACTTCACACCCACATAGCCAGTCCGCGAATTATATGAACTTAACGTTGAATTTTTGCATATACGAACCACTGTGTTCACCATCGTGGCTTTGTTGTTTTGTTATATATACCTGTGGCCTTTCTGGTCAAAAATGTATAACCTCTAGTTTATTCCTGTAATTCAAAATCTTTGTCCTAATAAGGTTTTAAATGATACTCACTGAATTATCCATTATTTACAAGTTTTCATAGCACGACATGAACAACACTTCAACCCTGCTTCTGACCGATGCGCACGGCTCATTATTAAAATCAAACTTCTTAAGAATATTACACATGACTTTTAACTATACCTATAATCAAAAACTATCTGAAATAAATACAAGCATTGTTAAGAAACGTGTTTGACAACTGCAAAAGAGCGGAGCGCAAAAGTGCGCCTACAAAACATGTAGTATTTAACTGTAGAACACATTCTGTTTACAGTGGAATTCGAAGTTCCAGTTTTGGTAGCCCTGTCAAGTTCCAGGAAACCGTTTTTGTGTGAGAGCAGGGTAGCGCCCAGCTCTCTCTGATTTACAACATGTGATTGGCTGAAAAGTGGCGAGCCCCTGAAGTCTCCCCTCCCTCCCGCAGCTCTGCTATCCTACTGTTATGGCCGTCTCTCTCTACTCGTTTCACTCACTTCGGGGCGAATAATCTGTAGCCCAGCCACTCGACATTTCCAAAAACGTTTCCCTCGTGATAAGAGGCTCGTCCATCTCAAAAACATTAGCCGCGAAATAACATCCGTATTCGTACACAGTATTATTTGCTGAGTAGCTGATAAGTAGAGGACTGCGTTCTGGGATTTTATTAGGAGGGCTACGCCCCGAAGCCCTCCCTCAGCAGGCGCCACTGAAAAAGCTGCTGTGATATCTAACTTGGAAACTGGGCAAACCAAATGTTCAGCTGGAAACAGAGCTTCATTGTGCAAATCTTTCAGTTACTCTAATGTTAAAAAACAAATTTCCGTAATCTTCGTGCATTTGCGATCGGATGATGCATTGTCGTTAAGGCTACGGGCATAATCCTATCCGTTTCCAGACGTTCAGTACAAAAGCGTGGGTTTCTAAATGGCTTAATGGCGTTTGTAAATAACTTACACAATATGTATGTTAATAACTAAATAATTACTAAAGTTATACACAAGGCATATTGAGACATAACGAGTTTTTAATATTTCCGCGATGAATAGCTATTTATATAAAACCTTCGGATCTACCATCTAACTCCTCCGAAAAACGTCGAATCATTTCCAAACTATAAAATCTGTATGTATTATTTATAAAAAAACAGGATGTAGCTACAATTAGTTTCAATGTTCACAGAATTTCTGCAGATGTATCCCGGTTTTTATTGCAAGCAGACCATCATCGCTTGCCTGGTGTAGTCGAGCGTGCGTGTCATCAGTGAGGCCTACATTGAAGCTTACTTATCTCTTGTGTGTAGTTCATTCTGCAGTCTACTTACGTGTGTCCTACAGGCGTCCTTGCTGTGCATGTGACACAACGCGTGTATCACACCACAAGGTTTGTGTGCTGCCTATTTCCTAGGCACTGCAACGTTTAGTTTTGAAATTTATGCATGAATTCCTCGACGACGGCAGGTACTATGGAAGTAAAAGAAAACTACCTGATTATTAAGTAATTACTGGAAAAACAATTAGAATTTTACCTCGTGAAACTAAGTGCAGTATAAGGATGGCAACCCTAGTCATTTCTCTGGAATAATTCTAGGCCTACGGATTGTTACGTATCAATGTACCATGATGCCTGCAGTCATTATTTCATTACGTGATGTTTAGCAATTGTTACAGGCCTTCATACGTTATCCAGACAATTACTGCTATTTTTTTTAATAACTATGTAACATTTTCGGTTTCAAGCTCTAATGTAAAAAACGCATGCTACTTTTAGGAATGACTTAGTGTCAAATTTAGGTTATTTTCGTATATAATTACGTGCATTATAAGTATACAAGCATACGTATCCAAAAAATATACAATTCTTGTCTCTTTACGGAGAGAAAAATGGCTTATGCACAGGCTAGTTTGGCGTCAACGCTGGCGCTAAAATTTACGAAACGAAACCCGGTTCAAAAACAGCTACATTACGCACACGCATTACATATGAATGTTTATGTTTGTATGTTTTTCATGTAGAGATATCTCATGATTTTCTCTATACTAGGAAGGAAGGAATAATGAAACTTGGTAAACGTTTCGAACTAAAAGGAAAATAGACAAGAAAATGACGTAAATAAGAAGAATATTTTTATTACAGGTGTACCGTATTTATTTTACTGTTTGTTTGGTTCGAATTTTAAAGATCCTGGTCGCATTCTCTTCCAAGCTACTCTTCTCATAGTTATGTTCGTCCATTCTCCTCTCTCGCTAATAGATGGCCTGCTGCAGCAAGGAAATGACCAATTAAACGTCAAAGCTTAGCGAAACTCGGAAAACACAACACAGTCTTTCATTATAACATACCGTGAGTCACGAAAACAACTGTAGGTATGAAGTGACGCAAATTATTTTAAAATATTACCGTACATTTTCCAAGTCCAGCGCAATGATGGAAATTTGAGGTATTTTTAATTGATCTCGAATTAATCCGTAGTTCGAAGATACATCAGCTTTGCGCTAATGGACTTCATAAAGTGGAATAAGCATTATTTCCTTTCATGTAACAAGGCCAATAAGGGTCTTAATATAATGAGCGAGGAATCGGGAAGGTTCGTATAAAGAAGTGAAGTGAGGTGAAGAAATTTGGACGGCTCTTAACATCGAGGTCTTGAAAGCCGATGAGGGTGATTGAGGTGAGTATGGAGCAGCACCGGAATGAAAGGACGGGGAAACGGGAGATCCCCGAGGAAACCCGCGATTCCCACACTCGAAAATCCGGAGTGACTCGGCCGGTGATCGCCTTGACGGGAGTTGAGCAGACTAACTGCTCAGCCACCGCGGCCCCTCATACAAAGAAATCGCATCAACATTTTCCAGTAACATAGAGATAGAGCACAACTTGAGAAAAACCGCAGTGAGTGGAGCCAGCCGGAGCAAACCCGTTACATGTTAGCATTACAGATAAACGATAGTAGTGTGACACTGTTTTTTAATTCAATTTTATGTATGGGTATTTGTACCACTACCACCTAATTGATCACAATTAACATAAAAGTGCAGACGTTAAATCATCTGTTTTATGTTGTTAATGTATAACTAATATTTTTTTAGAGAAGGGAATGTTTAGACGTATCAACGACATGACGCGATTTCAAACTTCGAGAAGAGAACCAAATGGTTTTGACCTTGCTTAAATACGTAAGAACAGTCCTTTTTTATTGTACTACGTATAACAGTGCGATGTAAATCCTATAGATATTCGCAGTCACTTTGATGCGAACATATGGGTAACTACGGTAAACTTGAACAAGAAACGGTTGCATGACCTAAACATAGTCACTTGGAGTCTTCCGATTGATGATTCAGTTGACTGGGTGAATAGTCGGTGCTTCACTGTAAAACTTGAATACATTTTAAATGTATCAACGAAGCAATAATCGAGTAAGCCTTCGCTGTTATCGGTGGTCTAGTTTTCATAAGATTGAGCTAGTATTCACTGATTTGAAACAATGAACTTCGTTGCATTACCGGTCCCCTAGGCATCAGTGTACAAAGAAACAGGATCGTAGAGACGGTGAAGTTATTCCAACTTTTGCAGCCTGCATGCTGCATACTCGAACCACTACTGCAATAATTACCTGTTCACTGGGTGAAAGCTAAATGTGTGTAAAGACGTTATAAATTTTGAAGGAGTGACAAAGACCAGAAATTTTTTTTGTTTTTTCCAATGTTTATTTATTGTTTTTCTTTGTTCATGGTTAACTTCCATCCCGGGAACTTTCCAAGTAGCTGAAATTGCACCATCAAGTTACGGCATTTAATTAAGCTCAGATAATGAAACTTATGTCCGGTCATTCTCACGCATACCGTACGATATAAGGCACGAGTCCGTAGCTAGAAGGCCTTGTTGCCACCTCGGGTAAGTCTTAAAATTTTACATGTTGATATAAATTTCTTGAGGTTAAAATTTAAAAAAAAAAAAAAACTTTCTCGGCACGGCCTTTGGTCTATGCGAGTGAAATTTCACCAGCCGTATACCTTAAATAAATAAAAAAAAATTAACGGGCCACCACTACCATGACCTCCCCGTCTGGTGTCCCGACGATTTCTGTTACCCACATAATGGCGCCGGGCACCCACATCGACGAACGAGCGGACTCCAGATTGGCCCAGCCCGCTCGCCTGATATATCGTGCTACCACCGATATAATTACCTGCCGCCACCGTGGCTCCAACCTGCCATTTTTTCCTATCTGCACAGCAAACAAACTAAACGCCACAGCAGAAAAATATCATCATACAATCCCGAATTAATATGAAACGAGTGATCGTATTACAAAACAGACTTGACTAATTCATTAGGAATAAATAACCTTCATAACCCTTTACAAAATTTGATTTGGAAATTACCTTTTTTTGAAATACCATACAAGCGTATAGACATAACCATTGGTAGAAAAAGTGCATTTAAACTTAATTACCCTTATTTTTGGGAAAGTAAAAAAGTTGATCCCGGTTACCTTACTGACCTGCAATGTCACAACTTTTTTGGGTTATTCATATTCAGAGCGTAATGAGTGATCAAATCATGTTCACCTTACGAAGCAGTGGCACCCATTAAAAATAATTCAGTGTCTAAAGCAAGTGAAATTTGGGGTTTGGTGCCATGAAGTTTCGTATGGAAAGGCTTCTAATTATAGAGGCTCCGAGCCATTGGGTTGGCTTTTTTGATGCTCACATATTGAATCGTGTCACTGGTGTGTATGAAACAAACATCTACCCGACTTCTTAACCACACGAGAGAGCAAGGAATAAGGTTTTTTTTTTTTTGGCCAATCCTGGCGAGTATGAGGGAGTGGGAAGATTTCGGGCTGACCAGTCAGTAACCAGATTCTATGTGTGTGTGTGTGGGGGGGGGGCAGAACACACAAGGGGGAAAAACTGTCCGGGGTGCTTGGGCGACTTTGCATAAGATGGTGAGCCAGAACCACCCAGGTCCCACTACTCATCTTAGGTGAGTTGAGAGCAGAGAGCTTTTGGTCGGCTCTTAACCATGAGGTGAGCACCAGTGAGGGTGAAGTGAGGTGAAGGTAGAGCAATGGCGGAATGCATGGGCGGGGGAAATGGGAAATCCTCGAGAAAACCCGCCTCCCAACGGAAACGCCCAGCACGTTTCCCGCTACCGAAAATACGGGTGACCCCATTGGAAATCAAACCCGGTTCGCCTTTGCGGGAGGCGAGTAGTCTGACTACTACAGCACCGCGGCCCCTACTAGCCTTAGTTATCAAGATTATGCGCTCTTCACGATTAAGTGAGCACTTTAGAAATGAACTTTAGAAATAAGTCACCGCCCCTGAATTCATATATTTTAACGGGTACACTGAGTGACATTCGCCCAGTAAAGTTGGTAACGATGGAGGGAAAATAGTTCCATTTCTTAACGTCGAATAAAGAGTTTTAGTTAACCATTTGTGATAACTTGAAATTATTTATTTCACTTTTCATTTTTTTATGCATCGAAGTGTAGAAATTAGTAGATTTATTTCCTATTCTAATGAGTTCACTATTTTACTTGACCGACGCATGAATGAAGTTATGAGGCCCATGGTAATGTTAATTTTACCTGGAGGAATACATGACTTGTATACAAGTATATATTAAGGAGGGCTTTAAAAAATGCTCATTTTACGGTGAACTGCCTACACTGAGAAACCCTTTGGCCCGTGCGTGATCGGCTGTGCGTTACGTAGTGGCTGCAGTACAAGCGAGCATCGCTCGGCGTGTTTTGTTTTCTATGTAATGGTGCATTCTCTGAGTCGGTGGTTTCTTAACTTCAAACCATCTAGGTTATCATTTCCACTGGACATCATGCGCAAAACTATGTACACTGTATCACATTGCATCGCTGTAATGCGAGAGCATCGATTTTATTTACAAATACAAACGATGTAATTTCTGCTTAATTGAGAAACCTAGGTCTCGAAGTTGCACATTGTAACTTTATGACATGATAAAATTTGTTTTATGCCGGTCGGCAAATAAAATTAATGTGTCTGTACTTCAGATAGCGATGGGAAAATCGCACATTGTTTACAACCTAAACTGCTTTTGCTTGAGGTAAATGCTGATCGGCATCGCGCGTTTGAAGATTATTAATATAACCGTTGTATTAGATTTGTAACACGTGTCTCGGTTATATATATATATATATATATATATATATATATATATATATATATATATATATATATATATATATATATATATATATATATAATATATAGCAGTGTATTGGTTTCTTTCCCCTTCCCCCCCCCCCTTCTTAAATACATCAAGTCCAGAGTTTCGGAAGTCTAGAGCGTTCTCGACTCATCTGAAGCGCATTTAGTATATAGTAAGCTGTCTACAGGACTACGCCGTGCCCAACAAAGGATTGAGAAGAAAAAGGAAGAAGAAATAAACTTGTTTTGTCTCGGAGCACGCCGTCGAAACCGGCAACGCAGCTTGTAGCCACCCCAGCTTCTCCTTTGGCAACCCGTCACGTGCCAGCTCCGTAGAGATCGCACAACGTGTGATAGACGAGGGCTGTAATTTGACCAGAGAGGAGTAATTCCCTTGGACTCGACAGAGCCGCAGCGTCTTGGCTCCAGCGATCGCTTGCCATCGCAGCTACTACATCTTTTGCTCCAGGGAGTTTTTCATACATAAGAACCTCGTGTGTTTTCTAAAGCCGTTAAAGAATTGTAACTTTGCACATTTTAAGAGTTAATGAGCTTATTTGATTATAATTTTGAAATAAGTGACGTCATTGTGCAACAACTTCAGAACTATAACATGAACTTCTTTGCCAAGTCGGTAAAGCAGATCAACGTATAAAATATTGCGGAAACCTATAAGAGCTTCTAATGTAGTGGAAAATAATTTACTTGAATAAGTAATAACAGGGTGGAGGGATTACTCACGGAACGATTATATTTGGGTATAGACTTTCATTGTCTCTGGATATTGGCATACAGTAATACCTTGCAACGGGAAGCTATGTGATGCAGAGATGGTGGAAACCGGAGTATCGGGAGAATACCCACTGCCTACATACGATGTCCTTTCACGCGTAAGAAAATCCGGGCAAGGGTCCTCCAAGGAAAGAGCACGGATTACTTGTAGAGGAAAGCTTCGCGACCACAAACGCCGGACGATAAAAATAGCGCACACAGAAATATGCATTGGATGTTATTGAAACTATACAGACGTGGTGATGCAGATGAGTAACACGCAAGATCACAAAAAACAGAGCAACTGGACAGTTACACGTGGCTCTGCGGTACGCCGTCCGGTAATCCTCAATAGTACGTCACATTCCTTCTCACTGCTATACACGCTGCAATACGGTCTTTCATGGAGTCCAGCAGATGCTGAATGTTGTCCTGAGGCACAAGGATCCACAATTGTTAAATGGTAAGCTCAAAATCCCGGATACTGTGGCACGGTGCCAGCTGTCGTTTCAACTGGTCCCACACACACTCGATTGTGGGCATCTCAGGTGAGCAGTCATGCCGTGGTAGTGCTTGGGTATGACGGAGGCAGTCTTCGGCCTGTGTGTTGAGGGCATACGTAGACACACAGGAGCCACAACACTGGCTAGTAGAGCGGACCGTGCCTTGCTCCACGATCCGTTGATCCTCTAGACTGGTAGTCGAACTCTTCCGTCCTGAGTCAGTTCTCCGTTTGTGGGTGCTTTCTCGTATTCCCTGCTCCCAGCAGCATCGGGCAGTACAGGACAAACGCTCCACGCGGTGAGCTATAGAGCGATACGACCACCCAGCAATTTTCTGCCCGATCGTGGGTCTTCTCTCGGAAGTCCGTGAACTGCGCATCTTTGGCGTTTTCCCAGCATTCTTTTACACTCTACGCTCTTGCTTGGTAATTTCTGGTGTTTCTCGCGTTGATGACGCACTGACATTGGAACATATGCACACCAGTCCGTACTCTCAATGTTTACATCGTTTTGTGGTTGTCACACGGGTTCTTCGCGGTGCGCTATTTTCATTGTCCGAAGAAGTCGTTATGTTGGGCCGTAATGCATTCGTGGGTTGGTACATTCGTCTCCAAACCAAATATAACAAAACAGTAATTGGCGGTAGTGATACATGTTACTGCAATGTGCAATGCCTGTAACTCAATAACAACGCTTTCTACGACGTATGTTCATAATTACAGTAAAAATTACAACTTTTGAAAGCCCTCTCATTTGGTATAAGTCAATAAATATATTGTATTGAAGCTTTAGAGGTTAACTTTCGAGTTTGGTGGAATATACAGACTGTATTTATTATTAACATGGCAATGTTTATCAAAAATAAGTGGTTAAAGGATAAAACATGTCCGAAAGTAAAACGTAAGTAGGGTCTCAAAAGTGGTCACTTTACCGTGAACAGCCTGTAGGACAATTTTTGCTTATTTTCATCCCAGAAATCACCTCCTAAAGGTTATACTGTTTATATTAAAAAGTATGCAATTATGGACCCTGAGTAATTTTCTTTGTAATGTTAATTTCTAAAGCGTCCACCTAACAGTGGAAGTAGCAAACAAGTATACTGAACTTTATCACGATTTCCCCCCCCCCCCCCTTTTTGGTCGTGTCGTATTTGTGTGAGAAACTACTTGCTCTTGGTTTTAGCTCTCAAGTCTAGCGACGAGCATCTTATCTCTACCCTTCCGTGACGGACACCTATGCCGACGTTTACGTATAAGGTTGAGTAACTTGACAGGCGAGCACAGCGGCGTAATAAAAACAGGCGAGTGAATTACTGTAAGAAGCGAGCAAATTCTTCAACCAGCTCCTTTGTTGGTCTCGGAACGATACCATCTCGCTGGGCCCCCGATGGGGGGGGGGTTTAAGGAAAGCTCACCCTATCGAAACCTAGAACTTATTGCACTCTATCTGTAATTCTCTACGCAGTTTTTTACCGAAACTTGTGCAAGTATCACGGCGACCGTGTGAAAGGAAACTGGTGTGCACTTTCAGAAAAAAATACACAGCTAACTCTGCATATGGAGTAGTCGAAAGGGAGAGGTGTTCACGGATGATCAGCGAAACGAGACGAGTTTTCCTAACCTACCATGATCTAATGCGTTACATGGTCATGAGTTCCAAGCTTTGCATTCTATGAATACTATAGACAGAACTAGCCAGAAGTGTTTATCTGCTTTTTTTGAGCTGTGTTGTTAAAGGCTGTTTACGATGAAGTGAGTACGTTTGACATTGACCTTATAAAAATAATTTCCTATGTCTGATATATTTTAATTGGCATACCGAGTGATATTCGCCCAGCAGAGTTGGTAAATATGAATGTAAAGTAGTTCCGTAACTTAACGTCGAATAAAGACCGTTAGATAACCATTTGTGATAACTTAAATTATTTCTTTCGCTTTCTGATTTTCTTAGTGCAACGAAGTGTAAAAATGAGCAGATTTGTATAATATTTGCTTTTCTAACAATTTCACAGTTTCACTTAACCGACGCAGGAATAAAGTGATGAGGACCATGTCAATGTTACTTTTACAAAATACGGAATAATACACAACGTTTCTACAAGTAGTTCTTAAGCAGGGCTTTCAAAAGTGCTCTTTTCACCGAGATCAGGCTATACATGATTGCTGCTCCGCATGGCTTCCCTTCCCCCGGCCCTCTCAAGCAAGCGAATCAGTGTGTCAGGGGCGAGTAATAACCCGAGGAGTGGGCGGATATTTACAAAGGCTTACCACCGCGATAAGCATATTGGAACTTGTCCGCTCCCATCTTTGAGCGGATTGAACTTATGTTGTTATCGTCGAAAGAATGTTCAGGTTATCGCCCTTGCCACTCTCTCAGCGATACTCTGGGTGAGAGACCCTTCTATATCGGGTTGGCGAGACTACTTAAGCCGCGACAGGCCCCCGATCCGATAGACCAGAGTATGGAGTTTGGAGCAAAGTGACGAGTGGCGACAACCAGCGAGAGTGACGTCTGCTGACTGTGAGCATCGGTACAGTGGCGAGAGAGAGACTGGCGGCTGGGAATATTGAAATGGACGTGTGAGTGACAGTAACATGGAATGATGACAATAGACAAATGTAATATGTGAAATAATGAATGTGAATTAAATTACTGTAACCAACATAGAGACAATGATAAGAACTTTAATTAAAACTGAAGTAGACTTTAAATGACGCTCTCAATAAGAATAGAATGATTAATAAGGGAAATAGACAGTTAAATGCTGTAAATAATATCACTGTGTGAATATTTATTGCTTTGTAAATAAATTAAAAAATCAAATGTGGTTATTTAATTTTTATTGAGACCTCCATCCTCACGGCGTCTTGTAATAATATACAAGGTGTTTTTAAACAGCATGCCGAAATTCAAACCATGTCATATATGGCCTTACACAAACAAAAAATCCTAGTATAGGCTGTTCATGGTAAAGCAAGGTCTTTTGTGACCCGTGTAACTTTTTCCTTTCAGGCATATTTAATCCCTTAACCACCTTATAAAGTAAATATTGCCATGTAAATAATAAACACAGTGTTTATATCCCACATCACTCGAAAGTTAACGACTAAAGTTAAAATAAAATATATCTAATTACTATTATTCCAAATGAGAGCGCTTTCGAAAGTGCTTACTTTGTTGTGAATAGCGTACAGCAAAATGTTCGTAGCAATCATCTAGTCCGCAACCTAAAGTACTTGCGTGCACTACCAGTTGCATATTACAAAGGCGAACGGAACTGGTGCGTCATGCGGCAACCGCTTGTAAACAGGCCTCAATTGGATTACGCGCAGACCCTACATCATCAATATCGTCAATACTACTGTTTGTGTGTTGGAGAATGGGTACACCCACGCACATCTGCGTACAGTCCATTCACGGTTCATTCCAACTTTTCTGAAGCACTGCTTAGGTTCTTCTTTCAAACTATTACTTTGACTCGTGCAAACAATGCGTAACCAAGTCGAGACAACTACACCAAAGGGACAACCCACCGCTTTCGCGCCCGCTCATTTTTATAATATTGTGCATGAGAACTACTTCTTACTGGACATTACCAACGCACCCATAAAATAAAAATTGCCATATTAGTAATAAACACAATGCATATATTTCACAAAACACGTAAAATTTCCTGAACAACTATGGGCCAATAAAAAAATCAGTGATGAAAAAAGAATTGAACTATGTGTAAACCTATTAAAATAATGTATCTTCTTACTCTGCAAGAAAACCATATAATAGCATTTAAATACCTATTTAACACCAAAATTAATATGAATTTCTGTTTTTATCCATACTAATCACAAAATAAATAATACAATTTATAAATAAAATGCACGTAAAATTTTAAATTCAATAAAAAATAATATACTTTCAAGTTAATAAAGGTATAAAACGCTTAGGAAGCAACCAAACACGTCACGTCATACAGGGAATGATTTTTCAAAGTTTTGATTCAAAAAGTGTTAATACACCGCGAACAGACTGTATCTGTGTACTCTGTGGTGACACCAATGGTGTTACTGAGGGCTCAGAGCCTCGGTACGAGGTGGAAAATGTTCCAAGAATACCCACCCGTACCATATACCAGGCCTTCGTTGTCCAGAGAGTTTATGGGTTACTTAGAGGTTCGCTGCTCTCATGAGCATATTTCAGTCCCTTTCCCATAGGACTGGTGCCTAAATACAGCACTTAATGGCACCAGAAACTGGTCACGAGTGTTTCTGAGCATCTCTTTAGACAATAATGATTATTAATACAGCTCGTACAGGGAGATGAAACTATTATTTACTTTTTACCACGTATCGTTGATAGCAGCAGCTTAAAATAAATAGACCTATGCAGAATGTTTATGCTACAATTGTCATTAAAAACCAGAACACAATAAATTTCTTGGAGTACTATGAGCCCATAACAAACCAGGGATGAAAAAATAGTTCAATTATGTGTAACCATATTACTCTGTTAGCGACAATGAAAAACATTCACTTAAGCAAGAAAACCAGAATGGCATTTAAATAACGATTTAACACCAAAATTAACATACACTTCTCTTACTTTGATTGATGATTAGAGACCTGCAGAATTCGTGTTATTACTTGGGTATGGGTTAGGCTTCACTTTCCTTTATCTAATTGTAAACAGTCCGTGAGTTCATTGGCAGAACATAGTCATTTATTTTAATGAGCTTGTTAGAGGTGTTTGGCCACTCTTCGGTTCAACTTATTCTGCCGGCTCGAGAATCCGTCGGGTCGCACGACCCAAAATGTTAGCCAGTTAGAATAGTCAAATAGGAGTATAAAGTATTGGAGTCCAGTGTGATGCCAGGAAATAGCGCGAATTTCGCATGGCCCTATGGATGAGAGCTCGCTAGTGTCAAAAATGTTGTTTTATGAAATAACTTGCTAGTTCATGAAATAACGGATTCGGTCGGTTAAAGTGTAAAATAAACTTCTATTTTGTGCTGTATCTGAACACGTGACTCATGCGGCTCACGTAATTTCAATTCAGAAACTTTATAGACTCATGCCTGTACTCCAGTGGCTCCGTTACTTCGTTTAAGTATGTAGTATTGATATTTCTAAAATTTTAATTGGTATTTGCGCACATTAGGGTGTCGGTTATTGCGTCGACATAGACAACGAATTATTTAGGTGTGAATGGTGAGAACAAAAAAAAAACACATGATAAAATAAAGGTTTGAGTCTTTATTGGAGAAACGTCATGTGGAAAATATTAGTTCTGAAACCTATGCATGAATTTCAATCCGTATCCCGTACCTGAAGTGACAGAAGAAGATGTGATGCCAGATCTGTTCTAGCTTATGTCATAGAAGAAACAGAACAAATTGTATTTGTTTCTTTTGGAAACAAGAAACAGCCCCACGTAAAACAGTCATACCCTCGATCTCATTTCAGCTTATGTGAACAGAAATTAATGACAATAGAAAAAATGCCGAATATTAAGAGTTCGTTCCTGTCTGTCGCTACAGCGCAAAGTACTGGCACCAGAGAAGGAGTCAATAAATTTACGTGCAAAAAACAGTGTGACAACAAAAAATGCGTTTGTTATATGCGATTCCAAGTGCAATTCTAGTAACCCTTGTTGTGTAACAAACTGTTTAGAAATAGAGCCCGAGAGCGTCTTCATAACGAAATATGTTGTATTTATGTATGTCAACATGTAATACTATTGCAATAATATTATATTCAATTCATACAAAGGATGTTTCTGAACAAAACCGACAAACTTCGGAAGTCGAAAAGAATGTACCACTTTTCTCTATGTGAATATTGAGGGAACTATGCGCCCCCAAAAATCGAGTTTTGTAATATTTATAAATACAAAATTTATAAAGCACTTGTGGCTAGGTAACAAATAAGTTATATTTAAAGACTCGTGACTGAACGATACGCGAGTGGAAAAGAAATAGCTCTCGCTATACTTTAGGGTCATTCTATACGAGCGCTAAAAGCGCCGTGCTTGTAACGCTGACGTCAGCGGCAAAAATTGACATTCTATATCAGACGCTCGGGCAAAGAGGCGTGTGTAGCTACGCATCAGTCTTTCTGAGTTGCATTAAAGAATGACGATGGCACATTGATGTATTGTGCAGCTTCAAGGGGCACACTTATAGATAAGTGGTAATGTACCTGCAAAACGAGCGCAAGACGGATAACACTGTAGTAAAAGAATGTGTTGCAACGTTAAAAACTGCTACGTTTACACAAGTAAGTGCACTAATAAAACTGTTTACAGAACTGTTCGAAGGTCCTGTTAGGGGCGTCAAGACAGACGTTGCGTGTTGCCTACCTCTCAGGTCACTCACCGCCTGTTTTTGATTATAAGGATTTCTCAAAAATTCGGTTCATCTAAGAGTGTTCAAACAAGACGACTTTTCGTGTTAATTTAAACGTACTGAGTCATAGCAAATCATTTAGGTACAATTTAGTGTTACACATTTTTATGCAAACGTCGGGCAGCACCCTCCATTTACGGTACTAATGAAGGAAGGACGATGACATTGCCATCCGAGTTTTCAGAGGTATGAGATCTCTGTGACACAGATCATTGTTCAGTGATGTGTTACTTAGTCGTAAGTGCTTTCTGAATTTTAACTAGAGTAATTACAAAGCCCATTTTTTGGGGCGCATCGCTTCTTTAATAATCACTTAAGGGAAAAGTAGTACATATGTTTTCGACTTATATTTCACAAGGAATGAGCTGCCGCAGTTGGTCGGTGTTGCTAAATAATCATGTATACACACGTAAATGTTATTTTACCGTGAAGATCTGCTATCAGTTAATTTACAAAATACCGTTTATTTCAATGACTAACTAGGTAGCCAAATGTGTACAACAAAAAAAAGGGGGGGGGAGGTTTCATTCTTTGACATATTGCATCCTTTATTTCATAAAACATATTTTTAACAAAATAACTGATTTATACACTTTAACGGTGGCATATGCACGTGATGTACTTGTAAATAACTTATTGATTGGTCGCTGTGTGTTCCAAAACTGAAGTTCATATACTCATATTACAGGGTTGCTGATTCATCAAGTTTCAGAGTGCTGTATTTTCTAGAGTATCGGACTGACAATTAATAGTGATGCGTGGAAAGAGGCGGGAACTTGCCACGTTTTCCTGACACCCTAAAATATATATTACGTGAACCCCCTTGATCCCACGACTCACATCCAAGCGATAGTCAGGTTGTGCCCATACCTTCTATAGCATTTCACCATTAATGGATATCAGAGCAGCACTGATGCGTTCCCCTAGCTCTACCAGTGTTGTAGGCTGTGGCGGGAGATAAACACGGCCATTAAAAGCGTGCATCACAGCAAGCCTAACTCGGCTGTTGTATAACATCTCAATTTGTGAGTGCGCGTGCTCGCGCCATAAACGGGAGTAAAATGGGAAGAATAATATCAGTTTAACAGTCCAGTTTACGATACCAAGCGGTAAGTCGCTTCGAGTCATCAGCTTACAGCATTTCTGTGGGTGCGCCTTCAGTATGCGAGAAGTGAGTGCAGTTCGCTCGTTCTCGAACGATTACTCAAAATTTCCGCGGTGACTATACAGGACAAAGCGACAAAGTTTCTTGTTAATAACGGAAGTTTGGTCCTAATATGACGTACTGGAGATTTGTGCACAGTGCTCGTCTTCAAAGCCATTTCAAAATGATAGGAAAACGGCATTCTTACTGCTGTTTTTATAGAATCATCAATTCATTTTCAAACAACGTTGATCACTAGGACCCTTCATTAAAACCTACCTCCTTTGCTGTTCGATCAGAAATGATCCACGTGAATAATACCTGCATAGTCCTCCAAGACTTGACTGACATGTGATGCACGCTCTTAACTTACCCCAGAGGAAGAAGTCACATGGCGTCAGATCAGGTGACCCGACCTGGGGGAGGGGGGGGGCGCCTGCGAACAGAGCTACGTCGCTCCTCTCCAACATGCCCAATCCGGCAATATGGAAGGTCATCCTTTAGGTAGTCACCTGTTGCAGTATTCTCGCAGAATAAAAACACTCAATAAATCTGATATCGCACAGAAAATATTCACTGCGCAATTGTATGTGCGTGATGGTTCACTGCCCCACACGTTGTGACGATTAACCTTTCCAGAAATACGGAACTTATTTCATCACTGGATATCAGGTTTATAGAAAACCCATTGTAGTCCATTGCTTCCTGCATTCTAATGCAAAATTCCAATTGGTGGGTACAATATCCTGGATATGTTGCAGTTGTAGTTGTTTCCTAATCAGATTAGGAATTTCGTCCCCAATGTTCGTCACGATATATATGTATATAATTAACGCATATATGCATTATTATTATGTTTACTCTGTTAAGCGCAAATACAAATGTTCGCCAGTCCATATTTATAATATATAATAAATGTACATTATACATTTCTATTTAGTACAAATATGCCTACAACCAAAGCTTCCAGTAAACTATTTTCATTCAGTTTTATCTATCAAAAACCATAACTCACACATTGTTTATGCAATAAATAAAAAATCTGTTCATGCGGATACCTTACACCAGCAAACAATTTTCATATGAAACAAATGTAAGCCCGTTTATTTGTACGGTACTGACATTCCCAAATAATATAAATATTACAAGACCGTTAACTACTTACGAAATATTACTAAATATTAACATTAATGTATATATGCACGTACATATACAAGCATGTGTCAGTAATATTATATATACACACATAAACACATACATGTATGGCAAACAAGGCGCCTTAAGACCAAAATTATGTTTATGTAAACAGTAATACGGTGGTTCTGAAGGTCAGATATTCATTGCTAGCGTCACAACTATTTGTTCTGATCAGACTGGCATACTCCTTGGCTTAAGTCGCTAAAAGCTTTACATTTGGTGAGGAAATATTTCCGGTCCGATCGCTGGTTGGTCGTGGGGGCTTGTGTCATTTCTAGAATAATGTTTACGTTAGTTTAGATGTAAGATGCTCCGGATTAGCCTTATAGCATATAGCGGGTATGTAAGTGAAAAAAAAAACAAGTAATTTGTGTTATTGGGTGCTTCTTGCAGCTGACCATATGCACAACACAGAACTGGCTATAGTTTTTTCCTGGTGTAAGGGTGCTTAGTTATCTTAAGTAAGCTGAAGGTCACAAAAGATTACAGTAATAAAGCCACTCTTGCACACAGAAAACTTATGCATAATTCCAACCGGTCTTACATTAGGAACAGGGAACAATAGCACTGAACGTGCAGTGTGAATCAACAGCTTATTACTAGGGACAGGTGCTTTAAGCGAAAATATTTATGGCCGTGCTAGACTTCAATATCCTACGTCCACAACCACAACTTCCTTTGGTTATTGGCCACGTGTCTACGAGAGAAGATGTGTTCAAATTTGACTGGGCCAATCGTAACAAAGTACTCCGGTACTGAACGTCCATGATTAACGGACAGACTCTTGAGGCACGTGAAGTGTAAAATGATCCAACCACGAAAGTGCATATGAACAAAAGTGTTTTGGAGGTCTTGAAATGTTCTCGCGGAAAAACACCTGTCCCTACTTATTACTGAATCTATGGCATCACTAGTCGAGTACATAACAGCGATTCTTTGTTAGACTGCGTCATTGAAATGTAGCCGCCTATCCGCGAGATAAAACGTTCAGCCTTGGCCGACTTTCTTTGTGTTTCCGCCGGGTTTTTTTTAATTTCCGGGATTGAAAGGGTTAGAGCAAAACAACGAATTAGACCTTTCGTTATTACAGAAAGGATGAGGTTTTCGGTTATAATTAAGTGATAATATTCTTCAACTATAAGACATAAATAAAACAAAATTATTGCATAAGCATGCGTCAATTAATGGAACGCATTGGATCGAGCAGGGCTTCGACAGATTCTGGAATTCTGTATTTTTGTAAAAATATATGCAGTTTTTTTACGTTCCTTACACACAAAAATCTTCAATGATTTTATGTTTATTCCACATTAAAAACCCTAAAACGCATACGCAACCACGCCGATAATAGACGTACGCGTATTCGCACACGGGAAATGTGGGAAACATTCCTGACAGTGAGGTGGGTTTTCTTGGGGTATTTCCGTATCTTTAATCAGAACATTCCGACGCCACTTCATCTTTCGGTCTCATTCCATGCCCCAGTTAAGATGTCACGGGTGCTCAATGGTCGGGCCTCAAAACCCGTCGCCTGTGTTTAATATTCAAATATTCACAAGTGAGACAGTCGCAGATAAGAGCCTGTCCTATGACACGAACAGCGGAAAGATTAAAGCGCGAATTCCCGACATATAAAATCAAGAATAGAATTTCAACTGCATACATTATTTTGATGGGGGTTGGATTTATTGGTAAGGTATTTTGACGCTGGTAACTACCGTATACAGCAACAGTGAGTATAGTTTATAGTTTCCTATTTAAAATTTCCCAAGATTTTAAGAAAAATTAGGGAAACAAACAACATTATCAATTCATTTTTAAAATATAACAAAATCATATTAATAAATCTATAGTATTGAAATTTATACAACTCTAAGAAACGTCACTTAAAAAAAAAACATTTTTAGCACGAGTTTTCAAGAAGGTAAAATCCTGTTAAAATTAAGAAAGGTTAGTTTAACTATGAGCCAGTACAGAGTCCTTTACAGAGACCTCGCTTGTTCGCAGCAACCAATAAACAAACGATAATGTCTTGAGTGTTTAGAGGACTGTTCAGCCTATATTGCAGCCAACTCAATCCGAGAAATACTCGTGGCTCTAGTTATTCGCCTAGTATAAAGGAGGTTTCACTTTTAGATTATAGCTCTTTACACTGCCTGGTCAACATGAAAAGGGAGAAGTTCTTCGGAGTCACGTAGGTTGACCAACACAAAAATTAAAATCGCTTTTGGTGTTCCCTTTTAATGCCAAACATATACTTATATAATGCTAATTTTACGCAAGCGGAATTACACACAACGTGTATACAAGTAGATATTAGCAGGGCTCTCAAAAGTGCTCATTTACCGTGAACAGCCTATAGTGTGATTTTGCTTCCACGAAGACGTTTGTATTGGGACCAACTGATCACATTTAGTTCCGAAATGCTTGAGTAATGACTCGTTGCATAGAAATTCGGTCTCTCCGATAGAGGCGAAGGGAAAGGGCTAGTATCGAACTATCACCGTCTCGCCACATGAGTCAATGTGACGCCTCAGCGAACACATTTAGTTGGAGAAATCTGATTTGTCCTACCTCTCTCGTTATCGTATTTATACAATAACTTCCGCATATCTGAGGTGAGTAAAGACTGCATGGTTAGTTGGATGAATACTCTCGACTGTTGCCTTAGGAGTAAAACAGAGCTCGTTTTTCAATGGGCGAGTCATTGAAATCATCAATATGCTGCTCATCAAAACTAAAGGATATACCTTTATAACTTTCTTATATAAGTCATTACTATGATTAAAATATAAAAATTTATCATATTAACACCCTCCGACGTAATAAATAAATTTTAAGTTCAGATTTCTAGTCATATGACTGTTCATGAAATTATGTGAGCACTGCGAATTGTTTGATGTCTAATATGAACACATTTTATTTATAAGTGTTTACTATGCTTGGAATGTAAAACCAGTTGTGATAAAAGCCTTGAACGCAAGGAGTAAGCTGCATCTTATATGTCACGAGTTTTGTGTTTGTTTATTGTATTGTGTACTATATAGCATCCATTGTGAATAGTTTCCTGTTTAATCTATGTTAGCAACGCTCACAACCTAAATATCCAGTGAAAGGCACATTATCGATATTAAACTATTTCCCTCTGCTCTCCAGTAAATAACCTACCCTATAAATATATTCCTTCATAGTTTCTGTATACGAGCCTAAGCTTGTTGAATCATACGTCCAATAAATAAATCGTATTGAGACCCTTTGTTCTCTTATAACTCTCGTGGTTGCAGTACTGTCTAACTACTGTTTCCTGTACCGAAGACGAGATATGTTGTCGTTCCCTGTGTCGGCCTAAATTGACGAGGAAACATCCTACGAGGCTTATAACTAGCTTGAAAAGCTACTGTAGGCTGTCCACAATAAAATGAACACTTTTGTAAGCCTTGCTTCAGATCTACTTGTAAGCGCATTGTGTATTCTTTCACCATATGTGAAATTAACATTGCCATGTACCACATCGCTTTATTCACGCTTCAATCAAGTGAAACTGTGAAATTAATTGAAAAGTAAATCTATTACGAATTTGATATTTTTGACACTTATAAGCATTACAAAGACAGAAATTAAAAGAAATAAATACAGTATTCACAAATTTTAACCTGACGCATATATTTCAACGTTGAGACATGGAACTACTTTTTTTTTTCGTTTTGTTACCAACTTTACTGGCTGCATGCGAGTCAGTGCACCCGTTAAAATATACGTTGGGAAGGGCATTGACATTTTCCAAAAGTTGATTTTAAAAGTTCTCAAATAACAGTGAACGGCCTATAGTAATACTTCTATAGTTTGTTCACGGTAAAGTGAAAACTTTTGAGACCCTAATTACTTTTTTATTTCAGCCATTTTTTTATCCTTTAATGACCTTTTAAAATAAATATTATAATGTAAGTAATAAACCCAGTATGTATATTGCACCGCACTCGGAAGATAACGTATAAGGCTAAAATAAAATATATTTATTGACTATTATTCCAAAAGAGAGAGCTTTTAAAAGTGCTCACTTTACCGTGAATAGCCTATACCACTATAAGGCACCAGCCCGTATGACTGGGTGTTATAGGAAGCCTCAAGCCAGACCTATGTGACTAGTCCGAGAGCCTACTTAACTGTCCTAAGTACTTGTGGGTTTCAGAGTCATTCGATATGAGGCATGTCACAGCACTTTGACATTTGAAATAAATTGCTCACCACTTTTAATGTAAAACGTTCTGAAACTATGAAAACGTGTTTTTCAGCCTCCACGACAGATTAATGGAGCTAAACTATAGGCCTAATAAATGTATTACCAAACGTAGTATATTGCGAGACAGACACGTGGCAGTGAAATATCAGTAATATTAATACACGGTTAGAATTAAATTCCAATCTATTAATATTGGTATCTCATAAATTAGGTTCTACTATTGTTTCTTTTTTCATGAAAATAAAATGTTCCGAATAAACATTATATTCTCACTGTAAAAATCACTTTTTTGTGGCAGTAACTAATTATTTTGTAGTAACTACGAAGGAGTTTTACTGACTATGGAATAAATATTTACTAAGTAATTATATTAAGAAGATATTCTGTATAGATCATTTTTATTTTTTGTCCTGCTATCTAGAGGTACTTACAACATCAGTGCAAAGTTCATAAAACAAGTGGCTTAAATTTTTCTAAAAAGTTGAAAAAAAAAAAAAAAAATTTCCAACGCAACAGTTACTAAAACCAGTTCATAATTATAATTTGACCTGAGTTTATTTGAGTCTTCCGGTGCCATATAACACTTTATACGACACTAGCCACAGAAACGGTCTCATTCTGACAGGAAATTTTACTCTTCCCTGGCAAAAAAAAAAAAAAAAAAATCGTGATATACAATTTACAAAATAATTCCAGCTGCAAAAAAATTGTAACAGCATACAGGACGCTTTCGCAGAAACATTTATAAAGCCTACCGTTAGCCTAGGGCCGAGAACAAAGACGACCATCCTCGAATAAATCAAGCTCTGTAAAATCACAGTGGAATAGCCCGGTTATCTCGGACACTTCGCACGAAAACTGATCATTATGTCTCTTCCCCCCCCCCCCCGCTATGCTTTGAAGGTCAGCTATAATGAATATCAAACACGTCTCTGCTATTCAGAGTCAATTATTCCCGTGCGTGCAGACCGACTGGCAAAAAATAAACGTCTCGTTGCGAGGAAAGGATTTTGTCTCCAGAGAATACGTAATGTATACAGCCCATCAAATATGAGGAGTTGATTCAAGCAAGTATTATTTAAGGTATGCTGTTGGTAAATTGTGTTTTGTGACTTCATACATTCTGTTAAATGTACAACCACAGTTTTGTTGCAGTGCAAATATTAACAAACATGAAAAAATTTTTTAGAAACAGACAATACATACTTGGCCATGAGACGAAAAGTAAAATAATAATTATGTCGTATTAAAGAAACCGATGCTTGGACATTAGTTGGCAAAATATATTCACAGAGTACAACAAGAAAATATTGCTAAGTACAAAGTTGTAAAATTTCTCTGGATATAATTAAAAATATAAAATTACAATTATTAACTCCGTTTTTTACGTCAAACATAATCGACTACGGCATCCAGTCATAGCACACTTATTATATAATTCAGAAATAGCTAGCAATATTATTCAAAAACTTATTTTAAAGAACAAATGTGACACTTTTCAGGCAAAGTACAGTTACTATGTCTGCAGACAACTCTGAAAATGGGAATGACATTAAGAAATGGAGATTTGTATTATAATGCTAACTGCCTAGCAAATATTTGTACAGAATGTTCATATCAAAGTGAGCTCTTTGTAAATAAAATCAGTGCTCCTTAAGAATGGGATGGACTAAAACATTTTTGTGAAAAAGTAGTTTTGTGAGAATACGCGAGTAGTATGATTATGGCAAGTTGGGCATAAGGGATTGGGGAATCGGAGCCGGGGGAGCCGCCATCTTGGATGACCATGACCTTTCACCCCGAACCGTGTGACTTTTGACCTTGACGTTGACCAGGAGGACTTTTGACACCAAAAACCACTAAAAAAAATTTAAAAATTCCAAAAAATTCGAAAAAATCTATTAAAAATTATTTAAAAAATTAATAAAAATTATTAAAAAGATCCTTAGAAATGACACATTTTTGCCAGAAATGCTGACAGGGATGAGCGACCCAGGGTTATAACCAGGTGACCGGGATCAGGACCTATAACCTTTGATCTTTACCTTTGACCTTAAAAATACAAAAATAAAAAAATAAAAACAAAATCACAAGAATTTGAAAGTTCGATTAAAAAGTTAATAAAAAATATATTATTAAAAATTTTTATCAAAAATTGTTTAGAAAAATATTTAAATCTTTTGAAATTTATTTTTATAAAACTTTATTTTAAAGAAATTTTAATTAAAATATATTTAACTCCGGCGACCATTTTTCCCTTTTATACCTCGGAATATCTCTTTTTTTCTAAAAAAAAAATTCTCTTCAAAATTTATTTAAAAAACTTATATTTCCAAAGGTCCCCCCAGCATAACCAATTACTCACCTCTGTTCGACTCCAGCAGACGACTGACTCCCTCGCACCCACTCCCCTCAACCAAACTCATTCCACCATCTTGGTTTTTTTTCGTTTGTCGTTTGTTTACATGCTACTGAAGGCAGCCATCTTTGTTTACATGTAACTGGAGGCTGCCATATTTGTTTTTCGTTTACCATTGTTTACATATTACTGGAGGCCACCATCTTGGTAGGTGACCTCCATATTGGTAGGTGACCGCCATCTTGGTATACATCACTAATCCACAATCTTAGAAGACAATGCTCAATAGCAATTGACCTTTAACCTTGAAAACCAAAATTCAAGAAAAATGCATAGAAGTCAGCAAGCATAATACATTACAGACTACTACCGCCATGTTAGATACAGACTACCTCAACCTTGATTCCATAACCTTGAATAACCTTGATTATCAAAACTCGAGAAAAAATGCATAAAAGTCAGTAAGCACAATACATTACAGACGACTACCGCCATGTTAGATGCAGACTACCTCGACCTTGACCCCCATGACCTTGAACCACCTTGAAAATAAAAACTCGAGAAGAAATACATTAAAGTCGACAAGCATAATACATTATAGACTACTGCCACCATATTAGATGCAGACTGTCTTGACCTTAACACCATGACCTTGAATGACCTAAAAACAAAATTCGAGAAAAAATTTACGTGAAAAGGCAGAAGCTAGTCGAGACGATCCACCTTCCACTCAGCTGCTGTCAAACTAAACCTCTCGGCTTACCTCCCTACTGCTTATAATATACTAGTGTACAAGCCTTATAGCGTCATATTGACTTTGAACCAATCGTACTGCACCATTAATACATTGTGCAGACACCGACCAGCCAATCACCAAGTTACCACGTGATTGCAGCCAACCAATCCCATGCGAGCATTGAGACATCACACACAGGCATGTAAGCAGGCTTTAGATGCTAGTAACTTGATCACATCAGCATGCAGTTATATGTTCAACAGTTTCTTCCAGACAAGTTACCGGCTCACCTATAAATAATGGTCACACTTAAAGCAGACAACTGACTCCTGTTGTCGGACCGACCCCTCACAAGACTGACCCGATTGACCCATTTGGCCCCATTGACCCCATCGACCCCATTGATCCCATCTATCCATAATGACCCCTGATTGTGGTGCTGATTACGGTGCTGCGGTGCTGATTGCGGTGCCAATATCGGTGCTGATTGCAGTGCTAATTGCGGTGCTAATTTTGGTGTTAATTGAGGCACTGTGTTGCTGATTGTAGTGCTGCAGTGCTAATTGAGATGCTGCGATGCTGATTGCGGTGCTGATTTCAGTGGTAAGTACGGTGTGTGTTTTTGTACGTGTGTGTATGTGTAGATCGCAAGTAAAAAAAAATATTCATGCATTTTAAACAAAACTTATATCTAATCGACTCTCGATTATCCGCTTTGCGGCTTGACCGCGGCATATTCAGAAAAATAAAAATAAATTTTGGATATTAACTCAAACACTGCCAGAACGAAGTTATTTTAATAAAACACCCATTTTAACTAATAAAATTCGTAACAGGTACTCTCTGAAAATAACTGTGGAATAAAATATGTTTGTTTATCGATGCAAAAGCACGTAAAATGTGTTCCCGATGGCGTGACGGGCTTCGTTACGTCGCAAGACAGCGGGCTGACAACATCGCAAAACTCGCTAGCCTAGCTGTCGCCTGCCAGGTATAGCCGGAACTCGGCGCGACCACCGCATTCCTCCCGCGTATCGCATTCCCACTGTCAGTGTAAGTTTTATCTCGCCAGTCAGTAGAAACGTACGGTTTTGCTTTTACTCATTTTCAGCCAAAAAATGTCTGCAAAACGTAAACATGTGGTTTTAAATTTACAGCAGAAGCTGGAAATTATTAATAAACTTGACTGAGGAAGTGCAATAAAACAGCTTTCATCTATGTATGGAGTGGGAGAAACAACAATTTGGGATATACGAAACAATAAATCCAAACTTATTGAGTTTGCGAGCAGTGCGGACTCGACAAGTGGATTGGAGAATAGGAAAACGATGAAACTATCGACGTACGCAGAACTAGATAAGTCTATGCTGGAGTGGTTTCAATCATGCAATTTTCTCTGTATGACATGTGATATTATTACCGTGTAGATATCTGTTTGCGAAATTTGTTTCCTACATTAAACACTGTTTTCCACATGCTGAAACAGTCGGCGCTATGCCGCACGCACTGGACAGTGTGGAAGCTGTGTGTGTGTGACTTGGGCGACATACAGTTCGCTTTGCACGTTTTTTTCCCCCGTCTCCGGTGATGATGGGGGGGGGGGGGAGTCCTGTTGCCTAGCAACCAAGTGACGTCAGCCTGCCTTCCCTCTTACGCAACTTCAGATTCCTGTGTCACTCGGCGATAAACACCACAAGCATCCTGTTGCGTTGTATGTATTAACTGTAGCTGCACATTCCTTGTAATGTTCGTGAGAGAACTACCGTGATTACCCGCATATTTTACACATTTTAAATGCTGTTTTGTAAGTTAAAAATCAGGGGTGCATAAATTACGGATTTTTTAAATTTCTTAGTTTGTTAATAAATAATAGGGTACGAAAATTATGCGAGGCCGTAAAATGTGCGAGTAAATCTAGTTGTACGTCAAGGCTAGGCAAGGTTTCTCACTGAAACACCCAGTATTCAGTTACGACCAAACGAAACTTAGTGTTAGGAAAACTGTATTTTTCTCTTTTTCCGGGGCGAACGAATATGTGGGTTTTCTCAGAGTTCTCCCATACCACGAAGATTAATTGTGAATACGAAGGTCTACCCTTTGACCTCTACGACCATGGACCCTCGACCTGCATTATCGTTAACTGGTTGCCGCCAGTGCCGATTCTGCGATCGGGTTATCGCCTATGTTCAAAATGCCCGTCAGCTTGAGAGGGCGGTCCGAACGAAGAGTCCTTTTCACGCGACGACAATCAATTAGGAAGCATGGTGGTGGCCTGCTGTGGTTCTGGAAGCATTTATTGCAAAGGGCTAATAAAGTTTGCCCAAAAAGCGATGAAATATACCGTGCGACATGGATGTATACTGTTGTAAAGCGAAGTTAATAAATAAAATGTTCGCATTTCAGATATTACAAATAGGGCTATATGAGATTGTTTAAAATGAATGAATATTTTTCTTTACTTGCGATCTACACATCCTCACTCACCACCACAATCAGCACCGCAATTACCACCACAATTAGCACCGCAATCAGCACTGCAGCCCCGCAATAAGCACCACAATCAGGGGTCATTATGGGTCAATGGAATCGATGGGGTCAATGGGGCCAATGAGACCAATTGGGTCAATTGGGCGAATGGGGTCAGTCTTGTGAGGGGTCGGTCCGACAACAGCAGACAGTTGTCTACTATAAGTGTGACAATGATTTATAAGTGAGCGAAGAATTTGTATGGAAGAAACTGTTGAACATATAACTGCATGCTAAAAGGCACAGCCTACCTACCTGTGTGTGATGTCTCAATGCTCGCATGTGATTGGTTGGCTGCAATCACGTGGCAACTTGGTGATTGGCCTGTCGGTGTCTGCACAATGTATTAATGGTGCAGTATGATTGGTTCAAAGTCAATATGACGCTATAAGGCTTGCACACTTGTAGATAATAAGCAGTAGGGAGGTGAGCCGAGAGGTTTTGTTTGAACGGCAGCTGAGTGGAAGGTGGATCGTCTCGACTAGCTTCTGCGTCTTCACAGAAATTTTTTCCCGAGTTTTTGTTTTTAGTTCATTCAAGTTCATGGTGTTAAGGTCAAAGCAGTCTGCATCTAATATGGTGGCTTGTTGACTTTTATGTATTTTTCTCGAGTTTTTATTTTTAATATCATGGGTTCAAGGTCGATGTAGTCTGCATCTAACATGGTGGTAGTAGTCTGTAAAGTATTATGCTTGCTGACGATGATTCATTTTTCTAGAATTTGGGTTTTCAAGGTCATTCAAGGTCATGGTGTCAAGGTTGAGGTAGTCTACATCTTACATGGCGGTAGTAGTCTGTAATATATTATTCTTGCTGACTTCTATGCATTTTTCTGGAATTTTAGTTTTCAAGGTTAAAGGTCAATTGCTATTGAGCATTGTCTTCTATGATTGTGGATTGGTGATGTATACCAAGATGATGGTCACCTATTTATACGACAGTCGCCTACCAAGATGGTGGGCTCAAGTAATGCATAAACAAATGGCAAATGAAAAACAAATAAGGCAGCGTCCAGTAACGTATAAACAAAGATGGCTACCTTCAGTAGCATGTAAACAAATCACGAACGAAAAAATCAAGATGGCAGAATGAGTATAGCTGAAGCGAGTAATTGGTTGTGCTGCGGGACCTTCAGAAATGTAAGTTTTTGAAATAAATATTTTTAAGGAAATTTTTTTTAGAGAAAAAGGGAAATTCCGACGGAAAAAAGGGGAAAATGGCAGCCGGAGTTAAAGACTTCTTAATTAAGAAATTTTTAAATTATAATTGTATAAAATAAATTTAAACCGATTATTTTTTAAAAAATTTAATATTAAATTTTTTATAAATTTTTAATCTATTTTAAATTTCTTTATGATTTTTTAATATTTTTTTAGATTTTTTTCGGGATTTTGCATTTTCAAGGACAATGGTCAGGGTCAAAGGTCATAGGTCCTGATTATGGTCACCCATGTCTGACGTTGGGTTGCTCATCCCTGTCATAATTTCTTAAAAAAATGGGTTATTTCTTAAAAATTTTGTATTAGTTTTTGAATAATTTTTAAAAAATTTTATTGATAAATTTTTCCGTCATTTTTCGAGTTTTTTTTTCGGATTATTTTGAGGATTTTTGGAATTTTTAAAGATATTTTAGTGTTTTTTGGGGTCAAAAGTCCTCGGGGTCAAGTTCAATATCAATGGTCACATGGGTCGGGGTGAAAGGTCAAGGTCATCCAAGATGGTGGTCGGGTAACGTAACAAGATAGCGGCTCCTATGGCTTCGGCTCCGATTCCCCAATCCCTTATGCCAAACTCGCCATAATCATACTACTTACGCGTATCTAGGTAAATAAATTAGCTGTAAATATGACTTTTGTCAGAAAAGATAAAAAACAAATATCTTAGCCCCTTATTTTTTTACTTTTTCATATTAAGTGAATTCTCGGAAAAAAAAAATTCGTGGAAATGGTCAAATAATGCATTTTTAAAGCTTGTGTAAGCAGGTTCCTTAAGCGGAAAGAGAAAAGTACAAAGATAGGGGCGTAGTTTAATCTGTGGGGTTCCATCGCGTATAATAAAACCCCACTGTTACAGTTCTAATTTGCATAGTATTATATTAATAAATGCGTATGGGGGTGGACCCAGAGTGACGGGCTTCCCAGTTGGGACACGTAGATGCCCGTCATCACTGTACATGACATGGAGCGATGCTGGAATGCAAGGGCGGGGAAGTGGGAGTGCCCCGATAAAGCTCGCCGACAAGCGGCATCGTCCAGCACGATTCCCACATGCGAGGGTCAGGGAGTGAACACGCCGGGGATCGAACCCGAATCGCCGTGGTGGGAGGCGAGTGCGCTAGCCAGTGCGTCACAGCTGCCCCAAGTTTGCACGGTACAGCGTTACGAAGGAAACACGTTTCCTAGCTTCTTGACCTTGGACGCGCAGCTTCATCCCACTATCAAGCATAACAATTTTATGTATGAACTGTGTATTGCGAGTATACCATTTAAATTTATTGCAAATGTAACTATAGTGTTTAGCGTTGTAATTATTAAAGTTGGAATTTACATATAGGAACATAGCATTTAGGTTGCTTACAACTTGTCGTTATAACATTACTGATGACTATGGTAACGTTACGGCGGCAGGGGCCACGGTTGTCTAGACGAACCGGGCTCGATTCCCGGCGGGCTCACCCCCGGATTTTCGCATGTGAGAATCGTGCCAGACGATGTGGCTGCTCGTAGGGTTTTCTCGGGGATCTCCCTTTCACCACGCCCTTACTTTCGATCACTGCCTCATTCTCACCTCGCTTCACCCTCATCGGTTCTCACGATCAAAACAACCACCCATAGGCCTACCTCTTCACTAATTACGGCGCTTCCGACAAAATAAAGACAGAAGTAAATCTTAACCAGTGATTTTACAGGTACTGTACTGTGTGTTTATTGTGGTGTGGTGTGAGGTTACACAACTGTTGTTGGGTGGTAGTCTTGAGAAGCGTAATACTGCCCATACACATTATGTATGGAACACATAAAATACATAAATATAAGGGTCTACGACCTACTGAATTAATGGTGTCAAGTTATTTACAGAACAGTCATCAAAGAAGAAGGATGAACTACCAATACCAGAATTTACCCTTAATTTCTATTTTGACTTCAACATATCAATACGTTTCAGAAGAGGTCTGCATAAATTTCCTTACGCAATAAGTAGATAAAATTACCTGAAATAATGGACTATAAATTTATCCAATATCCTTTTGAGAAAGATCATTTACTAAAAATCTTGTTAAAAATTACACAACATACCCTTGGAACAAGACATAAATTATGATTAACAGGAATAGAACACTTTAAACTACACGTAGGACAATGGGTTATCCTGACTCCTCCACAGAACATGGACATTTAGAATAGATCATCATTGGAAAATTCAAATTATTGTAGTTGTACTCTATAAATTCTTAAGATGATCTTGTTATAGTTCATGTCAGATTCGACTAGTCAGTTGGGAGAACTAGACCTCTTTAAGATCCCTGCCTCTGGGCTTAAATCATTAAGGTTGAACAAACATCTAAAGTTGTGTGAAGAAATAACTTGACATACCTACAATATAAATCAAACACTTAGAAGATGATGGTTAATGTGGTGGACATAAGATTAATAAAATTCAGTTTACAATCTGCAACAACCAATGGCTTCGGTTCCATTTCTGGAGAATCTTGCAGTTCACTATAAGAAAATGACAAACAAGAGCTGAGAAGGCCTCTTATTACATGCCTGCTCTTTCTTGCTGACTGTTCTCTCTCTTCAAACTATCTAACCTTAAGTAGGACTAGACATTTCAGTAAAATTATACAAACTATATGCCCTGGAAAAGATTCTGAGTTCAGTTATCGCTTTTGCAAGAGAGAGTTTCTTTCCCTTTGTTAGAAAATCAATTATTGAGACCAAAATTTTGAAGGTGGTCTTAGTCATCTAGACTGTCTAACACATATAAGATAGAAAACTTATGGAAATTAAATGTAAACTGTTTGAAATTTCTCCAAGCATATGTCAAATATGATTTCTATACATTATAATCAAATATTTTTAATTCCCTGCTAAGAGGAAACGTTTATAATTACCATCTCTTTTAACCTTTAAAGCGAATTGAAATAAAATATTATATTGTTAACAGGTAAATATACAAAGCAAAATATAAACGAAACATAAATTTGTGATTTGGAGGATAAACTTAAATAGACACTGAGGAATATGAAAATGTTATTAAATAAACAGATTTAAATGTAAATATAGTTAATAAACAATAATTTAGAAAAAAAATAATTATGGGAGAATATAGGACTTCTGCAGTCCTACTACAGACTGCCCTACTAAGGTTTCATATGAAACACACAGTGAAGGCATGAAAACACAAAATAATTAATCAAGCAAGAAAATATTATAATTGAAAAGAAATGACTTACAGGTGCCTTTAAACACTAAACAACTTGATTTATAACATTGGTTACAATATTGCTATGTTAGTTTTCTTGAGGTGATAAACAGAAATCAGTGAACACATGCAAACAAATATCTCCGCGAAAATCAATACACATAAATAATATAAACGGAGAAAATAAATCCGTACATAAAACAATAATGCACATTACAAGTTCAAAGAAATAATTTGAATAAGTATTCAACCAATAAACATTAATATTTTTTAAGGGCGCTGCAAACACATTGGATGTTCGCAAGCGAATCACGTGTCTCTACAAGGAGCATGTGATGAAGCGGTCGGGCGGACGTTGATAAAAGGATCTCGTTCAGGCGTCAGCCATTTTATTTCCGTACTTGTAGACTGGTACCCGATGCACCACACGTCGTCGCCGGAACGTCGTTTTCCTTGGTATAAAATGCAAGTAACGTACTTTAACTAAGAAGAAGTTTATTACACAGTTTTGTACGTTCAGTGCTTTGTACCACTACTGTACAAGAATTTCATACAATTCGGGGTAGAACATAATTATTTAACATCAAATAGCCTACAATACATTTCGGATCTCAGAATTCATGCATTATATTTCATTGTAAAAAATAATGGGGAATTCCTTGCAACAAGTGCTACACCTGAAATTTAAAAAATATACTACCCCTAAAGGATCTATTAAAAATACCTATTCTTATCTATTATCCGTTTATAATTAATTTTACAACCCTTAAAAAGGCATGCCTTCTCACACATCACAATAGTGAAAGAATAACTGGTTACAAAAGTGTTTAGATAACGAGGCTCGTTCAAAATTGGAAATCATAACGTATGCACAAGCCGCATTCGATATTAATCAATAACCCAAAGATTTTAGTGAATGGGCAGATTCAAAATCGTAATCAGTCAGCAGGAAATGTAAGAAAGCAGAAATGTTGTTCAGCTGGTTCAAACCAAACATTACCAACAGATAAAAGGAGATGAATTCCTTTCTGAATTTGCAAACTCTTATTGTTACAAGATAAGTAAATCTATTAGGAAAACCATGCAAAAAGTTCCATTCAAATCCAACTCCATTTATTTGACTCATGTGCAAACAACTGCGACCAAACAGTGATGCGTGTCTCGCTCGTGGTTACCAAGCCTTCGCAAAAAGACTTACCATACAGGGCCAAATTTTATTATACAGACTCTAAAGCTTATAGAGCGTACTTACATGTGTATTTCCAACTAATTTAAAGCCTCATAAAATATGCTTCCTATGTAGATATCTCAGCTACACACACATACACACACACACTTGTTTATTAAAACTTACGAAACTGATAAAAATTACACACGTCAATTAAATAATGTCCCTAAAGTACATAATGGGACACGCATTTCATTTATTTAACTCCACGCTGATTATTAAAAATTTAGGAGAAGGAGATCTCTAGGTAAGCTGCAACTTCCCCATTAAAATGACGCATTGCATAGGCACATACAAACATATTATAACAACTATCGTGGAAAATATCAATACAGACGGCTTCCTATATACAAGCCCCATGAACACTAACATTGAATTTATAAAGCGAAATCCATTTGCTATTTTCAAACTAGCTTGTATGATCTTAGATTATGAGCAAATTAATTTAACTTCCAGCAAGTCGCGGTGTCAAGCAAAACCTAAAATCAGGAAATCCAACTCAACAACATACCAAAGCCTGGGAGACTGGGCAAAGTTAGGCTTATAACCAAACACGGATTTTTCCTTAAAACCAAACTTCAATTTAGAATAAATGGCCCACAAAATCACCGAAACAATTCCAGCATTACATTCTTACCAATGTCAGCTAACTGTTGCTCCACTCCACGACTTACCAATTTCAGGTGTTGCAGTCATCTTGAACATTGCTCAGGTCTTAGCAATCTGCAATTGTCGTGGCTTCCTCACACACTACGAACCTAAATTCGTACAATGGCCCAGATGAGCCAATGCGGCAAACACATAGTATTGCAGAAGGCCTACAGATGTTACACAAGCAAAGTTCGCCGAAGTAATAAAAGCGAGAGCAAATGCGCAAGGTCTTAAATAAATTCAATAAAGCAATATGGCGCAGGTAGAGCATGGGAAAGAAGGAGAAAGCGAAGGTAGGAAAAAGGAAGGGGTACCCAAGTCGGCAAGGATATTGTAGCCAGGCACGAAGCGAAAGTTCTTAAAGTCGACACTAGCGCCACCAAGGCAATGCCAGCGCTAGCGGCACAGCTTTAAACCTTACTTTTTCACCAGAGGCATTTTGTAAAGTTCAGGGAAAAGTTCTATCATCATATCAGGTATGCGAATTCCTGAAGATGTGATTCGCTCACATAAAAATGTAATCACTGTAATTTTGTCATCTTAAAATTAAAGCTCTTATCTCTCTTCATAATCACTATAAAATATGCAGTTCAAATAGTATGAAGTTCTTATCTTCTATTGAAATTTACAATAATTATTCTTCTCATGTCCATGTCGTAGAAGTAGTCAGGATTTGATGTAAAATATTCATCTGGAAGATAATCCCCAAACATAACGACAAATCTATAAATTCATATGTCAGAAAACCCTAGGAAAAAAAAGTGGGCAATGAGAGCTGTATGCTCAAATCCCTAACACAGCATCTATAACAAAACGCCGATGCTCAATATAATTTCAATGGGAACAAACATTAATACCCTTAATTACTATTCACTAAAATGCTAAAATAATTATCACGAAACAAATATGAAAGGTTAAATAAAAAAATGTATATAATTAATGCGAGACAATAAAATACAACTATGTTTTTTTACTAAAATGCCGAAAGGAAAAGGCGAGACGACCAGCAAGAGATAGCGACGGGGGAAGAAGATCAAATTACCAAGATATCACGTATCATTTCATATAACCACAACTGGTGAGTACAATTTCAACGACCAACGTGTTTGAGGAGAGTGTAATTTCGTGTTGTGAGATAGGGAGAAAAATGTGTTTTGGCGCAGTTTGTTGTTATAATTTATGCCTACCCCATTCTTAATAAAGCCGTTATTACAGTGTAGATGCCCATATCAGCTCTTCATTTATGGTAATATTTAATTTTCTATTTATCATATAGGGCGAGCATCTATATTCCCAATGGCGATGTACTGTGCGGTCTTTAGGGTTATTTACAGCACATATTTAAGAGCGTCGTAAATCGGCTTAACATTTCACATAACCCTAACATTACACATAACAAGACACATAAACAAGATACCCTTAGAAACATGACATAGACATTTGAATAATATGAAACCACAATACAATACAATAACAGTAGCTGAATTCAATTTAGCGTGACTCTTGAAGGAACCATATAGCAACAGTAATTATTCAAATCGCAATTACGTTGGTGTTCCTACTCCCTGACAAACAATGACTTGTACTAGTCCACTTGTAATGCTGAAGGTACATACATACATAACCGTAGATGGTCCACTGGTTTACCTGCTGAGCTTTCTGTAGGGTCTAAGCTGGGTAATATTAAACCTGCCAATTACATTACCTTGCAAGTCGTATAGAATGTAGCAATTATTTCTGACCATCCCAGTGAAACGATATTGACCTTCTAACATCAAGAATAATTTGCGGGTTACGCGTTCCCAAAAATAACTTATAGGAATTGTCATTCTTAAAACTAAATCATTCAATTTAAACTGATGAAGTTCACTAAATTTATGCTTTTTCTTACGGGTCTCTGCAGGGGTATATAGCATCTTGGATACTAAATATCCTATCTCCTGTCCTATCTTAGCTTGATCTCCGCTTGCCATGGATACATCTAATTGTGGAAGTACATCTCTCAAAAACATGTCTGAACGCTGACCAGTTCTTTAGTCAGTTGAGACAAACTACACCTTAACTTTATGTGTGGCAAGATGAAGAAAATTTTCTCATCTTGAATGAGACATTGCATTTTACGGGTTTTGATAAGCATGCAGAGGTGGCCAAGGTGGTAAAAACAAATCTCACGACTTGCCATACTGGAGTTTCCTCTCCTCTCCTCTGCAGTATTCACTTTTCTTGCCCCTGCAGACTTCTATCTTCAGGAGCTGTGAACAATACCACACCAGTTATTGAAGTAAGGTACTATTTCCAGTTGGTGAGTAGAGCTCTTGTTGTACTCGCCTCATGTCATGATGATTGTAGCTGTTGTATACTTCAGCTATGTTGATTGTCTCATGAATATTCAATGATCTACTCATTATTTGCATGTGCAAGAGAGCAACATATTTGTAAACAATGTTCATAAGTATTGATCTTTTTGGTTGCACCATTTTGCATTTGACCAGCAACACAGTTTCAGGACAGTTTTGGTGCTTGGAATTGTTTCTGCATTGTGTACTATGTACATGTTTTGTTCAGATTTGACTTACTTCCACTGAATTTAAGGTAGGAACTTGTGTGATTAATAGATTTTTGCATCTATTGCCTGTCACTCCTTGAATTTTCACCTTCATTTGATTGACTTGAATCTTGAGTCAGTGTCAATATTTACTGATTCTGTGTGAGATCCCTCAACAGTCACAACGTGATTTACCTCAACCATGATGAGGTTACGTGTGACTGATGCTGCAGTAGCTTGAGAAGTAGCTACTACATTTTGATCCACACATTTTTGTTTACTCATTACATCAATGCTACTATTGTTCTGAGAGGTAGACACAGTCTGCATTATTTAATTTCGAGTAGCAGTTTAAGAGGATAAATTATCGTACATGTTTAGACAGGATGAATTGAAATTTCGATTTTGTGTGGCAAGCTCGGTTCTCTCACTAACAATATAATTTATGTGAGCGCGGATTTAGGTTTTCACCCCTCAGCGAGTGTTGACACTTGTGATGTAGTCTGTGGGGCAATCTGAGTTTCCAAATTTTTTAGATACTGACTGAGCTGTTCGAGTTCTGCTGGTGTAGGTGTAATCATACGAGTGGCAGGTACGGTATTTACCATGTTGCTTTCAGTGGGTGTCATAGCCTGTGAATCCAGGTCGGCCATTTTGCTAACTTTCATGTAAGCGAAATTCATCATTGTTTCGTTTCAAAATTTTCGAAATTTTTGCGAAACATGGCTGACACGTTGGGCGCCAATTTTTCTATATGCATTGGCGACCAAAGTGTTTAACATTGACCTTACATTTAATGTCACGTGGTTCTTGGTTTTCTGTATAAAATCGGCCATCGTGTTCGGCGCCAGATTATGTACCGTGCCTTTTTATGCGGTGTGGTGTGAGCTTACACAAATTTTCTTGGGTAGTAGTATTGTGATGCATAATGCTTCTCATCCACACTGTATAGAACACATAAAGTGCATAAATATGGTGCCTGCCACCTACTGAATTAATGGTGTCCAGTTATTTATAGATCAGTCATCAAAGAAGAAGGATTAACTACCAATCCCAGAATTTACCCTTTATTTCTATTTTACCTTCAACATGTCAATACATTTTAGAAGATATCTGCATAAATTTCCTTATACAATAAGTAGATAAAATTACCTGAAATAATCGACTATAACTTTATCCAATACCTTTTTAAGAACGTTCATTTACTAAAAATATTAATGGAATGTAAGTGATATGGAACAAAGATAAAAATGACACAAAATACCCTTGGAACTACAAGAAACAAATTATAATTAACGGAAATAGAACACTTTAAACTACATGTAGGGCACTGCGTTATCCTGACTCCTCCACAGAACATGGACATTTAGAATAGACCATTATTGGAGAATTCAAATTATTGTAATTGTACTCTATGAATTCTTAAGATGATTTCGTTATAGTTCATGCCAGATTAAACTAGTCGGTTGGGAGAACTTCCCCTCCCATCGCGCTTGCGCGGTTTGGTGTCAGTTGGTTATGTGTTGTATCATTTAGAAGTGGTACTGTGTCCGTCCTGAACGTAGAATTGGTTGCTTAAAATGTCATACATTTATTCGCACGTGGAATAGGCAGATATATTGTACGATCATGGTTTCTGCGATGGTAATGCGCCTTGTTACGAATTAGCTTTTAAGTTAATTCATACCTGAATAATGAGAAATGGTTAGGTAGAGCACAAAAGTATAAGATAGGGTTTATTGAACATAAGGATTATATAATAACTATCTACTTGACTATTGATCGGGGGAGCTTAAATGACCAATATGGTAATTAATTGTAATAAGTTTTATCACTACACGCCACTACTGTTACAATCTAATTCGAAAGTTCCCGCATTGTTCATGTTGTCGGAGGCTGATTCTAGGAGGCAGTTAATGACGGCCGGACATACACATCTCCACGTTTTCTTGGTTCCGCTGCCCCAATGACAAAAGATCCCGCTCCCACTGTTATGTTGGCGTATATCGGGGGCGTTGTTGAATATTTTCAGCCCCGATTACTAGCCGATGGAGGGGGTTTCTGCAACTGTATTTCGCAATGTGTTATTGGAATCACGCTAGTGCCCTGGTTCAATGTGTAAAGGTGTGATCAGGCAGGCCGTTCAGATAAGGACTGATCGCTTCATAACAGCCTGCTGTTGCTGAAGAATATCGTCGGCGTTTTTCTACACGTCGAATTACAGATCGTAGAGTGTTTCGCAAAGTGTTCAACGCGATACGTGAAAGTGGTGAGTTCCAGTTTGCAAATATTACATCAGAACGATGCCGTGAACATGATCAGTAGCATGACGAACGCATTCTCGACATGTTTCAGCGCAACCATACAACTAGCACGCTTAGACTTTCAGAACATCTCAGCATTTGAAGAACACTGCATTATGAGAGCCTGTATGTGCCATTTTAAACCTCAGCCTGTGTAACATCTTCACATAGGGGAGAGTGCTATTCTCCTCGAGTTCTGTCACTGATTAATTGACTGTCGTGAAGTGCTTCCTACATTGCTGTTTGCTGATGAAGCCACATTTAACTGGGATGGGGTCAACAATACGTGTAACAGCCATTGATGGTCGCGAAGAATCCACAAACTCGGCTCTCAAGACCTCGCTGTTAAGAGCCGTCCAAATCTCTTCTCCCCCCTCTCTCTCCACCCCTCTCCACCCTCTCTCTCTCTCTCTCTCTCTCTCTCTCTCTCTCTCTCTCTCTCTCTCTCTCTCTCTCTCTCTCTCTCTCTCTCTCTAAAGCCACATGGATGGCTATGTACTTTCAGCATGACGGAGATACTCAGCTTTCTACCAGACATATGGAACTATTTTTTGACCGTATGTTCCCTAATAGGTGGACTGGTCGTGGTAGTCCCATTACTGTCCACCATGATCTCCTGACCAAACACCATTAAACTTTTGGTTTGTGGGATTGGATGAAAAGTGAAGTATACATACAAAAGGTCGCTGCACGTATTGAACTGCTAACTAGCATTATGAATTCTGTCGCCCAACTAAATGAATATGCAGATGTACTCCGGCAAGCGACACGCAGCGCTCTCATAAGAGCAGAACAATGTGTTCCAGTAAGCGGAGGAGTTTTCAAAAAATTAGTTAAAACTTTGGCTTATTCTTTACAGTAAAAGGTAATCATTAAAATATTTCTACGTTGGATATCATTTGGGATATGACGCATATGCATATATACTTTATTTTTCTTAAAATAACATCTCCATTCGCTTACCGGAATAATGACCTTTCTTTCTGGGACATCCTGCATACTAAAAGGTGGTTTAAAGCAACTGGTTTTCCATTCCCGTTATGGATCTTTTTAAATGTGCGATTAAAACATCTCGTCGCCGACTCTAACAAACAAACGAAAGAAGTAATCGAACATTCCGGCATCCGCTTAGAGTGGTTTTGCAAAACCATGATAAAATGGAAATCATAATATAAATGCGATGAAGTTTTTCAATATTGTTTTGGTCTGGCGGTCCTTAAAATAATCAGTAGAATATACTGATACTAGTGAAGCAGATTCAACAAATCTATAATCAAATTCGCCGATTTGCAGCAGTTTTGTAAGTTACAGTTTAGAGTATCTAACTGTATAATTTTGATAATAAGACTAACATAATTACTTAACTGATTAATGTAATAAGATATTGAGTTATAGTTTATTATTTATACTGTGGACTCTCATTTAGTGAGTAATGACACACTATGAAATACACACATATATTGTAAGGTTTTAAATAAATAAGGAAATTTAATTTATATATTTAATATTTAATTTAAAAAAGTTGACCGTCCCTAACGAAGCTGGCCTCACCCAGACACGTGAAATTATATATATATATATATATATATATATATATATATATATATACACACACACACACACACACACCTTGGGAATTCCCCAGCGCCTGCATGTAACGTAAAATGTAACAAACACATTGTGATTGAAATGCATGGTAGTAGTAGGGCATAGTTCCTTCTGGGAAAGGATTCCAGGATTCGGACTCGGGGCCTCTGGCCGCCATGTTGGATTCCGCCATATTTGTAACAGTACACCGCCATCTTGAACTGCCCTTTTTGTAGCCAGTACACCACCATCTTGTTACTCACTTTCATCCGACTGCCATATTGGTAAATAGTATGTTGTTTTTTCATGCTCTTGCATTCCGAGGGTATTTCTCCGAGTGCTCCCACCTTATTTCTCTATCGCATTCTCTCTTTCTCTTTTTTCATTTGTCTCTTACCTTCGTTCGACCAATTACACAAATTCTTTCGACCCCACCAGGTGGCAGCCATATTTGTTTACGTTTTTAGTATAGGTGGCACTAATTAGTCGAGTTCGCCAATCTCTCTGATTGGCTAATTTCTAACTTTCGTTCGACCCCCCTCCATATTGGTTTTACATTTTATTCACATAGGTAGTCTCGATTATGCCGCCTGCTATCGGCCTGTACCAAATGTTGACTTTGACTATTTCTGCAAAATACAAAACTGCCATACATTTTTTTATTTTATTCTTAAATGTGAGTATTTTTTATTTAAAATATTTCTAATATAGTGGGGAGGGTTTTTTTAAAAATAAAACACAGTTTTTTACACAAAATTTATTGTAAACATAATAAAATATACATAATACGCAAAAAAAACTTTTATTTATCTTCAAGTAGGACAATTTCGTGTCTAGTCAAAGACAGTAGCGTCAAGGTCCAAAGATTAGGTACATCATTTGTGCAGCAGCTGTGCGTTCTTCAGTGCACAGGTAAACTCAGGTTCTGACCTGTTGCAGACATGCCGGTGTTGGTCGTTGTAAAGTTTCGCCAGCTTGCACAGCGAAGGACAGCCATACTCGCACTGCATAGCAATGATTTCAGCTTCGTTTTTTTTGCACGAGTCGCTAAGCCATTTCTTCTGCTCGGGCCCTGCTATGTAAACCAGTCCTTGCGGATACTGCATCAGCAAGCCGGGCAGCACATTTCCCACTTGGTGGTACGGAATCTTGCCTTCGTCCCCCTCCAGTCAAAGGTGGTACTTGGTCAGCCAGTCGTTCGTCTTCTTGCTTTTCTCGTCCAAGAGTTTCCACGAATAACGGGGCGGAAGGAGCATGTGCGCATCTTACCACCGTCGTTGTAGTACACTGCGATCTCTTTGAGCATGTAGTTGTTCTGGCTCTGGAAGCCTTGCAGATTACAGTACATATTGCTGCTGTCTATGCTTGAAATCGACTAACGGTTCTAGTATTGGAGAAGTTATATTTATCTATTCTCAGCTCTGCTCACAACAGTATACTGTCTCGGCAATTGTACGATACAAGCCGGTCATGAAGTATCAGGCAGAGTGCGTATGTGTTGGCAGAAATACTCCCATGTGTAGTGAAATCGATCCTGCAGTCGATTACATTGGAGGTACTAGGCTCATCATGTTTACTCACATTGAATACCATGAGTGGAGCCAGTCTCTTGAAAGTATCAGGTCTCAGTATTACAGATTAGGTTCATCCATAATATTATGATTAGAATTAAACGTACATCTGTTATGCCAGCAGGTAATGTCCATTTTCAAAGTTTGTGTTCAAATCCACATATGGGTAGCTTTCACTATTCAAATATATTTTCACATTTTCTATTTGGTACACATCGAACTGCGAATGGCTCAATTTCACATTGTGTTGTCTTCCAGTCTGTAGTACAATGATGATATACCTATGTTTCTCAGAAGCAAAACTGGATTTCACCATCCAGTTGAAGCACTGGCTTGCCGGCGATCAGGGGTATGTTTCGAGACTCCACACTTGAAAGCGACATCGATGATTTTGCCATCTTCCACATTCTTCAACATTTTGATGCATTATGCAGTGCTCAACTGCACATGAGGCCGCATCCATTCGATAGAGTGTAGTTTCAATTACACTGCCTCCAGGTTTTCTCCCATTCCCATTACAGTGTCCACGTGTGTATTGGCTAGGATCAGCACCCGTATCCTGCTTCGAATTGAAAACAGTTCGTTTGTAGTCTTCGGCAAATCCCAATAGCATTGAGAGTGGAACACATGCTTCGAACTTACCTCTAGGTAAGATAATTTTTGATCGTTGAGCTTATGCCCGCATCTTGCGACTGGTCCACCACAATACCATTGAGCAAATACGTGATGCGATCGATCAGGTGAAGAATTCCATTACTCATTATTTTCGTCGATGCCGGGTTGGGCCCATTTTCTTTCATTAGAGACTTTCTGATTTGCAGGACAGACTGGCAAGGAAGAGTGCAGATATCCTGGTGTTGGACCACTATCCGAACTTCCGATGATAGTATGTATGGGCCGATCAGGAAAGGCTAGTATGAATGAAGTTCCACCTTTGTTATGCTATCTTCGAAAATGGCTGGCCTTTCGATGTTTAGAAAATCTCCCATGTCGATCGACCTCGTAGCCAAGACTGCAGAGGAAAACCTCTTTATCACGTGTTAACTACTTGGAGACCTGTGATGTACTGATTGTAGGTTTTGCTTGACACATTCTTGTATAGCCTCTGGTCGCCGTAAATCTTATTCCCCTCTCCTCAAGTGCAAGCACTAAGTGATTTCTTCATTTCGAAAGTTCACCAACTTTCCATGCTGGTTGACAACTGTCACTACCACATCGCGTGCTCTCTTCGCGACGACTGGAACATAAATAATGTTTTGTGGTATCACGACCAGTTTATAAGCTGGAGGAACCATCGGTGCAAACTTGTGCATCATATTGCTCGGCCGGCCACTGAGGTATGCACCACTCGCCAAATTGCTGTTTATTCGTATCACATTAACCAGCAAGATGTTTACAGGCTGCAACGACATGTATGTTTTTCCAGCTTCATATATGCATGGCTCAAACCCCAGTATCGGTACGATGGAATATGATTTCGTAAAGTCGATAACTTCGCTGCTTCTGCTGATGCTCTTCAGAATATTGGGATTCCCACGTAGTTCGAATTCTGTATCGGGAGACAGCGAATCTTCGATGTACCTTGCAATGTCGTCTAATTTGTAAGAACCTATGGGCAGCGACACCTCATGGGAATCATTGCCCCTTTACACAAGATATATCTTGTAGTTTTTTTCATCAATGTTCGGTATCGCATTGTAGGTTTGAAAATCGACCAAACCTATGCTCCATTCCCCCTCCAGGTCGAGTGGTGGAAATGTACAGCACGCAGCTCGGAGTTACGGCCTGTCAAGGTAAGCGTTATCGACATAACTGATAGTTTCCTCACTGTGTATAGCTATTTTATACAATTACTTGTACGAACGAACTAGAAAGCAAAAACACAAATGTCCACAGTTCCATGTGTTAGGCAGCTGCTCAATGTCGTAGTTGTAGGTCAGTTTGCAATTTTTCAGGTACAGTCACGGTCTGGGTGGAGGACATAAATTACCATAATGGTCATAATAGTCTACATATTTGTCACAGTTGACATAAGTTACCCAGTATGTACTGGGCCCAGCTGTTGTGTACAGATTAGTTATGGCACATTCTTCTCTCTTAGGTTTGTGGGGAAATCATCTCTCATAAACACTACTCTAAGATTAAGTATATTCAGTTTGTGTGCATACAGTTCTTAATCTATGTTCGTGAGAGGCCGTTTCGGTAGAAATTTCATTATCACTTCCTCCTGCTGCTTCGCTTTTGTACACTTCCACGCCCTACAGGGTATGGCTTTAGGTAGAGATCTTGACCGTCTTTTTACCCATAGCAATTGCTTCCATGTTTGCATTACATCTTTGGGCCTCTGACAAGTGCTTCTGTTCGTTCGATGTTGTGTTGGCAGCTCGGACGATACCACTAGTGGCTCCGATTAGACCCCCTAGGGCTCTGAGTGCAGGCAAAAGCAATGGAAAAAATCCGCTGCTAGAAGTTTTCTTGGACTTGCATGCTTTTCTTCCCATATTCACCACTTTTAGTTTCACTTGCGCCTTCCGCTTGCTTTTGCACCCATGCCCACTTTCACCTTGGCCTTCATCATGTTGGAAACACCCCAAGCTCCTATTTTTCTCCAAGTCCGGTGTCTGATGAATTTCTTATTTCGTCTGCCTTCTGTGCAAGTATCTTGTCTGCATGGTGTATGGCTTACAGATCCTTGTGCTTGGCATAGGCAATGTCGCATTGTTTACCCACCTCGTCCAGTGTATTGATGCCTGTATCACCACGTGACAGCCTTTTGGCTAGCTTGGTTACTGGTCCACAGAACTTGTATCCAGAAATGTGCAACTGGAACGGTATACTGTTTATCAGCATATCGACAACCCTGATTCCATCTATGGTCTTACCTCATCGAGACATCACGGTTAACTGAGTGAGAAAAGTATAAATACACTCCTTTTATACATTTTTGTTTCAATATCATTCTAGACTTTGAACAGTACAGACATATATTCAAATGTGTCATTTCAGTGCGATTTCTGTCAGAGGCAGTTTACCCGGAGTGATAATTTGAAGAGAAATTCTAAAATGTGCTAAATGTCTTCAAGAAGTTTGTTTATGTTACCTCCTCCACCACCACCGCATCATCCTCCTCCTCCTTCGCCTCCTCCTACTCCGATGTGTGATATAAACCAAGTAGAAGAAAACAGTTCACAGATCGTCAAGCTAGATGTTACTCTACTTAAATGCAATCATGTTGAAAATGAAGATAATTTCCATGAATAGCGACATGGAAGCCTATTTTCGAATACAGTGAGGTGCATCAACGCAGGACCACCGGGTTGAGCCAGCTGGAAGAAGAGAATGGCCTTTCGCTTCGAGAATGTATACCTGCATTCTAAATCACTCCAGCAACCGAAATACCGACAATTGGCACGAGTACTGCAGACTGTGGAAGGCTTGGGCTATTTCTCCTTCAGCAATACCAAGCAGTTGTACCCCCAAACAAAGCAATTCGAAACTATATTTGTCTGTGATGTCACTGTCTGCGAGAAACAAACTTGCATTCAAGAATACTTTAGCATGGAGCGGCACGTGCATGTGGACTGCATGTACCTTGGCCAGACTTATTCGGGCATACCCAAACTGCCTTGTGACCACACAAACATGTTGGTGCTGTTTTGCATGGATGATACGAATTTACATCATGTTTATGATGACCATGTCAATGCAGACATGACTCTATCAGATTTAAAATATATATGTTCCCTATGCTGGAAAGACAAGTACAGATTTCTGGTGATTGTAAAAGACTGGCCTCTATATAATGACAGGTACCAATGTGGATTCGATCAGTTCATCGTTGACCATCGAGAATGAGTTACAGCATATCGAAATTTGGGAAGAGTAGCCTCAAGCTGCAGCTTGAGAAAGACGAAGATGGAGGTTGTCTAGTACCAAGAAACAATGGAATTTGTAATGCTGGTAAAAGATTAATTCGAAATGTTGGCGAACCTGAACGGTCTGCAGATAATGCTACTAAACAATTCGTCCTCGAAACTGGTAATGTCTTCATCTTGGAAATATGCAGTATGTTGGCCGAACAAACCGCATTGTTTCGCAGTTACTTGTCCGAGCTCGGTGCGAAGATGGATCACATGAAGGCCGAGATCATCCGCGATATGGTGGCCATGGACGAGCACATAACAAGTGTTCAAAGACAAATTTCTGACAGACTGAATGTGGCATTTGCACAAAATGAATACACACTAAAAGTGCGTAAAGATTCCATAGAGCAAACATTCGCTACATCGATTTCCAACCTCGCCACGAAAACAGATATTCAAAATTACAACAAGAACATTTTGGATGTCTGCAGTGAACACCTAGGCAAGATCGAAAGTATTTTGGCAGAGACTCACGACTAATCCTATAAAAGAGAGTAACAGTGATAATTTTTATTCAGTATGATGTCGGACATTGCCAGCAAACTACATCAGTTTATTCAGTCTGTTCGCTCCAAGTATTTGCTTGCCAAGAGAGCCAAAATTTCATGGTCATATAAATGAAGCACCTGTAGCGGTGAAGAGCGAAGTCGACGATACTGTTGAGCCTATGAAGAAGCGAAAACATGATGATGTACAGAAAGATCGGGACAATGGATCGAATGTAGATTTGCCTCACAAGAAAAAGGTACAGAAGAAAACACTGAAATCTAATGCTTTGGCTCGATGGTACCTACGATCGTACACATCTCATAATAATGATACAACACACTGTGTACACAGGCACAATGATAAATGGTTCCTTGGTGCTGATGAAATAGAGTTTCTACCAGGTGAGATCAAATTGGCGATTACACAACTCATGGAACACCCAGGCTATATGAATTTCTGTTTCGCAAGGAACCCTGGGGTTTTACACAATATGACCTGCTAGAATACAAGACTTTGCTTGAACTCACACACTCACTTTAGCAAGATAATGATCACGAGACAGATAAGGATGAAGATATCATGAGACAGATGTTTATAAGGATGAAGATCACGAAAAAATCTACATTCTCGCAGACCTCTTGACATAGCATTGAAAAGCGGCGAAGGCCTGAAGAAGATAGATGGCAGAAAGAACATCGACTATGTGTTTTGGGACAATCCGAACGAACTGGTGTATAGACTACGACTACTGATCGCTTCGCAAAGGGTTGGAAATTACTCGCACACCAACAAGATTATATCCAAACCGAAGAACTGAAGGAGAGAGGGTACATATGATAAATCGATTGGGAATCGCCCAAGAACTGCATGCGGCCGCTAGGCACAACTACTGCCATCGCAAGGTCATGATTTGTGGGATGAACGACCTCTTTAAAGCTGACTTCATCGAGATGATACTGTAGGCTCAAGTCAACAATGGCTACAAATACATGTTGACAGTCATCGACATCTATAGCAAATTCATGTGGGCTAGGCTGGTCAAGCCGAAGAATACACTTGGCGCCACCAAGGCCATCGCGTATGTGTTGAGCGAAGGACACATCCCGACCAATTTGCAAACTTACCAGGGCAAGGAATTCTATAATGCCAAGTTCAAGGCCCTGGTGAAGAAACATAGCATAAATCATTATTCCACGTGCAGTAATCTCAAACTTCAATTATAGAGAGGTTCAAAAGGACTCTGAAGGGCAAGATGTGGAAGCATTCCATGGCAAATGGTAGATACAAGTGTCTTGAGCTACTGCCGAAACTCCTTCGCAAGTATAATTCTACAGTGCATTCGACCACTCGCATGAAGCCCGAAGATGTCAAGGACGACTCTCTGGTTCGGAATGTGTATGCTGTTCCGAAGAAGAAGGACCCACACAAGTCTAAAGCTAAGGTTGGAGTCATGGTGTGCATCTCCAAACGGGAAGGTGTCTTCGAGAAAGGGTTCACAGCAAATTGGAGCCCCGAACTGTTTCGTGTGCAACGTATACATAACTACGCTCTGAGGACCTACTATCTTGAGATCTGAACAATATACCCATCCGGTTTCTACCCTGAGGAGATCCAGCCAGCGAAGTTTCCATGCACGTATTTGGTGGAAAATGTGCTGAAACAGCATAATGGAAGGGTCTACATCAAGTGGTAGAGTTTCCCTGCCCACTAAAATTCCTGGTTTGCCAAGCCAGACATAAAGCGGTGAACACCGAACAATATTAATAATTATTTTTTGCTGATTATGTAAATTTTATTATGCTTACAATACAGTTTGTGTAAAAATTGCTGTGTTTTATTAAAAAGAAAACCCACTTTGTCCCCACTTTAAATGTTAAACTATTTTAAATAAAAATACTCACATTTAAGAAATGAAAATTAAAAATATATGACAGTTTACATATTTTGCAGAAATTCAATGTCACCATTTGGTACAGGCTGTTAGCAGGTGGCATAATCGAGACTACTTTTGTGTAGAAAATATAAAACAAATATGAAGGGGAGGTCGAACATGAGTAATTAGCTAATTGGAGAGATTGGCGGACTCGACTAATTAGCATCACCTATACTAAAAAAAACGAAAACATATATGGCTGATACCTGGTGGGGTCGAAAGAATGTGTGTAATTGGCCGAACGAAGGTGAGAGGTAAATGACAAGTGAGAAAGGGAGAATGCAAAAGTGAAAACTGATAGCACTCAGATAAAAACCCTTGGAATGCCAGAGCATGAAAAACAATATACTGGTTACAATATGGCAGTCAAATGAATATGAGTAACAAGATGGTTGTGTACTGGCTACAAATATGGCGGTGTACTGGCTACAAATATGGCGGTTCAATATGGTGATGTACTTGCTACAAATATGGTGGCATACTGACTACAAATATGGCAAAATGCAATATGGCTGCCAGAGCACCGAGCCCGAATCCTGGAATCTTGTCACAGAAGGAACTATGCCCTGCTACTTATAGTTTCTACAGAAACTACTGAGTCTAATTGGCATTCCATTTTCAAGTGAAAATAAATCATAAAATCACACTTCAGACTAGTTTGGAATACTATTGTCAACACAGTTTGCGTATTACAAACATTGTTCTGAAGCCGATCAACATATCTCAAAACATCATCTTAAGTCTGCCGTATCTTAATAGATTCTATATCAATATCTGCTGAACTCGTATACAATCTTGTAGTGAACTTTGATCTCTCCCCCAATTATTGGTTTGGCCCCTGCCTTGTCTCGTGGTTCCTCCCATCACGACGGAAAGCCTACACTGTAAAAAATGTTTCTGGTAAACTACCTAAATTGTAATGGAAATTTTCAACGTTGCACTGTGTGGAAATAATATCACATATCAGGCTGAAAATATAGAAATGTTGAGTATGGCTACTACACAAGTTGGGGACTTACCAATGTGGATTCAAGAACGCTAACATGGATGAATGGGAAAATAATTTACCATCCAGCTTTTCTCACTATTGGTATACACTGACATGATAGATTTGTGAATAATTTCTTCGAGTGCACACACTGGTTTACTGCTCTGGGCGGGGCCGCGGTGGTGTAGTGGTTAGACTATTCGCCTCCCACCATGGCGAACCGGGATAGATTCCTGGCCGGGTTGCACGTGGGAATTGTGCCGGACGATGTCGTTTGTCGGCGGGTTTTCTCGGGGAACTCCCGTTTCCTCACCCTTTCATTCCGGCGCTGCTCCATACTCACCTCGCTTCACCCTCATCGGCTCTCCAGACCTCGATGTTAAAAGCTGCCCAAATCTCTCCACTCCACTTCTCTTGCGCGTAGCGGTGATAGGGCATTTGAAATACGAGCCAGTCACGTCCTTGCTTCTTTGCTTCAAACTTGGAAAGCAGCTCCTGGAAGTCGGGCGCCTGAAGTAAAGATTCACTGGCGTTAATATCACACACATTTTGTCGGCACTAATATTTTCTTCTTGGCACGTTCCTGCGAAAAACTCACAGCACAGTAATTCCAAATAAAAATTTCCAAGGAGCTTCTGTCCAGAGAAGTAATGAAATTTTGCAATACAGATCTCTCTTTGATATTTTTTGAGATAATGACTTACGAATACTTGTCACCAGTAAAAATTATAATAAACATTTTCAGATTATGTATAATGCCCAAGCGCTCAAATGATACGGCTATGTGCGTTGTGTCACACTCACGCGAACACTGCGACTCAGGTTTTAATTACTGGGATTAGAGATTTGACGATTATTCTAAACACAGCATTTATTTTAATATAGGTAGACACGTATACTTCAGAAAGTTCCGTAGTCACAGCGTTGTTATCTCAAATAAATTAATACTTCTGTAGTCCATTTTCAACGCTTGGCTAACATCTTCCTTTATTGGTACCGTTAGACAGTGTAAGTTAATAACAAAACAATTTGTTTGTTCCTTTTCACATCCCCTTTGTGTACTATTTAGCCAACATAAAAGTTAATATTGCCGGGAACCTAATGGCCGGTATCCATACAAGGGCTGAAAATAAGGACTTGTGAAAAACATATATGTTCATTTTCACACGGGTTTATATTATAAAGTTAAATTTTGTATCGTAATAAAAAAAATCTGTCATTAAATAAACCATTAAACTTTAAATAAAATGTAGAAATACCCCATACGAAGAAAGAACGGTAGGTTCAAGATATTTCATATGCTGTAAATACTACTTTGAATTCTTTTAACATCGTTAAGAACGGCTTTTCAGACTGCTGTATCGAAAAACGTACTACCCAGACTCGAAATAAACTACGGCAGGAGCTTGTATTGAAATTCGCGACAGACATTCCATTAATAAAACATTAGAGTCACCCCTCTAAGTCCTACAGGTATACGCAACATGACGATGACACTGCACGTGGTTTTTTATTTCTTAACCTACCCTAATTCTAAAAGCTAGATGTACGTCCGAGGTAGGGATGGGAGCTAGTAGCGTCTCAGGGCTGAGCTCCTTACGCCTACAGGGGAGGGAATCCATGCAAGGCAGCATGCATCGCGACAGAGAGGGATTGGGTAGCCATGGTTGCAATTTGGGGCCATGATTACCTCCCTAAGTGTACCTATAGTCAACCCACAACTAAGAAGAAAAAGGGAAAACCGGCATAGACACAGCAAAAACCCTTTCGACAGAAAATAATTAAAAATTATTACATTTAATAACAGAAAATGCTACAGGAGACAGATAGGTAGGAGCAATGATTGTTATCACTGGGAAGAGAAATACTAGCAAAGAGGAGATAGGATATTGCATTTCCGTTGTGATGATTGGCACTGGCTTAACCAGAGAGAAGAGGGTGCTCCACTCTGGTAGAGGGAAAGTTTCAGTGGGGACACTGCACACCAGTTCAGAACCTTGCGCGTAGCGGCCATCGCAGACTTGATCAGCACGACAGTGTCGCCCTTATCGCTCCTGCGCTGCTCTGTCTCAGACGCAAACAAAAATGTTTCCAGATAAGCGGCTGCCTTAAAATTGCCGCAGTTACGGCAAATATTTTTTAAAATCCAAATGTCGATTTCAAAACGGCTTAATTAACAATGAATTGAGGAAATCAAACCATACAATTGCAACGGTTTCATGTAAAATAAAGTAATGAGATTGTTATTAAGTTTAACTGGGTACTCTATGGTCGTGATAATAGCATTCCCCGGGGACCCGCGCCTAGACTTTCATATGCAGACGAAAGCTACAATTAATGTATAGGAAAACATTGCCATTCCTGCTTTCATACTAAGCGTATACACTGGTATGGTAAATCTCCGAATAATTTTACTATAGTGTATAGTAAAGGTGGTGGGCGTTGACCATGGCTGGCATGTTTCCTCGGGGTGTTCCCATTTCCTCTGCAGGTGTAATCTTTCGCTTGCATGTATAAAGGTAATCATTTTGCACCACTTCAGAAGCTTAACGTATATTATCCTCCTCTTAGGCTCATAGTCCAAACTCCAAACTACGTGTTTATATTTTACTCGTTATAGATCATCTCTTGGCTCTCAGATGGGACTTAAACCTACGGCAGTTCAGCAGAAACTCTTATATAGTCTATTCGCGGTTTCTTCTCACTTTTTGAATCAAACCTTTGAAAAGTTACCCCCCGTATAACGCCTTCATTTGTTGTGGTTTGCTCATTATATACAATCTTAGACGGGACTCAAACCTACGAAATTCTTCGCTGTTTCTAAATAAACAAGCTAAATGAGGTGCCGTGTTACTGGTTTTAACAATCGTCAGTAAATACGCCATTTTATTCTTTTGAAGACGGACAGATGAATTTGTTAAAAACCTGCAACACAGCTCCTCTGATAAAAGTAAATTAAAAAAAAAAAATATTAGTTGACACACTGAAATTATTTCAAAGAAAACGTAGGCAGTCAACGTCACCGCTCATGTGTGACTAATTTTTAATTGAGTGCGCCCTGCCAAGGCCGAAGCATTGTGTTTACTGCAGTGCATATTGTTAAGATATTGTGATTTCTTTCACTTCACAGTTTCTGCAATTGAACTTAAAAGTTTTTTGTGCAGCTAACGGTTGTAACCAATATCAAGGTAAGAAGGTTCCATTTATGTAACAAAACAGTTAAAACACAATGTTACTTGTATTTCAACTTTACGATGCCTTTGCCCTCTTTTTGAGGCCTTGTAATCTGTTCGGCCGGGTTTTACATTTAAAAAAAAACTCTAAATATCCTATTTTCCGATAACAGGTATAGTTAGAGAAGTTTTACATTCTTGTGAGTTTTTTTTATGTCGTCAAACAACAAAATAACGGTACTAAATAACTTCCTGAAAAATTGCAAAATTTTTATAGAATATTATGCTATTCTTTTCTCTTTACTAAAAGTAACGTGTTTCTCGTGGATGTTTTTAACATTTCTAAATTGAGAAGTGCCTATCTATTTAAATATGTATGATTACCAGCTAGTAAATAAAAACCTGTTAGAACAAATAAAATCGTCAAATAAATACGATCGAAATGTATCTGAAACTCAGTTTGCGAGTGTGATTAACTGACACTTAGCAAAATTGTGTCCAGTGTTTATGTACAACTGTGCTTTATGTGAATACTTCTACATAATTTTCTTGCATAATATTATGTGGTTTCTATAAGCTTAATTGAATTGACGGGAGATTGCTGTTTCGTTTCACAATATCTTATAATATTATTTATGCTATAACACAATTATGAACACTTTTTTGCATTTTGATATTAAAATATAAAAATGTTTTATTTCGTAAGTCAGAATAGAAAAGCAAATGCAAATAATTTTATATTTCATTATTACTTTACATTACTGAGTCTTTGTGTTCTTGATCAGGCCTACTTCATACGCCTGAACATTATGGAATGATAAATCTTTATTATACTAATTCAGTCAATTGTGTCTTAATCTTTCCTTTGATTTTTAGAACTAATTTAGAAATATTCAGTCACCATATTTATATGGTAACTAATTAATAAACGTACGGAATTGAAATGTTCAAATGCGTCTACATAAAAGTTGACTTTTTAGACATCTATTTTTTTTTGTAGGAAAATATTTCAATTGAATAAAAGGGCACGAATCTAGATCAGTGACGAATAAAAGTGCAGGATAGTGATGACTATTTGGAGTAAAACTTTTGGCCATTTAATTTCCTAACGCTGTACTTAATTGGTGTTTGAAGCACCGACATATCTTACTTCTCAAGTGAAGGCCACGAAAAGTGAAATCAAATTAAAAGTAGCAATAAATGTTACAGGAATCATATACTTTTTCGAAAACAATTTCACCCCTTTTACATCTCAGCGTTTGTCTTCAATCCACAATGACCGGCTGACAACATGTTCGCATTCTGAAACCAAGATGGTTAAACCAAAATATGTACAACTACGCCACACACACGGTAGCCAGTAAGAAACCGTTTTCATTGTTTGCAAAGGAGTTCAGAAACTAAGTGTTTTGAGCGCGATACTTTGCAAAATTAAGTTTGCACAGCGATTATACGCTGCCTGGTAGTATTACACACGGTAATTATTTTAATGCTTAAAAGAAATCAGAATTGATTTCCTAAGAAGTAAGAAGTATTCATATTGCTTCTCTCGTGTGTACGGCAAAATGGCTTTTCAAATATGAGTTTATTAACAAGAAGTTCGGTGTGGTTGTTCAGACTCACGGTGGGGTTAACAGGGACCTTCCCTTTAAGATATGTTTTGTTTCCAAGAGGTTGGTTTTCCAGCGGCGCAGCGCTAAAATTGAGGAAATATTGAAACACGAAGTTCATGATCGTAGAATGTAATACGCGCACGAAGAAAGTAGATTTCCTCTGATGAAGCAAGGTCAACTGATTGGGTGTGTATCGCTAGAGAATAGTGCCTGGCTAAAAGTGGGTTATGGCCGCAGCACAAATACAAGGACGATTACTAGGGACCTGCGAAATTCGCGTTATTATTTGGCATCAGGCTGAACTTCACATTATTCTACATACTCGAGCCAGCGTTGTTTATCCACTGGTTGTCGCCTGGGAGTTAAGTCACTGACTTTTTGAATAACCTGCACGTGATTGGGACATACGACTGTGAAGTCTTCATTTATTGGCGCAGAGTTATACGGGACTATTCAAATAATGCACTGTCCAATTAAAAACATATAGTAGAGATACGTGTGTGTTTTATATTTTTCCAAATAAATCTCATAGCGATTTGACTTTAGTATACCATATGATAGGTCACACGTATTACAAATAACGACCAACTGAGTTTGCTGAGGTATCTTATGCTTTTATCAGTTTTTTTAATTTATCTCCTCCCCAACTCCATAAATCCATCATAGATATTGTAACGGTGTTTTTTGTACTATTAAATGTAAAGAATATTTCCAATTCTCTTTTTAAAAATCTGCATTCCAGACGTAACAATTATTACTTCGTTAATAAAAACAAAAAGAATAATTTAATATTACCACTTCATTTAAAATGAAAAGCTGATAGGGACAAACACTGACAAAGTGAATATTTTTTTCTGCTACCCCTATACAAAACTTCTACACACATACTCTGAATTGGAAGATATGTAGAAAGTTTGTAGCACGAGAAAATTGTTAAATGTACAAGTTCCTTACCTTAGATACCCGGAAAATATTCTCTCTCCCCCATCTCCTTGGGAATAATAAGACTAACGAGAATTTTCGTAATTTATACAAACGCCTTTGTTATGTCCCTTTACGATCTCAAAACCTCAAGGATAGATAAAAAACCTCTGCACGCAACTTGTAACAGGTACATTATTTCCCAAATTGTTAAATCAAGAATATCCAAGACAGACGACCCCTAAATAACGCAGTGTTTCAAGACATTCACAAGTGGCATGCATATCGTGTGAAAAAACACTTTCATGACAGCTGCAACGGTTTCATGGTCAATTTAGCTGTTTAAATTGTGGCGGCTATACCTGCACATCGAACGAAAGTTAAACCGACGGTGCCATATGAAATTGAGAATATGTTCACCGTTTGGGACAGCTTACCTTCGCTGCGACGGGGGTGTGTTTGACGAACTCCACGCCTCACGTCCGTTGGGCGGACCTGCTGGTCTGCAAGTATGAGCGTAGCGGGGCTGTGCCGCCCACGAAAACTATGACTGCCTTCCCCTCCCTCGTACGACACCTTGACCACGTGACGCCTGCCAGCCAGTCACGTACCATCAGGGTGCCCTTCCAGGACCTCTGGATATCGATGGAGTGAAGATCATTTTGTAATGTTCTAGATGATTTCAAATGAAATATAAATACAGGTGTCTCGCCCATATTCGGGGAGACAGCACAGGGTTTTCACTTGGGCAGGAACTGCTGCTCCGTCAACATTTTAAAAGGGGGAGGGGGCCTTGCTGCAATTTCAGTTAAGTATTGTTTAAAGCAAAATAATTATATGTAACCTGCATATAGCAGGAAATATATGTAATCTTGCAAAAATTTAGATTTTGGGTGGAGTTTTAAACAGAATTATATTTGATACCATTTTTTATACTAAATGTAGTCAGTGGGAAAAATATATTTTATATATAACGTTTATTGAATGTAAAATTTTGGAGGAAAACTATCTAGATGGTTATATTTTCATATAAAAACCTAGGCAAAGAATAATTTTCAAATCTTTTCGCTGGAACCAACCCAAATTTCTTTTTTTTTTGACATCATTTGGGGGCTCTCAGCTTTTTTCCAACTTAAAACGCCTACATTCAGGAAGCAGTTGAGACAAGGAACTCTTCCTGTATGTGTTGGAAAACACCGTCACATACAGGATAGAGAAATCTGCGCCACTCTGCTTCCTCAATGCAGAGAAATTAAAAGGGGACGTAAAGCTAGGAATTTCGTAAAGTTACAAAATAGTGCAAATTCCATTGGCTTTGTTCCAGTGGTCGCGAGAGTGACTTTTGTTAGTAGTGGTGCATCAACTCATCCACAAAATGACTTCTACAGGTATCCGTGCATCGTGGATCCAGCGAATGTCTAAGGAAACCCTTCAAAAACAATCTGACGGAGGCAGGGGTGCCGTTCAAGCTAGGCGACAGCATTGAGACGCTGCGCCAGCAAATGCGGGACTTGGTGAGGAATGGTGACGGACGTAGTTGCTCAACATGCGGGTGAGTCCGACGCAGTCAGCGTCTTTTAAAAATCTCAAACATTTGCCGCCTCACTTGGTAGAAAATACAGAGGTAGTTCACGGCCTGAATTTAAAGTCAGTTGTAAATATGTCAGTTGTGAAATAGTGCTTTTGTATGCCGCTATAATGTTCAAAGTGCCAGAGCCTTTGCAAAATATAGTGGGGCAGGCGATCAATGAACGTATGCCATTTAGTGAGTTTAGTCAAGCAATGTTGAGACAGACGGGTTCATCAGTTGCTATCGCGCACCAACGTATGAAAACACTGGAAAGATTTCAAAGTCCAAATGATTCAGTGCAGCAGTTTGTCAGCGAGACTATTGGATGGGTAGAAGTGTTAAGTTTGCCGTGTGCGGAAGCGGATTTTGTGGCAATACTGTTTTTTAATCCGTTGCCGGAAAATAGTAAATATTTTACATTTGCTTCAAAGCCGAAAAATGTTACATGAATTATTAGCTTTAGTAATTCAAGTGGAATTAACTATTGGTGATTGTAAGCAAAGAGAGCCTCAAGTAGTACCATCCAAGTGGCAATGCCAAATCTGTTCTCGTACGAATCATCCGACGGCTAAATCCTTTTATAAAACGCAAAAAAGCGAAAGGAATTCCGTGCAGGAAAAGTTAAAACAAACATGTCAAATTTTTTTTAGGAATTATCATCCGACAGAAAAATGTTCCTATGAGAAATCGGATAGCGACGGGAATGAAAAGCCGCTTGAAAACGGGGGCCAGTCGGATGTAAAAATAAATCCAGAAAGTGTTGCTAATTCTGAAGGTCGTAAAACCGTAAAATATTTTATTTGTTTCAGATGCGGTAATCCTGGGAATTTTTAATTAAATTGTCCGATAAAGGGAAAACCTGCAGGTATAGACGCTGTCACAAGCACAAATTGATGTAACAAAAATGGTCTACTGTGCGTGCAGTTTGTGATTGCAAACTTAACGATGTCAGGCTTGGGTGACTCGGGTGCTTCAGCGACACTCTTAAGGCAAGAGACCATGAATAAAATCATGCGTGACGCGCTGCTTGGAACTGTGCAGTTAAAACGGGGAAAGTCAGTGGTATTTTCCTTAGCCGACGGAGGTTTGATAACGTCAAACATAATAGCTGTGATGGAAGTGAGAATAGAAAATTTTTCACGAAAAGTAGTGTTCCGTGTTTTTGAACATCTGTCACATGACGTGATTTTAGGTATCGATTTCTTAGGTAGTACGCGCGCATGAGTTGTAGCAAAGAAGGAATTACGGTTTAGTTTTCCCCCCAAACCGGTGGTAAATTTGCAAATAAAACCTTCTCACTTCCGTAAAATTCAGTTACTTCAGCTTTTCGAAGAGGTAGCGAAAGCGTCAGAACAGCTTAAAATGGAATATAAAGATGTGCTTACGTCGAAGCTAGGGCATTGTAAAGAGATTCCAGTAGAATTAAAACTGAAATATAATGAGCCCGTTGTGTGCGTGCCGTATCGTGTGTCAGCGCCCAATATTAAAATATTAAAAAATTTGGTCACAGAATTTCAAGAGCAGGGAATTGTGGAAAGTTCCAAAAGTCCGTACCCAAGCTCGTCTTTTCTAATTCCTAAGGAAACTCCGGGAGAGTTAAGAATTATCTGTGATTATAGAAAAATAAATAAAAAAACTTATGTGGATTCCTATGCGGTACCCGTCATTGAAACGGCATTTAAACATTTGCACAAAGCAAGGTATTTCACTATATTGACTTTAAATTCGGCATTCTTACAGTGTGAGCTAAATCCCAATACTAGGCCACCATTAGCATTTTGTACACCGTGGGGTTTGTACCAGTGGACACGTTTACCGATGGAAGTAAATTCCGGACCCCAGTGTATGTCTAGAGTGTTAACTCACGTATTAGGAAAATATCTATATGAGTTTGTATTCACGTACATAGATGACGTGTGCATATGCAGTAATATGTTAGAGGAACATCTTCAACACTTGCGGCTAGTATTAGACGCGTTGCATAACGCCGGGCTTACTGTAAATCCGGAAAAGATAAGTTAGGCACAACAACACGTGCGTTATTTGGGATTCATAATTTCCGAAGGAAGGTTGCGAACAGATCCGGAAAAGGTGAAATCAGTCGTAAATTTCCCGCAGCCTAAACATCTAAGAGTGAAAAGATTTTTTGGCATAGTAGCATTTTACAGTAAGTTTATTCCGAATTTTTCCGATCTTGCAGAGCCGTTAAATAAACTGAAAGGAAAAAAAAAACGTGCCGTTTTAGTGGAACTAAGACCAGAAAAATGCTTTTCAAAAATTGAATGATATTTTAACAAATCCTCCCCTTTTGCATTTACCGAATTTTTCCGAAGAGTTTTTTTTTGCACTGCGATGCCAGTTCTGTAGCAATAGGAGCGTGTTCAAATATAAAAAAATTGATGGTAATTTTGTACCGATAACGTATGCCAGTAAATTATTGACTCAAGCAGAACGTAAATTTACTATTTATGAAAAATGAATGCTTAAGTTGTATTTGGACTATAGAAAAGTTTGCAGGTCATTTTGATCACACACCGTTCACATTGTACACGGACAACCATACGCTCAGCTAGTTATTGAAATCGCAAAAGCCTGCAGGCAGGTTGGCACGCTGTTTGGTAAGATTGGCCCGTTTCAAACTTAATGTGCAACACATTCGTGGGGTCGATAATTCGGTAGCTGACGCGTTGTCACGCATATATTGCGCCGAAGAGTTTGAGCAAGGCGACGAGCAGGTGAAGAATGGGGCACCTGTAGAGAGTGTAATGAGCGTCGATAGTCAGCTGTCAAGGTCAGCAGTAGGAAACACAGACGTTTCAGAATTGAATATGTTACATAAATTCCCAAGTGTGTTTACTGACAGTAAAGCATACCGAAATGCTGATCAGGAATGTAAGCAGATTTTGTCTGATATTAAGAATGGACTTTCGCCGTACGTTATCCATAACGGTTTTCTAGGTGAATGGGCGAGACGAGGGAAATTCAGAGTTTTTGTACCTGAAAATTTGAGGGCAATGATGTTTAAATATTACCACGAATCTTATTACGGAGGACACGTAGGGTGTGATAAAACCATCTGTGGCGTGTTAAAAATTTTTACATGGCCGGGAGTTTGCACCGACCTTGAAAACTGGGTAAAAGGTTGTGACGCGTGCCAACACACTAAACCGAAAAATCAAAAACCAGAAGGCCAGTATGCGGGTACGGCAGCCCTGTATCCTTGGAAACATGTGTATTTAGACGTCATGGGTCCGTTGCCCCGGAGTACATCGGGTTATGTCTATGTCCTTGTGATAATAGCTAGTTTCAGCAAATTTTGTCTATTTCTCCCATTACGCACAATCAAGGCTCTTGAAAGCTGTAAAGTTGTAATGCAACGGTTGCATAGTGTTTTTGGTGCACCCGTATATGTAGTAACAGATATCGCTACGTATTTTTGTCGCAAGAATTCAGAGATTTGAATTTTATATGGGGAGTAAAAATGGTTTAAACTGCCCCGTACCATCCACAGGCAAATTTAGTAGAACGTGTTAACCGTAACATTAAGATTACCTTACGCAGTTTTCAGCCAGATACGCAACGTCACTGGGATGACATATTATACCTCTTGTTTTTGTATTTTAATAATTTTATTCATAATGCACACAAGTATGCACCAGCTGAAGTGTTTTTGGGGCGGAGATTGATGCACCCTTTAATAAATGTGCGGTCACTCAGCGGTATTTGTTTGGAAAACGTGAATAATAAAAGTGGAAGAAAAATGGGCGGATGTGACACGCAATTTAAGTGCGTATCGCCAGAAAATGGAACAAAAAAGTAACGGAGTTTGCAAAGATGTAACCTTGAAACCCAGTGATTTAATTTTAGTCAATTCAAAAATTGATTATTTTAGTGCTAAGTTGGCGGTGAAATGGCGAGGGCCGTTTCAGATAATGAGGTTCCTTTCGCCTATAACAGTATTGATTGAAGATCCACATTCTCCAAACAAATACGAAAAGGTTCATATCTCCCAATGTAAAATATATAACATACCCACAATATAAAAGGGCTGTCTCCCGCCCTTCCCTTTTATGAAATCCATACTGTCTTCATTAAAGGATGTAAAACCGTTTTATTAAACATCCTAAGATTTTAAGATTATTGTATTTTTATAAATGTATTTTTAATTTCCCAGTGTGTTCGATGGAAAATTAAAAAGAGAGAGTATTAATGTTTTGCAAGGAAGTATACTCTACTCAAAAGTTAAATGAGTACATAGTTAAGATGTGTACAAATATGTAAAGTTAAATGAGTTCATAAGTAAAAATGTACGAATATGTAAAGTCATAAATATTTAAAGGTATACCTGTGTATAATGAGTGAAGTATTATGTCATAAATATTTAAAATGTATATATATATATACATATATATATATATATATATATATATATATATGAGTGAAGTATTAGAGATTTTATATATAAATGGAAAAATGGTTCAAAATGTAAAGCAAGCCTATCCAAAGTTATATTTGAAAACAAGTTTTGATTTGTTCTACGTCTTCGTCGAGTGAGCCCTGGTGCCTGTCTATTTTATGGTTGCTGCTAACAACGTGACCCGTGTCCCATGGACCCGTGTCCCATGGACCCGTGTCCCATGCGGAAAGGAGCCTGGAAGGGCCTGGCCAGCTTACGCCTAATGTTCTGGACGCGTGTGCGACACCGACTTCGTGGGTCTTTCTTCATGGGAGGAGGGATGTGACGGCAATCCCTGGCAATCGAACGAAAGTTAAACCGACGGTGCCATATGAAGTTGAGAATATGTTCGCCGTTTGGGACGGCTTACCTTCGCTGCGACGGGGGTGTGCAAGGGGCCGCGGGGCCGCTACCGACCACGAAACTATGACTGCCTTCCCCTCCCTCGTACGACACCTTGACCACGTGACGCCTGCCAGCCAGTCACGTACCACCAAGGTGCCCTTCCAGGACTTCTGGATATCGACGGAGTGAAGATCATTTTGTAATGTTCTAGATGATTTCAAATAAAATATAAATACAGGTGTCTCGCCCATGTTCGGGAAGACAGCACAGGATTTTCACTTGGGCAGGAACTACTGTTCCGCCAACATTTTAAAGGGAAGGGGGGAGACCTTGTTGCCATTTTAGGTAAGTATGGTTTAAAGCAAAATATTTATATGTAACCTGCATATAGCAAGGGAGAAGATGTAATCTTGTAAAAATTTTGATTTTGGGGGAAGTTTGAAACATAATTATTTTTATACCTTTTTTATATTAAATGTAATCAGTGGAAAACTATATTTTATATATATCGTTTATTGAATGTAAAATTTGGGGGGTAGGGGGGGAGAACTAAATGGTTATATTTTGATTTTAAAAAAACCAAGGCAACGAATAATTTTCAAACCTTTTCACTGGAACCAACCCAAATATTTTTTTCTGACATCATTGGGGGGCTCTCGGCTGTTTTCCAACTTAAAACACCTACATTCAGGAAGCAGTTGAGACAATCACCTCGTCCTGTATGTGTCGGCAAACACCGTCACAAAATATGTTTTACCTTTTATTCGAGATATGTATCTGCACTTGCGTAAGTACTAAAACGACTGGAATTTATCTAAAAAAGAAAAAATTGCTGGTTGAACATAAATTCAAATGAGGACTAGGGTTACATGTTAATATATACATATAAATACTATTATATTTTTTGAGAAAGTAACGAATTGACTCTCACATTTAATAATGTACTTATTAGAAGCACCTGAAAGGATTTTTGTGAGGAATCAACTCGATTAAAGTATTTCAGTAGAGCGCCTGTATATTTTCGTCTTGCTAAGAGTAACAACCTCTCAGTCTATTTTGTTGGCTATTCATAAAAACCAAAGAATAGGATTTATTTATATATTCAATTTATGATTTAAGTTATTAAAATGGTATTTAATACTGTCCACGGACAGTTAATATTCACGCGATTTTACAGTCAGTTTTGGCATAGTGTTAGAAGGATGTGAGGGACACAGATGTCATTGGCGTTGCTGTGGTAACAATTTCTGAATGTTAAATTTTTTCACTGTACCTTTGAAACCCTTGGCATGTCTCATTTTAGCCAACGAGTAAGGTAATTCCTACAGTAATTTGAGCAAATTTGACAAATGCTGATCTCTTTGACAAAATTAACAGTAGTCTAACTTGTCTTTTTGAGAGGATCGGGAGAGCGAATAAGCTCCCTCCGGTAGGAGTTAAATGCTGTTGAAGTTCTTTGCGGAGTATTTTGTAAACGAACTAAGAATACCTAAATAGACGTATAAATATCCGACACTGACGAAAGCCCATCCAAAAGTATTTTAAGTATAATTAGAGATTGAATGTACAGTGCACCCGCGTCACTAATCATATTTGCCTTGATTATGCACGTACTTTAATGTCCGTGTACCTCGAAGAAAATACTGTACATACATCAAGAGGCTAATAACAGAATAATATTTCCCTATTCTAGATCAACGACTGGCATCGTATTTACAAAAAACTAAAGCATATTTGTGCTAAGCACTTTTAATTACCTACTAAGACAGTAAATTATGCAACTGTAATGACAATACGTCCATATTTACATGGGAAAGATAATTAATTTCTTTACTTTTTTCCAAAATCAAGTATAAATAACAACAATAAAGCCAACGGATATATCAGGGTACGGAATTTTTAAGACTAATTATGAAATTTGTTGTTAAATACACTAGTGCCTTCTGTTGTTACAGTATTGCCCTACATTAAATTGAAACAAGCCCTAGCAATAGTTATTCGTATTTTCTTTAGTTTCGTTGCTAAGTATAACAAATTTTAATTAAATGTTCAAATGTTACATCCGTTGGTGACGTACTGATTTAAATGAAAATAACCAATGTAGTACATTGTGTGATAGAACACCACAACATACGTGCACTATAATGATCATTCATATTTGCAGTGCACTCTAAGCTGAGCATAAAAAACACCTATAGGGTAAGTAGTAAACTTGTAACGCCAAGCGGTAAATTATAATATGGGTAATTCCAATTTCTATTGCATTTATTCTCGCTATAAGCAGAATGAACTGCACCAGTGTGCGATCGTGGTTTTGACGAAAGATAGAATACCAACAAATGTTAGTATTTTACATCCGGAATTGCGAACTTAATTTGGTCGCCTATAGCGTCTAGAAGCACAGGAACAGATTAAATGCCTCTATAAAGTTTTTTTTAAACATGTTTAGATTCAAATCACAGCATCTATGGACTAATAAAAGAAAATAATCCTTGTAACAAAATTTTTGGAAAGGTCATCTAGTATTTCTTAGTTTAAGTATAAGTTAGGCAAGACAACGAAGGGTATTTGCAGCTAAAGGCTGTTCATGATAAAGTGAGCACTTTTGAAATCAACCATAGAAAAAAGTCACTGCCCCTGCCTGCACATATTTTACCGGGCGCACGGAGTGACATGCGCCCAGTAAAGTTGGTAACGTTAGAGGAAAAGTAGTTCCGTATCTTAACTTCGAATAAAAAGTGTTAGGTAACCATTTGTAATAACTTAAAATATTTCTTTCGCTTTTCGTTTTTTTATGCATCAATGTGTTAAAATAAATACATTGGTAAAATATTAATTTTTCTAATAATTTCACAGTTTCACTTGACCAAAGCATGAATAAAGTGATGAGGGCCATGGCAATGTTAATTTTACATAAGGCGGAAGTAGACACAAGGTGCATACAAGTAGATCTTAAGCAGGGCTTTCAAAAGTGCTCATTTTACCGTGAACAGCCTATCGCATATCACGAAAGCGAACGGAATTGAGGCCCCATGCGGGGAAAAAAATGCAAACTCGTCTGGCAGTCTTCACTACTCAATTGCTAATCTCCCATTGTTCATGTAGTTCGACACACGTGTACTAACAAGCAACCACTAGCGGCGCCCACGTACCTCGAGTTTATGGTGCCCTACGTGCAGGCGCTCGCATATATCTCTCCACTCCACTCTTCACTTCATCACATAATATGTGATTTCCTAGGCAGTTCATAATATAGGGTCCTATATCATGAACTGCCTAGGAAAGTGTGGGTGTGACGGGGAACTGGGACTCACTCTCACGACCTAGCCTACGCTGCGTTCTTTATTTTTCTGTCAGCAACTGAGATTAACTGTGAGTGTTCCTTTATTTACGGATACTGCCGATGAGTCATTGACGAGGGGTGTTTGGCGTCTGTGTTGGAGGCTACTTTTCCCGCTGAGGCTATTGATGTACAAGAAAAAAAATGCATTCTTTTGGTCCTCACTTAGCCACTTGGGTAATCCGAAACTATTATTCTCATTGTCACAGTTTTATTCTCTTGGTGACCTCCTGCCCCCCGTGGACATAGCTCTTAATGGACTCTGGGTACATTCTCCTATAAAGGAGAACCAATCCACTATCATCGTAAATTTTTATCCACTGCCAGCGCGAGTCCAACCTCATCCTGATGTGCGGACCAGCAGGCGTCCCACAAAACCCCCAAACTAGCTAGTCAAATATCGAGAAAACCTCAAATGGGGCCATACAAAGTCAGCCCGTGCTCCCCTTCCTTTTCATAACAGTAGATAGATTTGGTTCCTCAGGGAACAGGAGCCGGAAGCCGAATTAGCTGCTTCGGACATCGTCATCTTGTTTTAATGTCACCATACTGAATCACATCACCATAATGTATTACGTCATCGCCACCATATTGTTTCCTGATTTCTCACCTTCGTTCGTCTGATAACTATTATTTTTATTTTCTCCTACTCTATCATTCCACCTAAAGTCTACCTTCTTGAATTTTAATTTACTCATGCTCGGTTATTCCCTGCCTACTTTCTCATGCTATGGCATTCCATCCCCGCCATCTTGTATTTCATTTTCTCCCACTCTGAAATTCTATGCCCCCAATTTTTAACACCATGCTCTGTCATTCCATTCCTAATATCTCATGCTCTGCAATTCCATCCCCACCATCATGTATTTCATTTTCTCCCTTTCTGTCATTCCATGCTCACCATTTTCACATCATGCTCTATCATTCCGCCATGTTTCTCAATGGCTCATCCTGTCACCTGCTCTGCCCTATGAAATCACTATCTATAAATTTACAGCATTTTCCAGGTATTACATTCATGATCTTTCATTCCTTTTCACCTTAGTCACCTTTGCTCAACCTTGTCATCTTGGCATCAAACTCTATTATTCCACACCATTTTGGATTACGTCACTTTTGTTCCATTCATCAAACAAATTATCGCATAACTTATGTAGAACTGAACCAATCGTGTAGAACTTATATTTTCCACCACATTTGTTCAATCTCATTTAGGAACTCATTCATTGTGTTTGCGTGTTTGTGTGTATCTCATTAAGGACTGTTGAATCTGATGCCATTTATGAAAAAAGGTATGTTAGGTTTTTAAAAAATTAAAGAGAAATCATATTTTGTTTCAAGAAAGTATTTATTCTTTACTTGAGATCATTCTATAATCTACTTATATGCATTTAAAGACAATGTAGACTAGCAAGTATCCGACCAAAAACCCTGGTCACAAATTTCTTCTTGCAAAACCGATACAGCCTCTGGAATGCCATCAGCTTAACGAAGTTATTGATGGCAGCAGTGTTGTAGGTGTACAATCCAAAGAAGTTAATGGTGCTATAGGTGTCATGCCTGAAGAAGTCTATGGTGATGCTGCTACTTGTACTCCATCTGAATAACTCGATGATGCTGGACTAACCTCAGACAATGCCACTGTTACTGTACTGGCAACCTTTGTCTCTATAATATATCCCTCTTGCTTTCACGAGCTAAGGCGAAGGGTCTTTCACGACTGTCACTGTCAAAACTAAGCTTCCTAACTGAAACCCAGCTTTTAATATACACTCACACAGGCACCATATCAGCAGATATAACTCATGCACGCCATCTGCTCTACCAATCAACACTAGACGAAATATACTCATTGTCCATACCTCTTACTATAACTCAACCATTCACTCCGCACCTAACTTACCAAAAAATTACTTAATGCTCATACTTTCTGCTCTACCAGTCGACATCAGCCAAATATACTAGTCAGTACACCACCATACCAACCATGCCATCCATTATAACACAAGCCATACCAGACCACCCAACACCCCATCTTCTATAACCAAAGAAAAATTCAGTCCTACTTATCAACCGTTCCACCCAATACACCACGCACATTATCCATCATAACCCAAGTGTACCAAGCAACTAAACAGCTAAGACAAGCCTATAACATAACACCCATTCTATTTGTTCTACCGACCAATGCCACTTATACCTACCAACCATACCACCCACTATAATTTAAGCATACCTTAAACATTCGTCCACACAAACCATACAAAGCAAACATACAGTATACCAGTGACACAATCCACTTCTTCTCACAACATACATCATGCCGACTGACACCAGTCAAAATACACTTACTGCCCATACCAAACACTTTAACTCAAGCATGCCTTAGCACTACAGGACTCGCCGAAACATGCATAATGTCCCACACCATTTGACATACATAAACAATCACAAAACAGATATATTGGAAAACATAACACCCAACATACCAACCATACCATCCATGATAAGCCAAGTGTATCAAGAAAATTTACAGTCCCTACAAACCCACAACACAAACATTCTTACCATCTGTCAAACTATCATTACCGACTGATACCAGACCAACCAACATAACTTTTACTATATCACCAAGAAAAATTCAGTCATTACTAATCAGCCATACCACCCAACACATAATCACACTATCTATCAACACTAAAGTGTACCAAGCAACCATACAGTTGAGACCAGCCCATAACATAACACCAATTCCATCTACTCTACCAACCGACACCACGTGTACTCACCACCCATACCTCCAACAATAACTCAATCATACCTCAACTATTCAGTCCACAATACAATCTGCTGTGGTTAAGGCTGTTCAAGTGCCTAAAATATTTTTCTGTGTTTCTGAGATATTTCACAATTTTGTGATATAACATCATTAATAATATGATAAAGCCAAATCAGTTCAAAAATAACTTTTATTTATTTCTAAATATAATTGTGAAATTTTACCTTTGAATTCTGTACCAAACTAATTTCAGAATGTTATACTAACACAATGTTTGATTTCAGCTGGTTTAAGTTTCATTGTGAAACAAAATAAAATAATGTTCAATTAACTGAAATAATTTCCATGAAATTTCTTTATCTAATTATGACATCATCATTCGATTTGAACTGTCACAAAACATGTTATTTATGCTAAATTTTGATATTTGTATGGCAAAATTAATAAATTATAAATTCTTACTACTTCCATAACTAATTTGGGAAAAAAAAAATTTTTCACGTTTTTTTTAATTTTTTTTTTTTACTTTCATCAGTCTACTACTTGACATAGTACCACAGAAATATACAATATAATGCCGTTTTTGGCGTTTGAGCACGTTTAAAACGCTGCCAGCGCATGCATTGGGGCCTTGAGGCCTGTGGTAGCGCTTTAAGCAGGAATCTGATAGCCCGACAAAAACAGAGAACGAAACGCCAAACAAAAACAGCAACCACGACACAACATTTATATTTTCATTGTGACGGGTCGAATTTACAGCCCGACAGTTTACTGACGCGACACAAAGAGCAGAATTTTTCGGTACCATTTAGAAGGCATTCATTACCTCATTACCTACGCTAGCTTCAAAGGCTGTGGGCAGACGGAAAACTTGTAATACTTGATGGTGACAAAGTGTTATCACTAATGCATACAAACGTAAAATTATTATTTTTAAGAGTTAAACACAGTAATTAAAAAACAAATATTTTAAGCAGTCCCGACCTCCCGTGGCGCAGTCGGTTGGCGCGCTACCGATCTGGAGTGCGGGAGGCTCTTGATTCGAATCCCGGGCAAGGCATGGGCATTAGCTTAAGTTAGGTTACTCGTTACTCTGCAAGCTGTCCCCTACCAAGCCTTGAAGCGTAAAACCGGGGGACGTTAAAAAACCCTTTCAATACAATACAATCTTTTAAGGCCATGATCCTTCATTTCTACAGCTTTTGCGAGATTTAATTTTTTGTACCCAAACGGGAGCCAATATTCTAAAATTCTCTAACGAATTTGTTACAAATTGTTTTTATTATGTGTTCTAATTTTTCCAACAGAAAAAAATGTATAATTTGATCTAATTATTAAATAAACTGAATTTTCGTTAATTAATTAATTGGATAAAAGTATACACTTTTTTTTTGTGTTGGAAAAATTAGACTACATGACAAAAACAATTTGTAACAAAATTGTAAGAGTATTTTACAATATCGGCTCCCGTTTGGGTACAAAATTTAAATATCACAAAAGCTGTAGAAATGAAGTATCGTGGCCTTAAGCAGCGTATTTGCCATTGTAGGGAATGCTTGCCATACAATTTCATTTTGCAAGGTTGTACACTCTCTGTGTCATTCTGCACGACACAATAAAAATATATATCTTTTTTAATCCAAAATGCTGGTCGGACGACAGGATTTGTCGTACTTACGTTAGATCTATCTTGTATTTCATCGAATGTATAATTTTCAGTGTCGTGCCGGGACTGTCGTGTCGTGATTGTCGAGGCTATGTGACTCCATCATCACACGCAGCACGAGGCCACACAGTCTCGTGACATTGAAAATGGCGGCATTCTCCGACACGGGAGGTCAGCTCGCACCGTGCCTAGGCGCTTGCGGTTTCACGAGAATATGAGTCTGCACAGATGCTGGTTGAGGCCCAAGTGCCACTGAATCTTAGCGGACAATTCGCAGGTCCGTGTCGTGGGTAACTGGCTTAATCGCAGCCTTCATCGGGACCTCAATCCTGGGGAGCAGGACGCTTATCACAGACAGGCGGATTACCTGCAGTGCTGCGAGGTAAAGGTTGTTCACGTTAAAGTCATCACTTTTGAAATCAGCCTTAGAACAATTTAATTGCTTCTACCTACAAATATTTGAACAGGTGCACTGAATAACATGCGCCCAGTAAAGTTTGCAATCGTGGAGGGGAAGTGGTGCCATGTCTTAACGTCGAATTCAGAATTTTAGGCAACCATATGTGATAAATAGAATTATTTTTTTCTTTTCCGTTTATTTTAATGCATCGAAGTGAAATAATTAGCGGATTAAAAAAAAACTTATCTTCTAACAATTTTGCATTTTTACTTGACGGACGCACAAATATAGTAGTAATGCTCATGGCAGTGTTAACTCTACATAAGGCGGAAGGATACACAACGAGTATACACGTATTCTAGTCATCCAGCCAGCGGGTTCACAGTCCTGACCTCCCGTGCCTGGCCCTAGTGGATATTACGGGAGTCAACTTCCAGATCAATTATATATATATGTATTTATATATGTATATATATATATATATATATATATATATATATATATATATATATATATATATATATATATATATATACTGTTCAAGAGCCGCAAAGCCACTGCTGCTTTATTTACATGCCACCTAAGCCAAGTATTTTAACCTTCCTGTTCACATTCTAGGCTAGATAGACCAGAACAACAGTCGCGTCAGGCACTTACTTGCTTTAATTGGCTACAGAACACAACGTGTTTACAAGAAGATCTTGAGCCTTTCATCTTCTATGCTGGATGTCTGGTAGGCCACGTCGTCAGGTACCATGCGGTTTCGCATTTCGCCCTGTACAACAGTGTACAGTCTGGCTGCCACAATGTGGCTTTTTTGGGGCTGCTGTTCATTTGTTTGGCTGCCTGCAGCCTGTTCGGTGAGAGGCTCGGTTAGCCTCGGCAATGTTCATCTTTTTCTCCCTGTTCTGAGAGGGCGTCCGGGGGGGGGGGGAGCGGAGTGGGGCGTCTTGCATCATGGTGCAAGCCGTGGCTACTCATTTACCCCTCTGAGGGATGGGTGGTGAGGGGACCTCTTCCCATAAATAATCTGGAACCACGAAGACGGTTTTCTCGCCAAACTGAAACTCACAGAATTCCCTTACCGGACAGGAACCTGGGATAGGCAAGTCGGGCCTCCTGAAAACCTACTAGCTAGCCCTATGGCTAGAACAACAGAATACCTAACAGTTTCGCCGGGGACCTAAAATGTCTCGTCTAATCCCTGAATGAGTTGTGCTGCAGCACAAAGCGAGCTCGCTGGCTCTCTTCCGAGTCCACGCTCCGAGATATTCTGTAGCCTCTGCTGTTCTGTGCTTGACATCTCGTTTTGTCTACTCAGCTGCCGGAATCCGTTTTGAGGAGCAAACCTTTGATTTTCGGCTACAGTCTGTTCACTTTTTCTTCACACTTTTTGAATCAAACATTCAGAAATATCACCCCATATATGACATGTTTGGTTGTTTCCCAAATTTGTCACATGACACGAGCGTTTTATTCTTGCGTCGACATAAAATTACCTTATTTTTAGTTGAATTGAACTTTTACTTGCGTTCTATTCATAAATTATAATATCTCATTTGTAATTAAGATGAATAAAACCAAGGATATAATAGAGGTATCGGCAACACCTAGTAAGAAATAGTTCTTGTGGAAAATGTTGTTTACCGAGTTCGCTCGAATGCGTTGCGTTGTCCCTTTGGTGTACTTTTCAAGATTCGGCTAAGCTTTGTTTGCATGGAGCGGAGGAATATCCTGAAAGTTGAACTTTAGCAAGGCTTCAGAAAAGTTGAAAGTTACCGCGAATAGACGATATTCTCAGTTATCAATCAGACGCATGGGACAACAGCAAATCTGAGCAGAGTAGATCATTTTTTATTAAATTGTTTATTTAGCTGTGAAAATGGTGGAACATGCTACAGAAACTAATAATTGTTACAAGATATTAATTTAGAAGAAATAACGGGTCATAGGGAACTAGTAGTTATTTACATCTTTACGATAGCAAAATCAAGTATTTTAAAGACAAGCTAGCATATCAACTCTTTTAAAAAGACTACCCATTTTGAACACAATATCACACTAATTGTTACCGTATTCCATTATATGTGGGCCTACGTCAGGAAAGCCAAAACTTTAAAATATTTATCAACATTGCCAACTGACGCCAGGCTCGTTGCAAAACTTTCTTTAACTAAAAATAATACAAAACTATTAAATTGTAAATAAAGTTTGGGCAAGGTTTCTGGTCTTGTGCGATATTATACTGTCACGTCCTATGCATTTTACCTTTCAAGAACGTAACATATATCCATTTGGGAACAGCGTTTAAATACATTCCAGTTCCGATGACAGGTTTCATTTTTCCTTTCCCTTTCCTAATGTGTATTTTTTTAAAGTTTCAATGATTGAAACTGCGTTTTCGCAATTATTCTCAGGTTTGTAAACACTTGTGCGGGATATTTAAAGATGTCGACGTACGCTTATACTATTTAGCCGTAAAATAACAGTGTCGCCGCTGAGAATCTTAAGAGACGAGCTGTGCCTTTGTAGAAACGAGTGCACGCCAGTTCATTACCATGCCCATAGAGGCGATGAGCCATATGATGAGCGTACTTGAGTCGCCCGTAGGCATCCCACGAATTTAGGCTCCTCCAGCGAGACGGAACTCTTCATGGAGGGATCGAGAAAATGTTACTTTTATGTATTCTGACATTTGTAATTTGGGCCAGGCTTGCCTTGATTTTCTGTGGAGTATGCCGAAACTGCTATAGACTGTTCACGGTAAAATGAGCACTTTTGAAAACCCTGCTCAAGATCTATTTGTTTGCTCATTGCGTATTCTTCCACATTGTGTAAAATTAACATTGCCATGGGCCTCATCACTTTATTCATCCATCGGTCAACTGAAAATGTTAAATTATTACAAAATTAAATATTTTACAAGTATGGTCAGTTTAACAAGTCGATGCATAAAAAAATCAGAATTTAAATTGCCACAAATGGTCACATAACACTTTTTATTATTCGACGTTAATATATGGAAGTATTTTCCATCCATCGCCACGAACTTTACTTAGCGCATGTCACTCAGTGCACTCGTTAAACTATATGCAGGTAGGGGCAGCGACATTTTTAAAAATTATGATTTCAAAAGTGCTCCCGTTACCGTGAACAGCCTTTAGTTTCATTTTACTTGTCTATGGCAGCTGTTATTCAAAATTTTTATGCTGCGCTTTGTATTTGTAAACAGATAAATTCGGTTACTAATATAATTATTAATTCTTTCGTTTTCCAATAATTCAACACTGAAAATACTTGTCAATATCCAGGTGAAGGAATTTACCAAATTGGAAATTACCTTTATTATATTTGGAAATTTCAGTAAAATAATTTAACATTCGTACCTTTATGCGTAATTATACTTACAAAGCGCACAGGGACAAATAAAAATAGTTACGTTCTTTAATTAAAATACATATATTTCCACTCACGAACAAAAAATTCAAGCAATCAAAAGTTTTGAGAATTTTGAAGGTCATGTGCCTTTGCAGTGATTATAAATCATATCAAACGTACTGCTATAGGCGGTTCACTTTAAAACGAGCACTTTTTAAATCCCTGATTATAATCTACTTGTATGCACGTTGTGTATTCTTCCACCTTATGTAAAATTAACATTGACATAGGCCTCATCACTTTATTCATGCGTCGGTCAAGTGAACCTGTGAAACTATTAGATTAAGAAAATGTCACATATTTGTTCATTTTTACACTTCCATGCATTAGAAAAAAAAACAGAAAGTAAAAGGACTAATTTCAGTATTTATTAATGGTAACCTAAAACTTTTATTATACATTTAAATATGGCACTCCTTTCCCTCCATCGTTACCAACTTTACTAGGCACATGTCACTCAGTGCGCCCGTTCAATTATACGCAGGTAGTGGCAGTGACTTTTTTCTAAGGTTGATTTCAAAAGTGCTCACTTTATCGTGAACAGCCTCTAGTCTCACATCAGTATAGGATGTAGTCACTCCTTGAGCGGATGCGGTTCGGAAGGAGATTCGCACAGTCGCATTTGCTCCTGTGGAAAGTTAAGTCACAGCTGCTGTAACTTGCCCTCGATATCCTGCAAGTAGACTTCGGAGTTGACGTCCAGTAAGGTCACACGCAGATTCTTTCGGGGACAGATCGGGGCATCTTGTTGGCCACTGCAGCACCCATACATATCGTAGGCATTCCATAGACGCATGTGCCGTGTGTGAACGAGCGTTACCTTGTCTAAAGAGAGTACCAGAGTGTTTTCTCGTGCACGGTAAATACACGAGGATTCAGATTTTCACTGTCGTAATGCTGTGCCATCAGGGTCCTTAAATCACTGCCAGAGGTGACTTGAAGACATACCGCATGGTTTATCGAACCATGATGCCAGGAGCAATGCCGGCGTGTCTCTCCGCTAAATTGGGAGGGTATGTCCTCACGGCCATCCATAGTGACGCCGAACCGAGTTTCATCGCTAAACATGACTCGACATCACCCTACGCCTCCTGGCTACGGCACCTTCCTAACGCCGCCATTTCTGCCCTGTTGTTAACGGAAGCCTACACATGGTACGTAGTGTGCAATAAGTAGATCCGGGATTGCGCGTGCTGATGTCATGTGGTTGTGTAATGTTTGACCGGAGCACACTAGCTCCGATGTCCAGCCACTGCGACATCGACAACTGCAAAATACTTCCACCCGGGTCTCACGCCGACTAACGGTATTTGTCACTGAAAATCTCTGTTAAGTTCTGGTAAAGGCGTTTGGTGCATCTACGAGGTATAGGCTGTGTTTACTGACTGTGTGACATTCCACTAAACTCGTGATGGAACACAAACGCACTCTGGTCGCCTTTCCAGATGTCAAAGATCATTGCAACTACAAATGTTTGCACACCCAGGGACGGTATTAACGTGCGCCAAACTACGTCTAGTTAGGACTATTCTTTTTAGCGTGCTTCACATTTTTTAGTCAACATTGATGAAGAAAAATGTTAAAAACTTTTCCCAAAACTCAACCAACTGTCGTATAACACAGATATATAACGTATATGTAAAAGTTTATTAAAATAATAATAATAATACTCAAGAAAAAAACATCTACTGGACGTAATGCAACTAGGCACTTATTGAGAACTTTGTTTTGCTTCGTAAGTAATCATTTTTCTTAAAATAGTGTGCTTTTGTACATTGCGGTGTTGTTGCACAATTAGTAAGCAAATCACATTTTTCTTTTTCTATGATGTATTTTACCTTTATAATTAAATTAATGGTTTGCGCAACTGAGGAAAAGTACACGGAATGTCATAGTTTAGAGCTACTTTCCAAAGTTTTTACGTTTTTTAAGAAACGCCTATTTGTGTTTTTTTCTGGTGGATAAATTGATCGAAATACAGTATTTCTGCGTGTTTCCCATTACAATTTTTTATGAAAAATATTTTTAATAAGCGTGTATTTCTTAAAATATTATGGAGAAGTTACATTTCAAACACTATTGTTACATTATATAAATTGGCATAGTTATTATTAAGTGTATAAAATTAGCAAATATAGTAGAGAATTTGATCAAGTATTTAAAAAAGAATTGTCTTTGGAAAAATAATATGTTCTTTAATGAAAATGGCACCGGAAATAAAGCATGCAATCCTAAAATATTTCGCTCGGAAAACAAATTATTTGACTAAATGATGTCTAGCACGCTGAAGTCCATGTCATAGTGTCATATATTTGTTGTTGAATATGTTTTGACAATATTTTGACAGTAAATGTGATATGTGAGAGGCGAATATTTCACGAAAAATGGCCAAAAAATGTTGCCATCAAACGGAGTTATTCATATAAACTATAACTAATATCTGTTCTACGATATAAACTTAAGACTTGTCATATCATCAAAGATTTTACTTCGTTTTGTAAACTTGATATTATATTTCGACTATTTTATTAACTATGCCGTGTTTTTTATGCGATTAAGTATTTGAATGAATTAAAAGCTATAATTATTTGCCCTTAAAATAATTTTTTTTTAAATTTTATTGTATAACTTGTACTTACAAAAGTGAACAGGTATGAAAAGCTTTTGTTTAATTAATCAGCGCAAAAAAATCACTTTTACTCTCAGGTGTTCCCCATTTTTAATTTTGTCGGGGTCGAATTGCCTTTGGTTGCTATGATAATTTCTAAAGTGCTGGAAACCTCATACATGAAACAAATCGTAGGACAGGCGATATCGGGTGACTGGGGGGAAAGGAAAGCTACACCGAGAAAGTTTGATAGAACCTGGAGGCATTAAACATTTTCAAGCAAACATAACTGCACCAGTGACCTTTGAGTAACGTCACGACCGTTCAGATGTGTTTGTCTGCCATCTTTAAGACGTCTAGACGATAATATTTGTGAGTGTGAGAGGGGCTTTAAGAAAACAAACGTAGGTGAAGACGTGATTAAAGTAACTAGCTGGCGCCCTTGTTGAGTAGTTACTCATCTTAGACAGTTATTATCCGTTTCACATTTAAAGAGAGTGTTAATGACCCACATTTACAAATATGTTGGTAGCCATTAACAAAGTTGAAACACGTATTTACTATATTTATGTGACCATGTTCTCTTTGAAAGACTGTAAGGTTATTTATAAACTTTCTAAACAAATTTGTTACAAAATGAAATATCTAATGTGCACTCAATTACATGAAAATTGCAGCAGTTGTTGTTCGTCTGTTAATATAATAATGTAAGCAAATAAAATACTTATTGTTTAGTTACATTTAGTTCCCCATAGGTTTAGTGAAACTTTTATTTAGCATAAAGAAAGTTGCCTGATGGTATGCCTATTGGTTGGTGGATGGTATTACTATAGTAATTTGCTAAACTAATCAGTCAATAAGGACTTCAACCCCGAACAAAAATTACCATATGCTCACCACTTCCCCATCACTAACACTCTGTAGACACTGAGGGCTGGAAAGCTGGAAGGCATTAAGTGATGATCTTCGTAGGATCTTCACAGGATTAAGGTGACTTTCATATTCTAGTGAAGACCTACATAACCATCTCCATCTATGACATCGACATTCGCCAAACATTATTTTCAGGATGCTCTTTTGAGATTCAGTAGTTACCCATGGTACTGTTTTGTCATATTTATTATTTTTTTTCGTAAAAATTTTTACGGCACTTTCATATTAACTTGTATATTTATTTTTTCTTTCTGTATTTCATGTATCTTCCTCATTCAGCGGACTTGGGAAAGTCAGAACGGTGGAACAAAATCATGTAAATTGCCTTTAAAGAGGCACAATAAATTAAATTGGAGTTACTAACGGGTTCAGCTTTTACGCTTGTGCCTAGACCTTCCGCCTTAGTTCAAAAATAGTATTCACTATGGACCTTTCTCCTGACGTGTCGAATATCCCTTTTCCCTGCGGCGTGTGGAAGCGGTAAAACCAGAGACTGTGACGACTGCTGCGTTTTTCCCGTTCTGACGCACCAAGCAGACAAGAACCGCCGCCGATTTATCATCATTGAGGCTAAGCCTCTCAGCGCGGGGGAAGTACAGACAGAAGCCCTTATCTTCCCAAGCGGTAGTCATTTGAATGGATCAGGGTTAGGGGCAGCTAACCCACCCCGCCCTGATCCCCCAAAGTACAGGCACTTTAACCTGGCATGCGCAGCGCTCGCATGTCAGGAGTGTGGTTTTGTGACCCAGTATAGCCCCTGGGCCACGGTTGTTCCAATCTTTTTCCCCCTCATTTTTGTAGGCAAAAATGAGGGGAAAGGCGGTGGAGTTCCGTTCCCTACTGGCACGGAATTTTGAAAATTAAAAATGTAGGTCTTTAAAAGTTAGGTAAAATCTATTAAAAAGTTGGCTTTATTAATTTATAAAATATTCCCGTGAAGTTAAGCAAGATGCCAGGAAGAGGCAGAGGAAGCAGGGTCTTCTTCTAGCTATGACGTTAATAAATCGAGTTTTTTTTTGTATGGAACTATGTTTGGTGTATGTGTTTGTGAGTGTGTATGTTGTTATTAAATGTTGATATATAAGGTTTTATTTGTGTGGGACAGTGGGTTTAAGGATTTGTCGGTGGGCGGGGATTCATATTAAAGGAATTTTCTGATTGGCTGTATCTCAGCCGAGGGCGGGGCTTCTGTCTTCCGAGGAGAGAAGGCAGCACTGCGATTGAATTAGCATGTGTTTTGTAATTAAACATGTTAAAAACTTGGGGGACATAATTAGGGATAGACTATTTAATCAGTCAGCTCGATGAGGAAAAGCTAGTGAAGTAGAGAGAGGTGTGTTCGCTGTGAGAGCAGCAGGCGGAGTGATGTGCGCGATGCTAACGCCAGGTAGTTTTGTTAAACTGACTGGATTTTGTCCCGGACCGATCGGAGAATTTCGGCCGGGTGTACGGGTTTAGGAGATGTTAGTTATTATGTGGGAAGCATTTTAGGGCGTTTTATTCTTCTGTTTTTATCGGGTTCGAAGTCTCCTAGCCGTTTAATGGCGGGATTGGAATGCGAGAGTAGTTTATTGTAATAATTTATATTGCGGTTTAGTAATAGTGTTTTTATAGTTGGAATTTTTAAACGTTCATGTATCGATAGGTTGATAGTGTAGGGCGCTGCGTTTATTATGATTCTTAAATATTTATTTTGTATGACTTGAAGAGAATTTAGAAGGAATTTATTTAAGTTCCCCCAGACTTCGTTATCATACAAAAGGGCTCATCTAACTATTGCTGTGTAAATTAATAGTTTTAATCGTCTGGGTAGATTGGTGCTTTTTAACATTGGATAGAGTTGCGGTAGTTTACTCAGTGCTGCCTTTTTTACTGTTGAAATGAGATTGGTCCAGATTAGTTTAGAGTCAATTGTTAAACCTAGGTATTTCGCGGTTTGTGTGAAGGGGATTGGAATATTATTTACAGTTATTTGGCGTGAAGGCTGGATTCTGCGTTGAGTTAACAATAATGCTTGTGATTTAGTAGGATTTGTTTTAATTTTCCATCTTTCAAACCAATGTTCTAAATCGTTTATTTGAAGTTGGGTTAGGAGGATAGCATATGGCAGTTTTTTATCGTCAGTGTAAATTATCGTATTGTCAGCGTACATTTGTACTGAGGCATGGGTTATGGGAATGTCTGACGTAAAAATATTATACAGAAATTGGGAAATTGCTGAGCCTTGTGGGACACCTGCTGTAATTTCGCGAGTAGTAGAGTTGGCATTATCAATACTAACAAAGAATTTTCTATTTTGAAAGTATGATGCGAGTAAATGTATGTAGCAGTCGGGAAAATTGAAGTTAATTAATTTTTGTAGTAATCCAGGTATCCACACCTTATCAAATGCCTTAGCAATGTCTAGGAAAATGGCTATTGTGACTTCGTGTTTTTGCATTGCAGTTAAGGTGTCTGTGGTGAATTTAGTGAGGGCGTGAGTGGTGGAATGTTGGGCTCTAAACCCGAATTGTGTTGCCGGGATAATCTGTTGTAATTCTGCATGTACCAATAATCTAGTTAGAAGCAGTTTTTCGAAGACTTTACTAAGCGAGTTGAGTAGGGAAATAGGCCGTCTATTTTCTGGGATAGAGTGATTTTTGATTGGTTTGGGAATCGTGATAACTTTGGCTGTTCGCCATGCTATAGGAAAATAATTGAAATTTAATATTGCATTAAACAGGTTGAGTATTGCAATTAGCTGGGAGGTTTTTAATAATTTTATAGGTAATTTTGTCGTGTCCTGGAGCTTTTTTGACGTTAAGTTTTTTAATTAGTACAAGTAATTCTTTAAGTGTTATTGCTTCTGGTTTTGCTGTTATGGTTCTGTTGAAAAAAGCTGTAATATTGGTTTGTACATCTCTGGAAAAATTTGGATCTCCTAGATCAGCATTGGGTGAAAACTGGCCCTGATAGCAATCAGCTATTGCATTTGCTTTGTCCTCTGGGACGTATAAGAGGGTTCCTGCTGAGTTTTTGATGGGCTGGGAGATTGATTTTTTAGTTTGACCTCGCAAGGTTTTTGCAACGCGCCAGAAATCAGAGTAATTATTGTTTATGTCGGTCATGAAAGTTTCCCATTTATTGATTTTTAATGTGATGAGTTTATTATGGAGTTCTTTCTTTAATTTATAGTATTTTTCTTTGTCTCCTTGGTTTCTAGATTTTTGATAAATATGGCGGGAGTGGCGTTTTTCAGCTAAAAGAATTTCTGCTTCGGGAAAGGAGTGTGTTAAAAATTGTTGACGGTTTAGGAAATTTGTGTGTTTTTTATTTATTTTCAATATTGTATTTTGAATTAATTCAGTTGCCGAGTCGATGTGATCTTTAGATGGAATATTTATTTGGTGCGTTTCAAATAAATTTTCTAGGTCTAGTTTAAAATCCTCCCAGTTAGTTACCGGAGTTTTTAGAAGAGTGGCGTTTGGGTGTTTAAGTATGTTTGCTTCCAGCTGACAAATATAGGTAAGTGGTCGGAATCTAATTCTGTGAGGACTTCAAATGAAATATTTACATTATCTAAATTGGTAAGTGCAATATCTAATATATCTGATTGGTATTTTGTACAAGCAGGAAAGTATGTCGGTTCTGTAGGGCCTGTAACTAAATAATTATATTGATTAGAATGATTTGCAAGTATTCTGCCTCTTTGATTATTTTCTCTACTATTCCAGGAAGTATGTTTCGCGTTTAAATCTCCTGCTAAGAAAAATGGGTATGGCTGTGTTGTTATTTTATCTAAGTCAGCTGGGATTAGCGGTTTATTGGGGGAATTATAAATAGCCGCTAGAGTGATGTGACCTGCTTGTGTGCGAATGTTTGTGGATGTGTATTCTAAATTTTCTAGGACTGGGACATTATTTAAATGGTGTTGTATGCGGTTATGAACTAGTATTAATGTGCCACCTCCTTTAGATTTTCTGTCAGTTCGATATGCCGTGTAATTTTTTATGTTAAATCTTTTTCTAGGTTTTAAATGTGTTTCGTTAATTAGTGCAATTTCTACGCCGTAAGTTTCTAGAACTCTTTCTAATTCGTAAATTTGATCAAATATACTGTTGGCATTCCAGTAGAGAAGGGAGAGGACACAGGGTCTATCTGTGTGGGTTTGATCCATGACTAATCGAACCCGGAGTAGGTGGATAAGGCCTGCAAGAGCAGGAGGGTTGTCATCTGTGGGTCAGGTGTGGAGTTACCCAGGAGGATATAGGATTTCATGTGAGTCATGAATTGAAGGAAGTTCGCTTCCAGGAGGTAGCGCATCAGGTCGTGGAGGTCGGTGAGTGTGGAACTGATATCGCCGATATCGGGAGGGGCCATGGAGGGAGGGGAGGGTTGGCGTGGGGTGGGGAGGAGGGGTGGGATGGGCGGCTGGTTGGTTGGTTTTTGGATTGAGATCGGAGAGGAAGACTGTTGTGTGTTGCAGGGCTGTGTTTGAGACCGTATTGCCTGTGAGTAAGAAACATTTTCCCTAACAATGTTCCTAGTTGGAGTTGGAAATGGAAAGTGTTCCTGCGTGAATACAGGAGGTGCACGAAGTGTGGGGCGTCGGGTTTCGCGTTTTACTGCGGCCTCCTGTCGAAGTTGCACCAGGCGGAAGTATTCTGGGCAGAGCCTTGAATTGGCTTTGTGTACTCCTTTCCCCTTGCAGTTCACGCAGTTGGGGTTCTTGTTCAGGTTCTCACAGGCTGTGTGGGGGTGGGGGCCGGCGCAGTGACGGCAGACAGTTCGGAGGGCACAGAAGTTTTTTGTATGGTGGCAAAGCCAGCAATTTTGGCACTGGGGGATGTCCCCAATCCTCTTTTTGTACGGGCGGGGTTATACTGCCGTCATGTTTATGCAAGTGAGGTTGAGAAGGGGAGTGAGGGTGTCGTTTCTTGCAGCTGTAATGCAGAAAATATCTTGTGGTTCGTCCCAGGTGTGTGAAGGGTTGTTGGGGTCTGAGATAGTTTTTTTGAATTGGTATACGTCGATTACAGTGTAGTGGCGCGCCTCAAGGTCTTCTTTGATGTCTGAAGTAGGGGTTGTTCGTGGGAGCCTGACTACCACTTTTTGTGGGTGTTCTGCTGCTATACTGAAGGTGTAAAAATGAACGTTGGCAATTTTAAGGAAGTCTTTTAACGAGTGATACGCCTGTTCGTGGGTGCACGTGATCTGGAGGCCGGCTTGAACAAGGGAAATTTGTGTACCTGTGATGTTCATTGAGCGTATTTTTGCGATAAGATGGTTGTATGCGGAGGTGTCAGGCACGATGAGTTTCATGGGTTTCGTATTAGTTTTTGCGGTTGGGCGCTCAGTGTGAGAGGTGGACGGGACAGATGTGCTATTTTGAGTGTTAGTCAGTGTAGCTGTTTGTGTATTTGGCATGTTGGCTAATGGTTCGAATCGGTTTTGTACCGCCATTGACTTGGGCTGCGGTTCTCGGGTGGCTCGGGATATTTTCCTTCGATTAGTTTCCAAAATCCAGGTTTCATTTTCAAACTGTTGGTCTAACAATGCCTTGCGGCGATTGTGTTTTGCCAGCAGCCAAGACTTTTGTTGTTCAGCGGTGAGATTGTGAGGCATGAGATTTTTTTGTGCTGTGTCGTGATGTTCTGTAGTGTCCATTACGGCTGCCTGGGATTCATGTGTTTGGTTTTGAGGTTGGTGAAAATGTGTTATTCCCCCTTCTCCGAGTGTGGATATAACTGCGCCGGGTGGTGTGTTATTTGGTGCTAGGATTTCCGCCTCCAGCGAGCCCACATCCCCGCCCCCGGGGGTCGAGTCAGCCAGAATCGTGTATTCAGAAGGTTCGATTGTTAGTGTGTGTGAGTGTAAAATTTTATATATATATATATTTTTGTAATAAAATGTCAGGTGTTCCTAACCGCTGTAGGAAACAACCACCGCTGACCTTAACAGGCTAGGCTCGAGATGACCCGTTGACCAGAGCAACGGGTCGGCAGTTGTTTCCCTGTGTCGCGAGAGCTACAGTCGAAGGCCGCAAGGTCCGCTGAGAAGAAAACAGAAGACGATGCTGTCCGCCCGAAGTCCAGCGACGAAGTAAGTGAGTGAGTGAATTAGACAAGACCCGGTTCCAAGCCGCGAGCTTATATATGTCTCGGAGCGTGGTTTCCGCGCTGCAAAGCGATCGCTATTGTTTCCAGACAGGCAATGCTCGTTGGCTTGCTTATAACGCAAATAGGTCGAGTGCCGTCTGTACCTTTATGCAGGTCGGAGCTTCGTTGCGGAACCTGTAGCGCGATTCTCTTTTAATTTTGGAGCCGCGGTGGCGCAGCTGTTAGAGCGCTCGCCTCTCACCCTTGTGAAAGGCGTTCGATTCCCGGAGGGGTTACGTCCAGATTTTCGCACATGGGAATTGTTCCAGCGATGCCGCTGGTCAGTGTGTTTTCTCGGGGATATCCCGTTTTCCCCACCCTTGAGTTCCGGCGCTGCTCCATCCCACGCTTCATCCTCGTCGGCTTTCAAGACCCTTGCTGTTGAGAGCTGCTGCCACCCGCCCATTTCACTATTTTACTTTTCCGCTTACCGGGAGTAGATTTACATCGTGGAAACAATAAGAGGGGTGTAAGTTATAATGACACGAAGGTGTATTGGTCAATTGCCTGTCAGAATATCGCTAACTCCGCTACGCCTGGCTAGCGACGACCACGTAATTAGACTCGGTTTCCTGTTGAGACGCTGTGTTGAAAAGTGGCATAAAAACCTGTCTACCCCTATAAGCATTCAGTACTTCACCATATTTTAAGGGAAGTAGTAAAGCGAGAGAGAGAGAGAGAGAGAGAGAGAGAGAGGAGAGAGAGAGAGAGAGAGAGAGGATGCATATTGGTTGGGACACATTTTATGCAAAATCATGTTTAGCATAGAATCTTAAACGGAAAGGTGGAAGTAAAATGAAGTGGAAGGGAAGTTAGAATGCTTGATGACTGTAAAAATTACGGATTACTGAAGATACACGCTACAGAGAAAATTGAGAAGCATGAGCTTGAAATCTTCGGGAGAATTTTTTACTTATGAGGAAGAAAAACATGAAGCACAGGCGATATCCCCTACTATCTTCCCCTCCTTCCCCAACAATTTCAATAGCCCGCGTGGGAAATAAAACATAACGAGATTATTTCGCGGCTATTACAGAACAGACAGTGAATACAACGTATGGAATCTTTTTGGAATCAGTGAGAAAATATACAATATAAATTAAAAGGATTGTAAAATTTGGTTCTACGCTAAACTAGGTAATCTTGTGAACACCTTTCTCTCAGAGCTTCGTTTTTAAAAGTTGATGGTTAACAGACGCCCGTCTCTTACTTATCACTTCGTCGCTAAAATAAGTTTAACTTGTAGAGAGGTGTGTCAGGGCGTGGCAACAAAGCTATGAGACGCCTAGGCGTCTCCCATAAGGTTGAAGTAAAGTAACTGCATATGGAGCACTGCACCTGACTATACAACGTGAAGAACTCGTAAAAAGTAGAACAGACACCACGAAAATTGTAAGAAAACTGCGATTTATGCTGTATATGAAAAAAAATGTATATATTTTGCAACATTATAAAATATTTTACTAAAGTGTAGCCTACTTTCTAAATGTAAAAAAAAAAAATTGATTATAAAAGTGCATTTTTAACTAAATTTAATATGATTTCCTTTATGGGTGCTTCAAAAAGCAGAATTACAAGAAAATCTTCTTCAAGAAATATCGTCATAATATTTACTGTTACCACATGTGATAAAATCGTAATATAGGCCGTTCACGATAAAGTGGGCACTTTTTGAAACTCTTTCATCAGATATAATAACCAATAAATACATTTCATTGTGGGTATAGTGAATGTATACACTATGTATATTACTCATATGGCAGGGTTTACATTAAAAAGTGGTGGAAGGATGTAGATTGGTTGAAAGAAAAAAGTTACTAAGGCTTCAAAAGTGCTCACTTTATCGTGAACGGCCTATAATAACGTATCATATAAATTTTATAATTAACTTTACATACGCCAGTTTCGGCTATAAATGTTTGTGAGAAATGGACGCACATAAAATAGATTATAAACATTATTTCCTACGTTATTATTAAAATTTCTTTACACACAATCATAGTAAACATTATGACGATATTCCATGACGAAGATTTTCTTGCAATTTTGTTTTCTGAAGCACCCATCGATTTTTTTACATTTAGAAAGTACATTTTAGTAAAATATTTTTATAAAGTTGCAAAATATAAACATTCTCCTTTCATATACAGCAGTTTTCTGACAATTTTAATGGTGTCTGTACTACTTTTTTATGAGTTCTTCCCGTTGTAAGTCGGGCGCAGAACATGTTCATGTAAATACTATTTGAAACGAAATAACTTTTTACCTTGCCCTATAGACCTACAGAATGAAAAGTTCAAGTATGGCATTTCAGTGCAAACTCTGCCAGAGGTAGTTTACTAGGAGTGGTATTTTGAAGACACATTCTAAAACATGTGGCACTGGTTCTGTGAAACTACAAGCACTGCACGATCCGCAATCATCTCCACAATCCGCTCTGCATGCTCCCCACTCGGCTCCGCATGCTCCGCAATCATCAACTCCGCATGCTCAGCTATTGGTGATGATTTAGGGGTCATTTGTGGATCAGGAGGGGTCATTTCCACATCAGCACGGCACACCTTCCTCTTCCCCATTTTCTGACTGAATAGGCGAGTACTTGTCGCCACTACAGTCTCCGCGTAAATTTAAATCAGAGTCAAGGTTGCTTGTCTTCAAGTACTTGACGCCACTAAACGTGGCCCGTGTAAACGCGCCGTTAGTGATATGCAGATGCGCATTCTTTTGTGTATAAAATACGAAAAACTGACTTCGATTGTCGTAAATGTACGCATTATAACTTCAGTTCAACGTGAAGTCTTAGAACAATGATTATTTATTCGTTGCCAACTTCACTGCTAGTCTGCATTCCAGTGTGAACTGTGGCATATACGTGGTTATGGGCAGTGATTTTATTTCCGAAGATTTCTGGGCCAGGTGATAAAATGCTACGTGAGCAGTAATAATTTGCTATTAACAAAAACATATATTTTTTTTTTTACCAGGCTATTCGACAACCGCGGTTCATTGAGAAGGTGGTGTATATACGTACAGTTAACAGAATACATAAATGAAAATCACTTGTATTACAAAAACCGAGTGGGGCCGCAGTAGTTAAAGTGACCTTAAGCGCCTTATGAGCCACGACCGGAAAAGTTTCCGCATCCCGGTGGAAATAATTACGTGCAGCCTGAAAAGAGGACATTACGGTTTCCCTTTACTTTAAACTGATGTTGAAGGTTTTGTCTGCCAGCTGGTGAAACTCGCCATCCTTGCCGAACAACCGACCTCCAGACGCCGACAAATGGGCTCGCCGTCCGGCGGGACTGCAGCCCGGCAGATGACTGTCTTCGTACACGTCAAAATTCATACTGCCGGGCGCAACGAGTGTAGCCCCTACACTGTAAAATAAAATTGAGGTAAAATTCCCCTACGTGTAAGGGAAGCTAATTACCTCTACATGTAAGGTAACATTACCTCTTAAATGTAGAGTAAATTTGCGTAACAAACAAAGTACTATTCTCTAATCGTAAGGAAAAAGGTACCTGACAGAAGTGGGGGAAAATCCCATACAAGTAAGGGAAAACCTCATACAAGTAAGGGAAAATTAGCTATGTTGTATAATAAAATTATATTTAATAATATCCTAGAGTGTTAGTACTGTTAATATTTTTATTACCTACATCCTCTGACGATTATAAGCTATTCACGGTAAATTGAGCACTTTTTAAGGCCCTTTCAAAATGTTCTTTTAAGCCCGTTTTAATCTTTCCGAAACTTTTTAATATCAGTATTGTCACGGGACTAATAAATACGTTGTATACGTTCACCACTCACAAAATGTAATGCCTGAGGCTGCAACAAAACATATTTATGAGGTGTTAATGCCAGTTGGGAAGGCCTCAAAAATTGCTAACTATATTGTGAACAGACTTTAGTAACCGAAACATACACTCCAAAATTCTCGACACTTGCTGGTGGTTGGGCGCCAATCATGGGTCTCTATCACGATAGGCCGATGCGCTATTCAATACATCACGACATAATTACTATAACAGTGAATATTAGCGTATTAAAGGATTATTCTTGACGTGGATACGACTACGTCATAAAATTTGCAGCCATAGTGGGAGGCAATACAGAAAATCAGATGATAATAAAATCGGGGAATGCAGTTTGGCATTGCAGTTCCGAATCTATCACATCTAGGTACATTCAAAATTCAATTACTCTCCTCGATTGTCAAATGATCAAATAATATGTTGCGTTGAGTGGGGACTGTGAAGCATCGCGCGGGGGGGAGGGGGGGGGGGCAGTTCGGAGGTTCGTTTCTCCGCGTCTCATAAATTCCGCGTAGTATAACTTTTGACTAGGAGAAGCTACAACGGTCGTTTAAGTTTCAATCGGCAGCTCTCGTCATGATAAATTGATTGCGTGTATAAAAACATTTGTGTGGCGTCAAAAAACCAAGTCGAAATACAGAAATAGTATACGGTTGGAAAAAGCATCTCAGAAGTAATCCAGTGATACCCATAAAATTTCGTATGATCGAGTGAAGCGATGCCGGGAACGTAAATTAAACATAAAGGCGTCCGAGCGCGTCAACGTAGACGTATTCTCACAAAACAAACGGCCGTGTCGCCAACACAGTCAATCCCATAATATTTTTCCTCTGGTCCATTCACTTAGCAGTCGAGACAATGATGAAGAGATGCACGCGTCGTAAGGAAATTTTCCCATCCATTTATGGGATTCCCTACCGCTATGTACGTGAGTTGTACTCCATAGTGCGGTAATTATACCTTACCTATAAAGAGCCATGTTGAACAGCTTATATTAATGTACAATAAAAATTAATCTTAAGGTATAAATATATGTAAAATGTAATTATCAAATACTTACATATGGTCGAGGAGATCCACACGCCGTAAGGTAATTTTTCCATCCATGTATGGGATTTTCCATTACCACGTATGTGAATTTTACTCCAGAGTGGGGTGATTTTACCTCACCCGTAAGGAAAATTATGTTTCCCAACAAGTTTGCGAATATTTCTTTACACTTGTCAGGTAATTTTCCAATTATTTTTTACAGTGTAGTGCTGCCGGCAGGGTCATCACGTGATTTATTACGTCGCTGCTCGTTGATTCGTCCCCTTCTCCAGCGTATGCGAAGTTGCAAGACGTACAATAACGAAGACAAGAAAAAAGTAAAAGACTCTTATTGGTTCCTGCGCTTGCGTCAATTTAAATAAAGCGTTTAGATTAGCTATTATGTCATATGCTAACTGATTATGACAATCGCAAAGTTGCGATATTTCTTCCCCGGTAGAGAGGGGGTGTAGAATGCTGGTGTATAAAATGGCCAGGCTGGAGTCGTCTCAAGGAATTCGGCTCCCGTATGCGTCATCATGCATTTAAGATAAGTCTTTTATTAAGGGACCCGTCTGGTCAAAACAAATAGGACATTTTGCGCTCCCTATTTTATATTACAGTTTTGTTATGAAATATTTTATAGGCATAATTGCCTGCTTTATTGCATTTTCTTGTAAATTATAACGTTTTTAATGTGCCATACATATATTTGGGAGAATCCATGTGGCTTGTATATTAATTGCTTGTCAGAAGGTTTGATTAGGCTCGTGGTGAGCAACTTTATATCACTTTGGGGCACTATTTTTATGTAACTTTTATACTGCACGAATTGTATAAAGAAAAATAAACTGGTTTTAAATATGAAATTGTACCTGTAATATATCTGAAAGTTGAATATCAGAAATTGTATTCTATATAAAATTAAATTTAGAAACTTTCTTGTTTCACTGAATGTGTAAAGGGATTAATGGGGCAAACTATCCCATGATTTTCCCCCATGCCTTTAACTAATTCTAGTTTTGGATGAATGATGAGTTCTGAGCTGTTGAAGAGAGAAAATATAATTCAATATTTTCTTATTAGTTTGCCAACTACTGAGTTGTTCGTGGTATATTGACTTGAGACGGTCTGAGTGTCGGCACTTGCTCACATGAGGTGCTGGTGACGATACCATGCACTGTAAAAAGTAATGGGGAAATTACTTGACAAGTGTAAGGAAATATTCGCAAACCAGTGGGGGAAACATAGTTTTCCTTACAGGTAAGGTAAAATTACTGCACCCTAGAGTAAAATTCATGTACATGATAGTGTAAAATCCCATACATGGGAGAGAAAATTACCTTACGACGCGTGTATCTCGTTTACATTCTCAACAGCTAAGTTGGGGGGGGGGGGTGGAAGAAACAATTCTTCAACACGCTAACACACACTGATTCTGCCACGCTGTTGTCGTGGTGTGTAATGTATAGCGCATCAGCCTATCGGGACAGAGGACCGTGGTTCGCTCCCATCCACACGGAAAGTGTCGAGGGTTTTAGTGTTGAGGTTTCGGTTACTGTTCTTCATATGATATAGAAAATAAAAATATTAACAGTACTAATACTCCGGGGTATTTTTTAATATAATTTTATTATACAATAATGTTCATTTTCCCTTTCTTGTATGGTTGGGGAATAGTACTTGACTGGTTATGTAAATTTACCCTACATTTAAGAGCTAATATTATCTTACATGTAGAGGTAATTAGCTTCCCTTACATATAAGGGAATTATACCTCAATTTTTTTTTTACGGTGTGGATCTCAGCTCCATGTACAAAGTGAATTATTCCGACTGACTGACCCACTCACTCAATCACTCAGTCACTCATTAATTAACGCACAGCCCAGAATACTTCAGGCAAAAGCATAGATATTTAGGAATGACTTATCCTTGGGTACAGGCACCCACTAAAAATGGACAGTCCGGAATTCGACCCCTTAGAGAGTGAAAAGAGGTCAAATATTTTGTAGAGGTCTCCTCAATACCTTATTAGCCCAATAAGATATCGTTATGCTCTTTTCTTAAAAAAAAACAAAAAGCTAACTACTGCACATGAATGCGTAAAAAGTAGTTTCAGGTCTTCAGAAATTTAACCATAAAAATATCAAAGGGGATCTAATGTGTTTTTCAGGACTCCTTAATACCGTATTAACGATAAGATGTTGTCATGTTGTTTGATTTTATAGTTTGGTTATATAAATACCTAAAACCTAATTTCTGAATTTTTCTGAACTCACATCCCTAAGAAGGTGAAAAGATTTGAATGTATTTTCGATGATACGAGTATGTTACCTATATTTCATCGTTCCCATTGCTGTAACCTACAAATCAACATGTTTAGTAAAATCTTATCAAAAGAAAAATATGTGAATAGGAATGAAATATGTTTTCTACTGAGAAAAAATATTCATTTCCCACACAGATACAGAAAAAGTTGTTTGAACTGAGCAGGATCAATAATTAAATAGATCCTTTTCGTAGATTGCACGGTCAGCGAAATACATCCCGTTATTTTATGTTCCTTAATGAAGTTCTAAGAGTACAAACGTGTTTAAATTAAATTTTATACCGTGGTTACTCATTTCAAAATTAATTTTTGATTAAGTATGAATGGGGAGACTGCGACCATTAGAATTGTACAGAAACCAATCTTTGGGTTGTAATATTTAATTACTTTCTCGCAAAAAAACTCCAGACCTATAAACTTGCGACTCCCGTGGAGAAATGTCAAAATCACATGTTATAACAATGTCGAGGTCGTTTGTATCTGGTTTTCCAACAAATCTGCACTTTTACCGGATAAATAAATATTTAGCCTAACCTGAGTAGGTTCCACAGTAGATGTAAAAGGGAAGTTCAAGCGGAACTCAATTTTCATTGAAAAATCGAAGTTTTTTGCTCCAAAATCAAGGTTTTTTTGCTCCAAAATCATGGTTCGAGATTTAAGAAATTAAGCTTTCTAAAAAACAAGCAAACTTACTCCAAAATCAAGCATTTTTACCCCAACATCAATTAAATTTACCACTTTTTCAAAAATGTCCGAGTAGGATTTGTGCCGCCTTAAAAACCAAGCTATTTTACCCCAAAATTAAGCAAATTTCTTTCTTTTCAAGCAAAATTTTCATGTTTTCTAGAAATAGCAATTTGCAAGGGAGCAATTTAAATAAAGAAAATTTAAGACAAATCCGAGTGAAAATTAAAAAAAAAAAAAAAATTATAGTATTTATAGATTTTATTCAACAAAAGTAAAACACCAATAAGACTTTTTTAAAACTTAAAAATAAAGAAAATTCTGAATCGTAACCATTACTGATTCCATAATCCCAACCATCACAACAATTCAAATCATAAACATCGTCTTTAAAATTAGAAAATTTATCTGTTCTGAGATCATTTTTATCTACTTTTAAAACAATTTTGAAATGAACAAGGTCCAATTATTTATCAATAAAAAATTCTGTTTTTATAATTTCATATCCAATATCTCAAAATTCAAAAGATCTGTAATTTGATCCATTTGTAATATTTAAAAATTATTTTTTTTATAAAAAAAGTGATACGAGAATATTTTAATTAGAATTATTATTTTTTATTTGATCAAAAATTCTTAAAACTTTTAAATGCGACCACTCATCTATGAGTATAAAAATTGTATTAAAATATCGAAACAATTTCTTGTTTCTACAAAATCTTTTACATTATCCATTTAATAAAAAAATATATATATGTCTTCAGTGATATTTTATTTCAAATAATAGTAAGTTAAATTTCGTTAGCGAATTATAACAACATTACAAATTGTACCAGCATCAACAACTTTTTTAAAACCGACACTAATTTTTATATTTGTTTTATTTTTAACTACTGCAGTGTTTCCATATAGGCAGTCAATAACATATAACGGTCTTCTCCCCCAAAATGAATAATAATTGATATCGCCATGATAGTTTGTAGTTGGATTATAATAAAGTTCATTATTTCTGTATATAGTATCTAATTTTGTTCTAGAATTTCTATAACCATTAAAAGCCAGAAACATTCTAAAACAAAGATAATTTTCAATATCTAGATTCCTGTTTTCCTTTGGAAAAGTTTCATTTCTACCATTTTTAACAAAAATATTTCTTACATTACAATGATGAAACACTGAAGCATGCACGTATTACTCAGCGCGAGTTTTTCTATTAGTTTAGAAACCCACAATTACAAAATCAGGCTTGTCAAATTGAAAATTATTAAACTGATATTTTATATCAAAGTTAAAAACAGTTGTCGCAGCAGGAACTTCTTTGTGTAAAAATTGCCAATACTTAAACCAATATGAGTTTTAGGATTTTTATATATTTTTTCTTTAATTGCAATTGATGTGTTAGTTTCATATTCAACAATAGGCCACAAAATTTCTAATTTTTCAATAACAATTTTAGCTTGATCAGCATAAGTTTTATCAACCGAACCATCTGTTTATTAGTTTCATAAACAAATAAACAATTTCAGATGAATTTCTAAAAAAAAGTGATTTTATAACCACCTTTCCAGTAAATTTAATTATTATCGCGAATAAAGCCAAATAAATATTTTAATGGATACATTATTTTATTTATTCTATCACTACAAACAGATTTTACTCGTTATCTATTATCAACACCAGTAGACCCTGAATAATTTTGTTCACTTGGTGATCTTAGCAAAATATTCATCATTGTGGAAGTTATTCCCGGATCATCAATAGCCTCAATAATATGTCCATGTTTTAAAATTTATACTCTAGAAAACTGAAGTTAAAAAAAATTAGAATAACGTCAATATTATCAAATTTTTCGTATTTTGCCTCGTGCCCAACTTTATCTCTCTTTAGTAGGCGATATTCTTCCAAAACATAAGCATCGTTTGGTAAAGAAAAGCCGTCTCCTATGGAAATATCAAATTCGATTCTATTATTGTAAATATTGAAATCCCCCCCTCGTTTGATTAGTTGGGGGAAGGGGGGGGGAAGTTTGTCTCTCATAACACTCAATGCTTTTATAACTCATTTATAAGTTATATATATATCAATTAAGAACTCAGATGGAGTTCATCAAGAGAAATTGCACAACGAGAAGTATAGAAATTATAAAAAGACCCATGAGGTAGAGTATGAAAAAAAAATCTACAATTAATTCGTGAATTACAAAATATTGGCAAAAAAGTAGAACAAGTGAAGAAAATAAAAATTTAATAACAGCACTAGCACCCGTTCCTGCAAAAAATCTTGATAATCCACCAACACCAGAAAAAAACATCATATGAAAAAGAAATATTTCCGGAACAAAAATCTCCTAATTTTGAAGAGCAAATGGGAATCGTACCATTGAAGAATTTACCACCTATAGCAGGTGTTTCTACTATAAATCTCGGTGAATATATTTCTAAAAATATTGATGTTATTAATGATAAATTTGGTTTATGAGGAGATGGGCAAGGTCTTAAAACTGGAGATACAAAATTAAAAATAGAATGCGATTTTCTATTTTTCAAAGATAAAAAATATGAATTAACAATAGGCTTTACTAATTTGTTAACAAAAAGTAAAAAAAAAAAAAATGATCTTGTAGATAAATCCACCGGTGAAGACAAATTCACTAATGAGGACTATAAAAATTATGCACAAATTGTTTTGTTAACAAATGCAGCATATCAAAATTATATTCCAACTATGAGTGTAGCTTCGAGTATAGTTTGGAAGTATAATTAAACCAATTTATCAAGAATATATATATATATATATATATATATATATATATATATATATATATATATATATATATATATATATATATAAACTCTCCTAAATCTGGTGACGATATAAAAAAATACAATAGTTTGCCAAAAGAACATATTTGGATGGACAATGTTAGAAAATTAATCAATAGATTGTTAATTATTCATTGTGAAGAAAATGCTGGAAATAACAATTATAACAATGAAAAAGTAAGTATAATGAATATGTTAAACAGCGCATATTTTCTGATTTTCTTGTTAATGATCAGAAAGGAATTCCAAATCTAATACGAGTTTTAAATGTGATTCCACGCACATTCTGGAATTCTGAACACCATGGAAAAGGTGTGATACATTGGGCACTAAACAATTTAAATTTTCCTGAAATGCATTTGCCAGGTTATAATTATTGTGGATCATTTACAAATTTAGAAGAAAGATTAGAAAGAGGAGATGTAGGAATAAATAAATTAGATGAAGCTTGTAAATTTCGTGATATTGCATAAAGAGACCACAAAGATTTAGAATCTAGGCACGAAGCAGATAAAATTTTACAAAAAGAAGCAAAAGAAATCATGTTAAATACAAATACTCCCATTGGTGAAAAAATGGCTTCTGCAGTTGTTGCCTCAACTATGTTTACAAAAAGAAACTTAGGTTAGGGAATTAAAATGTTTTATTTAATATATATATAACTTATAAATTACGATAAAAAGCTTAACTTTTGCTATACCCATTGATCAGTTAAGAGATTTGGGTATAGATAAATTTTTAATAAATGACCAACTTGAACAAAAAAAAATAAAAAATTAAAAGAAGACAAAGGTTTCTTGCTGACCTTGCCATTATCAATATTTAAAAAAAATATTAAAAGAAAAAACCGACAATGGTTTACATCATGGAGGAATTATTCCCCTCCTAGTTGCTGCTTTAACTGGCCTTGGTGCTTTAGCAGGAGTAGTTACTTCAATATATAATTCTGTTGAACAAACTAGCAAAAATAAATAGAATTAGAAGAACAAGAAATACATAATTTAGCAATGGAAAACAAGGATGGTAGTGGTGTAGTTGAGAAAAAAAAGGAAGGCCAAAAATATTAGCTCTATTATCCAATATCGATATTGAAAAATATGTAAAAAAATTAATATTAAGAATTTCAGAAATTTTTATATGATTGATGAACTACCAAAAATATGCTCAAAAATGAATGTGCTATGGTTAATTTTGATTTTTCAAACAATCCTGGCACTCATTGGGTTTGCTATTTTGAAGAAAATAATAATGTTTATTATTTTGATTCATTTGGTGGTAATATTCATAAAAATTTAATTAATTATTTCAAAACAACAATGTTTATAACAATGATGATCGAGTTCAGAATTTTAATTCTGTTATTTGTGGACATTTATGTTTAATTGTTTTACACCTTTTTCGAGAAATTTTAAGTTTCGCGATATAATTTCTGTGTTATTAAATGACAGATATATATGGGAAACCATTCATCGAATCTTTAAATAAAAACTTTGATAATATTTCTGAAGATTTAAAAACATGTGTAGATTAAAAATGCAATTCGAGTGTTTCTTCTTTACAAAGTGAGTTAATCACATGATATGGTTCTTTGTTTGTTTCTTTTCTGGGGCGAAGAATTGTTAATTTAGGCAAACCTGTAGATAAAAGAGACACGATCAATAAACGATATATAACATATTATGCATTAAAAAAAATGATTCCAAATATAAAACTATTGTTTCTGGTTATGCACTAAAACAAGATACAAATTTTCAATTCAATAACACAATTGCTGATTATATGAAACGAATAAATTATACAAAACAGACATTTAAAAAAAGATGTAGATCCATAACATAAAACTATTGTTGCTGATTATGCATTAAAAAACAGTGCCATACAAAATACGACACTAGTGTTTCTGATTTAAAATCATATGTGGAATCAAAATATAATACCATTGTTTCTGCTTTACGAGATTAAACAAGTAAAGTTTTTGTTTATACAACAGACTATGTTTCTATTCAAAATCGTAGGATTAATCATATGGCTGATTATTGCATATTGATAGAAAAGATGCCACCAATAAAAGATATCTCGATAGAGAAATACTTGATAAGTTGCAAGATTTCAACAAACTAATTTTGAATTATTGCCATGCACTTGTTGATTTGAAAGTTGAAAAAATCAAAGAAGATTCTGATAAAGAATTAGATGATAAATTACAAAATTTAAACCAATCTCATATATTTTATTTACATGGAGCGTGGAATAAAATGACAAGTGTTTTTCGCTTAGATAATGATTTAATTTTCTTTAATTTTTTTATATATTGTACTGTTTATAAAATAGTTGCAAATATCCTCATGTTTGATAATAATTTGGCCATTTTCAAGAGTCATACAAAAATAGATCACAGCAAATACTTTGATGTTAATAAAGGTGATAATTTAATTTTTAAAATAAAAATAAATAAAACATCTCTTTATGCTGATGGAGAGGCGGTGACAATAGGAATATTCATGAAATATAAAGACTAACTATATATATATAAAGTATATGGATACGACTACGTCTCGGCAGCTTCAGCTGCCTAACACATGGTGTTTGAAGTGCAAGAAAGCCACTAAATATTAATAATAATATAAAAATGAGAATACAACAAATGGGCGACTAGTAGAGAAAAATATATGCTTGTTGCGCAATTGTAAAAAAACAATGTTGTTAAAAAAAATTATCCGATGTAAGAGAAGGAATAATTAATGAATTATATAAACCTGCGTGAAAAAATTTTCCAAGAAGAAAAGTTATATCATATGGCATTGATTATTTGTCGCAAATTGATCTTGTAGAAATGGATACTGGAAATTTTAGAAAGGTATATCTCGCTTAAATAAAGGCTATAAATATACTATGACAATTATTGATGTTTTTTCAAAGTTTGCATTTGCTTTACAAATCAAAGATAAACCAAATAATTTACAAAGTGACAATTACTTAGAATTTTATAATAAAATATTTAAAAGGACTTATGGAAAAGGATTATACAAATCATTTTTCTTCATTTTCTGAATTAAAAGCTAGTGTGGTTGAAAGATTTAATCGAACTTTAAAAATTATATTATGGAAAAAATTTGCTTAGAATGGCAGCTACAAGTGGATAAATATATTGGATGAATTAGTAGAAGACTACAGCAACACAAAGCACAGCACTATTCGTAAGAAGTCGATTGAAGTAAATAACAAAAAATGAAAAAGCGACAGATAAAGCAGCCAATGCTGCGCAGAATTTATTGCAAACAAATTTTGTGTTTTTCTAAACGAAAATATAAATCTGGAAATCTTGTCCGTGTGAGCAAACAGAAATTTTTTTTTGAAAAAGATTATACTGCTAATTGTTCAAGAGAATTGTTTAGTATTTGTAAGGTTTTAAATTTTGTTGTGCTAACTTACAAATTAAAGGTTATTAATGGAGAAGAAATAATGAGTTGTTTTTATGAATACAAAATTATGAAAACAAAATATCCCCATGAATATTTGGTCGAAAAAGTTTTAAAAACTAAAGGTGGAAAAATATTTGTGTAGCGTTTGGGTTTTGATAACTTGCATAATTCATTGATTAATAAAACAAATGTTTTACAAATAAAAATAAATATTAGCTTCTTATGCAATTTGACGAATATTATTTATATAATTAATAAATGGTTGTTGAGTATAGTTACTTCTATCAATGTTAAAATAGTTTCAAAACACTCGATGTTGCCAATTACGGTTTCTTTCATTCTTTGATGTAAATTGATAGCATTTGGAATGTACTCAGATCTCAATAATATTTCACAATTTGGATGTATATAGATTCTTTGCAACTGTTTTCGAAGATTTCTTCTTTGATTCCTAATCACATGATAATCATATTCACAATCACCATCGAACAAATTTAGAAGAATAGAAGTTGGATTTAAATTTTGGTTTTGTGTTTGTGGCACCACATGAGGGGCCATATCTCTAATTAATTCATTTCTGCGATTTATTCTATCTACGACTCTGTGAACTCTTTCTGTTGAATTTTCAATATTTTTATCTTTAAGTTTATTTATATCTTTTAAATGATTAACTTTAACTTCTATCATTTTTATGTGTTGGTCTTTTAACTGATTCATTTTTTTAATGTTTTATTTGACCTTGAATAAATGCGTTATATCTTTTTGAAACTTATATTCACCCTGTTTTCTAATTGATCGTAAAAATTCTTTAGTCACCCATTTAGTAAATTTTCCAGCTAGAGGCAAATTTTATCTAAATATTAACTTAAACAGAGCTAATTCATTGATAAATAAAGCATCTGGTTGCATTTTTTAAGGTGTCCTTATAGACCAAATTAATTGAAATATATAGCTCTTAAGGAGTTAAATTTTTTAAGTCATTAACAATATATTTCTTTTTATCTATAATTTAATTATAGGATTCGCACTTTATACTAAACAATGAAATGTCATTTTTGCCAGTTCTTGTCAATTTTTTTGTAAATTCATTATATTCCATAAAAGTTGTATTACTAATAAAATACAGTAAAAGCTGAGTCTAACATATTTGGTAAATTAGGAAATTTCTCACAAATTAGACCATACTTTTATATCTGGAAACGATGTTCATCTATTTCATAATAACACGACTTTTCATAAAAGATAAAAGTTTTCCCCGAATATTAATTAAAAACAACATTTATTTTATATTAATCTCTTAATCTAAATGAAGCGAAGTTTTTCGGATAAACACCAATAAGATTATAACTAGGATAATCAACCATATAAATTTTTCCGTCTACAAACAGGAATAACACGCCTGATAGACTTTGGAATATAAAAAAATTATTGAAATTAGTCGGTAGAAACTGGAACCAATTTCTTATCGAAAATGGCTTACTGATTATTTTCTTGTCTCTCAAACGTTTTGTCCAAACCTCTTTATTGTAAAAAATAACAAGTTCGCCATCAATAATTAAAAATGTTTTTATATATTCTTCTTTAAAAAATATAATGGTTCATCATCATAAAAATTATTTTGTAGTGGTGGTCCATAAAAGTTTTGAATATTCTGAATATCGTCTGGTTGCAAATCAACCAAATAATTGTTGAGAATTGAGTACATGATTGCATTTTTATCATTTGTATGTTGAAGATCCAATTACATGGATCAAAACCGCTAGTAAATTAATTTCATTTTCAGGAGTGTTTTTACCATCATTATTCCAATATTCCTGCTTATTGATGTGAATTTCAACGAGGCTATTTTGTTTATTTGGAAAATATGCATGAGCCAGTGCACTACCAAATGGATATAATGTATAAGGACAAACTCTGCCCAACCTATGATTATTATATAGACCTGTTAATATGATATAAGTATATCTGGAGAATTTGTATGATAAACAAATTTCATATCTGTGTGTTTTTGCCAAAAGTTAAAAGCCTCTTTTGATAAATTTGTAATTGATTTATTTGCATACGCAAAATTCCATTTTAATGAGTTTTTAGTCCATTTTGCTGTTTATGAAAGGTCCACAGTTATCTCATATGTAACACCACATCTTAGCTTGTTGATTAAATTAAGTGTTTCTTCATTGAGTTTACCATCGATTGAAGGGAGGTTGTGATAGTCTTGAAATATTCTTCAATAAGTTTCGTACTTTTCAGTATCATTTTTAAAGCGAATTTACTTCACCTAGATATCCATATTTATTTAAAAAGTTGATAACACATTTTGTCTGACTCTCTTTTTTGGATAGCGCAAAAATTATATTTGTAATAGCGAAAATAATTATATGTCTTCATTTATATACAAATTTTTTTTAAATATAATAAACTCTTTAATTTTATTTCTGTACTTACCATCGATGGTTTTTCTATTCATATATATTGCAATAAAACCTTAATCTTCGCTCCAGCATTTTGCACAAATTTCTTTAAGTTTTTCATAAGGCATTTTGCCACCAACAAAATCGTTATAAATATGCTTTACATTAATATCATCTTGTCTAAATATACACAAAAAATTTGTGTTGTCCCTTACCAAATGTTTAGGCAGTCTGGAATAAATTTGAGCGAAATAGAAAACATCAAAATTTTTGTGTTGTCCTCTTGTAAAATATACATTAATCATATCTTGATTATCTAAAATAACATCGTCAAATAAAATTAGAGATTTGTTTTCGCATTGATTTAAAGGATTCATTACCTCAGTGTTATTTTCAAAATGTGCCATTTGTTCATTACATTTTTTTGGATATTACTTCAAAATCATCTTGTAATTGAATATATTTTGGTTGATTCGAACTTTTAGAGCAAACAAGTAATTTAATAAAATGTAAGCCACCCCATATTATAAATAAAATTTATCATCAAATTGTTTTTTTTTTTTCCAGCTATTACTAGGACCAACTACCATACCACTAATATCATCAGGCAAAAGTTTGCCATTCTTCTTATTCTTAAAAGACTCTTCAGAAATTAAAACACCAACAACCCAGTCAACTTTGTGCAGCATAGGTTGTTTGGCTGCCACTTTTTCATTTAATAACAAATAATTTTTGTAGTAAATTAATAATACGACTTTGTTTCAACAGCTTGAGTTGTCAAATGAACTTTTCAGGTTAACAAACAATAGTTCTATTCTTAAGAAGAAACTTCACATTGATACAATTCATAAAGATAAATCGATAGCATTAATTAGTTTTAATGCAAATATTTTAACCCCAAATGTAGAGAATAATACTATAACTACAATTGAAAAAATGATTCCTGTTGTTGATAAAAATACAGTCATCACAATTCCCAGAGGCCAATACGATGTTGAATCTTTAAAAGAAGCTGTAAATTCTATTGAGCCATTTTCAACAAACAACATTGAAATAACAACAGACATGTTAAAAATAGAAAAAACACTTAAAACCAAGTTTTATATTAAACTTGATGATTCTTTGTCTGATATTCTCAGTTTAGAAAGAAAATTAACTATTAAAATAGACAAAGTTGTCGTGGGCACTAAATGGCCTAATTTTTTATATATAAAACAATCAAAGTTCATTGTAATTTGGCATATGGCATGTTTAAAGAATAAGAGGATTCTAACCATTTGGAGACAAATATATTTGCTGCAATTACACCAAAAACTATGTTTGGTTTTCGAGATTACATTAGCTATGAGCCCCCATATCCAATTTTTTATAGAATAAATAATGAACATTTTAATAATATTGTCTTAGATATTAGAGATGAAAAAGGAAATTTAATTGATTTTGATGGTTCTGATATCGATGTTGTTTTGGAAATTAAATATGTATAAAAATTAATAATATAAAAATTAATTTAAAATTATTCTTTTTGTTGTCCATATGGCAGTGTACCACTTTATTCTCTAATATAATTATTTGGTTATCATAAGGACTTAATGCAATTTTTTTAACTTTGACTGTACATATTTTGTGTTCTCACTCATCAAATTCATTGTTCTGTATTGAATTTTTTCACCAAGCAAACAATTCTTATAGTCTTGGAATGTAATTCTCTTATTAACAACACATTTTTTCACATCTTTAGATTTTTTGTTTTCTTTATCGCCAACTCTATATGCATACATTTTTGCTTGTAAACCAACAAATTCTTTCATTATTTTACCATTACATTTGTCTTTTAATTTCCCTAAAACTTTTATATTTATTTGAGGCATGTTATAAATATTGCTCTTTGGATAATCACTTATATCAAATTTTTTATCATCGACTTCATATCTTCGTAAAAATCTTTTGTCTTTATGTTATAAATGTATGAATTTATATCTTGATAGCATAGTTCAATTTTGTCATCATATTTTGGCTTCATAACTTCATAATGGAAATCATAAATCAATTCTTTCGTAATATCCAAAATGGCCATGCCCACATATATTGACTTATTAGGTTATACATTATTTTTATTTGTCTGAATAACGGCAAGATGCTCATTAAATATAGTACTTATTTTGAAATTTGGTTTTGTTGCTAATTTTTTAAATTTTTTAGCATTTGATACTAGTTTTATATCTACTCTGTTTTTAAATTTTCCATAGTTTTGCCAAACACTGAATTATTAATGAGCTTATTATCTCTTTTTCGAGATCTTTTTAGCATTAGTTCTTATTGTTGTATTAAAATCAATATATTTCTTCAACCAATCATACTGATCAAACATCAATATTCTATCTATGCAAAATAGAAGATCTTTGTGTAAATTATGTAGTTCTTATGGATGTTCTAAATCAACTTCTAATATATAACCATACTCAGATTCATTCTCCAAATCTAATATTTTTGACTCCAGTTATCTAAATCATTTAATACATAGTACATCAACTCGAAATCGCCATATGGTAAATGTTGCGGTATTGCCCAACCATAAAAATTATTCGCATCAAGATATGCTAAATAATTTTATTCTTGATTTGGATTGAAATCTTCCAAATATTTATTTGCTTTAACATATCTCTTACAACATTGTGATATTCCACCTCGAATTCCTATTTCAATCATTAAATTCATATCATAGTTATGTAATAAATCTAGTGGTAGTTTAGTCATTTTTTACATTGCATCCCATGATAAACCTGGTGCTGTAAAATACAATGTAGGGTCTAAATCATGTGAATTTATACATGTGTTTCTAAAATATTCGAATATATCTGCTAATAATAATACATCACTTTTTAAATATAAATCATGGTATTTGCAAAGATTTCTTATATTAAATTGGTTCCATACACATTTTGCATGTTCATATTCATCATCATATATATTATTTTCGTTTAATTTATTGTAAAATTCTCATTTTGGTGTAAGTTCAGTTTCTTCAAATTTCTTCCAATTATCCATATATTCATATGGGTGAACACCCTTTCTTATAACTAAATCTGCTTGATCTTCTGGAAAATGTTTTTATGTGTGTTTCATTAGATATTTACTTAAAATAGATGATAATTTATTTAAACTACTGGCCATAAATTTAAACGTATCTATAAATATCATTTTTAAATTTCCTGTTTTTTCACCAAAAGCTATAAACTTTTCTTCATTATTTGCAATTAATTCTATATTTTTATCATAATATCCTAGCTCTTTAATAACTGGGTGAGTATCATAGCCAGCTAAGTTATGAAAATAAATTCGTATAAAATTTGGTAATTTTAATTTTAGATTACAATTGTTGCATGTTGAATTTATGAATTTTCCTTTTATGTGATCATGATGATGTAATTTTTATTTTCCTCCGTATATTCACATTTGCATATAGTAGTACATGTTTTTGATTTCCTATATAATATTTATTCTCCTTTGGTTAATGGGAACATTGTTTCAATTTGTGAATATATTTCACCAATTTATTGTACTTCGCTTTTTTGATTGTATAAATATTTTATGAGCATCTGGACCACGATATAGAACTGGTGGTTTATAATCACCGTAAGCAGATACAATATAATAGCAAAGACCAGAAGCTTCATGTAACTGATATTTCATTGTATATGATTCGTCATTAAATTTTAAATCAATGTTATTTATTTGAACATTAGTAAGATTATATCTTTGAGTGTTTCTTTATAAAAACCATTGTCATTATCATCTTCTGTTAAAACTGGGTATTTTTTGGTTAGTTAAAATTCATAAATTTCTTTTGGATTTGGCTTAGTTGTTGATATTTTATTTAGAATTGATTCAAAATCTGCATATACTGTGAATGGGACTTTCGTAGAGTGTTTTATAATTTTTATTTTTATTTGTTCGCTTTTTGAAGGGATGATTATCTTCACAAGTTAATTTTTCGAGCAATCTTCAGTATGTTTATTCAATATTTCTTCAAAATAAAATAATTGAAGGCACATATCGCATATATAAAATTTGCCATGCTTATTATTTTTTGTGCTGAAACTAAACCTGATAAATCTTTAATCCAACAATAATGCGAGTTTGTATCATCTTTGAAATAAAGTAAATTCATATGTGTATTCTTTTTATTTTTGTAAGTTTTAGTGGATAAGCCACAGATTTCTTACCTTCATCTTCAATCATTTATAGAAGTATCGATTTTAATTTCTATTTTTGGTATATCATCAATTTTTATAGCATCTTCAAATTTATTAAATGCCTTCTCAATGTTAAGACCCGCATTTTTATATTTAGATACTCTTTGTGGGTCTTTTTCTGCAAGAAACAGTGCAGATTTTATTGCCCAAAGAAAGCATTTTTGATCATTGTTTTTAACATGTTTGCATGCTTTCTTAATCTTTATAAATTCTGGTAGTTCAATATATGATGATCCTTTTATTGGATTATACTTATTTATTGCTAATTGTATTCATATTACTCTATCGAATGTCCATCTAGAACCTCTTCTTTGAAATTTAGATAATATTGTAAGTAATTCCCTTTTATAATTTTATAAATCTTTATAATTTCTCCTTTGTGTGATTTCTCCTATTGTGTGATTATATAACTGAAATGTCAATAATTCTACTTGATTATTTTCTTGCTTACAACAGTTTATATATAATTAAATGCTTGTTTTTCACCCCTCTAAATTTCCTAAGACGATCTCGTATTGTCTCAAAAAACCTAATTTTTTACTGAAGTTAAACATTTTTAGGCAGTACTAAATTAAAGGCATTTTCTATGCTATATGTTGATATCCTACTTTTAAAAGCTGTGTTAACTCTGTACTTTTTATTGGTTCTTCTATTTATTTTGCTAACAAACAAACACATTAGTAGAAAAGGGGAATATTAATTTTAATTGGTTTTTATCTTGTTTATATAATTCATTGATACTGGGATCCGCTAAAGATAAATTTGCAAAATTATTCTTTGTTTTACATTCTATTAATCGCTTTCTTTTATTTCTAAGTTGTATAAAAACATTATTAGAAAATGGAAAATTTCTTTTAATTATTTCTTAGCTTTTGTATATTTTATAGCGTAATTTGAAAAAGATAAATTTTTAAAGTTTCTTTTTATTTGTTGATTTATAGTAAATGGTATAACAGATGTTATTAAATCAGCTTTCGTAGCATGTACCAATATTTAATTTTTAAATATTTGCTTAAATTTTCAACTCTCTCAGCCTCTTCTCACCCAACTCAACTACGATATTGCGCGATGTCATTTTTATTGTCTATTTATAACAAATTTGTGAAGACTGCAAAAATGGGGGTAGAAATATAATTGTGTAAAATCGAAATACGAGCTTAAATTATTGATATAAATGAAATCGTGTGTAACTATTTAACTTCTTCTTATGAGGATATTTCTCATTATAGCATTTTTTTACATGTTTGTCCTTAGTAGTTTTATGACGAGAAAATGAATTTATAGATTTATTCTCTTTACATACTGTACATGTTTTTGTTGAGTAATTATCATATTAAATTTCGTTTAGAATATATACTATTGCAATGTGTAATTTATAATTTTTATGCTTTTCAAGATATCCATTACAAACATATTTTCCACATTGGCATAGCATTTTCTAATTTTAAACTTATAGCGACTTCCATCGTATTCACTAGTGCATTTTTTTTTGCATTTTGTAGTATGTTTGTCTATAGTAGCTTTGTGGAGATCAAATTAATCGAAAGACTTATTCTCTTTACATACTGTACATATTTTTGTTGAATAATCAGCATGTCGAATTTCATTTGTATTGTGTAGTTAAGTATTTTTATGCTTTTCGAGAGATAGTTCAGAAACACATTTTCCACATTGGCATAGTACTTTCTCTTTTTTTTAAACTCATATTGATTTTTGACATATTCAGCACAGCCTTTTTTTACAGGTGTTAATATATGCTTATCTTTTGTGTATTTTTGAGTGTGAAAACTTTCTATATTTAATGATTCGCCACATTTTTTACATTGATTTTCTTCATTTTCCATTTTTTTTAATTTAATAAGAAAAACAATTTATTGAGAGACTGAAGAAATATTTTTCTTTGATAATTTGTTTGTATGTAAATAACACAAAAAATGGAATCTCTGCTCAACAAGTTGAACAATTCGCTTGAATTCACCAAACTACAAGATCTAGAAACAAATAAATTGTTTACTTCTACAGATTTTGAAATTTATGAGTCTAAGTTTGGCAAAAAAATTAATTGTATTCTAGACGGTAAACTTAAAATTTCATTGCCAGAGAGTTATGTCAAGATACTCGATAAAAATTCTTTGAAACTAATAAATGGGAAGCAGGTTTTTATAATGTATAAAGACTTAAAAGAAATGAAAAAAGGAAAGTTTGTCCACTATCTAGAATTCTCTTTAAAAAATATACATAAATTCTATTTAATTATATATTTTTTAATATTTTCACTCGATTTTGTCTTAAATTTTCTTTATTTAGATTGCTCGCTTGCTAATTGCTATTTCTAGAAAATATGAAAATTTTGCTTGAAAAGCAAGAAATCTGCTTGATTTTAGGTTTTTTAATGTGGCACAAATCCTGCTCGGACATTTTTGAAAAAGTGATCAATTTACTTGATGTTGGGGTAAAAATTCTTGATTTTGGAGTAAATTTGCTTGTTTTTTAGAAAGCTTAATTTCTTAAATTTCAAACCATGATTTTGGAGCAAAAAACCTTGATTTTAGAGCAAAAAAAAAAAAAGATTTTTCGATGAAAATTGAGTTGCGCTAGAAATCATCTTTTACGTCTACTTTCCACTAGCATTTCAAATATAAATACTCAGAAGACACAAAAAAAAAGATATCGTTCGGCAATGGAAAATAGTATAGCTGCAAGTGTAGCACATACAGACGAAGCCATGGGCAGAAGAAAGCTATAGGAAATTTAAATTGTGGCATTTTTTTTATGGCTGAGCTACTGTAGTAAGATTAAAAAGGATATTTCATTCATAAACTGACAATTTTGTAAAGTCTGCATTGCATTGATTTATCAACTATAAGCTGTAATCTCTCTTGTTTCCTTGCCCCAACCTTCAGGACGAACAGTGCTCGGAAGGGGGGGGGGGGGGGGGGGACGGCTGTTTAGCGTAAATTGTTGAGGAGGTAAAAGTTCAGTGAATTTGATTTAATGCTAAGTCGCTGCTAGCTTACACTTGTAAACTAAAATCTTGCCCGTCTTTGTTATGATAATGCCTGACAGCATATTGGGAGGCCGAGATTCCTCGTGAAACTCGGGTCACAAGTTCGGATACCGGGTAAAACTTGAATTCGTTTGATGTTTTTGTATGTAAACTGTCTCGCGATTAGCTTTCTTGTACATAGCTGAGGGGAAAAAAAGTAATGACACAAAAAAAAAATATGACCGTAAGAATGTTGCCGGGGTAACTAAAGAGGGCCGAAATTTTATACGCTGGACTTTCCAGCGGGACAGGCAATATGTAGGGCAAGAAGTCCAACACGGACGATTTGCGGTGTCAGATAAAACAGCTTATTGCTGCCACAATAATTATTATTTTTTTTTTTTTTCAGAGTGGCGGTCCTGCAACCAGGAAGTCTCTCCTCTTTGTCATGCTGCAAAGTCACCAGAGGGCGACTTGCCGAAGGAAAAGTACGAGGACAATCCCGAAGCCATACGTGAAAGGGAAAGCTGCCCGTCGCGTATACTTTATGTGTTTTCCAATGACGCCGTGTCCTAATGCGAGGATGAGGGTTAAAAAAAATATATATTTTTCTCGCTTTATCCTGGGTGAGCACTCAAGCCAGGACGAAGTATGTCCTTCGATTACATTACGTGTCTTCCAGTCCGTGTCCTCGTCCGAGGATAACGTTAAAATGAAAGGATATCTTTCTCGTTTTATCCTGGGCCAGGACGAACGGTGTCCTTCAGGTAAGTTACGTTTCTTCCAAGGACGCCGTGTCCTTAATCCAAATGTATGTGAGAGGATAGAATTGGGCGAGGTCTTGAAAGCCGATGAGGGTGGGGTGAGGTAAGGACCGGAGAAACAGGAGACCTGCGAGAAAACCCGCCGACCAGCGGCATCGTCCGGCGTGATTCCAGCACATTTCATTGTGCGATTTAAAAAATCCCTTGAAGTAACTTACTGGTATCTTATTTCAGTCTGAATTGTCTAATTTGGGTAAGTGAGTTAGTTTTTGTGATAGACTATTTACGGTAAAATGAGCACTATTGAAAGCCCCCTTAAGATCTACTTGTATGCACTTTGCCATGGGCCTCATCACTTTATTCATCTGACGGTCAAGTGAAACTGTGAAATTATTAGAGAGTAATAAATCTACAGATCTGCTCATTTTTACACTCCGAAACATTCAAACCACAGAAAACGAAAGAAATTTTTTAAGTTGTCGCAAATGGTTACCTAACACTTTTTATTCGACGTTGAGACACAGAACTACTTCCCAACCATTGTTACCAACTTTACAGGGCACATGTCACTAAGGGCTCCCGTTGAAATATATGCGGGTACGGGAAGTTACTTTTTTTCTAAGGTTGATTGCAAATGTGCTCACTTTATCGTGAACAGCTTTTACTTTTACGTCTAAAAACACTACAAGTGTAATTGTTACATGACATTACGGAAAATAAACTTGGTTGTGTACATTTTTTTATGCGAGAAAATAGTACATGTAAATAATGCCTGCAAGTTAAACAGTTGTACAAATAAGAAAAAATCATTGTTATGATGCGGTCAGCACTTTTTTTACAAGTGCACTCTGTACACATTTACTGCCATTCAAGACAAAGTTATAATTAGGTCACTATATCCCCCGATACAATGGTGGATGAGCGGTTAGCCTGCTCGCCTCCTACCTAGGCGAACCGGGTTCAATCCCCGGCCGGGTCACAGCGGATTTTCGCAAGTGGGAATTACGGCGCTGCTCCATTCACTTTCGTAGACTCTCAAGACCTTGTTAAGAGTCTCTCAACTCGCCTCAAGTCAACAAAACTATATCCACCATATAGGCCTACTTACCATCGTCCTGTTGTTTGACACCGCATCTGACACGCTTACTCCGCTGAATAAAGTTAGTTACTAGCTGGCTCTAAGCTAATAGAAGGAAGAGTTTGTAGTCTCCAAATTAAATATCGTCCCATAATACAGTCTATATTGTTCACTTCAGAGTGATGTAAGTGTAAGTCATTTCGCTGCATGTCATCAAATATAACACATCAGCATGGATCTCAGGAGTGCATTAGACCAACTCAGCTCCTTGAACCTAACAGCGGACAACTGTAAAGGCTGTTCACGATAAATTTAGCACTTTTGAAATCAACCTTACAAAAAATTCACTCCCCTGACCTGCATATATTTTAACGGACACACAGAGTGACATGCTCCAAGTAAAGTTGGTAACGATGAAGGGAAAGTAGCTCCATAGCTTAACATCGAATAAAACATGTTAGGTAAACATCTGTGATAAGTTAAATTATTTATTTCGCTTTCTGTTTTTTTTAAGCATTAAATTGTAAAAATGAACATATATTGTAATATTAAGTTTTCTAATAATTTCACAGTTTCACTTGACCAACGCATGAATAAAGTGATGAGCTCCATTCCATGGCAATGTTTATTATACATACGGCGGAAGAATACACAACGTGCATAGAAGTAGATCTTATGCAGGGTTTCAAAAGTGGTCATTTTACCGTGAACAGCCTATAGCTGTCAACATGCCACGAATACATTACAGAAGGAGAATATAATTGTATAAAAAGATTTTCAGGAATATTGGTTGATACAAAATCTATGACGTATTTCCATCATTTGAGTGCTGCGTTTTGTCAGCTTCGAAGCTGACAGATTACAAAATACAAATTATCAAACCACCGTCATATTATTTTTACCTGTTTAAAATGTTTAAATGCACATTTACGCAAAGTTATTGAAATAAACAAAAATGTGTCTTGTACTCACAATAATTATTTCATAAACTAAGTTGCTGAAATATTTTGAGATTGGTATTTTTTCATGAAGAAATTTTTAAATAACATTTCTACATCATATTCGTTTTTTTTTTTTTTTTTTTTTTTGTTAATTTCATTTTTTTTAAGGGCCCTCTAACCACTTTCGGAAAAACTACTGTTTATTTTAATTCTTCGTGTACTTTTGTTTCTGCAATTATGAAAACACCTACATAACACTAATTGCGTGCTAGATAGATGAATGCCGCTGTGCTCCGACTAAACCTTAAGCCCCTATCACACAGTCAAATTTTTGCCTTCTACTATATTTGACAATAAAATTCGAGGACAAAATACAGCCATCAAATTTTTCCTTCCAACAAATTTTATTATGTAATCTAGAATGTGATTGAAAATGTGTCACGCTGTCAAATTTTTGTATTGGGAGAATCAATTTTAAAAAATAATTTTTAATTATTTTCATAGTGAGTTATTGCTTTTTTCCCCCCATAGGTCCATTACAGGAAGAAATATAAGCAACACTGTAATTTATTTTCGTTTCTTTACTAAATTAAAATTTTATTTGTAAGATAAGTTTCCAGCACAATGAAATTTAATGTGTCTTTCTTAATATTATGTGCTATATTCACTTAAAATATAATTCATGGCCAGACAGCTTCTACATTAATTCATTATCTTCATGACTTACTATGTTTCCAGCAATTGTTCGTTATTTTTAGTTTCTTGGCGTCCTTTTTTGTCGTACACGATTCTGATTGGCTGAGACCGTCAAACATTAAATAAATTCTAGAATCGGTCCAATTTTCAAATGTTTGATGGAAACCGAAGCCATCCAACTTTTTTTCAGACAAAAATGGCGGTATTTATGACGTTTCGATGACGTCATAACTGTCCAACTTTATTTGACCAAACTTATTGGAAGTAGTTTGACGGGAATAATTGACAGTGTGACAGGGGCTTTAAAAAATGCCAAATAAAAATTACGAAAAACAAAACTAGAACACGGCCTGAATTACAGTCTGGCGTAGATTTTTTCTACTGTATCTGGGGGACGTCCTGGCATGACTGTGCGCGAATGGAGCGGGGAAAGCCAAGCAAAGGGGGACAACGTGCGCGCGCAGGTCTGGTCGTGCTAGCGGCTATTCCACAAACATTAGTTACGGCGGGCTCTGTTGTATGTAAGGCTATGGAGGACGCAGGACGTTTGCAGAGCAACGGAAAATTTATCCCTTACTAAAGTGCACTTACCTACAATATCCATGAACAACCACATTATCATAGAAATTATACAACTGAGATACTATGTACTGTAGTTTGTAACACTCGGTGCAGTGTCGCGTAAATTCATTTATGCGTACATTTTAACAAAGTATAACCAAACCATAACTTTAGACTAATGCGTTTCATTTGAAACTATAGAAACGTGTATAGCTTGATGTGCTGAAAGTCGCGATAATGAGTGGTTTTATTTATAGTGGACTCTCCCGCGGTATAAAGAAAGCCTACTCACAGATGTTATCAAATAAAAAATAAAATAACAAATATTAAACAATGCCACCGCTATGACATATTAAACTATACAGTGTAGTGTCCATAGACTTTACAAATTCCACCCAATTAATCTGCGTGTAAGCATTCTTGCGGTGTATCGGTAGTATATGTGAAATTGTGGTCTGCATACGCCTAGGTGTTCAAATGATAAAACCCACGCAAATCATAGTAAATCTAAGAGTTTATATAAAAAGGTTTTAATTACCGTGCAGGTTTATATATTATTTCTAGAATTCCAATTCGTGTGCAAAAAGAATGCCCCCTGTAAAGATGCTTTCCCAAATAATGCTGTCCTCGACAGCACGGTGTAATCGCTGCAAAAATAATTATGTAGCCTTTATGATGAAATAATTGTTTGTTCTAACTTAACAGACCGTAATAAACTTCCTTATATGATTTATGCGAGTAAAGTTTTTCCAAACGCAACGTTTATTTCGAGAAAATACGTTCTGGATTATGAAACAAAACATTTGAAAATATGTAGTCGTATTTGAAAAGCATTTAAAACTAAAACATTAACAGGTTAAAATTATATGCCTGCCAAATTACTACACAAACAGTTTCAAGACTAATGCTATAGTTACGTAAATTTGTTTGCTGGAGTTGGAGTTACGTTCACAGCCTCACACGTATTTGCTCAAGAAGGTGCAGATTCGATTTCACGTTGTCGCCTATTTTGTTTTAGATATAATATAACATACAATCTAGAAACCGGAACCACTCATGCTCAACACTCAACCAACTGCGCCACAGAGGGTAGCCAATAGGTCAACCAGAACACTGTCAGTGGAAATATGAACTTATTTAAAGTGAGCAAATATCTGCTCATTTCATTGGAGATAATTTGTAAGTTACCATTTACGCAATACATTCAGTGATTGTTCCACATTTTATGATTTTCTGCCATGTAGGTTGGGATTAGCCTGCCTATATTTGCGCTAAATTACATGCAGTTATTCGAGGAAAGGTTTTGAACGCTGATTTAAAACATATATTTTAGTTTGAACTTCATAGATTACGTTATTCGTTGGAGTATAAATAACAATTTGTTTTTATCTTATGTCAGTTCTATTTTCTGTCATTCTATAGCACTAATTACTATACATATTCGTGCCATTTAATGAAATATTTATTATTCTTTATTACACATTCATTCGCAGCCCCAAAACTAAACGTTGTATTGCAGTTGATTTCGGCAAGAGAGTAATATGAGACACAATTCACGAATTCTGTACCATCAAAAACATCGTCCCAACAACTATGAAAATGCTAGGACATTACATTCGGCATTGACAAGATAGATGACATCTCTGTATGAATTTGTGTGCTATTATCTGCATGATATTTGTATTTTTGTTAGAAGTAACGCCGCTGTGCTGTAACACGTGTTTACGTTGGCTTGACATTATGCTGACTCAAACCCCTCAATGTTGGTATATTGTGGGAACATATATTGTCTTCCGAGTAATGCATTCTCCTCGAGATATTTCATACGCCGCGCCGTAAATCGCCCCATCCAATATTTATATCCTCCTCCCCCCCCCCCCCAAATTTAAATGTGCAAGCGTTTGTAATACATTTATTTTGTCTTCATGTTATGCAAGTGTGGAAACGAAACACCTCATATGCTGAAGTATCAAACCACATAATATATTCCACCTCCATCGTTGTTGATTGTAATTCGTTACTGGTGAATATTTTAACAGAACATTTGCACTCAATGACAGAAAAGCAACTGACTTCTGTCGAACTGTGCTTGCAGACGGTAATATGAAATCATCCAGCACACATTGTCACAATATCTCTGCTATCTGTTGTGGCCAGTCAAACTTCTCCGTGTCCGGTTACGCCGAATGTTTTTATGTCCGCGCGTATACTGCCGGGCCGCTGTCATGCCGCTTCGCTACAGACCGGTCCGTGCCGAGCCACTGTCTAGGGAGTACGAGAGGACTCGCATGCCCAGACGTCTCCGGGCAAAAGTAAGTGCTAAGGCTCGGCCTAATTCCTTATGTCGAATCTTCCATTTATGTGATATAACTTTCTCTTCAACGAAATTATTAAATATTTCGTACATTTCACATTTACCTTCAAATGTATTGGCCAAATTTTATCGACGCAATGTCTTTTAATTATGAAACGGCAAGAATCTATTAATATATTAAAAATGATATTACTCTTATAATCTTTTGATCACTTGACTAGAATTCGCAATTTATGTTTGTTCGACAGCGTAAAGTGTCCTACCAGAGAGGTACAGTTGTAATTTCAAAATAAGTGTCCCTAAACAAATGAAGTAAACTATGGGCTGTTGACGGTAAAGTGAGCACTTTTGAGGCCATCCTTACTCTATCCTTTTAGCGATATTTTATCCTTTAACTACCTTTTTTAAATAAATATTGCTATGTAGGTAATAAACAGTGTGTGTGTGTGTGTGTAGATTCCACTGCACTCGAGAAGTTTACGTCTAAGGCTAAAATAAAATATATTTATTGACTATTATTCCAATTGAGGGGGATTTAAAAAGTGCTCACTTTACCGTGAACAGTAAATATAAAGAAATAAGTAATACATCACAGCGTGTGAGATAGGGCCTAACCAATTCTGACCCAGTTTACACAGTTGCTACGCACGTGTAGGTAATTTTTGTTCTGTACTGCACAGCGCAAAGTTCAATGACCAATGGTCTTACCAGTTGGTAAATTACTCGCAAACTTTTTTTGAGGTGAACTCACAACCATCCGTTTCATCCGCCAGTCGCCCATCCGTCCGACGGTCATGTGATCTTCAACCAATCGCAGGGAAACTATTTCTTCTACCCGCCAATCCGTCAAATAGATCTCAAACTTGAACTTATGACGGACCGATGGATGGTCCACCGCCTTAAAAATATCGTTCCTTGAACATGGCTGTTGGTAACAGTCTCTTGTTTATTTGTCTGAATATTTTTCTTTTGAAATACAAACAAGGCAGTGAAGGTTTTTAACTGTTTAGTTTCACCTTTGAATTGAACTAAAGATCACTTGTAGATTTTCAGAGGAAACACTGATAAATTATGTTAGGGAAATATAATATATTTGTGGCATTCATGAAAACCTTTTCTCTCTGCGTGAGACAGTTCGTGTTAATGGGTGGTGAAACTGAACATTTTCTGACCAGACGGATCGACGGGAAACAGATTGTTGTGAGTCGCTTTAAATGGACGGACGAAAAGACCGACGGATGACTGACTGACGGACGGCCGACTGGCGGGTGCGACGGATGGTTGTGTAGCCCAGCTTTACTGGTCTAATTTATGATTGGTTCATATTACTGAAGTAGAACATATAGGCTACAGCTCAATGGCTGTGGCAACGAGACAAGTGTTGTATCGACTTAAGTACCGCACGCACCATAAAAATGTTTGTTTGCAATACCTTAAACAGTATATCGAAGTGGTCTGAAAGGATTAAGGGGCCCGTCTACCTGGAGATATTTTCCACTTTCGAGGGAGAGAGACACCCGAGAGATAAGGGCGACACTGCCACACACATAAAGAACGCCATCGCCTCTACGCGCAAAACTTGGAACTTGCGCGCAGTGTTACTGAGCGTATCGAAAAGGTTAAAGCGGCGACCATCTTTTATTGGGCGGAAAGTTTGAAGCAAAGTTTATTGCACGGCGCCAAACTAGTTTCGCAGGAATTCGCCCAGATGCAGTAACATTCGAAGAGCTTCAAAACATAGTTCGCAATAAGCGCGATTAGTTGAAAGTTTGCATTCCGATATAGTCTGCAGTGTTATTTCTTTTCGCGTGCAAACAGATTGAGCACACGTGAAATAGTTAGTTTTATAAACGTATATTACACACACGACTGCAACCCAGTTTCGTGCGGCGGGCAGACGCGCAACTTAAGGGTCTGAATATTTCCATTGATGAGCTATCACTTTCTTTTCTGTGAAAAAACTGAACATTTCTTAATATAGCAAGTTTACTCTTTACAAAATCCTTCCAAGGCAGACGCAAAATTTTATCCACGCGTTATCTGGTAATTATGGAAAGGCAAACTTTATTTATAAATTTAAAAATAATGCTGCACTAATTACGTCAAAATTTCTTGTCAAAAGTTCAGAATTTGGGTTTGTTCTACAGCATAACATATATTGGTAGAGAGGTAGGCCTACAGTTGTAGTTTGAACATAAATGCCTCTAGAGAACTGAAACAAGCAATAAACCAGCATTCAAAATGCCATTTGAGGAAGCGTTAGTGATACGTAACTATTATTTGCACATTCTTTATTTGCACGTATCTCAGCAAATAAATATCCTGGGCATACAACATTTCGCCAGAAAAGACGAAAATCAATGATCTAAGTCCGCACAGTTTTGTTTTTATCACATTAAAAAGTGTTCTAAAAAATGAAAATGAAAAGAAAAAAAAAAAATTTTTAGAGCTTGCCGGTGCAGTTTCCTTCGTCGCTAGGAACAACGTAATACCGTGCAGTCGTAGTTTAATCTGTGGGCTTTTATCGAGTATAATAAAGTACAAAAGTTACAGAACTAATTTGCATTTGCACAAGAAAGAGTAATGACGGAAGCACTGCACGTCGGTTTCTGCGCCTTGCACGTAGGTGCTACGTGTTGTTATTGCAGCCCGTATCGCTGTACCTCGAATGCGGGGGAAAAAATCTCGGGTACACGTGCTACCATTAGCTATTCACGGGGAAAATGAGCACTATTGAAAGCTCTGCTTAACATATACTTGTATGCACGTTGGGTATTCTTCCGCCTTAAGTAAAATTAACATTGTAATGTGCCTCAACACTTTATTAATGCGTCGGTCAAATGAAACTGTGATATTATTAATAACGTAAATTCTTTACAAAGCTACTCATTTTTACACTTCGTTGCATTAAAAAAACAGAAAGCGAAAGAAATTATTTAAGTTATCACAAATGGTTACCTAACACTTTTTATTCTACTTTAAGATGTGGAACTACTTTCTGTCCATCACCAACATATTACTGGGCGAATGTCACTCAGAGCGCCCATTTAAATACACAGATTCAGGGTCAGCGACTTTTTTTAACGTTCATATCTAAATTGCTCACTTTATCGTAAACAGCCTTTACTAAAGAAAGGATATTTTCCTTGTTCTATCCTGGGCGCTCGCGCGGAGTTGCAGTGGCGTGGAAAAGAGGGCTACACTCTATAGACCCTTTCCAGGCACTACGCAGCCGTGTTGCCAACGCCAAATGCAATGGATTTTTAATCATGTTTAGGAATAACCAAGATACCTTTTCTCAGTTTATTAATGAGGAATGGCTATAAAACAACCACGTTTAATATTTATAAAATTACACGACGACAATTTTTTTACTTCACTCGATTATTGCAGAGTTGCTACCCTGTTCCATTTGCGCCATGCCTGCTGTTATGTTTACGGAAACAAGATGGTTGGTTCTCGATTTAGTTTGCTAGGACGTTGGAAATACAAAGGAAATTGATGAAATGAGGAGTGTCCATTATTCAATGCCTAGATGTACAAAGTATTCGAAGTCATCCCCTAAAATAATGTATACCGGTCCTAGACAACATTTGTCTTCGCGAAGTTGGATACCCTAGATAGTGCCAACAGGGTAGCCAATACTTGAATTCAAAGCTTTTCATCTTAGTAATGGGGCCGCGTTGGTTTAGTAGTCAGACCACTCACCTCCCACGTAGGCGAACCGGGCTCGATTCTCGGCGGGTTCGCTCCCGAATCCTCTCATCTGCACTCTGAATTCGAATCAGTGAAAAAACACTGATTCGCAGTGAAATCCAACTCGAATCAGTGAAAATGGCTCCACTTAGAATCAGTGGAAAACCACTAATCGTTTGAGTGAAAAAATTTCACTGTTTGAATTAGTGGCGTGAAACGATTTCACTGATTGAATTAGTGACGGCCAAATTCAGCGGTAAATTAAATATTGTTTTATTGAATTTAGCTAAATGACTAAAAAATAAAAATACTTAAGATAGTTTACTCTTTATATTGTACGATTTAACGTAGTTTAAAAAATGTAAAAAAAAAAATTCCCACACATGGCCGGGATTGAGCTTACACACTCATTCCGATTCGCTTTCCGAACATTGTCTTACGTTTCTTCTTGTCGCTTTTGTTGTAGTTGTGTTGAAATGATGTTGAGGAACCCAAGTTAGCCCGGCTCGCTGACAAATTCCCAGTGCGACAAGCGAGCAAGGAATGTGCCGCGGAGGAGGCGGGGCGCGAACTCATGATTTTCCAACTACAGGTCGTCCACCCTATCCCTGAGCTACGGAGACAGGTCTCAACCTGAGCTACCAAGTCGAGGTAATATCATAGAGGAAAATATGTCTCATACTTCGTCATCGAAAGCACGTAGTTTTAAATTGTATGCACTTTTCATTATTGGTTTATTTGGTACTGTTAGGATTGTTAAAACGAATAGTACATATGAGTGCACTCTCCGCCAGATTATATGCAGATGAAACCTTCAAACAGAGCGTTGTGATGATTACATGAAAACGAAATGAAAGACGTTAAAACAGAATGAAAGACTGAATGTTCATGTTACCTCATAAAATGGCGTTTTGAAAAACGAAACACATTTTAGAAAGTATTTTGTATTGGTTTTAGTATTTTATGCGCTGTTATTTCACGTGATACACGTTGTTTAGCGGCCACTTTGACACGCAATTTGATGGCCATATTTACGAGCTGTTTAATTGATCCATCAGTCAGACAACAAATCAATGAAAGACAGTGAATAAATGACTGACGAATCAGTGGAAAAAGTCACTGGATCAATAAGTGAAGGAAAACTGGCATTTTTTCACCGATTCATAAGACAAATTCACTTAAGTTACTGTTGAATTAGTCCGGTATTGTTGACTGATTCAGATTTAAAGTGATTTGAATCCTGTCGGTGGGTTTTCTCGGGGATCTCCCGTTTCTCCCGCCCTTTCATTCCGGCGCTGCTCTATCCTCAACTCGCCTCACCCTCATTGGCTCGAGGTTAAGAGCCGCCCAAATCTCTTCACTCACTCATCGTACTGATGTCCTGTAACGAATGTTATGTTGACGTGCTCGCAATTTATAAGCGAAAAAATGGGATGTGGTTGTGTTTGGGAGATGGCCGTTTGTTTTGCGTGAATACGTCTACGTTGACGCACTCGGACGCCTTGGTGTTTATTTTACGTTCTCGACGCCGTTTCACTCGATCATATGGGGTTTTATGGGTATCACTTGAATGCTTTTGAGATGCTCTTTCCAACCGTATACGATTTCTGTATTTAGACGGCTTTTTGACAAGTATAGGCCGAAAATGTGTTAAGTTTTTTTTTTTTTTTTTCATTAAACGCATACAATTTCACCATAACCTCGCCACACAAATGTTTTTATACACGCAATCGATTGATCTTGGCGAGAGCTGTCGACTGAAACTCAAACGAGGGTAAAAATTGCCCCCCCCCCCCCATCACGCTGCGAGCGATGGTTCGCAGTCATCACTCAACGTAACACAATCTTTGATCCTTTGGCAATCGAGTGGTGTAATTTAATTTTGAATGTAGGCCATAGATTCGGAGCTGCAATGCCAAACTCTATCCCGCGATTTTGTTATCATCGGGTTTTCTGGATTGCCGCACACATGGTTGCAAATTCAAAGACACATTCACGTCAAAAGAAAGCTTTCGACGCAATACATGTGTATGTACTTGTTTGCTGTGTGGCTGTGGCCAGAGGACGGAGGGTGTCCCTGCCGGGTGGGTGTGGCGGCGAAGGTCGCCTTCTCTCCGCCAGAGCGGTCCAGGGAGGTGGGTGGGTGCCTGCCTGCCGAAGCCTTTCTCTGGAGGCCTGCTGACTGCAGGGGACCTGGTGTGTGTGTAGGGGACTTCCCCACCACCGCAGCGGCGGCGACCCTGGAAGAAGGCGCCGTATAAACACTTGGTGCGGCGGCGTGGTCACTCGCGCGCCGAGACCGTGCTCGAAGAGAGGTGCTCCCGCCGCCGCCTGCTTCGCAGAGAGAGAGAGAGAGAGAGAGAGAGAGAGAGAGAGAGAGTGAGACTCGGTGTAGCGTGGACCTACCAGCGACCGACCTCTCCCGTGGCGACCGCAGCACCGCGCCGGTACCCTCCATCTTCTGCACAGCGACCGACCATCAGCTGGTGAGTGACCTCTGCCACGCTGCCCGCTCTGTTATATATAAAACACTGAAACCTTAAATGAATTTACACAAATAGAAAACTTTGGCAATAAGCATTAAACACCGTTCACGATAAAGTGAGCACTTTTGAGATCAACCTTAGAAAAAAGTCACTGCTCCTACCTGCATATATTTTAACCGGCGCTCCAAGTAACATGCGCCCAGTAAAGTTGGTAACGATGGAGGAAAAGTAACCCCATGTATTAACGTCGAATAAAAACTGTTACTTAACCATTTGTAATGACTTAAATTATTTATTTCGCTTCATATTTTTTTAGTGCATCTAAGTGTAAAAATGACCAGATTTGTAACATGTTTACTTTTCTAATAATTCCACGTTTTCACCTGACCGATGAATGAACAAAGTAATGAGGCCCACGGCGATGTTAATTTTGAATAAGATGGGAGAATACACAACGTGCATACAAGTAACTCTTATGCAGGGCTTTCAAAAGTGCTCATTTTATCGTGAACCGCGTATAGGCAGAAGACGCCCAAAATCCCACTGGCATAATAGTGTTGTTACTGCTTAAGTTCGACCAACAGAAATACATTTTATTGTGTGCTGTGTTCGATCAAAATGGAAACATTTGTTAATTTATTAGCATTTTTATTTTCGGTGGTTGGTTTTTCGAAGCTGCTCAGCATACATTAATACTGGAGTGTATAATGTGAAATTAAATCTTTTAAATATGATCATTTAAATGTATATTGGTCGGTGGTTGGCTAATCTTCCAAAATATTATTCCATTTTAGTAAACAGTCGCAACACCACTGTGTTGGACTAGGTTCGAGCCAATGGGTCGGAAAAATTTCTCATGCTTGCTTCTTACTGCTTTGTGTCTCCTAAGTTTTTTAACCGTGTAAATCCCTTTAGTCCCGACGACTCGTTTTACTCGATTGCAAAGTTAAAGTCATATGTCGTAAAGCAATTTCCCACGATTATTGTGGTCCATTCCAAAATTGGCACAAAGAATATATTTCATAAGAGAAAATAATAACTGTTCAATTATCTGTGAATCGTTATTTTCCTTGTCATGAATTTCTTTCTCTCCCTAAATTTTTGTAAGGCTAAGTTACAAACCTAGAACTAAAAATCAGTTGAGGCGGTAATTGGGCATTACTTTGTTTCAGTTTTATAACTGGATACGTTTTAAATCTTAAAAACGTGAATTTATGACTGTAACCAGCAGATATATATTTACTACCTAAAAAAAATCTTGCTTTCCGTACCTACAGTTTAGAACGCTGTTTTGAAAAAACTATATATGTGTATGTGTGCTTATGTATGTGTATGTGTGTGTGTGTGAAAAGGGATACCTGTTACTTTATAGGGAAAATAAAGCTGAAATTGGAAACAGTGGCCATAAGAGTTCCAGTACATATATCTATTTTTTTTTTTTCGTGAGAACGTTATCGATTTAAATTTGCGACCGGCAAACACAATGAAACATTGTAGTGAAGTACCTATAGGTGCACTTTTTTTTTTAAACATTCAACAATGCTAAATTTTGTATATAGCGTGTTATATTTTATAGTGAAGTGGTTGTGTTGTGACTGCAGAAAGAAGTTGTGATTTCATGTGTTTCTATACCGCCATTATTTAACGATGCACAGTCCTGTAATGGGAACGTTTATTGTACTCTATTCAATTAAGAACATACTTAGAAAGAAACATAGAAACAGCAGCAAAAACCTTTCTTAATAGGAATCTATATATTAACGGGCGTTTTGCCCTTCACAGTGTAAATTTCGTTACGCTGTCTGTAAGATGCATTGTAGCCGAGAGAAACACAACTGCACAAAACTGTTATCTCCAGAAACGTCTATGTAAATTAAAAACGAAAGCCGATTTTTTAAATGAAATATTTTTGCTTGCGTCTATTTATTCTCCGATATTTGTAGAAAATATATATTTACAGTTTCCTCCACTCCATTAGTAGTTGCAGCCAATTGTATGTGAAGAATGTAAAGAGCCTATTAGCTTTGAAAATCAAGGCATAGTATTAATGCTAGCGAACACGTGTGCACTCCAAACTTGAAATAATGAGAGCTGGGCCAAATCAGTGAAAAAAAGCGAAGATTTAGCGTTTGATCATCAGTGCCAGATAAGTAATTAATATGGTGGATGAATTTCATTTATTTGTTTGTGTTTCCCACTGAATGTCAAGAACTTCACTGATCCATATCACTTCCCAGTTCATTTGCTTGATTCGCCAGTCGGCAGTAACTTATAAGATTAATTTCAGTGAATTTTATTTAAGTGATTGATATCACTGATTCAGGCCTAGAGCGTGGGTAGTCTAGGAATACACATTATTAGAGACTTGAAAATTCGAGAGTTCAATGACCTGTAGGCTAGACTCTACAGTATTATGTACAAATATGCCGATACTAACTGCACATTGGTTGTTTGCTGTCACAGTGGAAGGTGACGACTGGGCCAGCGTTCTCCAGGAGATGCCAAACACTGTGTGCAGCAATGTTTATAGCTATATAAAGACACGTGTTTTGAATTCCAGCTCGTCTTATAATATATCCGCGAATTCTTCAGGTCTTTGCGCATTATGCATGATCTACAGGAACGTTCTAACTTACTTGCAGACAACTCCCTCACACGTTAGTTGAGAGAGCCGGATGATAAGAAAAAATATGAGTAAGTAGAAGGAACACACCCAGTTACATGCAGAGATGTCGGAACTCGGTGGGAAAGAGGGCCAATCACAAAATATCTCGAAATTTAAAAAAGTTAAATATTCAGCGTTTTATGAAAAGGAGGAAAGAAATATCTGTAGTTGGTGGCACAGTTTTAATCGATTTCCTGTAGACAATCCATTTTTAAAGTTATTTTTTACTAAATATTTTAAAGTGGAGTGCAGTTAATGGTAAATTATAGTGCCTTGTTATTTCTTCCTTTTTTAAAAATGAATATTATTTTCAGTAGTTTTCCTCCTGTCTCGTAATGAGGGAACTGGGTTATTGCGAAGTAAATTAATCAAAATGGCTTCTGTTAAAGTGGATGAGGTAGCATTTTGTAGACGTCCCACCAGCTCCCCTTGTTCACAAACACAACCGTACTAAGGCAGGTCATTGTTTTTTTTATTTTCTCTCGTTAATGCCCTGCTTATCAGAAAGCGATCTAAACTAAACATGAATTGCACTTCAAATTCCCCTGGAACATTTTACTAGGAATCCGAGACTGGAACCTCTTGTACTGTTGGTAGCGTGGCGGTAAAGGCTGTTCATGGTAAAGTGAGAACTTTTGAGGCCCTAGTAACTTTTTTATTTCAGTTATTTCTTAACCTTTAACTACTCTTTAAAATAAATATTGCTTTATATGTAATACACACGGATTGTAGATTTCAACGAATTCGGAACTTTGCGTCTAAAGCTAAAATAAAGTATGTTTACTAACTATTATTCCAAATGAGACGGTTTTCAAAAGTACTGACTTTACCGTGAATAGTATACAGCTGCGAGTCAGTCGAGGGCTTTTCATAACGTCGCAACTCAAGGACAGCAGCAAGGTGATCTTGCAATCAGCCAGTCATGTTGCTTGCCGCCGATGATGCATCGACCAATCACAACACATACCATAATACGATATCGGTGAGCAAATGGCATTTCAGTGGGACAGTTTGTGTTCGTCGTAGTTGAAAAAAAAAAGAAGAAAATTAGTGTAGTTTGAAAAATTATAAAGCGCAGGAAAATGTTTCAGATGTAGTAGTTTGTGGGCTGCACGCGAATTTTACAAACTACTCAATTAGCTGCAACTAATTTAGCGCGGGAGTGCGTAAAATTTTGCTCGACATATACGCGTAATTTAAGTTTCACATGTTCACACGGGGTGGAAAGTTTGTCCTACCCTTCCAAAAATTGATACACTTGTTCCTTAAGATCAGAAATACCCTCACGAATTTTGTTGCTGCTTCGATTAATAGGTGGGCCACCAGAAAAATATTATTTAATTATATATAGTTTTAGGGCGCGGTTACACTGAAGGCTGAACTTGTTAACGCGAATATGTTACGGCAATCATATTTAAACACACTAATTAAGTGGTTTGTTCGACTTGTAAAATATCTGTAACTGAATACCAAAAAATGAAAATTCTAACCGTAAAAGTAATCTTCGATAATTTTTTAGAACTCCTTCCAACTCTTTAAATTTTTTATTTTTAATACAACTAACATTATTTTGTTTGCAATGAAAAAACCGTATCGCTATTTGACCAGGAATTTTTTTTATTTCAACGACTGCAGTAAACCCTGTTAGTTTTCAGCAATCTTAATACAGGCTGTTCACAATAAAGTGAGCACTTTTGAGTCCCTAGTTACTTTTTCCCTTCGGCAAATTTTTATCCTTTAACCACTTTAAAAAAAAAAATATTCACAATGCAAGTAATAAACACAGTGTGTATATTCCACCGCACTCGAAAGATAACGTCTAAGGCTAAAATAAAATATATTTATTGACTATTATTCCAAATGTGAGGGATTTCAAAAGAGCTCATTTTATAGTGAACAACCTATAACATTGCTTATTTACTTAATAGCAGCCGCTAGGAGGACAACACAGAAGAAAAGTCGTTCTGATGTACTCGTAAAACCAGCTTACTTTGAACAAGAAATGTGTGGTGATCGGAACAAGTTCGGACTCAATTTAACCAATTTTTGATTTGAAGAAGTTGTGTGTTCCGTGTATCCAAATTTAGTTAGGCTGGCCACTGTTTCGCTCGCAAAACACAGCTGTTCCCGCCATCGCCATCGCGTGATGCTTCTTGACATGGCCTGAGAGAAAGATCAGTTTACATTGATTTAGTTCAATTCTCGATTTATATACAAAGCCCACGTCCTTGCACCGAAGCGGGATCCAAACCCCCCACGCCATCAGCCGTTGGTGTGACGTTCCGACCGTTGCACGGGCCATATTTCCTAACGAAAGTTTTCGTTTTTATGTCTATACATTAAAAATAATCACGCCGACACATGGGAAACTTCGATATGACGTTTGCCGGGCTATCATTTCCGACACTATTAACTTCGTGGCCAATAACACGATTAAAATCAATGCTGTCTCGTTTGATAGGGTATATGCTGTTCACGGTAAAATGAGCACTTTTGAAAGCCCTGCTGAAGATCCGCTTTAATGCACGTTGTGTATTCTTCCGCCTTATGTAGATTCAACATGGCCATCGGCCTCATAAATTTATTCATGCGTTGGTCAAGTAAAACTTTAAATTATTAGGAAAGCAAATATTATACGAATCTGCTCATTTGTACACTTCGATGCATTAAAAAAAAAACAGAGAGCGAAAGTAATAATTTGAGTTATCAGAAATGGTTACCTTTCACTCTTTATTCGACGTTAAGATATGGAACTATTTTCCATCCATCGTTACCAACTTTACTGAGCAAATGTCACTCACTGTGCCCATTAAAATTTATGCATGCCGGGGCAGTGACATTCTTCTAAGGTTCGTTTCTAAAGTGCTCACTTTGTAGTGAACAGCCTTTATATGAGAATGACTTTGTCTTAGCGGTGCGCATGCGCGGATGGGGGCCCATGGCGACTAGGGGGAATTTCGGGCCGGGGCGAAAATTTACGGGCGGTACATCTCACGGCTCCGGTGCGCTAGAGTGCTGATTTTGGCGCCAAACGATACTTCCGTTTCTATTTCTTTATTATAAGCCATAAAATAAAAGTATCCATTTATTAGGGAGCGGGTTACATCTATCGGTTGTGCATAGAACTTCAGCAGTAACGGGACCGCCATGATCGTTGTAGGCTTCGAACCTTACGGGCAATGATTTGTTGCTTTCACACAGTCATGCAGGAGGATGGGCGCAACAAACCCCGTAATCATTCCGACTAAGGATGGAATGAGAAAGAGTTGGCACTCCCAGTTCAGATTTCGAGGCTTATTTACTGGCCGGATCTGAGGTGACTAACGATTATTTGTTGTACACCACGCAGAATTAACTCAATCCCTTTACAAATTAAAAAAAAAAAGGTTTGATTACAGCACGTGTAATCAAATAAAACAGTTTGCAAGAAAACTTTATTGGGTCATTCGAGTGTATTACATTATCAAAATTATTTAGTCCTTTTTTTTTTTTCAAAAAAGAATTGTTTTTCGCCCTGCAACGCGACTTCGTTAGCCAGCTACAAACTTATGCTAGACTAACAAAAAATATGTAAACTATTAACATATTGTAAACAGTAAGAAACAACTGTAATATCTGTGAAAGGAATGATCGATACAATTATGCTACCAGGAGATTGTAAGAGTACGTATATATTAGGGGCGGTGAAATTCTTCGCACTTAGTTTGGTTTGAATTTTCGTAACGAAGCGCTGAAATTATTTATTACACACGTATGCTAGTGCACAGAGACGTTTACACAGTTTACATTATATGTATGTTCTCGTTGCGCATAAAGCATTCTTAAAAATTAATGACAAAGAACTTTTTACGACGACTTCGAAAGCAATGGGAAGTAACAATGTCCTATGTATGAAACAGAATAATGTTATGCGACGTTCAAGCAAGTTCAAATAACTGGGACGCCACCAAAAAGGACCAACTACGACGCTGTGCTTAATAAACTGATAGAGTTTAATGTTTCTCGATCGTATTAACTTGCATAAGTGAAGTCAGAATTATTGCAATAATAAAGAGGAATATTATGGCAAAATAATTAATTTCATCGTTAGGGTTAAATTAGAAGACTGCAAGCCCTATAGTGTAGTGATTAGACTACTCGCCTCCCGCCTAGGCAAACCGGGTTCGATTCCCGGTGGGATCGCTCCCGAATTTTTGCGCCCGACGATACCGCTGGTTGGCAGGTTTTTCTCGAGGATCTCCCGTTTCCCTCGCCCTTTCTTCCGGCGCCGCTCCGTACTCACCTCACTTCAGCGTGGCCGGCTCTCAATACCTCGATGTTAAGAGCCGCCCAAATCTCTCCACTCCCTCGCTGTGAGCTCCATCTGTCGGCATCCCCTGATCCCGGCCTAATTCCCATACAGGCGTGACGTCTCGGCGCGCACGGCGACCGGTGATCGTCACGTACGTAAGACGGACAATGTGCTCGTCCTCACCGCGCTTATCAAATAAATAAAAAAGAACTCGCGAACGTTGCGCTCACGTTCCCCTGTGTGTATTCTCTTGGTTCGCCTTCTCCTTACGCCAAGCCCTCGAGCGAGGAGTTCCCATGATGCGACCTTGGGAGGCAATCCCGCTGTCATTTTACAGCTGCACGTTAGTTCAACTGTTCTTGAGCATCGGGGAGCTTGCAAAACTCGCGTGCCACTATTTCCGGTTGTCGCTCGGCTCGGCATCATCTGAGCGAATCCAGCGTGTGCCTTGGAGCGAGCGGGAGAGCTGTTGATTGTCTGAAGAATACACGCCAGAGGGTGCTTGCTCCAGCTGCGTTCTTTATGAAGGAAAGTTAATTTTCTGAATGCACACACCACCCACAAATAGTTTAATTGTACGTGCGCCACTTTTATGGATTATAACATCATCTTTATATATATACAAATAAATATATATAATTTTATTAAAATGATAGGGATGGGGACAATGATGATGGAATCCACAACATAAATGATACAAATACAATGTTGTAAAGTTATCCAATAACGACTTTAACTTGTAAGTCCCGTTTCACATGCAAATATAGGCTGTTCACGGTAAAGTGAGCACTCTTGAAGCCCTAGTTACTTTTTTATTTCAACCATTTTATATCCTTCCACCACTTTTTAATGTAAACCCTGCCATGTGAGTAGTAAACACAGTGTATACATTCACCATATCCAAACCCAAAAGTACAAGGCCACAATGAAATGTATTTTTTGGTTATTATGTCTGATGAAACAGCTTCAAAAAGTGCTCACTTTACCGTGAACGGTCTATAACTGAGACACTGTAAACTCCACACTTAAGTGACTAGCCAGTCAAACTATAATGGTTCGTCGCTCTCTGCTGTAAGCGTATCCGGTCTAATGAGAACCAAAACAACGTTGGTAGCACGCAAGTGGAAGTAATAGAAATAATGTGCTGCAGTGTAGGGCACAGGCGATATCCTTCTTGCTTTTTTTCGAGTGGCAGTAAATAAGTACTACCTCAACTGACTCGTCAATGGCATCAAATACCGGTCGTGCGCAACAACTCGCCTGACTCACATTCCGAACGTCGTAATCTCCATTCCAGTTTTATGTACTGGAATTGTTTCTGTAAGTGGTTTTCCATAGGCATGAGGTTCTGGGATCCCTTGTTCATAATATCAAATTCCTGGTTATTCTCGGCGCATAAATGGTTATAAACATTATTATGAATATTGCAATAAGAGAATTTTCTCTGCTGTAAACATAGCGTGGGTGGTATTAATTTTCTCTGTTTATCTCAAATAAGATGCACGATATTGAGAAGATGCTAGCAAATATAACATTAGGCTTTGTTGAACGAGTTCCGAGCCGTATTTTTATACCCACAATCAAAAAGTCAACTAACAGTTTCTTTTATACGTTGAAGGGTCACGTTAAAAAAAAAAAATTTTTATTTGACGTATTTACTAAACATTCCGGTTCACTGATTCCTAACCATGGTTTGAAAACATCCGATAAGCATTCGAAAAATTAAAATTAGTTTGTTTTCCTCCACTATACGAAACTTTGCAGTCGCTAACTCTCAGGAAGAATATTCCCTTAAATCATGTAGGACTGGACACTAAAAATAGTTAACACCAGATTAATCGCGAACGGTTCACAGATTCTCACGACTGCATAGAGACTATACAAAAACACTGTCGCTCACTACAAATTAAGTCATGATTTATCATGATAAAACGGCAGCATTTGAGGGTCACATATAATTGCCGTTTATTTACGAATAAGCATGTTACAAGGAAAGCACAGGTATTCCCAGTAGAGAAACCGACTGCGGCGGCGATAACAACGAGGCATCACCACGTGGATGAAATAGCGGCGTCATGATTTTGAAGAACAGAAAATTGCTCGTGGTATTTTGCGAGTTCCGTCTCTCGAAACCTTTTCAAACCAACATACTATCCCCTCTGCACGGGGAGCTCCCGTGGGGGTGAACTTGGCGCCAATTTAAGAAAGGTGGAGAAAGTCAACAGCTGGGCGACTTACTGTAGCTATGACGTGCAAACTGAAGGGGGGAATACCTGTGCGACTCGTGTAGGTGAACCGGCTTTTAATTCATTCTGCCATTTGTGAGTCAACGTTTACTCCGAATGAGATGGTTAACTGCCTCTCTCGCGTCGGCCAGTTCTGGGTAATTTTGAAACCACGTGATTGACGGTTCGCATTAAAATGCAGTCTTGCGTCAATTGGCACTGTGTGTCTTTTTATAGCTCTATCTATATATATTATTTTATTTATTTATTTACTGTATGTTCCCATGAGTCTAGTATGACGCCTTCTTGGGAACAGTACAATACATATTGGCGACATTTCACGTACTAATTACAAATATCAAACAGAAATCAATAGAAATTCAAGTCATGGTAGTCTCGTATTATAAATAATGGTTCATAGTCAGAGCATTCATACACTCAACAGTTTTTTCATTAATTAAATTAAGTCCATGTAAGTCTATTACTATAGGCAGTCTAGGTGAGTCCAGCCCTTTACTACTTAAATGAAAACACCTTGGGAGTACATATACAAATAAACACAATTACGGATTCTATAGCTCCTATCATATGAAAACTCACAAGTTATTAGAGATAAGATGCATATAATATAAATAATATAGCATTTTCCCAGTCTTCTATTCACATGGAAACCCTTTGACAGCGATTAACAAATATACACACTATAACAATACAGATGCACGTTACATGAGATTAATGTAGTAAAGAGGAGTGTATGTATATGTGTATATATCACATATATAGATTAGAAAATATTATATCATTAACACTAACTGAAATAATTTTACAAATATATAATGGCATATTAGGGAGGGTATTTTCATATTTTCGCCCATCATTACCCTTGTGATACGTAAAGGTTATTCGCGGTTTAATGACCACTTAAAAAAGCCCTGTCCATGGTCTCCCCCCCCCCCCCCACCACCCATTTTGTATATTTCTGCTTTGTGTAAAATTAACACCCCCACGGGCCCGTTCGCTTTATTCATTACTACCTCGAAAACATTAAGAACATTAATGTATCGCTATTATGACAGTTCTAACTCTTACGTCCATAAAATAAATAAACAATAAATAAAGTAAATTCGATGTACACAAATTGAAAAACACAACACAATTTTTTAAAACTACGTTAATGTATGAAACTACTTTTAGTAATTCGCTGCCAACTTTACCATGAATATTCCCGCCAGAACTTACGTCCAGCTTTTATGCATACATGGGTTGCAAATTTTTCTTTAGAAGTTGATTTCGAAAGTACTTTACTAATAAAATAGATTCAATGTTCAGTGACTTACAGAATGAATAGAAATTATTGTGAACAATAACTCTTCAGTTTTAACATCATTGCTAACAAACGTTGCTCAAACTCGCGACGCCAGTTAACGGTTTGCAAATGGCATCACTAGTATCACGCTACTGTGAGGGAGTTACGGTCAACATAATAAGGTTTATGTGATTTAACACTCCGTTGTCGTACAGGTTCTGCTCGTGTTCTTTCCTAGGAAAGCAAGCCGTTCGAGGTCGACTGCCGGGTTTTGTGCTGGACACGTGTGTGTCGGCACTCCAGCAACTCCGCTCTCCCTGAACGAAACTTCGTGAAATTTTCGCCACTTACAAATTTGGTAATGTTTGGTTCATAAATTTGAACTTCAGTCAATACGCACGCCAAGTTAAGGCTCAATACTAAGAAAAAAAAATTGAAGATTATTAGTACCTTAAGGGGGAGAGGAACCCATCATCCAGGTTCAATATTTTAAAACCAAGCTTGTGAAGGCCCAGGGAACTTCTAAGAGTTATTTCAAAACGTAACTTACATTTCTCACGTTATACGTTTTAAAGATTACCTCATTAAAGGCTCTTCACGATAAAGTAAGCACTTGTGAAATCAACCTTAGAAAAATGTCACTGAAGTGTGAAAATGAGCAGATTTGAAAAATATTTACTTTTCTAATAATTTCACAATTTCACTGGACCGATGCACGAATAAAGTGATGAGGCTCATGACAATGTTAATTTTACATAAAGTATGCATACGAGTAGATCTTAAGCAGGGCTTTCACAAGTGCTCATCTTACCGTGAACAGGCTATATTTAATCATTTCTCTCCCACGTGGGAAATTATGGTTGGGCTATTACTAAAACCGTACTAACTTAAAAAATTCTGTTTTCATCTACGCCATGTCAAGCTTTGATTTTTAGGGTTTGGTCTTTTCGTTTGGTTACGAAGATTAATAAAAAAAATAGCTATGCCTTTACCCCTTAAATTGGTTACGAAAAACACAGTTCGTTATTTATGTACTACTTTTGCTTTTTTTAACGCGTAGCTGACCAGTGTTTTTTTTTTCTCATTTACACTAACGCAAAAAATGGATTTGATGGGGTTTTTAATATTCTCTATCTTAACTGGTTTTTGTTTGCCTGACTTTCAATTACATTTAACATTCGACGTTCCACGGGATACAAGGTATTTGGCAGCCGACTGTACTGCTTGGGATTCGTGCCAGGAACCTGCCGTGGAGAGCTTTCGAATCGCACGGGTTTACCCAAGTCAGTTTGTAGCCGACCGAAGTATAGTGTTGCGAGTAGATGGCAGGAGACCTCAATGAGAACGCAGTTCAGACGTTGAACTAACTCTCGTTAATCATTGTCAACATTCCTGCAAAATCTGCAGTTACTGCTCGTCACAGAATGTATACAGTCACAGGAAACTTCTTTGTTATTCAAAGTTTAATTCCTATATTTCGCAAGTTTCTGTGGGAGTTTTGCGTTACTGAACAAAGAATCCTTTTACTTGCCAGTCGATTCTCAATCCAAAACCGATTACTGGAACATAAATCAAAATAACGTTACGAGGTCCTTATTTTAGTGTTTCATTTTACAACACTGCCTTAGAACCTTGATTTAAAAATAACTATTACAACAGTTCAGAAATGATTTTTTCCACTTTATCGTATCCGCGAGGAATCTGAAGTGTGACCGCAGGATAACGCTATTCAAAACACCCAGTGGCGGTGGCGGAGCACATCATACTTAACACTTCCCTTAGTAACTGGAGAATCCTTTAACTTCGCTTTCCAGCACTTGACCTGTAGAGACCTCTCACCACTTTCTGCGAATTGCGGCTGCATAGTTAAAGGCCGTTCGCGATAAAGTGAGCGCTTTTGAAATCAGCTTTAGAAAACTATCACTGCTCCTTACTGCATATATTTTAACGCGCTTACCGACTGACATGCGCCCAGTAAAGTTGGAAACGAGGAGGGGAAAGTAGTTCCATATCTTAACGTCGAATAAAAAGTGTGAGGTAACCATTCGCGATCTCTTTAATTATTTATTTCACCCCCTGTTTTTTATATGCCTCGAGTGTAAAGAAGAGCATATTTGTAAAATTATTTACTTTTCTTATAATTTCAGTGTTTCACTTGATTGCCACACGAATAAAGTGGCGAGGACCATGCAATGTTAATTCTACATAGGCGGAAGAATAAACCACGTGCACACAATTAAATCTCAAGCAGGACTTTCAAAAGTGCTCAGTTCACCATGAACAGCCTATACTAGGATGTTTCAAAACCCGTGGCCCCATGTTCACACTCACTCTTCTCCATTGAGTTCCACGAAGATCAGTTGAAAAATACGAGGAACAAATAATGTGTTTATGTTTATTGCTGGGGCCGCGGTGTGTGAGCGGTTAGACTGCTCGCTTCAACCAATGCAGACCAGGTTGTATCCCCGGCCTGGAATTTCGCAAATGGCAATCGCTGGTTGGCTGGTTTTCTCGGAGATATCCAGTATCCCCGCCCTTGTATTTCGGCGCTGTTCCATATCCACTAAGTTTCACCCTCATCGGCTCTCAAGACTCCGTTGTTAAGAGCTGCCCAACTCTCTCATTGTTACTAAATGCTCTTCACGATAAAATGAGCACTTTTGCAATCATCCTTAGAAAAACGACACTGCTTCTCCCTGCATATATTTTAACAGGCGAACTGAGTGATATGCGTCCAGTAAAGTTGACGATGGTGGCGAAAGTAGTTGAATATCTTAAAATCGAATAAAAGTTGTCAGGTAACCATTTGTGATAACTTAAATTATGTACGTCTCTTTATGTTTGTTTTAATGCGCCAAAGAGTAAAAATTAGCATATTTTTAAAATACTTACTTTCCTAATAATTTTACAGTTTCACGTGACCGACGCATGAAGAAAGCGACGAGGCCCATGGCAATGGTGATTTTACATAAGGCAGAGGAACACACAACGTGCATGCAAATAGATCTTAAGCAGGGCTTTCAAAAGTGCTCATTTCACCGTGAACAGCCTATAAGCCACAATACCGCAAGGTCGCATACAGGGCTCCTCGACATTCCACACAGAGCGGGGCTCATAACGGAGAAGGAACACTCATAAAACGTGCGAAGGTCTCCCGCTCAGTTATTACTCGCCTAATTACAGGAAACCCCCGGAGAATGGGAGCACTTGGAAAGCACACCAGAGGGCAGCCCAAGGTATCGTCTCGTCATTGAACAAAGCCAGGACCCACGGGCAAGGGCACGGCTGTCAATGCTGCGGAGGGATCCGGGTCAATGACACGTAATGCCTCCTTTCCCTGCCATCGGCTTCCGGCGTCATTCTTTGGCGCGCGAGAGATGAAAGCGCTGTCTCACGCTACGACTACTCAAAGATAAGTTTGACCTTTTTAAAAAAAAAAAAACGAACACAAGTAAGCGAGAACAAAACAGTCATGACAACGTAATGACTCGCTTTAGTAAAAATGTCGTTGTACTACAAAAAAAAACTAATTCCAAATTACTTGTTTGGTTAGGCAGCACAAAATCAGAGTTGTTCATCAAATTTTTTTTGTCGCGCACTATATACCCAGTAGACTAGCGTCAACTATACTCTTATATAAAACTAAGCTATTTAAACAAGTATTTTGTGCATCGAAAAACCAATTTTTCCCGAAAAAAATGTTTAAGAGATGTTGCGCCATTTATACGGTGACATTCAGGCTTGCCAATAGCATGGGTTCAAAGATCATTAACAACGGGCATAATTTAAACTCTTCTACAAATTGTACGGTACATTATAAATAGCTAGTCTTAGTTTCCCGGCATAATACTACGCATACTGACTTCAAATGGGGGGGGGGGGGGGGGGGGTATTTCAAAATTTACATAAAATTATAATTTAACTCCTAAAACTATTTTGTTAACGAATTTCGATGGATTCATTTTAAAAATGCGATTCTGAAAAGCCTTCTTCTTCGAGCAGTTTGTTCGCAAAAAAAAATATCTATCAAAGAATAAGGAAGATTAATATATTTGCTATAGGATGTTCACAGTAAAATGAACACTTTAGAAAATCCTCCCTAAGAGATCTACTTGTATGCACGTTGTGTATTCGTCCGCCTTATGTAAACTTAACATATAAATGGGCCTCATCGCTTTATTCAAGCGCCGGTCAAGTGAAACTGTGAAATTATTAGAAAGGTAAATATTTTACAAATATGTTCATTTTTACTCATCGATGCATTAAAAAACCACAGAAACTGAAATAAATAATTAAAGTTATCACAAATGGTTACCTAACACTTTTTATTCGACGCTAAGATATAGTGCTACTTTGATTCCAGTGTTACCAACTTTACGGGACTCATGTCACCCAGTACGTCCGTTAAAATTTATGCAGCCAGGGACAGTGACGTTTTTCTAAGGTTCATTTCAAAAGTGCTCATTTTGTCGTGAATAACCTTTAAAATCGTTGTTAGGAGGGAAACATAATTCGCGAGACAGGGCGTAGTATGTTATTTGTGCTTTGCGACTTGTACACTCGATCTGCTGTTCAACGAACGACGAGTCCCGTCCTGCAGTGACGTAGGCACGCCCATAGAGTAAATAAGGTGTATACCAGAGTGGCAACAGCAATGTTATTGAGCGGTCGCTAATTTTTTTGGCCCTCTCCATGCATACCAACTTAGTCTCCACATCTACTGCATCACTTCGAGCTATGAAGTTGGCGCTACCGATTACTTACAGCGCTCCTGGCGGATATACCTCGAACTTCTTAAAACTGCAGTACAAATATTATTATAATCTCACGTACTGTTCAATATCTTTAGGAAATTGTAACACTTGTGGACCACCTTCAACAGTGGAGTAAAATGAATTATGGGTGGAATCAGAAGATTACGATGTTCTGCCAAGAATTGCAAGGCATTTCAGAAAGTCAAATTTATCCTGTCGTTGCGCTTTCGTTATCAACAACAATATGGCCAGGTAACATAATAAAAATTAAGAGGGAAACATTTTTTTTTGCTTAAATCTGTGAGAATGCATATATATATATATATATATATATACACTTTTTAAAGGAATATATTAAATACTTAAGCTCCCGCAACGTAACAACTACGAAACGATTTGCGATTCATTTAACGGGTATCAAAAGATTTCGCTTTAATGAGGGCATATGAGGAGAGGGCCTGAAAAAATAAGCGACCTGTTGTTCCCTATACTATGAACACCCCCTGGGCACGCCTCTACGTGGCGACGGTTTTTGTCTCCGTTGCGAAAGAGTCCGTTGTCCGCGAGGAGACGGTCGCCAACTGCCCATTTCGGAAAAAAGCCGGCGAGTGGGTCCAGTCGCTCGTATCGCGGAAGAGCAGGGGAGTGGTCGGCTTGTGCTTGAACAGGGTCGTTTTGATTCACCGAACTGGGATGGAGCCGGGAATCCCCCACCTTCACCAGCTCTTGCACTGGCACTGGAAGCCAATGGACAGCATTTCCTTCATGCAGTTTAGCTAGATGCCCGGAAAAAAATGTGCGTATTCATTTCGGGACAAGCTATAGTTCAACAACTTTTTACTCCCGTGCTTTTTTTACGATTTGTACGGGCGGTATTTGGAACCTCCTGAGCCAATAACAATATGCAGGAACAATCATCTCCTCCCGCTATATCGGCTAGCAACCAATGAGTAGCTGATATCTGCATAATTCTGCACAATACTATGGGGTATAGCCTAAAGGTCATCACGAGAACACAACTAAACCTATGATATTTGATGATTCGAAATTGTTGAGTATAGTCCTAGGATTTCTGTATGAATAACAATGGTCAAGCGTAGATCGTGATCTGGCCAAACACAGCAGAGCAGCTCAAACGTATCCTGCGGATTGGCGTTTCATGGCACAGCTAACTGTACGTCGTGGATTAGAGGATACTTTCTCTGAGAGGTTGGAATAAAATGCTGTATGGTAAAGGGTTGGTGAAGAGAGAAAAGAGGAAGCATTAGGAAATAAGGCCACACCAAAAAAAAAACTATACCTCCATCCACTCTCGAAGGCACTGCACCTAGCACTATCTTGAATTTATTATATTATTTTTTTGCGAAAATCTGGAAATTCTATTTTGTATAGAAATTTTGACTCCATTGCCTGAAGCGCGTAACTCAATCCATTTTATGAAAACGCTGAAGTTTGATGAAGATATTTGTTTGATGTGTAACATGTAAGGCATTATTACAGTGTTAAAAACATAAATGCAATCCTTTGGTAATTATTTTTTGTCTTAAAGTGCCCAATGATTTAATGGAGACTCTGAAATTTAACTTATTAAGTAAACATCCATTAATAGAATATCGTATGACATACACCTCCTCAAAATAAATGGTTGTTGTTAAAATGTGTTTATGCACTGAGGTAGAAGGGGAACAAGGCCATTGCGATATTCACAAAAACAAATTATAATGGTTGCCACGTAGTGTGGTCTGGGAAAAACGGAGCACTACTCTTGATGGGACCTCACACAATCGAAACCAGGCAATTAACGCCAACTCATTGAAATGCAGATGTTTGCAAGTGCAGAGCGTGAAATATGTGCAGCAATAATGTAAGTGGTAACAAGGCCGCGAGTTCTGAGAGCAGCGAGAAAATCGCTGCCTCGCGCACCGCTAGGAAAACAACTTGTAGTCCATTACAGGCACTAATGTCTACCTTACGACCGTGCAAACCTCCAACAACTATAGTTAACTGCACTGTCGTATAATTCGTCTATAATTAGTAGTTTTAACTCAATCAGATATCAAACACCGTTTGTTTTAAGCTACCATTATTTTTCGCTCGCAAGCATAACCATATCAAAAACAAAATCACTATTCCAAAACAAACACAATTAAATACATAACTTAGCATCCTATTTACAACATATACATACACACATTTCTCTGTATCATTATAGATGTATAAGCAAAGTAATTCATGGATTCTAGGCGCACATAGCAGTTTTATGCTACATCTCAAACTCTTGACTTGTTACAAATTTGCTTTTCGTATGTGCCGCTTAGTGGCCACACGTAGTTGAAGATCTGCTAAGAAGATTTTTGGATCCCTGGCCAAATTTGTGGATAGGTCTTTCCAAAATAAATTTTGCTCAATATCTTCTTGATCATTTTGAGAGTCCTTCGTGAATTTCAACAAATTGCGGTCTAGAGAGAAATTTACCGTGAACCGTTTCTGGCGAGGCAAACTCACTGAAATGAAAGCACAGAGTTATTATTGAAGGGATACTGTCATTGGCCTTCGCCACGCCTTGACGGGCTTGCTTAGCGTGGGAAAATGTAGACGAGTGTCGTTACAAACATCCGGTGGACCGTGTACGTAACGGTCGGAAGGACGCTGTATCGGTCGATAGGGCCAGTAAAGCCCCTGCCACACTGTCAAATTTTTCCCTTCAACTACAATTGACAATAAAACTTGAAGACGAAACACGGTCATTAAATATTAATTTTAAAAGTGTTTGAAAATGTGCCACACTGTCAAATTTTTTACTGGGAGAATCTAATTTGAATTGATATTTCAAAATTATTTTCATAGTGAGATAGCGCTATTCTTTTTCCATGGAGTCCATTACAGGAAGACTACACTGAATGCTGTAATATATTTTGGCTTATTTACTACATTTAAAACTTTGTTTAGCAGAGATGTTTCCTGCACAATGAGATTTGATGCCTCCGAGTTCGTAATATTGTGCAATATTCACTTAAAATAACATTTATGCCCAGACAGCTTCTACATAAATTATTTATCTTCGTGACTTCTTCCTTTCCAGCAACTGTTCGTTATTTTAAGTTTCTTGACGTCCCTTTTTGTCGTGCACGATTCTGATTGGCTACGACTATCATACACCAAATAAATTTTAGAATTGGTCCAATTTTCAAAGGTTTGATGGAAACTGAGGCCATCCAACCTTCTCAGACAAAAATGGCGGCATTTGTAACGTTTCAACAACGTCATTATTGTCCAACTTTATTTGACCAAACTTATTGGAAGCAGATTGACAAAGCAATTTGACATTGTTGACAGGGGCTTAAGACAAGCATTTATAAGCGAGCCAGTCACTTTACCTATATCCAACTATAGCGGTACTTTCGCACTCTTTGAATCAAACTTTTGAAAAATTTTCCCATCTACTACGCTTTTAGTTATTTCCTCAATATTTAATGTATCACAAGTGTTTTATACGTCTGGTAACACAAAATTATATTGTTTGTGGTTAAATTAAAACTTTATTTATATTTTATTTATAAATTATTTATAACCTTTTCATTTATATTAATATGAATAAAAACTGGGAAAAAATAGGCATGTTAGTAACGCTTATTAAGAAATAGTTCTCATGCAGAATATTTCTTAAAGTGAATGCGCACGAACACGGTGCGCTGTCACTTTGGTGTAAATTTCTATACTAGTTAAATCTGTGTCCCAATTTGCCTAAAATACATACTAGTGCGCATCTGTCCCCGGAAAAGTGACATCACACGTGCTGTCCAGATTGCAAGTGAAGTATGCAAGTACACAAGTATATGAAGATGTGTACGTCTCGCATACTTGCAGTAAATGTGCCGCCATTTTGAGAAGCAAATGGTAGGTTACTGTTGATATGTGACGTAATTATTTTATTTAAATTTTAGTAAGGCTACCTTACTGCTTGGTAGCTTGGAATTTCGAACTGAGTAAATAATCATCGCACTAGGCCAATGTTCATAACCTACGGTAAAACAAGCAATCAAAATTGCAAACTCACGTAGAATCCGCAAGACAACAAACGTTATGTAAATCAAATTGAAATATTATTTAATCTTTTATTTCAACCTATAACGTTCTGCAATTATCTAATTATTTGTAGAAATACACATTCATTAAAAGCGATCAGCTGGCTAATATATGTTGCCGAAGCCAACAATACTAAATGTCCGAATTCATCAAATTTGGTACCAAGGGTAAGTGAAGTATGCAATGATGCGAGTACACAAGTATATCCCTCAATTCGGAGCCTTAACGCTTAGATGCGTGAGGGGGAAGTAACCCGGAATGGACTCTACAAGTCCTCACTGGGGGGGGGGGGGGACCGAAGGGAATTTAGCCTGAGTCACGCTACGTCAATCATGCCGTGCTGACAGATATTGTTGTTGTTCTGACGTCAGTATATCTTCGGCGTTGCCGCTGACGTCAAAAACAAAGTTAATGGCCACATCAGTTCCTTCGTCTCTTGTGACATTGAAAAAAAAAAAAAATTCTAAACGTAGCAAGTATTTAAGATATACTCTGGATTACTAAACTTGAAGAATTGGCGCGAAAATTCCCGTGAAGGAAGAGAGATGACCAAAGTGAAAATCACGCGTGCTGTGAGTCTTCCGCAGGAAAACCATTAATTAGCTGACTTAACCGTTGACATAATATACTTGAAATTGTTGTACCTCTGGGAACGATTGACGAAATCTGTTCTATACAGCGGGCTGAAATTAAGACGTGAACCCTTTTTCCCGGAGCTGCTGCTGCAGAAAAATTAATATGATTTCTAACTGGCTGTTCACCTGTCCTCTGCTCGCTCTTCGTACGTGAGAATCAAGCTTAGGGAAGGGCAGAAAGATTCCAAGCTTTTCAAGGCCTCCTACATACCTGTTACAATTTCTCTCTCTAAAGTCAATGGGCTAAACCAAGTTCGTTAAAGGACGGAGGTCTTAATTAAATAAATGAGTTAATTACTTCCTAGTTTTATTTACAACAACCACAAACAAAATTCTCTCGACTTAACATTTCCCCATAAACTGATATCACTTACTGTTTACAATGAATGATTTCAATTATAGGCTGTTCACGGTAAAGTGAGCACTTTTTAAGGCCATTCAAATTTTTTTCTTTCATCCAATTTCCATCTTCCTGCTGTTTTTTAATATAAACATTGCAATGTGACCAATAAACACTGTGTATATATTTCACCACCCTCAAAATTTAATGCCTGAGGCTGCAATAAGATACATTTATTAGAAATTAGTACTTGTTGGAAGGGCCTTAAAAATGCTCACTTTACCGTGAACAGCCTATAATACTATTTATTATTACCTCAAAGAAATCAGTGAATTTAAATAATTTAAAGCGAGTCCCAATAGACAGTGTATCAACCTATTCAATTATTTTATAAATTATTAATTTCAATACTTTACATTTCCAATATTTACATTAAAATCCGTATTACATGCCCATTCAGTCCCACCTCAGTTTAGTCCATGTCCCACGAGTCCGCAATGTTCTAGAGCTCTCTGATCGCCCTCGCGTATAGTAGGCTTCACTCGTCGGGTTCCACGCCCTCTAGTCCATTCAAACCACGAACACCTCGCCCGCCGTCGTCCTGTCATCCTTACCACACTTCGCTCTCGCACTCGGCCAGATGGCCTCCGCCAAGACTGCTGGCCGCTGGATCGCTGCGGCATTTATAGTGTCGTAGGTCGTCATACAGAAATTTCGTTAATTCCCTAGTTGCGTCGAGTGTCCTAATTCCCAGGATATTCTTGCGCCTCCTATCAGCTTCCTCAGCGGATGGAGGAGGAGGGGCTGTGACGTCAGCCAGTATCGCCACTGTCAATCATTCACGGGCTTCCCAGAAGTTGCGAGGGATGCAACAAGGCAACGAGCGCGTGGTCCCCTTGAGGTGGGGAGGGTTGAGGGGACAGCAGCCTGGTGCCAACTGCAGCGCGTAACAATACCTTTTATAATATTATATGCTGCAGTTTGAAATTGTTATTATAATGTAAATACATGTATCAACGTGACCTGTTTTTTTCTGCTCTTACGGTTGAGCATTTGGATTTATATTTACACGGGATAGCTATTGGCAAGTTATTCATGCGTGGTGAGCTATGACATAGAGTAATTGCAATCTAAGTAGTCAGATAAGGGAATAGATTTTTATTCGCTCAGCCAACAACCAACAGCTATATAAGTATATCAAATTGTATGACGCAATCACTCAGAAACTGTATAAATCTCTAGGAGCTACAAAATTTTGCACTTAGAGTGGCCTAAACAATAGGCATCACAGTTCTGTATACAACTGAAAAAACTTATATTTGTCCATTGACTGCTACTTAAGAAAAAAATCTATTTTATTTCTGACATTGCTGCACGTGATTCGACCTGTATTTGCTTATCAGTTTCTCGGATTTAAGCTTTGCTTTGACTGAAAAAGTAGCAGAAATGACAGATGTACATTTCAAATATAGGCTGTCTTTAAATCAGTTCGCGAATTTTTTGTGTCGTTGCGAGCGATACTAGTTCCCCTTTCAGCTTATCGATAGCCTCTTTACGCCGAGGGAAAAAAATAAGCTAGGTGGAAGTTGCAATTGCGCGAGGTGTAATGGTCACCCATCTATACGTTGTTCACGGTAAACTGAGCACTTTCGAATACCGTGCTTAATTTCTACTTGTATTTTTAAACAATATGACAAATTATTATTTTCGTGGCCCTGATCACTTTATTGTTTTGTCGGTAAAACGAGAGTGTAAAATAATTACAGAAGTAAATATTTCACAAATTCGAAAATTCTTACACCTAAATACATTTAAAAAGCAAAAAGCAAAACTAATAATTTCAGTACTCACAAATGTTTTCCTAACACTTTTAATTCAACGTCAAGACATTGAACTACTTTCCGTCCGTCGCTACTAATTTTACTGTTCGCATTCCAGTCTGTGAGACCGTTAAAGTATACGCAGGTAGGGGAAGTGACATTTTTTAAAAGGTTGTTTTCATAAAGGCTCTATTAACCGTGAACAGACTATATCAGAATATCGTTAACTCCGCCACGCCCGGCTAGCGATGCTAACGTAAATCGGCTCTCGATAAGAGAGACGTAAAGTGAATGAGAAACGCGCAGATTTTTTTGTGTGTCATAGGTTGTTCATAGTAAAATGAGCACTTCCGAAAGCCTTGCTTCAGATCTAGGTTTACTTGTACGCACGCTGTGTATCCTTTCGCCATTATGTAAAATCAACATTGCCATGGACCTGATCACTTTATCTATGCACCAGAAAATGAAAACCTATACAATTTTCATAAAAGTAAATAGTTTCTATTCCGTACACTTATATAAATTAAAAATAAATTAGAAAGAAAATTAAATCACTGTAGTATTGGCGTTAATGTTTAGCGAACACATTTAATTCAACGTTGAGGCGTGGAAGTACTTTCCTCCGTAGTTATAGTCTATTCACGGTAAAGTGATCACTTTTGAAAGCCCTCTTATTTCGAATAATATTCAATAAATATATTTAGTTTTAGTTTTAGACATAAACATTCTAGTGGGGTTGAATTAACACACTGTGTTTGTTACTTAAATTAAAATATTTATTTAAAAACGTTGTTAAAAGATAAAAAAAATGGCTGAAATAAAAACATCACTAGGGCCTCAAAAGTGCTCACTTTACCGTGAACAGCCTATACCAACTTTACTAGGCGCATGTCACTGCGCGTCCCGTTAAAAAAAAAAAAGAAAAAAACACACAGGTAGGGACAGTGACATTTTTCAGGGGTCGATTTCAAAACTGCTCACTTTACTGTGAACAGTCTTTAGCAAGGCTCATCTCTATGGAAACACCCAGTGACTGGACGCATGCAGCCAACCAGTCTGCAAAGTCACTGGTTCACAAATCAACATGTGGTCTTGTTAGCCAACCATTGCTTAGCACACGCGTATATCAGCTCGTAAACTGGTCAACGTGATACGTGCAGCCAACGGGCGTTAAATATATTTTCACCTTGCGAAGACTATTACGTATCCAAGCTGACTGGGGTAAGGATAATTTATACCATTTCTAACCCGTGGTCTGTTGAATTCAGCTTTTATGGCCTTTATGTACGTTTACTGGTGGCCTTTAAGTTACCCTTCTCTCTGGACGTATATTGTGTTGCGGAGTCTCTGAAATTCACTTTTGATAGCAGAAATACCGAACGTATTTGTAGAAGTTTCTTACTACGAAAAGGACTTAACGCCACAGGCTAGTTCGGAACACAGCGTTAAGATAGCTCGTACATAGCAAAAAATGTAACCATTCACACAGACAAAATCATCTTGTTCACGCTGTTACTAAAAGGTCATATGCGGAACTTGTTCATGGAACTGCGCTGAAGGGTGAGTGAAAAGATTTGGGCTGCTCTTAACAGCGAGGTTGATTGAAGTGAATATGGAGCGGCGCCGGAGTGAAGGGGCGGGGTAAGCGGGAGATCCCCGAGAAGACTCGCCGACCAGCGGCATCGTCCGGCACGATTCGCACTTGCGAAAATCCAGTGATCCGGCCGGGGATTAAACCCGGTTCGCCTTGGTGGCAGGCGAGTGTGCTAATCGCTAAGCCAACGTGGCTCCAACTGCGCTGAAGTTTGTACCAACGTTTTGCAAAAAAAAAAAAAAAAAAAAAAATTCTTGGAGTTAAAAAGTTTTACAAAGGTAGGAAACTTAAGGTATGCCCATGCAGATTCTTGCTTGTAGGGAAAATGGGCCATATGATGAGCATGCTAATTTCACCATTATCGCCATCTTGCATTTGCGGCTGAAATCAATCCGTTTGGCGGGTGTCTAAACAAAAGTTTCTGAAATAACAGATTTATTTCTGACTCAATATTAAAAATTTATCTTTGCCGATGGAACGTACATGACTCACTGCTATATAGTTCATCGTGTCGAAATGATTTTATTTTCACTCGTAAAGTCAATAAAAACTTATAGCTAATAACTTTCTAAGAATAACACCATATCATTTAATAGGTCGGCCGTATTCCAAAGTCTATTAACTATGATCTTTACCCTACCAAATTTGACCTCTTAAAGTAAACCTAAAGTGGGCTGAGGCAGCCAATCGATAAAACAAAGAATGCAACCATGTTCCTGTATAAGGACTACTCGACTTCAATCGATGTGTGCTTATGTTTGAGTAGGCAGAATAATTTAGTCTGTTACACATTTAACCAATGTACTGTCAGCCTTATAACCGTTAAGAAGAAGTATTATCTACATACGATGAAAGTAGCTGCCGTGGGATTTCAAGCAACAAGATCACAAATTTTTAGTCACGTAAAACCCCTTAAGCGTTGATTTTATAATGCTATTACATTCTTTAACCTGGATTGTCATAATTAAATTATACTATTTGCATTACTTCCTTTACTGCCTATTTTAATTGCGCTTGGTGGTTATAACAGTGCATTAGTTACAAGTGTGAAAGTCGCACTAGTAGTATTTTTTTTTTACTCAGAAAAGATGGTTTCTTGGCGTAGAGACAGTGTATTAAATAATCTACAAAGATATTTATGAAGAAATGTTCCAAAAAATTTTACTTATGTTGTCACCACAAACTTGAGCATTTGTATAAACGGATAAATTCTTAGAAGAATTACGATGTTGTTTGGTTTTGTACTTTGACTTTCTCTAAGATAATCTCTTTCCTAGAAACTCCCAAACGTACACAAGACTGCGGAAGTAAAGCCCCTCTTCTCGGAAAGGATGAGATCCAGTCAGCTGGGCTTTTCAGACGGAGCGTGCTGTGTCATGTTGTCAATGTCGGCTGACCAAACTGCGAATGGTTTTCCTCTTCAGGAAATTTCTCATGCCTAATTTGGGCGCATACTGATGTCTTTCCTTACAATTATTTGGCCTTATATCCGGCCTAAATTTGTTTGGCCTGAAGCCTTTTGACAAGTGGCTTAATTTTATGTCAAATGATGGATGCGCGGTTATCCTTGCTTTATTAACTGCACATCTCCTTCGATATCATGTTCAAGTGGCGGAGAACATTCGCTTGTAATCACTATGCAAAATTATACTCTTTGTGCATAAAATATAAAGTAACCTTGGAAAATATCCCTTCCTTAAAATTAATTTATTTTGATGGAAATAGAAAAGTTGGTAGCAAAATAGAATCGAATTTTTACGCCGTAAAGTGTCTTAACGTTAATTTGTGAAAAAAAAAATGCTTAATACAAAAATTATATATGCTCCCTCTAACTACATGAGGACTGTGACATTGTTACAACGCCCGAAAACAGCCAATAGAGATGTACATACCGTAACAAGAGTGATCCCCACAGAAAACTAGCCGTGACGCATGCTAGCGGCATTACAACAGTGGCATTTACACGTTAACCCCTAAAAAATAAAACTGAGAACTATGGAAAATTTAACAAGGGGTTCAAATTACCCGAAAGCAATCTGTTGTAGTGACATAGAACATATTCTATAATAGTACAGTTTTGCCATAAAAAAAAAAAACAGAAATTTCCAATGAAATTAAAAAATAATAATTTTAAGTGGTAGTAAATGGTTAACTCGTAATCCATAATGCTTTCAATGTATAAGCCATGTGGAAATACATAGGAAAATTGTCCTATGGCCTCCTGGTGTGAGACTTTCTGCTAATATTTGGGAATTAGGTGAGATGTCTCGAGATTCTCTATCCCATATTTTCTCTTTTCTCTATCCCATATTCTCTCTTCTTCACAGTCCTCGTCCTGTAGATAAATGATGTCACCTATCAGGACGTGTTCTGCATATACAAGATCTAGAAGTGTGGGAGAGCTAAGGACGACCTGCACTCTAAATTAGAATCAGTGGAAAACCAATTATTTGCAGTGCAATTCAACTACTCGAGTCAGTGAAAATGGCTCCACTTTGAATCAGTGGAAAACGACTGATTGTTTCAGTGAAAACATTTCACTGATTGAATCAGTGACGTGAAACAATTTTTCACTCTCTGAATAAGTGACGGCCAACTGCAGCGGCAAATTAAATATTGTTTTTATTGAATTTAGCCAAATAGCTGCGGGAAATAAACACATTTACAATAGTTTGCTATGTATATTGCGCAACTTACCACAATTTAAAAAGCAAAATAATTTCTGAAGGTGGCAGGGATTGAACACACGCACTTTTCCCACTTCGCTTTTAGACCGCTAGCTTACCATCTGCGATACCAAGTCAAGTTAATAAGTTAGAGGAAAAATATCTATCTTATAGTACTTTATCGAAAGCGTGTAGTTTTCGTTTTTGGTTTAATTGGTACCATTAGGATTGTTGAAACGAATAGTACATATGAGTGCCATCTCTTCACCACATTATGCGCAGTTTAAAACTTCAAACAGGGCGCTGTGATGATCACATGAAAACGAAATGAAGGACGTAAGAACGGAATGAAAGGCTGAATGCTCATATTACTTTATAAAATGGTGTTTTGAAAGTTGAAAGGCGTTTTAAAAGGTATTTGTATTGGTTTTATTAGTTTGTTCGTTGTTATTTCACTTGATACACGTTGTTTAATGGCCATTTTTGAACGTTGTTTGACCGCCATTTTACACGCTGTTTAACCAATCCATTAGTCATAAAACAAACCACTGAAAAACAGTGAAAAAGATGACTGATGAATAATTGGAAAATGTCACTTGATCAATAAGTGAAGGAAAACTGGCATTTTTTTCACTGGTTCATGAGTTAAATTCACTGAAGTGACTATTGAATCAGCCAGGTACTCTTAACTGATTGAAACAGTGACATTGTCACTGATTCAGACTTAGAGTGTGAGCATGCACCTATCATGTCTCGTCTATATGCCCAAGGCAATGAACAACTAGTATGCAGTGTTCCCATCGTCAAATACACTGCACCAACGTATTCGTACCTAAAAATTATCCAGAAAGCGTCCTTTATAGTCATGTCCACTTTCAGAACATACACAACATGGAAATATAAAACGGTACTAGTCTTTGGACGTGGAAGATTCTTATTAAAGTAATTTCGTAAGCAGATATCACTTAGAATTGCTAAGAAGGTTTTGAATGGAAAAAATACAGAGATACATTTATCTGGATGGCCATATACATTTGCTCATGTGTAGTTTTGTGGCCTAGGTCTGTGGCAAACTCACCATCCTGAACTCGTCCCGTTCCAGGAAAAGAAATACAGGTTATTACAAGGCGCTCATACTTCATACAGACGACAGGGTGTTTTGGAGCTGAGAAGAAGAAGTTCGCTGCGGTCGTATGCACATTGCAGAATACACGTGACTGGCAGGTAATATGAAGCGTCTAGCTGGCACAGTTTACGACCCAGCCGAGCACGACTTTCCTCGTTGCCAGAACAGGTTCGGCAGACGTGAAAGGGGGGGGGGGGAGGAGGATGGCGTGTTCAGGCCTCGCGAGTGACGACAGAACGTGCTTCTTCTCTGCTGCTAGCTAGCGTTTTGCGGTTTACGTCCGCACCCTTGCTGCTCTTCGGAAACGTTCGCCAAGTCAAAGCAGGCGTTATCCGTAACGTGCTACATTTTTATTTCATGTCATTTTTATTGTGTAATCAACTGAAGTTTCGGGAACGTAGTGACAGCTGTTTATAGTTTACCATGATAGCACTTTAGTTTCTTTTCTCAGCCCACTATTATACGTTTGCTCATCATATGGTCTAAATAGTTTCACAATAGTCACTCGGATTAACTTATTTAACCTAAAGCTGTATGCCTAAAATTATTTCGGCAAAAATCACTTGTAATATAATTATTTGGCATACAGCCACCTACCTCTGATTATATGGCCTAAAGCCATCTTGCATAAAATGATTTCACTTACAAACACAACCTTAAATTAATTACCGTATCATCTGACCTAAAATTATTTGGCACAAAATCACCCAGCCTTGAATAATTTGGTCTAACGTCACCTGGTATAAATTATTTGACCTATAACACTGGGCCTATAATTATTTGGCCTATCATGTGGCTTAAATTTAATTGTATTAAAGCAGCTTACTTAACACAAGGTTTGTTTAGGTGTGGTGACAAAATCTATGTGTTGTTCAAGTGACAAGATAACATTCGCTTGTTACCTATGTCAATATGTACTCTTTGTGCATAAAAGAAGAGGAAAACTATTTTCCCATATTACACTTTTAAATATGTTCGTTGTAAAAATGATTTTCAAATTCACTGCCGACTTTATTACGAGAACACAAATCGATATTTCCATTAAAATACAGAGTATTCGGAAACAAATTGTCCAAGCTCTAGACGTAGTTACTTTTGGACCTTGAAGCCATATGGACTTACATCGGAAAATGAATTTTTATATCAAATAATTGTGTTCAAAGTTGTGGCTTACAACGCTCGGAGAACAAGGCGGTGCGATCATGTGTGTAGGGGAAGTTGCATAGGTCGTAGGTGCGCGACATTAAATTAATGCATTCGCAGCGTCGCCTTGTTTTCCAGGCGCTGTACGTCACCATTTTGAAACTATGTCTGGAGTTTGGGCACTGAATTTCTGAACATTCTACATATTTAAAATAAATATATATATATATTATGGAAGAGATATTTTTCCCCAAAATTTATTTCAAAAGTAAATCAGCTATAGCTCTTGATGTCTGGCATGATTACTACATTGTTTAAACTCACTATTTGTCCGTGCAAACACTATATAAAAATAAACTTTTATTTAAAAATATGTTTGTGACTTTGTAATTCGATTATTACATGCAATTACTATCTGACAGTGTGACAAGCAATAAATAGATAAGTTTTTAAATACCCGAAAATAAATCCTAAATGGAAATTCAATCAAAAGGGGAACGGGAACCTTACGTGAGTAGAGAGAAAGACCGCTGTAAAGGGAACCGTATATATATGTATGTATGTATGTATGTATATATATATATATATATATATATATATATATAATAGTTTGCGAGTTACAGAAGCGACACTGTGGCGCACTCAATAAATCCTCCCATCGCCCCCAACACAAGGCAAATATCTAAGTGACAATTTTATAGTCGTGCAGAATTCTGCAGAAGTCTGCTGAAAAGTTTTGTCAATTATCATACACCCCAATCCTGAAAACGGCGTGTTTGTATATTTTAAAGTTCTTAAAATAGTCCTTCGGGAATAATGATTACTCAGGTCGTGTTCCCAGCATCTATGGACCGTCGAATTATTTTCCTAAAGAAGGCAAATAGCGAATTCGTGATGAAGCAGGAACACACTTTTTTTCCTCCATAAAAGTGGAAAATTAACGCAACAGATAGGCGATATTTTTAATTCAAGGCATTATTACTGTAGGGTCTACTGTAGCCGGCAGGTATCTGTGCGCGCCGTAGTGGCGGGAAAGCGACGTAGAGGGATCTCGGGGAGAATCCGAAACAAGGTTGAAAAGGGTAAAGGGCACACACCGCAAGACTAGGGAGCTCAGGCACTCAGATACCTGCCTGCTACAGTAGTTATTATCTGACATTTTTGACGTGAATACGTCTTTAAATTTGCGACCATAGTGGGAGGCAATTCAGAAAATCCGCTGATAACAAATTCGGGGTATACAGTTTGGCATTGCAGCTCCGAATAAATCGTCTACATTCAAAATTCAATTACACTACTCGATTGCCAAAGGATTAAAGAATATGTTACGTTGAGTGATGACTGCGCAGCATCGTGGCGGAGGGGAAGGGGCGGGGGCAATTTTGAGTTCGTTTCGCCGCATCTCATAACTTGCGCGTAGTATAACTTTTGACTAGAAGCTACGACGCTCGTTTAGGTTGCAATCGACAGCCCTCGTTAAGATCAATCGATTGTGTGCATTAAAATATTTGTGGGGCGTGGCTATGGTGAAACTGAATTCATTTAATATAAAAATATTAAGAAAATTTGACACAGTTTCGTCCTATACTCGTAAAAAAGCCAAGTCAAAATACAGAAATCGTATACGGTTGGAAAGAGCATCTCAAAAGCAACCCAGTGGTACCCATGAAAACCCCCATATGATCGAGTGAAGCGGTGTCGGGAACTTAAAATAAACTTCAAGACGTCCAAGTGCGTCAACGTGAACGTATTTACGCAAAACAAATGGTCGTGTCCCCAACACAGCCAAACTCAATTTTCACTGTGAATATGGATTACTGCAAGTAAACAGAATTTGTTAAACATAAATTCATTTAAAAATCAAAATTTGCAATCGAGGACCGCCAAGACCTGCACATTAATTCAAAGATTCAATTTCGTAGGTTCTGCCAGGTGTGTATCTAAGTCGTGTCCCGTAGGTTCAACTTGTCCCATTCATCGACTGTTGAAGTGAGATTCGCTGATGAAAGAGGAAAAATAACTACACTCTAAAATGGAAACTTTTAAAACTGTTCAAAATCCGCGAATTTGACTGCAAATCTGTCGAGACTGATCCTCTTAAAGCAGTAAAATTCTACCGATCATACACTGTAAAAAAATTTGTAATTTTTACTGAGAAATTCTATTGTCATTTTACAAATGCTTGTAACAGTACAGAGATTTCTCTTGTGAAACTAATCGTTTGTAAAACTACAAGACCTGTGTTTGTAATATACCTCAAGAAATATTTATACTATACTGACCAGTTTCCACGAGATTTAGCAAAATAGTGGACACTCAACAACGTACAACCACATATATCTCTTTGTGCAGAATCTGTGGGCGATGTAAAGTGTAGCGGCGCGCAAAAATAAATGTATTGCAAGTTTGGATAACGTGAAACACTTAAAACCACTCAAATAGTCATAATAAAATGACAATTTCAATCAAAAATGATCGTATTGTTCATTAATTGTTAATGTTTCCTAGCTATACAGAACTCTTAAATTGGCTCTCAATACCTCGTTGTTAATCGCTGTACAAATCTCTTAACTCAACTGAACACTTAAAATGAAATAAATAAACCTATTCTTCTTAAGTGAATAACTTCAATATTATTTTGTAGGTACCTGCTGCCATATTTGGTCTTGTGGTTAAGGGTGAGGGCTCTAGTCCTCGTGTTGGCAAGGTGTACGTTTATTTTTCGTAAATTATGTTTTGAAATATTTTTTAAAGTTTTTCTCTGTTATTATTTCATCACATTTGTTTTCTAAAAGGAAAAAAATAATTTTATGTACAATTCTCAATAATGTCAGTTGTAACACAAGGCTATCATTTGTAATATTACAAATAAGTTACATGTTTTACAGATTTTCCAAGGAAACTCTTAGTAGTTTTAGAAAGGATTTTCTCAGTATTTTGAATTCCAGGGATTTTTCCTGTAAAAGTACGAAAAAAATTAGTGTCTATTATTTGCTGGGGTTCACTAATTAAACAGTGATTTATACTGATTCCTTGTGAATTTCACTGGCCTGGCAGTAAAACCTCAGTGCATTACACTGATTCGCCAGATTCATTAACTGAAGATTCAGTAAAATATTCTGCTGATTGAAATCAGCGATTCAGATTTAGAGTGTGAATACTGTAACTTTAGTGCTAGTGATTCAAGACACTTGTATGTATATATATTCACAAAGACATAAGTGGTGTCTACTTTCAGTTCTGACGAAATGGAAAGGTAATTCTACCATTTGTCAACGTCCGACTCTCTAATTGTTTTTGTTCGCTTCTAGGAGATGGTTTATGTGCTGGCAAAGATGAACACATCTCTTCACCTTGTAACCAAAGCCATGGTTTCGTTTTTCTTTAAAGGTCCAGCTAACGTATGTTATTGCATGATGAATACGCTTACGAGACACGTTGGGGTGCTACTTTAACCTGTTCAGTGCTCGGTCTTTCAGATTCTTCCGCGTGCATTCGCTGTAACTTAATTCCTTGTAAATTAAGCCCTACGTCTACGATAGCTGAATATTGTTTCACGAAATGTAAGCCAACACATTAAATTGCGAATCCGATATGCATTAATCTCGTTCCTCCTAAGGTCACAGCACAGGTACTCCCTAAAAATTCGGGTTTTAATCACCTTTCGCCAGAAAATTCTCAACTTCATTTGATCACAAGCGTACACGTGCTTACACGGGCTAATAAAAAAAAAAAAAACAATTATGACGAAAACTTAAAGTCGATGTGGCTTTTGAAAAGCTGTGTTGGAGACGGAATAACTGAGCGTGCTCGAAATCCGGAGATATACTCGGAAATTGTCTCCCTCACGGACCGAGCTTTGTTTTATTATCATCTGGAGGTCCTAACTTGCATTCGGAAGGACGCGAGTTCGATCCCACCATACTACGCTGTAGGGGTTTACACCCACATCAAAGAAATGCGACACCAATTTTCTCCCCGACCTTCTCATGTGTTTTATTAATAGCCTAACTACACTATGCGTATAAAAGAGGAATTAAAATTAAATTAATATTCCTAACTAAACGTAATTTTTTCGAGCCATCAAATAAAGCCATAAACTCAGTGTTGTGCGCACAGCGAATAATATTGAATTAAGGCGATTACATCAAGGCTTCAGATCTGTAACGTCCCTCTCTTTTTTTTTCCGAAACACCTGAACACCAAATAGGAAAAGCGAGTGTTACAAAAACAGAAAATTGTGTGCCAGGGCAACTACGGTTCCTTTGCAAATACAAATAAGAAATAAGCAAACACATTATACCTCGCAAAACCCCAAGAACTTGAGCATCGTTTAAGGGAAAGCCATCAAACACTACAGAGAACTGGATAATAGCAGACAGCACCAAATGTGTTCATGTAGGCACTTGCGAGGAATTATGTAGCGATCACTGATAAGTACCAAAGAGTACACATATAAAACTAAATCAGTCTACAATAAAATAACGCCTGATGAAACGCCTTTAACTCTGTGGTACTGATACACAGCTTCAAGCAGGGCGTTGACAAGGGAGAGGGGGCACATCCCTACCCCCACCCGGACCCAAAATATGAAGACCATATTAAAAAAAGTAAAAAATATATATAGTTAGTTATCAGTACAAAGAGAAATTGAGTTGATAAAACGGTATAATAAAACAATAAAAATAACCAAAATGAAAAATAAAGGTATCTACTGTACATATACTTTTTTCTTCACTTCAAAAAAATTATAGTAGCTGTATTATCAATAAACCTACCCGCTCCCTTTTTTCTCCTTCCAAAAAAAAATTATTTCTTCCTCTGCCACTAGCTTCAAGTCCAATAAGTGCAGAAAGTTGCACGCCAATTCAGTGCCTTGGACGTAGAAGCAATAGGACGGCTCACGAGCATGCCAGTGTCGTCCTTAGCGCATCCACGCATCTGTTAAATACTTCGTACATTCGGTGGTAACCCTTTCTGCAGTGCTTACTTGGTTGGGCTTGCGTGAGAAACAGTTTACTTTAAGAGTGCTTGAATGTACCTTTCAGAAACGTCTTTCACAAAGGGATAGATACAGCCGCGTGTAGCAGCTTGAGCAAAGTATTAGTATTACTGCCCATCCGATCGCACAATAAGGTGCCTACGTACACTGTAAAGCTGGAGCGTCGATTTTAGTTAGTAAAACGTGGTGAAGTGACTGATGATTCCGTAACTTTACGATGCAAAGTGAAATTCACGGGAAAAGAATGTCAGTGAGACTGCGTATTCCACCCGCAAACGACAAGGATAACAGTGAAAACGGGTTACTGGCAAAACAATGACTCTCAGAGCTGATTCAGTGCAACCGCGAGCTAGATGTAAGTGCCTGACTACGTACGCGCATGTTCAGATGACGGATTATCACGTAGTTTGTGTAGTTGGCCATCCGTGTGAAATAAAACTCAAACAACTTCTTTTTTCATTCAGCAGACGAATGCACTGGACTCATGTTTCAACCATGACTCCTGGTAATATCCACAGATTAAATATGAGGTAGACCGATTTCGCTGGCTGCGCACAACAAAACTCCGTGTCGCAACATTGAATTGTTTTTCTGCCAGCACGTCTAGGAAAAATGGCGTGGATTGGGTTTGAGGTTAGAACACTCTTTAGTAAACAAGTTATTTTGCTTATTCTAATCAATTTGTAATGTTTTTTGATTACATTGAAACTGGTAAAAGTATTTTATTAATATAATAGTGCTTGTCATTTAAAAATTAAGACGTTAACAAACACGTACATCACTGTTGACCACGTGACTATGACATTTCTGTAGGAATGGTGTAGGTCAATGTTGGGTACATGCGCAGAAGACGAATAAGCGGTTATACCTCATCTTTAGTCTATGATAACATCTCGCAGAGTCACACTACCGGTTCTACTAACAACGAAAACATGTTGTGTAGTTACATTTGTTCATTAATCTGATTAGTTGATTGCCGTATATTCGCTGAGAACATTATGGCTACTTACTTCACACCGTACAGCAAAAGAGCATACTGAGATACAGTCATTTGGGTGTAAGTAATTTTGTATCAATTAATGCTAGTGCTGTACAACATTTTTTTTCTAATTTAAAACAATGTCTGCACAGGTTCCACCTTCATGTATTCTTATTGGTTTGACAAGTTTATTTACACAGAACGTGTTAACGTTCCGGAATTCTTGGAGGCTTCATTTAAAGTTAAATTATGCACGTGGTACAAAAACGTACCCTGGCTGGTAGCCGTTCCGGTCTCCACCCCCCCCCCCCCCGAACCTTAAAAAAAACCCACCTTGCGACCAAAATTTTTCAACCAATAGGGGTGTCTGCTCCTTGGGTTGATAGGAATGGTCGGCTTATTATTTAAGTTTGTAAAATGTATTTATAATTTATGACAATCTGCTTGCCATCATTATTTCCCATATTTGCTTATTTTATAGTTACTTACGAAATAAAAAACAGCAGTATGTACTTAGGTAGAAAATATATTTTGTTTTCAATTGAACATGCAACACACAGTAAGAGCGAAAGAGAGAGCGCACGGTAAGATTAAAAAGAACGAGGTTTCCATCTCGGAATGTTTGTAACTTGCCTCCCTCCCTTCATCTTTTCCGTTTCTTATACTTCTGGGCCCAGTACGGTATTAAACTATTAAACAAAGGGCAAAACTCTTTCAATTTTGCGTGGTATCAAGACGGAGAACACTCCAGCCTAAACAGTTGAGTCTGTCGAACAACAATCAAGTTATGCCGGTTTCCCATCCCGCTGTTGGCGCCATGTTGCTTATAAGGTTCTTCGTATCAAGTGGTGGGACATGAGAAAAGTTGGTATTTCCAGTTATCGACTGGAATATTTCCACTACGGGAAGGGGGGGGGGGGGAGTACCGCCTATCTGTGTTCTGAGAAGACGCCTGAGGTGGGAGAACGTGTATTAAGATACCTGGATCAAAATACGTTCCAGGAAGGGAACAGCTAGCTGCCCGCAGATTGGTTAGTTGAGAATGGCGGGGAAGAAAGTGGGAAGACAAATGTTTTACAACGAAAAAAGAAAGAAAAAAAACTTGATGAAGTATAAGGCAGTTGCTGCGAAACCACACTTTCATTGCCGTCGTTCCCCGCTGTTTCCGCACGGCAAAGAAATTCATTAGAGATAGAGATCTGGGAAATTCGCCATCTTAGCTCCTTCATTTACAGCTTCGCAGTTCTTTAGTTGCACCTCACTTGTTAAGTGGTCTGGGCTCTGCAGTTGCAGAGCTGGATCATGATTAACTTACCACTTTTGAAAGCGACATTTGTGTTTCATTTAGCAATTACCGGTGGTTTAATATAAACTTCGAGTGGAATGCATTCTGTACAGTTGACAACAAGTCTTCGAAACTAGTTCCACATCTTGATGTCTTGTTAGTGGTACAGTATTCGGACAGTAAGTGGCCACTGAATTTTGGGAACTTTTTGTTTATACACGCACAGTAAAATATTATAGCAGTATGTCCGTATTTTTACATGCATTGGTTTCACTGGGTGAAGTGATGTACGGATGAATATTAGTCACCAGCTCCATAGAGTTGAGTTGAGTTGGGAGATTTGGGCAGCTCTTAACAGCAAGGTCTTGAGAGCCGATGAGGGTTAAGTGAGATGAGTGCGTAGTAGCAACGGAATGTAAGTGCGGGGGAAGCGGGAGATCCCCGCAATGGCCCACTGACCAGTGGCATTGTCCGGCACGATTCCCACGTGTGAAGATCCGGGAGCTACCCGCCGGGAATCGAACCTGGATCGCCTATGTAAGAGGCGAGAGTCTAACCACTACACCGCCTCGGCCCCTTGTTACAGTGAAATTGCTCAAACTGTGAACAAGTGAAATTTGTTCAACTGACGCGATCGAAATGTCACTTAATAATTCAGTAATTGAACTGTGATATATATCCGTTTACAGTAAATTTCACTCCTCAGTGAACTTTTTGCACTTGCTTAGGTTTATTTTACTGATTTGCCAATCAACAGGAATCTCAGCAGCTGAATTCTCAGTTGTCGGTGTTTCACCAATTGAGATAATCAACATATTAGATAGAAAGGGAAAATTTTGTGATTCTGATTAGTTGCAGATAAGAGTTCACAGTTCTACATACACTCAAGCTATATATATATATATATATATATATATATATATATATATATATATATATATATATATATATATAGTGGGAAATCGTCTTACTCTGGATTTCAAGTGATTTGATCCTTGTTTTATCGCGGGTTTGTGGCTTGAATTCCATCTGGGTGTGGCATATAAATTGTTGCCAAACCACATAACAAGCATACATGTATACGTGTTTGAAGTTAAGTCTGACACCACACCAAGTTCCGAATGTGTCCGGTCTATGCAGAATCGGTGTTATATTTGTGGCCATTAGCACTTTGAAGTCGGCGCATACTTATTGGCATTAAAAACCACTAGACGTGAGTCGCATACACCCATTGCTTGTACAGTTATCGCAGTAACACGCACACAAGCTCTCACGTCTATTTGAGCCTTTCATGGAAGTTGATTATCGTGAAAGCAACTATTGATGTATTGAAGTTTGTTTGCAAAATTTATAAAATTACTATTGAAACAATTAAAATACATTCGCGCGTTTTCAGTCTTCAAGGATCAAGAAATTTTTGTTGTCGTGTTGTCAGAACTTCACTCGCACATACACCTCAAAGGAGACACCTTAAAACTATTGGGTGCATTTCAGATAGCAAATACACTCCTCCAGGCGATCGTACTGCTGCAAAATAACAACTATTGTAAATTCGTGGTTTCGTCTCTCTTTTTGAATCAAACTTTTGAAAAATCTCTCCACCTAAGACGTATTCAGTTAATTCCAACATATGCCTTATATTACAAGCGTTTTATACCTATGTTCATAAAAGTTACTTTTTTTTTAATTGTTAAATTGAAATGACATTCATATTTTTTCTGTAAAATATAATGCTTTATTTATAAATAATCTCAATAAAACAGCGAGAAAATATGTGTGTTAGTAGCAGCGCCTGGTGACAAATAGTTCTTATACAAAATACTGTTACACTGAGTGCGCACGAATTCGGTGCGTTGTCCCCTTGGTGTTATTTTTCAGACTTGTTAAGATGCTTAGCTTGCACAAGGTGGAGGAATATCCTGGATGTAGAACTTTAGCAGGGCTTCAGAAATGTCTGAAGTAACCGTGAATGGACTATGCGTGTTGCGATTCCGGACCACTCTAACGTTTTTGCGGGACTGCGCTAAGCAACCTTCCAACCAGCGCTTAAGAAATAATGTGTCGTACGCTGAGCTATAGGCTTTTCACGTTAAAATGAGCACTTTTGAAAGCCATGCTTAAAATATACTTGTATGCACGTTGTGTATTCTTCCGTCTTATGTAAGATTAACATTGTCGTGACCCTCATCACTTTATTCATGAGTCAAGTGAAACTGTGAAATTATTTGAAAAGTAAATATCTTACAAATCTGCTAATTTTTGCACTTCTATGCATTAAAAAATAAACAAAAAGTGAAAGAAATAATTTAAGTTATCAGAAATGGTAACCTAATATTTGACGTTAAGATACGGAAATACTTTCCATCCAGTGTTACCAACTTTACCGGGCGCATTTCGCTCAGAGCACCCGTTACAATATATGCAGGTAAGGGCAGTGAATTTTTTCTAAGGTTGATTTCAAAAGAGCTCACTTTATTATTACAGCCTTTAAGGTTTATTCTACCCAGGTTAGGAAGCCTCATGCTTTTAGTTTGGCAAGTAACAATTTTAACCGCCAAGTTACACTGTGTTCGTATGTGTGCACCATATTTTACGACTAGTAAAAAAGAAAAACAGCCGCACACACCGCGAGCTAGAGCCGCACGCGCCAGCAAGATAGCGGTGCTGGCCAGCAAGATGTAACGCCGTTCGCCAATCAGGCCCTTTCCTGAACGAACAGTCGCCATCGTAGACTAAATGAGGTAGACCGATCTGACTGGCTGCGCACAACCAATCTCCGTGTCCCAATATTGTACTGCTTTTTTGCCAGCACGTCTAGCAAAATTAGCATGGTTATGATTTTTAGGTTAGGAAATCAATTGGTAAACAAATGCATTGAGAAGTACGTATACTTCCTCTAACCAATTTGTAATGCAGTTTGATTAAACTTAAATTGGTAAAAGGATTTTATCCGTATAATAGTGCTGTCATTTAAAAATTAAGATGTAAACAAACACTTTCATCAGTGTTGACCATGATACTTTGACAGTTGTGTATGACTGGGATAGGTCAATTTTGGGTACATGCGCAGAAGACGAATAAGCGGTCCACGTCATCTTTATTCTACGGTCGGCTCAGGCTGCAGCCGTAGTCGGCAGCTGGCGGTCAGCAAGTACTTTTCGCAATGAGCAGGCGACAAAATACTGGCGTAAATAAAAATGTTGTTATTTTGAAAAATAAAATACAATAAAAACCTGGTTCTCGAAAAAAAAAAAAAAAAAATCTAAAATGAATAGGTGATTTAACGCATTTTAACATTATTAAATTATACAAAAGTCTTCGAATTCAAAATGTTTTAATAGGGTATTTACCTTAAGCGGTGTTTTTTTTATTGCGTGTAAGGTTTTCATATATAAATTATGTATCGTAAAAATAATTATCAATTAATATTTTAATGTTCTCTCGCAAATTAATCTTCATCTAGTCGCAAAAGCGTAATTTAGAAAAAAAAAAAATTTTTGGAGTATTTATTTTAAGGTTATATTTTTACTGCTCGTTTGTAAGTTTCTTCTCTCACTTTGGAAGAAAATGTCGGGAAATGACATTGCAAGTATGGCTAGTTCTGATAGGGCAGAAGCCACTTGCAGTCGAGCAATCGGCAGTCCCAAGATCAAGTTCACCGATCTGCGACTGCACGACTGCTCATTCTGGAACATAGACTGAAGGTGGGTTTACGATTGACTTGTGCCGTGTGCTTAAGACATGAGTCAATGTGTTCAAGAGTGTTAGTGTATGACTATCGTGTGTGGATCTTGACGGGTCGTGTACGTCCTTGGCGTGACTTAAGATATTGTTAAATTTATACCTTAGAAGTCAAGACGAAGTAGCCAGTCAGAGACCAGTGACATTTGTTGTTGGCGAGAAACTGTATTTACACCTCGGATTTAGATTATGTCGTATTGTGAATTCGTATGCAAATAAGTATTTTAATCGAGAGACTGTGTCCTCATAATTTAAATAACTGTTCATAGTCATGTTTTATTTCTTGGAAGAGGTGATTGAATTCGCTTTAATTAACCTTTTCAGATGTATTGATACAAATGCCCAATGTTGGAATCTGTTTTCCCTTCTATACTTTATCACGAGTTTTTAAAACGTTTACACAAGCAATATCCACAAATAACTAAATATCTGTAAATAATCTTCACTCTTGTCCATATTTCCAGGTTATGTTAGATGCTTTCGTCTTCTGCTATTCTGATTGACTAGACTTTACAGTTTCTTATTCAATCACAAGCTCCAAATCTTCTTATTATTCATTTTCCGTGTGTTTATGGAGTCATAAAGTACAATTCTTAGTTCTTCAGTCTTTAATGTTAATTTTACATAAGGCGGAAGAATACACAACGTGTATACAAGTGCACCTTAAGCAGGGTTTTCAAAAGTGCTTATTTTACCGCGAATGGTCTATACGACTGCCACCAATTAAAAAAAAACATATAGAAGAGCTTACACGGTGCATTTCCTGCTTTCGCGGTGGGCCTGCTGTGTTCTCGTTGGAGGAGTGACAACCTCAGCGGCACCCCGTGCGGGATTGTTTAGGTTTGGTGGAGGGGGGGGGGGGGAGGTATGGGGGAGGAGGTGGAATTCACGTTGCTCGACCGCAGATCCCTTTCACCCGAGCGGCAGGCAGGCAATGTCGGCTGAACTTGGCCTTGGGCCAGCGGGCAGCCTCTCTCGCGGGCGACGGAACTATACCCAGCCCCACCCTACAGCAGCTCCGGCGACACCTGCGTGACGCGACTTGAACAAGTAGCCACACACATGTCGCAAGTTTCCGCCAAGAAACCCCAGTCACAGAACTTGCAAGGTTAATTGATGTAGTCCATTCACGATTACTCTACACTTAAGCCTTGCCGAAGTTCTACTTCCAGAATATACCTCCGCCCCTACTTACGATCTACTTGTACGCACGCTGTGTATTCTTCCTCCTTATGTGAAATTAACACTGTCATGGGCCTCATCACTTTATTCATGCATCGGTCAAATGAAACGGTGAGTATATTAGAAAAATAGATATTTTACAAATCTGCTCATTTTTACACTTACATGCATAAAAAAAAAAAAACAGAAAGTGAAATAAATGACTTAAATTATCACAAATGGTTACCCAACACTTTTAATTAGACGTTTAAACATGGAACTTGTTTTCCCTCCATCGTTACCAACTTTACTGGGCGCATATCACTCAGTGCGCTTCTTAAAATATATGCAGGTAGGGACAGTGATTGTTTTTTAAGGTTGATTTTAAAAGTGCTTACTTTATTGTGTTCAGCCTTTTTAAAATTTCACCAGAGGTACATCACACGCATTCGTGCGCTTTCATTATTTTGCACAAGAACTATCTCTTACTAGGCATTACCAACATATCAGTTTTCTCACTTTTTGTTTAGTGTAAATTATAAATAAATAAATATATTTTTAAGATAAAATATTTAAAAAATCAATTTAACCAACAGCAAGATAATTTTATCATAACATAGTATAAAACGCTTGTGATACGTGCCATATTTAGGAAACAACCAGACACGTCATATGTTGGGTGATTTTTCAAAGGTTTGAGTAAAAAAGTGTAAAGAATTCGCGAATACACTATGCAGGATAACCAGACATACTGCTTTTCACAAAAAGAATTAAATAAAGTCATGGAACGCCCTTCTTTGGCCGAATGTTCGTACAAAAAGTCCTGCCTTTTACACACAAACAACAACTGAATATTTATATTATTTACACATGCAGTGAGTTTGACGAAATGATTTTACAAAATAGCACCTTGCAGCGTGTCATCCATTCAAACGAAAATTGTATTCCTGTGAAATATAAATGTTATAGTGTTAGGTTTGGTAGCTTACAATTAAATTGTAATAATTAATTAGATTTACTTCCATACATTTTTAGGATTTGCTCTTTTCAAGGTTGCGATCATATTAGCTTATATTATATACAGTACTGTAATACCTGGAAGTTACCACCATTATTTTTATTTTAAACCGCGTTTCTTTCGACAAGTGCACTGCTTCATCTATTATAGGCTGTTCATGATAAAGTGAGTACTTTTAAAGCCCTAGTTAATTTTTCCTTTCAGCTATATTTCATCCTTTAACCTTCTTTTAAAATTAATATTGTAATGTAAGTAATAAACACAGTGTGTATATTCCACCGCAATTGGAAGTTAAAGTCTAAGGCTAATATATATTGTTTTATTGACTATTATTCCAAATGAGAGGGCTTTCAAAAGTACTCACTTTACCGTGAATAAATAGCCTATAAAAGATCTGGTCGCTCTAAATTATTATATACGATGGCACAGAGCTCTAAGAATACAGAAGTTAAACAGCTGCTTATCTCGTGAACTCCTGCCGCACATGCCGAGAAAATGGCGTCACTGGCCACCAACTTCTCGGAACGCCGTTAGCCAATCAACGCCTGGTAACTTGCTCGTCAGCCAATATGGAACATTTCGTAACACGCAGTAGCCAATCAGACACAAGCCCCACTTCCAGATCCTTACGCAACCAATCAGATAATAGGTAAAGACTGTTCACGATTACAGTGGGCACTTTTAAAATCAACCTTAGAGAAACGTCACTGCTCCTACCTGCGTATATTTTAATGGGCGCACCGAGTGACATTCGCCCAGTAAAAATGTTAATGATGGATGGAGAGTAGTTCCATATTTTAACGTCGAATAAAAAGTGCTGGGTAACTATTTGTGATAAATTAAGTTATTTCTTTTGTTTTCTATTTTTTATTAATGCACCGAACTGTAATAATGAGCAGGTTTGAAAAAATATTTACTTTCCTATTAATTTAACCGTTTAACTTTTACCGATGTACGAATTAAGTGATGAGGCCAATGGCAATGTAAATTATACACGTGGTATAAAGCCCTGAACACACGGTAATCTTTCTTGTACAAGAAAGTGAAAATCAATGTGAACAAGAAATTGAACACTTTAGTGCCTACTAGCTAGTAGTATGAACGGAATTGTGTGCTCCATGCACACGACACTAGCTGGCGAGCAAGAACGTGGATGGGTGATGTCAACTACGTATGATTTGGAAGTAGTTTTTGGGGTTTTGTGTTGGGGGGGGGGGGGGGGGGGGCTTTGTGCATTATCAATAGCATCTATCATAAAAAAGAATAAAATATTTACTTCAATGAGACATATTTCAAGTACTAAATAGATTCAAATGTAGAAAATATAAATTCACTGCCATAAAAAAAGACAAATCCCTCTATTTTATAAAATTCATACACAGAATTATGAAAGATAGTGGGACTATTACAATTTTTATCGCAATAAAAACATTAACATATCTGCTTATTGTCAGCATCAACATAATACTTTTTTTTACAAGAAAGATGGTGAAAAATAGGATCGTTCCTATATGGCACTAGCTAGTATACAAGCTCTTGTGTGCTAATGACTAGCATACTCGGCGACCTTTCACACCATGCAAGTCGGGGTGTTTAAGAAAGTGCTCACTTTCTTGTACAAGAAAGATATCCGTGTGTACCAGGCTTTAGAATACACAACGTTCATACAAGTAGCTTGTAAGCAAGGCTTTGAAAAGTGCTAATTTTACCGTGAACAGCCTCTACACCTACATCAAAGCAACTGCCTCGCCTCCGTGTAACGGTCTCAATGCCGTATCTGCGCCCTTCCATCCATTCACACTCCTGGTTTACCGTTAATTGAAAGGCAGCTTAGTTCCCTCTTTATATTTACCATGTACTCTGCCGTCACGTGCAAAACTTAACTTTTAGGCATGCGTCAGCATTGCGATAAAGGGAAATAATTAGAGAAACAAATACCGTTGCTAGCTTCTATGAGAAAGAAGAAACCAGTTTAAGTGATGGTAAATTCAAACACTTAATATTTACAATAAAATGTCCATAGTTAACTCAAGGGACTACTTTTTATAATACGCTGTCAGCTATTTGTAAAATTTTTCTTTACCCTTTTTGAATTAAACTTTTTTTTAATAACCCCCATGTTTGCCTTGTTTGATTGTTCCCCAGAATATATCATGTATCACAAGCGTTCAATGCTTCTGTTTCCTCTTTCCTCGTGTGTTGATTAATGTCAGGAGATCGAATTGGCAACGGTCTGACACCGATTTACAGTATATTTATTAAAAATCACTGCACCATGAATAGGAATACTGCACTACAGCATTTGAGATTTACAGGAAATATACCAGAACCATAATTGGAAAATGCAAGTTGCTGAGAAGAAATTCTCCAAAGGCAAGCTACTTTGCAGGACCTTTGGAAGTAGACGAAATTATTTCCATATTGTCAAAAACCAAGCTTGGAAAAGCCGCAGGTTTCGATGGGATGTACGCTGAGTTCCTAGTACATACTGGCCCTAGAACAAGATCATGGCTAGCAGAGCTGTTCACAGACATGATGTAGTCGAATCGTCTGCCAAAATCGTTCGTTTTAACAAAAATTGTGGCCCTACTGAAGCCTTGCAAGCCTGCTGATCTGCCTGACCTATAACTCTACTTTCTATGACGCTAAACCTATTTGAAAGACTTATTTATAATCGTATAAGTCCAGTCATAGACAGAATAATTCCACCCGAACTGGCAGGCTTTCGAAATGGTAGAAGTTGCACGGACCAAGTTTTGACTTTTACGAATTTCATTGAAGAAGGTTTTCAACGCAATCTGAAAACGGGCGTAGTCTTCGTAGATCTAACCGCTGCATACGACACAGTATGGAAAAAAGTACTTTTATACAAACTCTTAAAGGGCATTCCATGTATCACCACTTGCGATCTCATATGCAACCTGCTGAGCAACAGATTCCTGCAAGTCTTCATGGACAGAAAGAGTAATAGCCTGACGAGGTTGAACAACGGATTGCCCCAAGGAAGTGTTTTAGCCCCCCTACTATTCAATCTATACCTACACGACCTACTACCCTCTATAGCAAGAAAGTTCATGTATGCAGACGACATCGCATATGCCCTCCAGATGAGCAACTTAGAACAACTGAACCGTGCCCTGACCAATGACATGAAGGTATTTGTTGAATTTTGCAAACACTGGAGACTGAAACCTAGAGTCACAAAAACCGAATTTGCATGCTTTCATTTGAACATCAGAATGGCCAATACCAAACTAGAAGTAGACTTTGACCGTCCACCTCTCAAGCACAACTACAATCCGAAGTATTTGGGAGTGGTTCTTGACAGAACTCTGTCATATAAACCACACCTTGAAAGTCTGCATGCTAAATTGAGTTCCCATAATAATATCATTCAGAAGTTGGCGTCATCATCATGGCGAGTGAAAGCCAGTTGTCTTCGTATATCCAGCTTGGTGTTAATGTATGCAGCCGCAGAATATTGTTGCCCTGTGTGGATTAACAGTAGTCACGTGAATCTAGTAGACGTCCAGCTAAACTCTGCCATGCGTACCATCTGCGGCGCAGTAAGATCAAAGCCAGTCATCTGGCTACCTGCTTTGTCTAACATCCTCCCCCTTACATTAGGAAGCAGAAAGCACTGTTGCGGGAATATGTTAAGGCAAGGAACTCTATTGGAACCCCGCTGCATGAGGATCTTTCCAGACATGTTCCTTCAAGGCTTAAGTCGAGAAAACCGCCACTGAAACTAGCTGAAGACCTAAACACGAATGGTTTCTACCCAGATTTGGAGTGGCAGCAAATATGGACAGAATCGAACACAAGCAGTCCATTGTTAGAGTTCGGCGAAGAGAGGGAAGACGAATTTATGCTTGATAAGAAATTGTGGCGTACTTTGAATAGACTTCGGGCTGGGCATGGTCGCTGCAATTCTATGTTGCACAAATGGAGACTCAGAGACGACCCATCCTGTCCTTGCGGTCATGGAGATCAGGCCATACGTCATCTTCTCCACTAGAATGCCCTCAGCTATCATACCCTGGACCCACTGATGATATCAAAGATTTGTCTGCTGACGCGATAAAGTGGTTGAAGTCACTAAATATTTGATTTTTATAATTTTCTTTCCCAAATTGTATTGATGAACCATACGCTATAAACAAATAATGCTTCTGTTAACATAAAATTACCATATTTATGGTTTTATTAAACTTTTACATTTTTTAAATATAAGTTACAACGTTCACTTCATTATTAATATGAATAAAAACTCGGAGAAAATAGGTATGTTGGTAATGCGTAGTAAGAAATAGTTCTCATGCAAAATCTTGTTACACTGTGTGCACAGGAATGCGGCGCGCTGTCCCTTTGGTGTAATTTTCTAGATTTGGCTAATTTTTGTTTCCATGAGGCGGAGGAATATCCTGGAAGTAGAACTTTAGCAGGGCTTCAGAAAAGTTGTAGGTAACCGTGAACGTAACTATACCTGTACGCGCTATTGTTTACGTTAAAAGAAAACAGTTTACTACAATAAAAAAAGTTTGCATCGTTAATTTCCTTTTTACGAGAATTAGAATGTAAATATCACTTCTAGGTGAATTGGAGGCGACTTCAAAATGTGTTCCCGGGGTCTAAGAAGAACTTACTTTCTCTTTCCCAAGAAACCAGATCAAGAATAATCATACTAATATATTTCAAAAATTTATATTACAAGCTCTCTACAAGCAGCTCACGCGGCGAATGGGGAACCTTACTCTCGTCACTATATATACTTCAAGGTCAGCACGAGTTGACGCAAATGAGAGGTTAGCAATGGCGTGTACCGACTTGGCACCTATCGTGCATTCCATGAAGTGAAAAAACTTTCTAACTGTTGTTCACGGTATAGTGAGCACTGCTTAAGATCAATTTATGTATACGTTGTGTATTCTTATACCACGTGTATAATTGACATTGCCATGGGGCTCATCACTTTATTAACACGTCAGTAAAAGTAAAACTGTGAAATGATTAGGAAAGTAAATATCTTTCAAACCTGCTCATTTTTACACTTCGGCGCATTAAGAAAAACAGAAAGCGAAAGAAATAATATAAGTTAACACAAATGGTTACCTAACACTTTTTATTCGACGTTTAGGTATGTAGGTCTATCTACTTTCCATCCATCGTTACCGAATTTACTGGGCGCATGCCACTGAGTGCACCAGTCAAAATATATACAGACAGAGGCAGTGACTTTTTTCTAATGTTGATTTCAAGAGTGCTCACTTCATTGTGAACAGTCTTTATCATTGAGAATCTCTAACTATTGTACCACTGAAACAAAAAAAAAACATGTGACTTATTCAGTAACTCAGATTTACAGAGTTGCCACCTATTCTTGTTTAATTTTCCTTGGATTCCATTGCTTCGATACTACCTTAGTTTATTTTACTGTTTGACCAATAAGGGAGACAAACTAACAGAAATTTCAGTAATCACCATGTTACTGGTTTCACACTACCGATTTAAATTGACAGTGCGGTGATTATAAAGTTTCTTTGGCCATTAATAATCATTTTAAGAAAAGCCATATTTACGAAAAATGTTTTGATAGGCCTCTGTTCATTTTGAGAGAAAGAAAGAAAAACAAGACATACATAATTGGAGTCTGAAAATGCCATTTTCTAACTTTTAATATGTTTTAGTTTATTGCTTTTTTTTAAAATGATTGTATGTTAAAAGGTTATCGGAAAGGAAGGAGAAAGAATCTTTTGATCAGTGTTTGGTCTACGAAACCTTTGTGATACAGAATAGTACAGAATCGTTACGAAGGTTTTCAGTAATTCATTGTGTTTTTAGATGTAGCCTACTGTCTCGGTTTCAGCTATTTTGGCAACCGAAAAAAAAAATTACCAATTTTAAAAATTAGTTTTGTTTATAATTGCGTAACATTTTCAGACTTTCGTCTAACTATAATGTAGCTACAGTTATCGTAAGCCTTAAAATCTTAGATGGCGACAAATAATTACGATAGATAGAAACGGAGCCATTTCTTTGATTTCTAATATATGATTACATCTTTAGCATTTATAATCGTTATTATTCATGAGAATTTTCCCTATACCTCACAACGACATAATGGATTACTTGACGGGTTCTCTAGATTCCTCTTGGCTGTTCTATCTTTGGCGTTGACCAACCTTATTACGTAACTGAAGATATCTGAGTGCCCGCATGCGTTTGACTGCGGAGAACACCGTAATGGGTTTTGTGTCATGTCCCTGACACATATACGTTCACACGATGTTGCATAAAGCGTTCTTCAGGCCTGGAAGGACGAGACAGGCCAAACATACGGGGCATGTATTTTATATCACTGACATGACTCTTAACAGTAAGTCGATGGAAACCTCGAATATCCTTTTCGGAGCGGCAATAATTTTATTTTGAGGTAATTTCAACTCTTCGAACTCACTAATCACAAGATAAAAATTTTTGTATTTTCTCAGAATATTCTTATTGTAATCATAAGAAATACCATTAACGTTTGTATATACTGACAATGTTTTGCAATACACGCCTGGTGAATATGCTAACAGAAGCTTTGGAATCATTTTGATCGATAGAGTAAATTACTATATAGCAATAGCCGCAGATATTTTGAAAAATTCTCTGTACGGATATTATATTTAACAAAAAAGTTATAAATTTGTGGAACTAAACCAAAAACAAAAGAAGTACAAGATGGCTAAAGAAAAACTGTTCCAGATACCTGAAAAATGAGCCTCTCAGTTGTCTCCATTGCTGCCTACACGTCATTGCTGTCATAATTTATGGGCACATACAATAGACAGGTACTAAACCTTATATCTATCCCCAATTCAAAAAACCCCGATCATGCACTACCAGCCGATTTTGCTAACCATTTTTAATTTCATTGATTTATAAAAATTAACTTAAGCAAATAAAAAAAGACAGCATATTCATGCCGTTTGGTTTGCCAATTATATACATTTACTGTGTTTAGAAAATTTATATTTTTCAAATTTGGTATTGCTAAAAATTATATATTAATTATTCTTTGCTTTACATATACTTTACAATTAGTCGAGATAATGCCCTGTAATGTTTCATTTGCATTCATTGACAGGTTTAATGTGAACTAATTATATCACTTTAATCCCTTTTAAAAAAAAGTTTGCATGGTCCATCTATCCCATAGTCCTATGGGTGAGATGGTCTACATGGTATGGCATAGATGAACCGGGAATTAGAAAATCTTAAAAGACATTATTAGGTCCTAAAATAAACAGTTCACACTTTTAAAATATATTATTTCAAGAAAGCACTGATCTGAAAAGTATAACAGCCTCAGTATGCTATTATAACAATATAACAAATATTGTTATTTTAGTAAAATAATTTCAGCCGAAAAAAAAATGGTATTACAAAGTAAAGTTTGATATAAATCTAAATGTTCAACAATTGTGTTTCTAAATTAAAAATTCAATCTATTATATTTATGCCTTCATTTTAGTTATTTTTTTCCACATTTGTGACACACATTTTCATATTGGCTACAGCCTTCGTGAAGCCAACGATGACATAACACACACGGAAACCAGTCGTCACATTTTTTTTGTTTCGTTATAATCTTCTTCGCAACCAAAACATTAATTTTCATTCCATTCTTCTGGTAGACTGTCGTCACTTTCATCATACATAACTGGGTAGTTGTCTTCACTTTCCGATGGTTGAGGCAGCCGTGGATTTCTTTTTGTTCTTTTTACGTTCCTCTCTGAAAAATTGATTTTCCTCTTCTCTTGCGTGATGTGTTTCCCTGCTGTCAAATTTTGCCTGCTTTTTTTTTGTTTTCTGTTCTTTCTTTTTCTTGTTTACGTTTTCCTCTTTATTCTCTTTTGTTCAATTTTCTTTCTTGGGATTCCTTTTGTACTATTTTCTTCTCTTTTAGTACTGCTACGTTTTCAGAGGAGTTGAGAATATTTACTAGATGTACTGGTTTACCTCTTCGTCGCACTGCTTTAGCTTTCGTTACCAAGGGCACTGGAGTAATATCACACAGCATTTTACTGGGTGCCAACTGTTTTGACGAAACTTCTTGAATTATCTTTTCAGGTGCAGCAACTTTCCGTCGTATTATGTAAGCTGTTTCACTATCGGAAATCCCAGGGAAATGTGAAATGTTCTCTGCTGAGGTTCCTGGAAGAGAACTTCGAGAAGTCCCTTGGGAATACGATATATTCTCTCCTGAATTTACTGGACTACAGGTTTGAGTATTTTCGGTAGTTTGTTCAGCCATAGGCTTATTAACATGTTCAGCTGCTTGCTGGATAGCATCTGATGCTTGGTTTTGTCCGGTAATGTTAGTAAGAAAAGCATATTCTGGGATTACATTAGGATTGAAAGGTATTATTCCAGTAGATCTGAATGCAGAGACGCCATTTTCAACTGATGCTGACTTGTTCCAGGCAGCACTCAATATATCTCCGAACTGTAGCCTTGTCAGTTTTTTTTTAAAGGTGGTTTGCCATAAAGTTGTTGCATGCCTTAAAGTAATAGGACTTCAGAGACTTGAAAAATACCCTGTCGAGTGGTTGGAACCAATGAGTTGTGTGGCTTGGGAGACTCAGCAAAATTATTCCACTGCTCTCTGCAAATTCAAGCATTTCTGTGCTACTGGTGTACTACTGGTGATCTACTATGAGTAAATCATTTCCTTGTGGTTTTCTTGGAGTGAAGTGGTTTCGAAGCCAGTAATAAAAAAAATGTCAGAATTTACATATGCTGATTTCTGTGACATTTTAACCACAGATCCTGGAGGCATTCCATTAGTGTGCTTGTCTTTCGAGTACTTACCCTTGAAAGTACAATATGGAGGAAGAAATGAACCTTCTCCATTCACACATGCCAGAACTGATATTGTTTCACTCTTTTCACCAGATGTGATTAAGGATACACTTCGAGAACCTTTTTCTCCAATAACTTCTCCAGACTTATTGTTTAATGGCAGACCCTTTTCATCCATATTGAATATATGCACGGGCTTTCCAATCAAGTGATTTTCAGACAATAAATCTCTGAGCAAATCAAAGTATTCCTTCACAAAATCCTTATTATTTCCTAAAGCACGAGCTACTGACACTCCTTCAGCTTTTCTGACTGTGAGATCTGGATTCCGAGATAGAAAATATTTTAGCCAGTCGTATCCTGCTATTTGATTTTCCTTGTCAAATTTGTGGTCAAGATTCAAACGTTCTGCTAAGTGAAAGGCCATCAATCGGGCACTATTTCTTGCTGGAACAAATCCACGCTTTTGAAGCTTTTTAATATGCTCAACCATTTTTCTTTCATTCTCTTCGCCTAATTTAGTTGGGAAGGGGGGGGGGGGAGGCAAGACTTCTCTTAGTGACATTATTGGATTTCAGTCTTCGTTTCAGGGTCGTTTTGGGTACACCGAAATTTCTTGCGGCCCATTTACACCCATAAGATGTTTACCAACCGCATCCACTGCTATGTGCAGACTCTCTTCTGTCCACTGGCCTCGATTTGAAACGCCTTTACGCTGGTAAAATATTGGCATTTTCCTAGGAAAAAAAGGAGCCTGTGAATGGACTGCTAGTTTCGCTACTGTCTAGGGATACAATTAACAAAGAAAGTCTGCAGTTCTCACGGTTTTAAGCATGCGCAATTCGAACAAAGAACACTATTTTGATATCATTACTTAAAAACAAACTTGCACCCAGTATATAAGCCTAAATAGTTACAGTGAAATAGTCTATAACAGCAATCGTTTTCAGTTGAGAAAAGCACTCTGTGTTTACTGCAAAACTATTGTGGTAGGTTTGATTGGTTTACAATTTCCGAAGTAATGTGCCTAGCTGCTACAACAATATTCATGAAAACAAACCACAGTGCCCCATGCATGCATGTCAGTATAGGGTACTTAGATCTGCCATGTCTGTGTCAGTGGTGATCTATACATTCAAAAACTTTATTTTACTGACACACATGTTGTCTAACTTTCTCCATATTTATTTACATTAAAAACGTAAATTTTTTGGGTAAGAATCCAATGTGTTTTGTAAAAATAAGAGAACAGGACAAAACTACGATTTTTAATTGTTAGAAATGTTGTTAGTTTTTATACCTAGGATTAAGTTAATTTAAAAACACCTGCCTCAACCGACAACTACACATATTTTAAAATCTTTATCTGCTATTATTTTAAGCACCCTTCCCTCAAAAGAGCTTGATTACACTACACACATACAAATATACAATTTGCACTACTAAAATAAGTGGTCCATCTACCCCCAAGTGTGCCTGGTCCATCTGTCCCCAAACTATCGGAGAGATGGACCACTCAAGAACTACAACCTTATTTGGCAAACAAAGCTCCACGTATGCTACAGTGACACAGAAAGGTACAATATGCCTTAAAAAAAATGCAAGTATAACAAAATCCTGCACAAAAACTGACAACACATTAAATGAACTGAATGCATGAAAAACTTTTGTACCTACCTCGTTACAATAGACACAAATTGCACGTAAACTGTGCAACATAACACTCCAAAAACAAAATCGCGGCAGTTACACGTCCGCCATCATCGATCAAACTGGACACAGTTGCACTCTATCGACTGGTTTATGAAATACTCGCAGTGGTTCGTCTCTCTCGGTGGCCCATCTCACCCGGAACTACCCTAACCACTAATTTTGTTGAAAATACCAATAACTACACATATTGAATTTTACCCCCTCTTTTATTTATTTACTCCTATGAATGAGCGAGTAGGAGACACCTACCACCATTCTATAAAATGTACATGAATGGCAATTCATAGATTTAAAGAGTTGCAGAAGGCGACACTGCAACATAGTCCATAAGGAAACCCATTATCGGAAATGCGTAGTGACATGATGCCATATTGAAATACTGCCAACACACTGCGGGGTAAGTTTTCTATTACAAATGCAGGGAATGAGACATTTAATAACGCAAGGATCCTGTATTCGCTATTGCTCATTTCTGCCAAATGAACAATGCTCACAATATCAACATCTGCAACTCCCTGGACTGATGACATAAGTCACTTACAACCTGTAGAAGCTCTGTTGTACTGATTTTCCCAGGGTGTGTATTGCTGTTTAGACATCAATGTGCAAATTTTAGCAGGGCGTAGCAGTAGACAGAGTTTTGTATCCCCATTTATTGTTTATAAACATATACCCTATAATTCTGTGTTGTAATTCGTTTACATATTTACAAGTTGACACTACATTTCACGTTTTTCATTGGATCTCCGCTCATCTGACCCACCATGCAATCTGTTAGCTATTTTCAATGTGACCAAGCCAAACAGAAGAATGAGTTCTAATGAAATCAGTAGTCACACAAAAAATTTCTTTGCTCCACTATGCGTACGATTGTGGAGCATAATATGGTGCCCTCTGATAACGCAAAATGATAGCGTATCGGTTTATAGCATATGCCTATTTTACTGGGTAAATTGTCGCAATTTATTTATTTTTCTACTTTCCATAAATTTTCTGCCCCGAAGTTATTTCGTGTGGTCAAGATTCGCTTACGGATATACCATGCACTACCTGTCAATTGGCCTTCCCTGCGGGAATTTGCCACTCGTTACAGTGTAACCTTGTTCTTGGCGAACGGTCTCTCAGCATTCTCTTTACATTCCCGCATCGTTAAAATAATGTCATTTCTGCTCACTTCCCTCTTATTTTTTTGGAACCAAATAATTTTATTTATTAATTTCTCCATCTTTGATACGTTCAGCGTGTTCAGTATATATATAAGGAAGTTAATTTCCTTAATTTGGATAGACCATTTTATTTCTGTGGATTTCGCTCCTCGGCTTCTCCCTTTTCCTTTAATACTACAGCGGTGTATGTTGTACCCCTTACATTATCCCAGTGAAATACTTACCATTCAACAGCACATTTCCTAACACACTTATTAATATTTATTTTTCTTTCCTATAATGTTGCCAGGGCCGTGCTAAGCTTACAAATTGTGGAGCATGAAAATATAAAATTTCGCGTCTCTCCCCGCCCCCAAAAAATAAAAGGATAATTTAAATTTCCATACGCATAATGTTATTCAATGAACACAACATCAACCACAGCGTATTTACATTTGAGTGAGTGGTAACTACTTGCAATTACCTATTCTCTTCTATATAGTTTTCCTTGCATTATACCTCAAAATTTCACCCCTTGTACCCGATTTCGCCCCTATTCAGTGATCGGGGGAGAGAGGGGACACCTTCCCTCACCACCATCAATAAGCACGACACTAAATAAATTTTTAGGGGAGTACTATCATTCTACGTTAGCTTACTCATCATGTAATGGACTGTGCACCGATTCTTCCCACTGCATTTATATCTCACAATAATTTAGCATTTCTTTGTTCGTTTTATTTATATTAATTCTACGATTACTTTCCATGCGGAGTTGACAGTATATTAAACAGTATTTAAACTCCCCACTCTCCATTCCCAAATTAATAAAGGCACCTATATTTTCCTTTAATACTTTATCTTGTATATATAATAAAAACATCGCGTCCTTAAAAATATGCACTGGAGCTAAATTAGAATTTAGAATGTAGTTCAATATTGCATAAAAGACTATATAGGCTGTTCACGTTAAAGTGAACACTTTTTAAGGTCCTCACAACAGGCATTAACCACTAATAAATATATCTTATTGCAACCTTTAGGCGTTAACTTTTGTGACTCGTGAAATGTATACACTGTGTTTATTGGTCACGTTTCAATGTTTATATTAAAAAACAGCAGGAAAATAGACATTGGTAGAAAGCAAAAATTTATAAGGGCCTTAAAAAGTACTCACCTTACCGTGAACAGCCTATACCAACGCTTCACTTATTAGAATTGTATTATGTTCATTATAAAAATAAAAGCAATTTTAACGCTTCGCTTTTTGGCATTCTGTCCTAACACAATTCGTTTATTAGATGTTAAATAAGAACTATTTCAGGGAATGATGTCTGGAAAATTCTTGGTCGAGACAAAGATTTGGAGCAAGTAGTCTTCTCAAAGGGAGGCCCTAGTCACTTCGCTGTCGGACAATGGACAATGTTCTTCTTGAGAGTCTTCCGTGTTGAGGACACGAATACTCCTCGGCATTTACTCCGAGTTGTTTGTCGGATAAGAAACTTTCTCTTCGGCAGACGACCTACATGCCGAGTAGATTAAGTTCTGATTCCCTGTTCCCGCCGAGGTCCTGTGCTTCGACTCAGTGCAATACTAAGGTCCTTGCCAGAGGAAGGGGAAGCACGTCATGAATCACCATGAGATTTTTTTCCCCCCGATATTTTCAAATTACCTCTTTCTATACAGCGAGGTCGCGGATCAGGCGACCTTGTGGAATTCGGTGATTTTAATTTAATCAGCGCCAACGCGTGACTGAAAAAAGGGGGGAAGAGGAAGAAAGGGCAATAGCCTGAAAACCTTGCGTTTTGAAGCAGTCGGCCACTGCCAAGTGGATGGCCTTGGCATGATCACAAACCTGTCCCCGGGCCGCCCAAGGAGGAACCCCCCCCCCCACCACCCAATTCGCCGCGTGCGTCTGACGGAACGAGAGGCACGTCAGCTGTCGCGTTGTGCACGGCACGCACACGCGCAGAAATATTCGCGACCAGTTTTGAGATGGCTCGACCAGTGGAGCGTGGAGAACTGTTGCTAGGTATACGCTGTTCAAGGTAAAGTGACCACTTTTGAAAGCCCTGCTTAAAGTCTACTTGTATGCACGTTGTGTATTCTTCCGCCTTATGTAAAATTAACAGTTCCATGGACTTGCATCACTTTATTCATGCGTTGGTCACGTAAAACTGTGAAATTATTAGAGAAGTAATTATTTCACAAATTTGCTCATTTTTACACTTCAATGCATTAAAAAAGAACTCACAGCGAAAAAAATAATATAAGTTATCAGCTTACCACAAAGGGTTACCTAACACTTTTTTTTTTGACGTTAAGATATGTAACTACTTTCCATCCATCGTTACCAACTTTACAGTGGGCGCATGTCATCCAGCGCGACCGTTAAAATATATGCAGATAGGAGCAATGATATTTTTCTAAGGTTGATTTCAAAAGTGCTCACTTTAATGTGAACAGACTTTTAGCTGATGTTTGCTCACTGCTCTACATGCTCGGTGCACGCAGCAGCAACCAATAAGTACAGCGGAGCCTAGGGAAACTGTATGTACTTCGACCATTTACGAGTGGGCAAGGACCCCAATACACACTTCCTGTGGCGTCACCTGCCGAACTGCGTTCTAGTTGCGGAAGTGTTAAACTAGTGAACAACAGACTACAGCACGGAGCTAACGCAAGCTTGCCTTGCAACAGTTCACCACACAAGCCAATGGCTTCGAACGTCTGACGCCACTCCGAGTGGAGAGGTTCAAGTTCTTAACATCTTGAGAGCCTATGAGGAGGAAGCGAGGTAAGTGTGGAGTAGTGCCGGAATACAAGGGCGGAAGAAACGGGAGATCCCCGAGAAAACCCGCCGAACAGAGATTCCACGTGTGAAAATCTAGGAGCGACCCCTCCGAATCGAACGCAGTTCGCATAGGTGGGAGGCGAGCGCTCTAGCCGCTGCTACCCCGCGGCCCTCTAGTCTGAAGATAATCTTTTCTTGTAAGTTTAAGGGGAGGGCGTGCGTGGCACGTTTGTGTACAGACGATATATGAGGATCAGCGATGCTGGAACAGTTCCAAATTCTGAGCGGGGGCGAAGGGTACAGGGATTAGACCCGAGTCAAAAGAAACCACATCCAGACAACAATTTCAAAAGGATGCTGGTAAAAGGCGGGGAAAGGAAAGGGAATATTTTAATAATGGTGCGCCTGTTCTACATTTAGTGTAGTCTAACGCTATTTGGAAAATGTGAAAGTAAATATTTTACGCAAACATACTTTCGTCACAGTCCGCGGGATGTTTTCACAGGAAATATATTCTACGTCTGTAACTTCCGGGTGCTTCTTTTAGCGGAATGAAACGGGGGCACACATTTATTTCTAACATGTACTCATCTAGAACCAATTTATTTTCTTCTGCGCGTTTCATTTAACTCTTTTTGCCAAAGAAGTTATAATTATTTTCAAGTTGGCAGCAAAGCTAGTTATTACAGATCTAGTTACTAAAGACAATGTAGTCAAAGAGTACGTTTGGAGCATTTGGCGAATAGGAAAATTTTGAAGAGGCGATAGCCCTGCACCCAGGCGAGTAGCATTTTCCCCGTTTTGAGTAAACAAATCCGGACGTAAAAGTTTTCTGCAGCAGTAGGTTGCGAAATTTGATTAGGATTAAGATTGTTGTTGCTACACAGTTTATTGAGGTACTAGAGCACGAAACTATAATAATTTGAGGGCGATGTTGGTACAAATACTGTTTTTGCACCACACCAACAAAACTTGGGAGGGGGGAGGGATACCATGTACCTCGGTACCACCCTTTTCCTGCGCTCCTGGAAAGGACGGCGGGACATCTTTGAGATCCAATTTGGTACTTGTAGACTGAGCCATGTCGAAAGATGGCCGCGAACCATCAATCGGTCCAGTTTCGTAGCCACACTGGGGCTTTGCGTGCATAGCCACCGAAGACACTTTAGATATGTGGTTTTCATCTTGCAGTAAACTTAAATTCAGAAATTTGTACGGTAGAAATTTTCGAATGCAGAAGTGGCACAATAGCAGGTGCTAGGACGATATTTCTTCTATCGCGGAACTACAAGGGCGCTGTCGTTCGACCTTGGTACTTCCTCGTGACCTTAATTATTGTTATAAAACGTGATAACACTCTACAATACTGCAAGCGTTCAGTATCGACAGCATTCCTAAAATCCTTTCACTATCACCCATAGTCCAGTGTCGAAGAACGTATGTGAAAGACAAATGTGTTCATTCTCTGCGCTCGCGCAAGTCTTACAAAACGACAACAACACACTCTGACTCTGAATCAGTGAGAATTTCACTATTTCAATCAGTCAAACGTATCTGACTTATTCAACAGTCACTTCAGTGAATTTAACTCACGAATCAGCCAAAAAAATTGCCAGATTTAGTGACATTTTACACAGATGAATCAGTCATTTTTTGTCACTACTCATTCAGTGGTTTATTATTGACTGATAGAGCAGTTAAACAGATTGTAAATTTTCCGTCAAAAAACGTATAAAAATTGCCGATGAACAAAGTGTATCAAGTTAAATAATAACGAATAAACTAATAAAACCAATACAAAATACTTTCCAAAATGTGTTTCGTCTTTCAAAATGCCATGTATATGAGGTAATAGGAACACACAGACTTTCATTCCGTTTTTACATCTTTCATTTCGTTTTCATGTAATCGTCACAGCGCTCTGTTTGAAGGTTTAAACTGCATATAATGTGATGAAGAGAGGGTATAGGCTGTTTATGGTAAAGTGAGCACTTTCGAGACCCTAGTTACTTTTCCTTTCAGCGATTTTTTATCCTTCCAACAACACTTTTAAATATATTTTGTCATATTAATATTAAACACACTGCGTATATTCCACCGCACACGAAAGTTAACATCTAAGGCTAAAATTATATATATTTATGAGCTATTAACCCAAGTGAGAGGACTTTCAAAAGTGCTCACTTTACCGTGACTAGCCGATACTCATATATACTATTCATTTTAACAATTCTAACGGTACCAATTAAACCAAAAAAAAATAGTAAGAGCATACAATTTAAATCATGATATCGTTGCGAAGATATGACATATATTTTCCTCTCATTTCTTCAACTTGGTGTGGTAGAGCAGATGGTAAGGTGGAAAGGAGTGTGAGTTTAGTCCCGACCGCCTCCGAATTTTTTTTTACATTTTTTAAATTAAGTATGTTAAATTGCGCAATATGAACAGTAAACTATCGTAAACATGTTTATTTCGAAACAATCAGTGGTTTTCCACTGATTCTAAGTGGAGCCATTTTCACTGATCCGAGTAGTTGAATTTCACTGTGAATCAGTTGCTTCCAACTGATTCAAATTTTGATGCATAAGAGGTATTGAGAGCCGATGAGGTCGATTGAGGTGAGTCTGGACCAGCTCCGGAATGAAAGGGCGGCGTAAACAGGAGATCCCGAGAAAACCCTCCGACAAGCGGCATCGTCCAACACGATTCCCACATGCGAAAATCTGGTGACCCAGCCAAGAATAGAACCAGGTTCGTATTGGTAGGAGGCAAGTAGACTAACCACTCAACCACCACGCCCCTGACATAAGAAAACCTTTTCTTTTTCTTTCATTTAGGAGTCACCACAAGTGGGGTGTGGAACTATATGATAAGGGCAGAATTTAGTAAACTTGGAACTGGAAGCCAAACATCAGGGAGGCGAAGAGAAGCACACACCAGCTACAAAACGCACAACATTCTTTACAGTAATTTTTAAAATATCAATTAAGTAGAATTCCACTATACAGCCATATTTTTTCCTACATATTGTTTAGAAAATCTGTACATGTTTTAAAATTGTAATAGTTGAAATATCTCGAAATCAGTCAAATGGGTTACCCATCGTATCTAAATCGTAGGGCGAGTGACATGGTTTATAGTGCTTAAGCCAAAAGTGTACAACATGTGAAAGAATGGTCCAGAAAGCTCGCTGGCGGAAAAATTTGTGCAAGCGATGAACATCGCAACGAAAGATATTCGCCGCAACTACCTACTGTCGTCGACTCAGGCCGGACTTGCTGTTTCAGGAGGATCGACGACGAACAATACGAGACATCGCTAGCGACGCAGGCCTTTCATACGGCATTACGCGTTTCATTTATGACTAAGTACGCTATCACAGATTGTGTGTCGTTTAATACTATTTGTTGTTCGATTTTCCTCTGAATTAAAACATACGCAGATATTTACGAAGACGGAAATGTCTGCGTGGAAACCACCACAATATCCGGCGATGAAACAAGAGCGCGCCATAGCACGCCTAAAACCAAACTGTCTCCGATGGAACGGAAGCATGTGACGTCAGCACCGGGAAAGAAGGTCAAAGCAACAACTTCGCCCGGCAAGGTCACGGCCACTATCGGATGCACAAGGTCTACTTCGCAGTATTTCGCAGCGTGGAGAATCAGTCGCAGCTGACAAGTAGTGTGCAACATCATGACAAAGGAGGCATTTCGCCAGAAGAGGTTTGGACGTACTATACCCAGAGATATTACTCTTCTTGACCACAATGCGGGATCTCTCACACAAATTTTTGCTGTCTTTTCACAGGAACACTATGAAGCATTTTACTTTAAGTCCATATTTAGCCCCAATCGATTGCCATTTGCTCGGACAACTAAGAGGACTTTTATTGATGGGCTGAATTTTAATGTGTAGAAGTTCATTTTTTACCGTAGCAATGGACACTTCGTTGTTAAACCTTCAGGTCCCATGGAAACTGAAGTAGCTGGAACGGGACGTTCGGCAAGATCCACTAGAGGTACTCTCTGATGACCGATCCATTGAGGATGCACTCGTACAGGTTGCGGGTGAAACTCCGCACTATACTGGAGATATTGAGGAGCCCCTCCCAATGATATATCGACGCAGTGAGCTGCGACACGACTCCGGTACTTTCCTGGACAGATAGCAGAGGCGAGGCCAGCGCTTTGGCCGTACCTTGGATGCAAGGGTCTCAGAGACGATGTAGAAGATCGCCAAAAATGCACGACTATATCAGCTTGGCGAGTGTGTCTGGTAAACAAATATGTTAGCTGGAGATGTCTGCTCCGATTGAGCGTAACTCAAACATTTGTACGCCCAATTCTCTCCACGCAAATTAGTCGACAAGAGAATTGTTGTTGTTGCGGGGGTTTACCTGACGTGGAGCCGAATGGATCCTACATGTTGGAAAAAGTTAATGCTTGTCCGATAATTGCTGGAACATCAAGATCCTGGTTTATATATAGAGGGCATCTTCAATCTATATGCGACGCTGGGATTGGTTAATAAATCGCCTAGAGAATATGTACGTAAAATCAGGAATAAGTGTGCCATTCAACACTGCAAATGTACTACGTTGCACGGTAAACTTACAGCCCGTAGTGCGACAGGGAACCTTACTTACTAACCAAACTTCTCATGTGTGTATACATATACATATAAAAATATGCAATCTTTACGATACGTAAATCCAAATGAATGCTGAGAATTATGAGCTCTTGAAACTTCACGAGTAGTATAGAAATGCCGATTTGGGCACAAACGCAAACAAGTGGCTCAAAAAGTTGCGTTTGGGAGCAGTTGCAAAAAAGTGGCTCAAAAAGTTGCGTTTGGTAGCAGATGCAAATAAGTGACTCAAAAAGTTGCGTTTGGGAGCAGTTGCAAAAAAGTGGATTAAAAAGTTGCGTTTGAGCACAACCGCAAAAAAGTGACTAAAAAAGTTGTGTTTGGTTAGATCGTAGTCTTTAGGAAAAAAAGTTGCGTTAAACTTTGCGTTTGAGTGCATCTGCAAAAATATGTGTAAAACTGCAACGGTTGAGCACAACCGCAAAAAAGTGGCTCAAAAAATTTGAAAATGTAAAAAATAAATTATATAATATAATAAAGATGGATCAGCTGCTAAATGTATTAAACAGAACCAAACAATTAAAGAAACTTTCCAATCTTACAATTGGACAGTCCTATCCCATAAACCATGCTGAAATAAATGATACACAGTATGGATACAAAGTGATAATTACTTCTGGAAATTTTAAAGTAACCTTACCAGACAGATGTGTTCAGATTTTCAGTGAGAAAGTTTTAAATGATGTTAATTGTGGAGGTATAAGTTTTGTATACGATGGAATGGTGGACTGTGGTGTTAAACAAATGCATTCTATTCGGTTTTTTAAAGAGTAAATGATCGTCGTCGTATAATTAGACATCAGATGATTTTTATTTGTGCTCATATCTCTATAAAGTTTTAATGGTTATCCAATTATTAAAACACAATTATCGCTCTGACTTCGGCAATGTGCTACTACATAGTCTAATTAAAAATTTTGATACGCATCTCCAAATTCGACATATTAAAGTAGTCGAAACATTGAATTCTTTTTCTAAATCTTTCATTGCACTTTCTATAGAAATATTATTCATCTTTATCACATGGAACTTTTATAGTTTTTAAACTAATAAAATTTTTACATATGGAATATGACTACTTCCAACCCAAAAAAATATCTATATCTAATACCACTGTTCTTTCGGACAAATCAAAGTTAATTAACTTACCTTTTTCATCCTTAATTTCAACTATTATTTCATTAACTTGATTTGTTTGCACTGGAAAAAATAATGGATAAGCTGGTTCGTAATAGGTCGTGTCGCCAAATCCAAACGTGCTTGATTTAAAAGTGGCAATTATGCTAGTTTCTCTATGATTATATTCATCATGTTTTAATATCATACCATTTACTATATTACAGCGTATATTTATTCTTTCAACTGCAGCAAATTTTGGAATCGTATCGCCATAATGATCCACATTTGCTTTCAGAGATTTATTTTCTACGAAACCCAAAAGTTTTCTTCTCGAACCCCTTTTTCCAAACTGTAATTTAAGCGTACATTTTACTTTCACTCTGTTTGCTATTTTATCCAGCTCGAAAGATATATCATTTTCTTTCCCATCTGTTGAATCTACACTAAATGAAAAAATAGTTTTTATAGTTTTTTCAAGATCTTTTAAGCTATATTGGCCAACTGGAATATCAATTGCTGATTCCATATCATTCTGACCCACAAAATATATCTTATTTTTCCCAGAGATGATGCTATGCATTAGATAAGTAGTATAGAACTGAACTAAAGCCAATGAGTGCCCCTCTATCTCTAAAGGGTAATGTAGTCTTTTCTTCAACACTGATGTGTTATCTGTTAGTTTGAATACTTTACTCATTTATTATATAATTAAAAATATCTAATAAATAAGGAAAGAAGAAAAACATGAAACATGTAGACTGAGATATTAAAATAAGAATTCCAGACAAGACTGTATCTACAAAACATCATGGAAAATTATTACCTAATAACTTAACTTTCTTCAATCTCTTGCCGTATTCATCCATGGATAAATTATGTCTGTGTTGTTCTTCCAATTCTTGGTTTTTCTTCTTGGCATTAATTACTGATGTAGCGACAGATGATGCACTGCCAGCTAACGCTCCTAGAGCTCCCAATGCTGCCAAAATTAAGGGTGAAAATCCACCCTTGTGAACTCTCAAACCATTTCCAGTTTACATTTCTTTGGACATTTTCTTAAGCTGTGGAACTGAAATTGTGATAGTCATCCCTTTGTCCTCCTTTAATTTCTTGTTTTTTCAATTCAGTTGGTATTTCATTAGGAAAGAATCAATATTTAAACCTTTCAACTCATCATTAGGAAATTGAAATACAATGTTTTTTACTTTCATTTATTATAACAAATATTTTATCATTTAATTTTAATTCCCCAGCCAAGCTTACGTTTAATATGAATCGCAGATCCAGTAACACCAGCCCACAAACTCTCATTGAGATCAGCATCTGAACTTAATCTTTTGAACGCTTTCTTTTCTAGTTCTTTGTCAGCTACATGTCTTTCAGCTAGATCTTAATTGTGATGATAAACTATGCCATGTTCCATTGCAGCCGCATCTAGTGTATTAATGGGTTTATCACCACACTCAATTCTCTCTTTTAGTCTGGTACCCGGACCTAAGTACTGAAAACCTCGCATGCAACTCAAAAGGTAGCAAATTTATTATGCCATTGAGTAACCCTTTTCCGTGATGCTCCGACTCCAAAAAATATGTGGTATTGTGTTTAACATTCGTATTAGATATGGTATACCTTTTGGATTATTCACAACAAAGTCACTAAACTTGCTGTTGAGCATATTCACTATTCCAACTTTTTCATTGTAATAGTTATAATTTCCAGTACTCTCTTCGCCACAAATAATGAGACATCGATCAATAAGCATTCTAACATCATCCATCCATATGTATTCTTTGGGATAGTCTGTATATTTCTTTATACCTTTCCCCTTTTTAAGTGAGAGAAGTTTCTTTTTAATCGAATCGTAAATAGGTTTAACAATAATTTTCCATTTATTCCCTTTACTCCATTTTGGAATTCCCAATTTTGGATCATTGTTTTGAAAAAATGTGTTTGCATCTGCTAGGATATGACTATAGTGTTCATAGTCGGTTGCAGTGTAGTCGCTTTCTCCTACTTTCTTACTAGTTAGTAATTTCATCAAACCATCAGTTCCAGTGTATGTTCGACCTTTTACAGTAAATTTGTCATTGTTGAATGTTACTTCGCTATCACCAATATACAATCTACCTTTATCAGCCTTTAGTCCAAAAACATCGTCTTTGTAGTCCAATAATAAATCGGCCACTTTCTTATCAATAAATGTTGTTTTGTAGTTAGTTAACTATGAGATATCAGTTTTAAAATGGCCCAACGCTTCGTCATAGCTTTCATAATCATCGTCATAGCGTTCATCGCCATCGTCAATGCGTTTAACGCTATCGTCATAGCGTTCATCGTCATCTTCAATGCGTTTAACGCCATTGTCAAAGTGTTCATCAGTGTCTGTTTTACCAAACAGTTTTCTCACAAAAGATGTTTCTTTTGCTGTCTGTGGGTATTCTAAATTCTTAGCAATTGGGACAAGTTATTTTATTAAGTTCTTATTCTCATTTGTTACGTGACCAATATTTTGTCCCTAATCTTCTATCGCATCTCTCAATGGTTGATCGTGTTTTCTATTGGCGAAATTTTCTAAAAGTTTTAAACTTTTCAATTAGCTGTCTTCTCTCTATATTCTTCTTAATATTGTTTACAATTTTTTGTTGTCTCATTTATTATATAAATAAATAAAATGGACAATGATAACTTAAATGTATACTGTCTCAAATGTATGAAAAATACACAAAGTGATAAAATTTCATATGAACTTACAAATACTAACAAAGTAAGAATTAAAAGTATAGTTGTTTAAGAATTTCTTTTCTATATAATAAATGGATCAACAAAAAATTTAAAGTTATGAGCGTCGGATGTTTCCGCCAAACGAACAAACAAAAAATAATTCGAATTAATACAAGTGCATTGAGTTTGATATTCCTATTGGCAATGCATTTTCACATCCGAATGACGCTTACGTATACCAACAGTATAAGCTAACTACAATAGATACAACTGCAGATTATGAAAAAACTTCAACTATTGATATTTGTGAGAATTTCTTCCCATTCCAGTTCTCAAGAATAGAGATCTCTAAACATGGCTGTAAAATCGAAAGTATTGACAACCATGGCATCACTTCAACAATTATGCATACATTGCTAGGTTCGGAATCAGAATCAGCATACTTCCAAATGTCGGGGATAGAACTAGGTAAATATGTTAGGAGAGATAAGAGTAACGAAATTTCCTATCCATTAAGATATTTGTATGAGTTTATGAGAGATTGTAATGAAATATTCTGGAAAGGTGGGTACAAGATCACATTCATTCGAAATTCTAATTATGATGTTTCTCTTTACAGAAGACCCCCAAATAAAGCAGATGGATCTGATGATGATGATAAAAGACCAGATTGTGCTAAAATTGTTATTGAGAAAATGAATATTCTGTGGCCAATTGTTGAATACGATCCTCTTTATGGAGACGAAATTTAAGCATAATTCTACAAACACCCCAAAATTCCAATTGGTTTTAATTATTGGCAATGTTTTGAAAAATCAACACCTACTAACGCAAACTCATTTCAGTTTGATATAAAATATCAGTTCAATTTAATCCAATTCGATATTCCAGACTTTGTCATAGTTGGCTTTCAGCAAAACAGAAAAGAAGATCCTGGGCAATTCACACACGGTTCAATGTTTGACTCTTGTTTTCTCACAAATATTTTTATTAAGAATGAAGAGTTAAGAGAATTGGAATTTTAACATTTATGATAAAGTTTTCGGTAAGATGTATATTGCTTACACTGATTTTAGCAATTCATATTTTAAACTACATACCCCTTATCATAATAATGAACTGCGCTTCATCTCTGGGTAATTTATTGGGAGAAGACCATTGTATGTTATTGATTGTTCTTACAGAAAATGCACTATTATAAAAGCTCGAGCTAATCTGAAACTTACAGTTGATTTTGATAAGCCAATATTGGCTACAACTATTTGTAATGCAGTAATAGTAAGCCAAAGAAACATAATTTATTATGTTAAAAGTGAAAGAATCACCTAAGTCCTATAGTGTGCAAACATGTATGGTTATTAGTTTTTTAATGGATTGTTAGCCATTAAAAACATTTACTGTTTTTAATTTTTCATAGTATCACTCTTATTCAATTTGTAGTGCCACCATGGTAGTGTATTAATATCATCTTTAAGAATAAATCTTTTATCATCTTTGGAACTTAATGGTTTTTTCCTGAACTCATTTATATAGAGTTCATGTTTCTTTCTTACTTTTAATAAGATTACTACTTTTGTTGTACAACACTTTTTTTTTTTTTACCAAACAAACATTTTTTCTGGCTACAGTGTTTTTCGCATCCTTTGGTCTTTTCTTTACACCACCTCCCACATTTATTGGGTACATTTTCGATTTCAATCCAATAAATTCTTCCATTATTTTTCCATTACATTCATCTATCATTTTACCAATAATCTTTTTGTTAACAAACGGTATACCATATGGATTGTCTTTATTATAGTCAGAATTATCAAAATGAGCGACCATTTCTTTCATGTCACTGTAGAAGTCTGATGTTTTTATATAATAGATGTATGAATCAGTATCTTGGTAGTACAGTTCAATATTGTTCTCATACTTTGGTTTCATTATATTATAGTGAAAATCGTGCATTAAGACTTTCGATGGATCAAGTATAGTCATTCCAACATAAATGGGTTTGTTAAAGCACAGTTTTGTTTTAATCATATGAACTGCAACCAAATAATTAGTAAATATAGTTCTATCTATAAAGTTTGTTTTAGCCACTAGTTTATCCATTTACTTAGAGCTTGTGCACAACCGTATATCCACTCTGTTTATAATATTTTGCATTTTTCCAGAAACAGAATTGTTCATTAATTTATAGAAATATTTTTCAAAGTCATTTGTAGAATTTTTTTCCCCATATTTGTGTTTAGATCAATATAGGACTTAAGCCAATCTGATTGATCAAACTCCAGAACTCTATGAATCTTTTTTAACTTCATTCCGAGAGACAGATATTGCTTAAGATGTACATAGTGTAATACATATTTTTCTTTATCATACAGAGTAATCAAGAGTTTGGGATTTTTTGAAACTTCTGGTATTTTATTCTTTGGTGGCAATGGTAGATCTTTGTGGAGATAGAGTAGTTTATGTGAGTATTCCAAATCAACTTCCAATGTATAACCTTTTCTAGAATCATCTCGTATTTTTGTTACATCTATATTTGTATTTCTCCACTTAAACCCACCATAGGGTAAATACTGGCTCATAACCCATCTATATAAGTTATTGGCATCCAGATATGTAAGATAAAAGATTTACTTTGTACTGTCATAAGCATTCATATTATTATTTGCTTCAGCTAATCGCTTACAACATTGTGAAATTCCACCACAAACACCTTTTTTTATCATCAAAATCATGTCGTAATCTGTTAATAATTCTCGTTCTGTTTTAGTATGCTTGAGCATAGCCTCCTTCACTAAACCTGGGGCTGTGATATACCATGCTGGATCTAGCTTATATGTTTTGAGTCATACATCTCTAAAATTCTCCTTTATATCAGACAATATCAATACATCAGATTTGTTATAGAGTTCTGTGTACTCTCTTAGAGATTTTATGTTGAATTTTTCCCACACCTTTCTCGCAAATTCGTAATCTTCGCTGTAATGTTACATCTATTGAGTATGTTGTAAAATGCATCTTTGGATGGAACTGATATCTCACAAAATTTCTCAGTACTATCCATGTAGTCATGCGGATAAACACCTTTTCTTATAACAAAGTCAAGAAGTTCATTGGAAAAATGCTTACACGTTTCTCGGATGGCTTCTGAAAAGGTTGCTAGAGAGTTTATCGATACTACTAGCCATAAATTTAAATGAGTCAATAAATCTAACTTTTACACTTCCACATACATGTTTCGTAAAAGAAATATATTTTTCTTCATTTTGGTAATTAGATCAATTTTATTTTCATCGATGCCAAGATCTCTTATGAATAAATGTGTATCATAACCAGACAGAATGTGTATAAACATTGAGACAAAACATGTATTTCTATACTATAAGTTACAATCTCTGTGTGCAGCTCCCCTAAATTTCTCCTTAAGATGGTCATGATCTCTCACAGAATCACCATTCAAAGATTTTTCACATATTTGACAATGGGTAGCTGTATCATAAACAATTTGTTCTTTCTGAGTTAGTGGAAGCATTGGTTTTTCATTTGTGTATATATCACCAATAGACCTTGCTTTTTCCATTAGCATTTTAACGAATACAGTAGATGTATCAGATCCTTCATAAGTTACTGGTGGTTTATAGTATCCATGTTTGTATTTTACATAGTAACAGAAGAAAATAGGCTCGTGTTTTTGGTATGGTTTCGTGTAAGATCCGCCGGGGTTTGGTTGGCAAGTTTCAATTTTAGTCAACAAACATTCAAAATAAGCATATACCACAAACGGAACTCTCAAAGAATGATTTTTGTTTTTAAATCTTAACAAGTCATTTTTTCCTTTAGATGGTAATTCAACTCTAACACCATCGTGATCTCGGCAGTCTTGTTCGTGATATTTTATCTTACTTACAAAGTAGAAATGTTGCAAACATCTATCTCATATATATATATATATATATATATATATATATATATATATATATATATATATATATATATATATATATATATATATATAGTGACAATTATTCGATACTTGTGATGCGATAATTCTCGAAAGTCTTTTTATCCAGCAGTAGTGGTCGTTCTTTTTGTTTTTGATATAGAGTAGGTTAATATGCTTATCCTTCTTATTTTTTGTTGTTTTTAATGGGCAGATTATTTATTTCTTACCACCATCTTTTTCTTTGTATGCATATACATTAATATAAATTCCACTTCTTTTCTCAAAGGTTGGAAATTTCAAACCCTTAAGTACATTATTAAACTCAAGTTCGTAAGCTATGTATTTATTCACTCTTTAGGGGTTGAATGGTACGTATTTATTTATTCGCAATTCTAGTTTAAATATTCTGTTGAGTACCCACTGAGATCCCTTTGCTTCGAAAGCCCCCATCTCAGCTATGATTTTCGATATGCTGTTGGCATAATATTCTTCCAAATTAGTCGATTTCAGTATAATTTCGTTCTTTGTTTTAAAGGAGCTTTCTACATATTCAATATTCTCACCAACTCCCCTTTTGTACTCAGTAAAGAGTTTCATGTTCACTTTGAGTGATCGTAAATGTTTATTAATTTGTTCCATGACAGTTTCTTTTACATCGTTTAGCAAATGATTTGGGTCTTTGTATGCATTCACATTCTTTACATTATAAGTTTTCATCCTACTTTGAAATGCTGTTTCGATTTATTCTACATTGAATCCGAGTGTGTCCTTATGAATTTTACTTTCAAGTGACTTCATATGAGAGACGGTTTGTAATAGTGATTACAAGTTTCACATTTCACTTGTTTCTCTCAAGGGAACTTCTGTTTTGATATTAAATGTTGTGATATTTTAAAAATTTCCCATGCATTTGTTGGTACATGTGATTTATTATATATTGCTGCGAGACCTTTGTGCAATCTACTTTTAAGATGTCTTCTATGAGAGATGATTTGTAAAAGTGATTACAAGTTTCACACTTGACATACGTCTTTTGAGATTTCTTCTTCTTTCTTTTCACAAAAATATCCTTTTTAAATTTATATTCTTTCCAAACATTTGCCAGTTGCGTTAGCATTTTTCATTGCCACGGTCATCATATTAGACATTAGTTGATTTTTATTCGTGCTCATTTATTATATAAAATATTTTATTATTTACATATTCAAATTTTTTGAGCCGCTTTTTTGCGGTTGTGCTCAAACGCAACTTTTTACGCGTATTTTTGCAGATGCACTCAAACGTAAAGGTTAACGCAACTTTTTTTTCTTAAGACTACGATCTAACCAAACGCAACTTTTTGAGTCACTTTTTTGCAACTGCTCCCAAACACAACTTTTTGAGCCACTTTTTTGCGGTAGAGCTCAAACGCAACTTTTTGAGCCACTTTTTTTTTGCGTTTGTGCCCAAATCGGCATTTCTATACTACTTTCGTGGTATTAAATAAAATTTGTCAATGTTCACTGTATAATCGCACATGCGTACTTATTTTTCCAATTATAAAATGTTTTTATATGTGTATAATATGTATACTTTAGAAGTATTGGACAGCTTTTAAAATGCGTTGATGTACTTTATTATTCCGTTTGCTTTGCATACACGTAGACGTACGTCTACAAGACTTACAGCCCAAATGGTTAAGAAATCGTTCACGTACACGTACTTCACACTGCAAGTTAGAGGTGAGATCTGGGAACTTGTCTGAAGTGATTAGTTCCGCTCTGCAATTAGACAGCAGTTTACATAATGGACCGGGAACAGCAGGCGCGACGTGACTCACGACATCAAGTTCTCCGTGATTCCATCAGGATCTGATGACGCCAGTTGACGATAGGGCGTAGCCGTGTGGGAAACGTCGGGTCAACATGACTGTCTGCAAAGCAACGCATAGTAGAAATTCTTGGTAGGTTTACAAATAATGTTTGACGTGAATACTTCTTTAAATTTGCAACCATAGTGGGAGGCAATCCAGAAAATCCGATGATAACAAAATCGGGGGAAAGAGTTTGGCATTGCAGCTCTGAATCTATCGTCTACATTAAAAATCTAATTACATCAGTTGATTTACAAAGGATCAAAGAATATGTTATGTTGAGTGAGGACTGCGAAGCATCGCGCGGCTGCGAGAGGGAGGCGGAATTTCGAGTTCGTTTCATAATTTCCGGGTAGTACAACTTTTGGCTAGGAGAAGCAACGATGCTCGTTTAAGTTTCAATCGTCAGCTCTCGTCAAGATCAATCGAATGCGTGTATAAAAACATTTGTGTGGAGTGGTTATGTGAGATTGTATGAGTTTAATGTAAAAAATTAAGAAAACCTAATACAATGTCGACCTATACTCGTCAAAAAACAAAACCCGAAATACAGAAGTCGTATACTGTTGGAAAGAGCATCTCGAAAGCAATCCAGTGATACCCATAATACCCCACATGATCGAGTAAAGCGGTGCCGGGAACGTAAAATAAACATCAAGGCGTCTGAGCGCGTCAACGGAGATGCATTCATGCAAAACAAATGGCCATGTCCCCAAAATAGCCGCACCCCATTTTTTTAAACTGATTCCAAACATTTTTTTTGTCTCACTACAAGTAAAAATATTACACTGTTACAAAACAACATTTGATAAAACATACAAAAACTGTTATATATATCGCCATGTTCATAATAAATTTGAAGTTTACAGTATTTACGTGTTAAAATTAAACTTTAGTTTTGCACATTCCACAGTGACGATTCATAAAATTCGCTCTAATTTGCACGCAGTGTTACAGAAACGATCTTGGAAAATCGTTTTCAAAGAATCGTTTGTAAAAATACAAAAAAAAAATTTACTGTGTTTTTAATTGGTAACGCATCAGGTTGGTGAGTCTTGCTGGATGAGCGATCAGCATGCCGGCATCTCAAAATAACGACCCGGGTTCGATCGCCAGCCGATCTGTGTCCACGTGACTCGTTGTCTACGTACAGTGTATTTTCTCGGTGTACGCCCACTTCCTTTACAAACTCATTCCGTTCTACACTCTCAACTTCGTCTTAATTCATCCACTCTCGTGGCTGTCCGGAAACGACAGGTCTATCTCTCGGGTAGTTAAGGCATCTCTGCTACATGTTAGCCCTACTCTCATCTCATCAACTAGAGAATGGTCTTGGAAAATTAAACTGTATTCGTTAAATATGTATAATAATAAACACAGTGAATATTAGATAATTCTATACAGGCCCTCCAATCTCCAGTTCTTAGAACTGATGGAATTCCTCCTATATGTAAATACCTAAGGAGATGATTGTTAAAGCTGCTTGCACTGTATATTCGGGCATTAAATTCACTAAATCTCACTATGCGTTTGGACATAGCCAATAGTAACCGTTCTTCGATACAACAGGCGAATTATGTGTACTCTGAACCAACATAAAATAAGTCGCTAGAAATATAATAACTTTTGGGGCAGCGATTATGGCTTTAGTTTCACTTTCATCGCTCAATTATTGATTTATGTGTCTTGTCCGCTCTACAAATCACGAATGATATAAACCAGGATTTTTCGTATACCGTTCGGTTAGAGAAATGGCTTTTCATATAAAAAAAGTTGTTTATCAACATGGTAAGCGTCATGCGAGGACATGTTTTTTGAACCACTTATCACGTAATCAAGGTGATAATGGTATCAACCAAAAAGCAGCAGTAGGTAAACAAATTTGATCGGCTCGAATTTGTACAAGTCTCTGAAAGTTATCTCTACATGTCAATGAATTCGCGGATTTCCCCCGTCTGTGCACACGACTCCATAGATCCTCCTAATCCGCGGTAAATTTTTACCAGCAAGGCAGATTTCAAAGAGAACGAAGAACGAGACAATTTTTTCCACGGCTGCAGGTTCTGTCGGGAGCCTTTTCCTTCGCTGATACGCCCGTACGAAACTCGGTTACTTAGTGGTAAGTGTCTACCAGTGACTCAAGTTTCTCCAAGAGGTATCAAATTAACAATATTGGGCAAGTCACTCAACTACAATGTAATTTGTTTCTGGTGCAGAAACAGGAAATCGCACCTGTAAAATGCGTGCTACTAAGTTAATGAGAGTACAGTCATTCATGGTAACTTTCATCCACACAGCCCTATTAACACTTACCAGATCTATTACCACTTGCCTCGCTTGTGTTGCAGTGATATCCCTAGGACCAATGTTTTGAAATACTTACAAGATTTAACAACAAATATTTAGCTATACATATTTTTATAATTGTGAATGCAAACAATGTAATCACAATATAGTAAATAGCGACTCTTTATCACCGTACAAAATTATACTAACAATGAATTGACATAACAAAATTCCATGTGAAATACATTATTTTATTGAAGTTAGAAGTTAGCGTATTTTCGAATCAGTGGAAAACCTAAACTATATGAGCGAGAAATTTAGCTTAAATGTTTCCAACTTAGTGGATAATAGTTGATTTCTTGAACAATAAATCATGTCAGTAATAATAACGAAGCAACTGCCTCTTGTAGACGTTTCATATAGCTTGTCTTTGTATACAGTATGAGAATCTCTTTTTCTTTGTTGGCTGTGTTTAAAAGTACTGGACATGTTTTGAAGGTCTGTTTTGTTACCGAAAATCCGAATGGGCGGGGGCCTTGGAGGCGTGTTATTGCCTATACTTTGTTCAACCTTCCAGACGTCTCGTTTTTTTTGTCCTTCTTTTGTTATTAGTTATTTCGTTACACCGCGAGATGACTACACGATAACAGTTCCTCGTGCTGGCCTTCACGACATGCTTGCTGAGGCGTAGAGATCTACGATTTTTAGTCTCTAAAGCATATGAAACAACTTATGAAATAAAGTTACCCTCACGTTCGTAAAAGACGTGGTCTCCATCTTTCTCTCTCCCTTTATAACTATCAATGTCTCTCTTTTTTATATGCTTATACGTGCATGCACTAAAAATATTCTAGTAATGTATGGCCTAGAAAATTATTAATTATTCATTGTTGTATATATATGTTTAATTATGTTACTGGTTGAAAAAGAATTGTAAAATTGTGCGCTATGCTTATCAGTCAAACTGCGCAATTCACAATAACTTTTTGAACACATATCTTATTAATAAATTTATAAGTTTAGCTGTGAAGATATAGTTTTCTTCAGTGGCGTAACAGAAAAAAAAGAGGGGCAGAGGGAGAGGCAGGGTTCGCCTCTGCCTAAATTGGATGCCAGAATGGAACTAAATGAGCACCCAAGCTGATTTTGTTCTCCTAGATGTGTTGAAACTTATATTTTATACAATCTTTAATTAATTGTTATAATATATTTCTGAAACTTAAGCCTATATAGCCTAAATTTTCACTCTGGTTTATACACTTTTGTCTATCTTTACATGCAGCGTGTAATTTAGTCTTTGATCGTACTGAAATGAAATTTATAACATAATCAAGCCAGCCCTCTACGGGGGCACGTAAAGGCGAGCCCCGTCATAAGTCGATAGGTTTTGATTTTTTTTGTCTACGCAGTGATATTACTTGCATTCCAGAAATTAAACTGAAAATAATTTGTCGCTATATTAAAGAAGTTCAATTCAAATATTTAACAAATACTTTAATGCCATCAAGTTCTCTATACCAGTTGGCTGCCAGGGTTAATCATTCAACAACAGTTCAAGAAGACGTTTGGAAGAGAAATTTGTTGATTTGCGTTTCCAATAATTTATTGTGCACATTTTAAGTTAATATACGTAGAGCACATTTGCTGATAATTGTTAATGACGTCATTAAGGCCATGCCCGAACTCAGGTATATACTTACGTACTTGAAGCCTTGCATACTTTACTTACCATTGGCACCAAACTTGATGAATTCGAACACGCAGTCTTGTTGTCTTCCGTGCTAACCACTTTAAATGTTCATGTTTTCCGACTAAGAATTTGATAATTGCTGAAGGTTTTAGGGGTTAAATAACGTATTGAATAATATTTAAATTTGATATACATTAACATTTACTGTCTTGCATTGTATGTAAGTGTAGTTTGGATTGCTTTTTTTTATCTTTGATTGTGTAGGTTAGGAAAATAGGCCTAATACGAATTTATTGCTTAGACCTTTTTTTAAAGGTGAAACTTGCGATAATTATTTGTTGAGTTAAAAATTCTAGGTTTATGGAGTAGTAATGTTGCCATATTAAACTTTAAGTCGAATAATTATGTCAGAAATCAATTGTAACCTACAAATTGCTTCTCAAAATGGCAGAACATGTTCCGCAAGTATGCGAGAACTATACAATTTCGTTTACTTGTATACTAACTTCACTTTCAGTTCCGACGTGCTGTCCGAGGACAGGTACGCACAAGTATGTACTCCAGACAAATTCGGACACAGCCTTAGAACAACCAAACGTGCATCGTGTTAAGCTGTTTGAATTTATTTTCCTTTCCGGTGATGGTTATTTCACTGGCCCGTAACTTATTGCTCGGAAGGCTATCGGAACCGACGACCCACAACATACTAGCAATCTCACTTTCGTCATTACCAAGGCCACTCACGCATTATGCGGGACTCAAACCCACGATCCACAGGCTAATAGACGGACAGTCTACCTTTCTCAACACCTCACGACCCCGGCAAGCAAGCTGCTGGTAGCCACATCTCTTTCAGTCTTTTAAGCTGATGACCTCAATAAACAAAAGTAATAGACAACCGGTTCTTGTGACGAAAAATGCAAATGAGGCTCCACTGTTCTAGGTTTTTATTTTTTATTTTTGCTGCAAAAGAATGTGGCTGATGTTTAGCCAAGAAGCTACCGACCTAGTTCTTTCACCGAAATACAGTTGCATGTCAACAATAATTAATTTGCTAGTAATTTGTCCCTTGATTGTTGCAGACCGGGAAAGCAATCAGTGCTTATTGTTCCGTTTAGATTGTGCTGTGTATGTCATTAAAATGTGTCCTTCACGGATCTTACGTTGATGTGTATGTATTTTTAGGTATTTTGTGCCAATTACTGTGGTTTTGTATGCAACTGAATGTGATGTTTTGTGTATTGTCATCGCATAATTCTCCGCGCCTACTTTTCAAGGTCTTTATTGTTGCTGATAAACAAGTAAAAACGTATTCGTATACATTATTTATTTTTTACAATTCAGGTGAAACACTTTTCAACTTGTAATCATTATATGCGATGTTACTTCAAGTGGATACAAAGTTTTGCTTTAAATGTTTTAGTCTGATAACATGAAAATCACAGTTTTCCCCCAACTCTGGCACTCCATAGTCGAAAATGTTTTATACATTTTTAGCATATTGACTATTTATTTCTTTACTATATGAAATAATAGCTCGCAAGAAGTGCGAGAAAGGCTGAAAGATAAATTTAAAAAAACTAATTAATGTAAACATAGGGATTAAACTAAAATTCTTATAGAGTATATTTTTGATCAAATCTCTATATTGAATAAATATAATAGTGTTAATAGTTGGAAGGGGGTATCCGAGTTAGTGAAGGATGGAGGCCATAAAAATAAAATAGCTAAATATATTATTTTTACCTTTTCTACAATGATATAAACATAACAAATCTGTTATTTCGTATATTAGATTAGCTATTTCTACAGTTATTATTATTCTTATTAGTGAACGCAATATTTAATGCTAATCTCAATTCTAATTACAGGCCTTGTCACAGTCTTTATCAGTTACACTAATTTAATACACACTTCGATATTATTTACATATATATATACTCTAAATTCAAATCGGTAAAAAACCACTGATTGGCGGCGAAATTCAACTACTCGAATAAGTGAAAATGGCACCCCTTAAAATTGGTGGCAAACCATTGGTTGTTCAGTAAAACCGTTTCAGTGGTCGAATAAGTGACAGCCAACTAAGCGCGGCGAATTAAATATTGTTTAAATGGTATTTAGGACAAATCATTACGAGAAATAAACATATTTCCTATAGTCTCTGTTTATATTGTGCAATTTAACGTAATTGAAAAGAGGAAATAAACAATATTTGTGGTGTACAGGAGTTAAACCCACGGACCCCGCTTCTAGACCGTTACCTTGCCAATCGAGCCATCAAGCTAACGTTGGCAAGAAAAGGGAGAATATACGTATTATAGCTTTTTATAGAAAATATCCATCTTTAAGTTGAATGTTTTTTCTTTTAATTTTAGTTTAATTGGAAACATTAGAGTTGTTAAAACAAACAGTACGTGTGAATGCACTCACTTCACCACATTTAATGTAGTTTAAACCTTCAAACCGCGTGGTATGGAAAAAAAAACGTGAAAATGAAATAAACGACGTAAAAACGAAATGAAAAACTGGATGTTCATGTTACTTCGTAAAATGGTACTAAAAAAATTCACATAAAATTTTTTTTGGAGGGTTTTATTGATTTATGCCATGTTATTTCATTTTATGCACGTTATTAAACTCATCCATCAGTCAAAGAATAAATCAATAAAAACAGCGAATGAAATTGTTAATGTATCAATACAAAATGTCACTAAATCAACAAGTGAAGTAAAACTGGCACTTTCTCACTAACTCATCAGTTAAATTGACTCATAGGCTCACAAAGAAATTAATATAAACAGAACTGAGAAGGATTCTATAAAGAGGGCGTGGGACATAACTAAACACTAAACCTATTAATTGAATTTTACAAATTACTGCAAGAAAATACAGAATACCAAGAAAGGGCAATTCTAAATACGACTTGTGTCGTAAATGTTTATTTTACATCGTGTTTAGATACACATCATTCTGTCATAATATTTTCTCACAATTCTGGCAAAAAATATGTTCTACGTTTTCCATTTCCTGTCTTGTTGGCATTTGCTTACAGTAACCTGAACAACTCCATTTAACGTGTTTGACGTCAATTTCTCTCCTGTTCTCTCTCTCTCTCGCTCTCTCTAAACCCTTTCAGAGCCACTTCAGTGTGTGATTTCAGGTGTTGCATATAAGAAAAGGGAATGATGCGCTCTGTACTTAAACTGTGAGCAGCACTTGTTCCGTTATCGCAACTTGTGAGCTATAGGCTTTGTGTAAGTGGGATTTACTCAGAATGCAAATGTAAATAAATAAATAAACATATTTATATGATGCAGTACATATCCTGAGGGCTGAGACCCTAGTCAAAGAAACTCTAGAAGACTTTATGAAAAGGCCGCTAGAGACTGGTGGGGAAACGGAATTAAATTCCAATACAAATTTTGTATTATAGTTTATTTTACTAAAGACGAGCCAACTCTCCATTTAATATAGTCTAGCTCTATTTTAAAATTCTATGTAAATATTTTGCGCAAACGTACATGCGCCACTGTTATACGAAGTCTGTTGGCAGTCTGATAATTTTAAAGATATTAGTTTGGCTGAAATAAAATAAAAATACATTTCTGAACATTTGTAGAACAATTTAATTTTCTTGTCTGTAATTTATTTGAGCTTTTTGCGAAGGAATTATTCATTATTTTTAAGTTGACAACAACACTGCTAATATAGGCGCCATATAGAAATGGATGGTTTTAATATATACTTGAAGTCATTTAAGCGCAGCACATTCACTGGTTAAAAAGTAGCTAATACATAGCTGAGAAAAGGTAATTCCGCTAGAATTACAATTGCTGTTGGTGCACATTTTATTAAAGTACCAAAGGACAGGAAGGTGGTGGACAATACTTCTCAGAGTTGTGTAGCAGAAATTATGGCGGGTCACCCTCCCACCTCTACATACTCTGGAACTGCAGTAGTGTGTATGCAGCTCAGTGAAATAAACATAGAGTGAAGGAGTGTTGCATAACAGTTTATCTTAGCATTAACTGTATAGTCCTGTATAATTAAGGTGAGATAAGAATGTACATATAACGTAACTACACCACCTATGCTTTTTCAGTTGACCCACCTTCAAACTGCAGTAGCCGCTTCACTTGGCTTATGGATTGCCTATCCCTGGGACAGGACAATAATTATGGGAGGGGGGGGGAGAAGAGGTACAAATACTAAGCTATACCCAGCCCAGAAAATTGGGAGGGGGTGGGGCTACGATGTACCCATCTAGAGTTGGAAAAATATCGATATATCGAAATGATGATATATTATATATATATACGTTATACCGATAAACATCGACGATATATTACAACGGCGTTTTATATAAATCAATATATTTTTTCAGGCTTCGTAAGCTCTTTTAATAAGCTCTATTGTTTTTAAATACAAAAATTGAATTAAATATTTCCATGTTTACTTTGGCAACGTGCATCAAAAGCAGGTGCTACATTTTTCTGCATTGCATTGTGTCCTCATTATATTATATTCAAAGTAATTTTACATCTATCAAGTTCTTTAATACATAAAGTAACATAAAATATGGGATTCCGAAGTACCAAAAATCGATTTCTTTTTCAATCGATGTATCGTTTTATAAAACTTATAAATGACCAATATGAATAATATCAGTATTCCTTTCCCAATATAAACATCCGTATTACCTCCACTTCCACTCCCGCCAGGTTCCGGCGTCCGTGTACGTATGTGGAAATGAACGGCTACGGCGCCGGGACGCCGTGGAAACCCCCAGGCAATGGAGCGAGTGTGTGTGGGGCGAAGGTCGTGTGCTATCGGCACAGCTGGTTGGCGGAGGAGGAATGTGGCCCCGCCCCGGGGCGCGTGCACTGGTCCGGAAATCACTAATCACGAATTACTTCGCGGGAGCCCTACCCACTCATCGGCTCCGGCAACCTTCGCAAATCAACCGCTCTCAGAAAATGAGATCAGGCCTCTTGCGTGGAACACTGAATAGTACAGAAGCGGAAGAGCCACTAATACAACGAATCGTAGCCATGCACGCCGGCAAAACGGCGGCATTGGCCAGAAAAAAATGTTGGAACGCTGTTGGTCAATCGGCGCCTGGTAACCTACTCGCCAGCTGGCAGCCCAGCCAATAGACAACTTTTCGCAACAGGCAACAGTCAGAAAACGGGTACGGTCACATCAAATTAACCACCAAGCCCTGTCTACTTATCTACTCCGTTCCTTCAGGAAAACCAACCTATGAGTAGAGCCCCTAATATTTCGCCGATTGAGTTGGCAGCAAGCTAGGCTGGGCAGCCCTATGTACACTCGAGACATTATCGTTTGCTTATTGGTTGCTGTGATCAAGTGAGGTCTCTGTACACTGCACAGGACTGTTAAACACTCACTCACGCTACTGCTTCCTGCTTGTTACTGGCTCACAGTTACACGGGGCGTGTCTAAAGAAGTGTCGTCCAATCGCAACAGCAGGAGAAAAGAACAAGTGTATGGAATCTACCTCGCCTCCGAATGAATTCGCGAAATACTCGTGTGTCTACCTATGAGTCGATGCACCCATGAAGACCTAGCTAGACTGTGTTCCGTTACCTCCACAATGCGAACTATGCGCGGCGAAGTAGTTCCGATCCCTTCTCACAGGCGCATCTGTGCACCTCCTACGTCGTTATACTTCCTGCCTCTCTCACGCATGAACTGCACGAGGCCTGGAGCACAAATGCTTCATGCGCTTACGTCACAGTGGCGGGAAAATGCCAGAAGCGTGCGGATTTGGAGGTTAGCATCAGCGGGATGGGATTCCTTTCACGTTTCTAGTGGACGGAGTGACAGCTGAAAACTTAAAATATGGATAGTTTATTATTATTTGTGTCATGCTAATATGCTGTTTTCACGACTTTGAGATTTATGTTGGCTCGTGGTGGCTGTTAAATATTTAATATTCGATTAATTTTTTTAATGCCTTGTTTAAATCCACGACAATTGTAAACACGTTATCCTGCCAAATCGTACGACAGAATCACGGGTTCACTATCGTCGTATATGCAAATGTCTTGCCATATATAAACAAAACGCTCAAATTATGCACCGGAAATAGAGCATTGAAGTTGTTCCGTTCCCCAACACAGCATTAAACGCATGGAGTAACGGAATAACAACTGGCAACTATGCAGCTGGTCGCATTAGCGCAGCGAATGGAACTCGGCCTTTCAGTTGATTTAATACACTCACAGATACACAACACGCGCATAACACAAACCTATAAAGCTACGTTTAATACACGCAAAAAAGTACTGGATATTATCTAGAAATTTACATTAGTGCATGATCTTGGATACAATTACGTCGGTGGTAGTGAAAAATTATATATATATATATATATATATATATATATATATTACTGGCATTATCGTTGTCTTAACGCGCCGTACTAGGTATAAAATCGTCGAAATGTCGAAATCATGTAAGTCATGCCAACGGTATCTTTTCCAGCCGTTTTAATATTCACGTGAACTCGATTGTATCCATGTTCTGATTGGTCACGTACAGCGCACGCGCACACGAATGATAGAATATAGCCAAATGTTTTGCGCGTCTCATCTTTCGCCATACGTAACAGTTTACGTACTTTATTCGTGCGCCATCGAGCAAGGTGGCGCAGTGGTTACTCACTGGACCCGCATTCGGGAGGACCCGGGCTCGATTCCCGGCCAACCCGCCATGGCTCCGGCCTTCCATGGCTTTCCGAAACCGATCCAGGTATAGGCTGTTCACAGTAAAATGAGCACTTTAGAAACGTCCGCTTAAGAGCTACTTGTATGCACGTTGTGTATTCTTATGCCTTATGTAAAATTAACATTGCCATGGGTATCATCACTTTACTCATGCGTAGTTCAAGTGAAACTGTGATATTATTAGAAAAGTAAACATTTTTCAAAAATTTGCTGATCTTTACACATCCAATGCATTAAAAGAACAGAAACCAAAATAAATAATTAAAAATATCACAAATGGCAAGCTAACACTCTACCGGGCGCGTGTCACTCAGTGTGCCCGTTGAAGTAAATGCAGGCATGGGCAGTAACTTTTTCCTGAGGTTGATTTCAAAAGTGCTCACTTTATCGTGAACAGTCTTTAAATGCTGGGATGGGTCCCTAATAAAGACCATGGCCGATTCCTTCCCAGTCCTTCCCCAATCTCTCTCCTCTCCCCTGTGCAACTTGCACCGTCTCTAATGACCTCGCTGTCAATGAGACGTTAAGCCCACTTGCCTACCTTTATTCATGCACCAGTCAAGTGAAGACGGGAAATTGTTAGATGCTTAATTGTGTTACTATTACGCAAATCTCTCTCTAATGTGTATAGAGGTAAAAAAAAAAACGGTCAACTTGATTTGCTATAAATGTGAACAATCCGCTCGCAGTACAAGTGCGAAACCGCCGTAATTGGGAGCCTGCAAGTTGTGTGCATGGTAAAGGCTGTTCACGATAAAGTGAGCACTTTTGAAATCAACCTTGTAAAAAGTCACTGCTCCTAACTGCATATATTTTAATGGGCGCACTGAGTGACATGCGCCCAGTAAAGTTGGTAACGATGGAGGGGAAAGTAGTCCCATATCTTAATGTCGAATGAAAAGTTTTAGGTAACCATCTGTGATAATTTCAATTATTTCTATTGCTTTGTTGTTTTTAATACGTCGAAGTGTAAGAATTAGCACATATTTTAAATATTTAATTTCCTAATAATTTTGCAGTTTCACTTGACCGACGCATGAAGAAAGCGATGAGGCCCATGGCAATGGTAATTTTACACATGGCGGAAGAACACACAACGTGCATACAAGTAGATCTTCAGCGCGGCTTTCAAGCTCATTTTACCGTGAACAGCATATAGGACCTATTAAATTAACGACCAATATTATTTTTTTTTGCAAAGAATGATACAAAACCATTACTTTATCGTGAACAGCATATAAAACTGCAATGGGAAAATGTTGGGTTTGCCACTAGGTCCATATAGGCAGGCGTCTTGTGTATAATCCATTCACGTTTACTTCAGCCATTTATGAAGCCCTGCTGATGTTCTACTTCCAGGATATTCCTCCGCCTTGTGCAAACTAAACTTAACATGTCTGGAGAATCACACCAGAGGGACAACGCACCACATTCGTGCGCACTCAGTTGTAATTATATTTTTTTATAAGAACTGTTTCTCACTATACGTTACCAACAAACCTATTTTCTCCCTGCATTTTTATTCGAATTATTTATCAATGAAGCATTACAATTTATGTATAAGATATTAATAACATTTCAATTTGACAGGAAAAAAAGTAACTTTTTTGAACACAAGTATAAAACGCTTGTGATACAGGGCGTATTTAGGAAATAACTAAACACGTCATACATGGGGAGATTTTTCAAAGTTTTGATTCAAAAAGGCCGAAGAAACTGCGAAAACACACTATATTAAGAGTATTGTGCGTCGTGGCGTTACGTAATCACACAAGTAGGTGAAGGCACTAAGGCGCCGCTGGAGTGGAACAGGGCGAAGCGGGCTCGAGAGATACCCAACCTTCGAGTGCGAGTGCGTTTACATAAGCGCGACCGGCCAGCGGGCACCTCAAAGGCCTCGCGTTTCTTTCGAGGATCACGACACTCGCTTGCCTTAACACTTAGAGGTCGGCACACACGAGCCAGAAGTGAAGTGAGTCGCCTGGTGTACTGACCGCTGCAGTGGGCCGACTATACCCCGCGGCACCCGCTCGTAAGGAAGCGAATTTATCTGTACAGGCTCGACACATTAAATAATCCTGAACTGGGTGTTTTTGCGTTACGGATTCGCGACTTTCGGAGTACGATAACGCCGCAGCGGCAGTGAACGCACATCGGGATATACGAACACTCGTTATGTGAGGTAATCATGACCTGGGTAATCGTAATCATTACTAGATACCTGTAAATTTTGCTTTATTATTTGGGGACACGTTGAACGTCTAAAACATGTATCTTTGGAATAAGTTTGTCATTGGACAATATTTTACTTGACACGCCTTGGGCAACTGCGTCCATAAATGAACACTTCTCAATTGTGTAACCCAATCACTTTCAGTCCAGTCAAAAATGTCATCACTTCACATTTATGCAGCAGTTAATGAACAAATGACGCCGGACTTAATATATACAGCACTGATGCCAAACAATTACGCGGATTTTACAGGTCTCTAATCATTACGAGCAAAATTTACACATTAAAAACACTTTATATTTGATTTCAGTTAAATATCTTAGTCGTGGGAGATAAAACAACTTCATGAAATATTACTGGCAGCTTACGCGTCGAAGCATGGCCCCCATAGGCACACATCGCTGATACTATAATATATACGTATAGAACGTTGTTATTTTTCCACTCAAAAACCTTCCTTGTACTCAAAACTGAAATTACGTAATTCAAGCTGTCAAGAGCTCCAAATCTCTCCACCTTCTACACGTAATTCAAAAACCAAAATCGTCTATAACAGTATCACATTTGTATATTTTACATTCAGTGCTTCATCAAATGTATTTCAGAAAGTTGTTTTAGTTGATTCTATAAATATTCAGTTAGGAAGTTCATGTACCCTTTTCCTGTAGGTACCCCCCTTGTTTACCTCATAAAAATTTTATGTTGACGAAAATTACACGGAACTCCCATCGCAAAGGGCTTTCTGTTTAATAATTTTTGTTTGGGCTTCTCTTCGTCTTCGGCGGTCATTGATGTTAGTCTGACAGTTCGTAATAAGCCTGCAGGAGCACCAGTTTTCCCAGTATCTACATTTCCACTTTCCACCGACCTATTATCCAAAAACGACAGTGGAGGCAAATTTTATGCTACACTTTTGACGTAGTTCTCAAAACGTTGAGACTCAGTACTTGCATTTTCCTTATACTCTTTTCAAACATAGTGTTGAATTTTATGATATTTTCTTGAGGTCTGTGTACTTTTTACATTACTGATTTGATTATGAAAGAAGAAATTGTTATTCTGCAGTGTAATTTGTACATTAGATGGGAGACCTTGTCCAATATACAGCTAACTTTTTAGGCACGCACACATCCGACCTTCCTCAGTGCCAAGTGCAAGTTTCAGTAGTATAAATAAAATTATATTTTCGCGAAATAATAAACAAGTGAACGCCATCGGCGCAGAACAAATGATGAGCACGATTAAAAAACGTCGAAAATAATCCCTTGAGACAAGACTCGCCTTTTTAATGGACGAACGAAAGACGAATCGTTTAAGGTTGAAGTAAAACAACTGCCTATGGAGTATTGCTCCCAACTATACAAAGCGAAGAACTCATAAAAAAAAGTAGCATAGACACCATCAAAATTGTCATAAAAGTGCGATTTTTGCTGTATATGAAAGAAGAATGTATATACTATGTGAAATCATAAAATATTTTACTAAAATAAACTTTTTTTTAGTAAAAAATGATCCATTCAAATAGTCTGTATTTTTAACCAAATTTAAGCTGGTTTACATTCTGGATTCTTCGGAAAGCAGAATTGGCAAGAAAATCTTATCCAGAAAGATCTTCATTATATTTGCTGTGATCATGTGTAATGAAATCATCGTAATAATATACCATATCAATTTTATAGTTAACATTATTTACGTCAATTTCAGCCATAAATGTTTGTAACAAATGGACGCACATAAAAATAATTATAAACATTATTTCCTACAGTATTATTACAATTTTTTTTACACACAATCATAGTAAACATTATGACGATCTCCCATGACGAAGATTTTCGTGTAAATTCTGCTTTCCGAAGCATCCATAATGTAAACCAGCTTAAATTTGGTTAAAAATACAGAATATTTTAATAGATTATTTTTTACAGTAAAAAAGTATATTTTAATATAATATTTTATAATGTTACAAACTATATACATTTTTATTACATATACAGCATAAATTGCACTTTTCTGACAATTTTGATGGTTTCTGTACTGCTTTTTCAAAATGAGTTCTTCAGATTGTATAGTCGGGTGCAGTGCTCGATAGGCAGTTTCTTCACTTCTACCTTAATGTGAGTCGCGCAGGTTTGCAAGGCCTGCTGTGACATCACAATGAGGCAGCGTATTTCCTGGCGTTTCACTCGCCGCAGCACTGCTCCATACGATGGCGCCCGTGCAGCGACAGGTTGTCGAAGTACTTGGTTTGCGTGGCTAGTAGAGCAGACGGAGTCGAAGCCTGCACGCGCACTTCTAAGTCGCTTAATGTCAAGTGCACTCGGGGTGTAAGTGTTTCAACAGCTTCACACTCAAGACCATGGGCCTGCAAGTTGGGTAACCTAAGTTTCCTTGTGACTGCTGCTTATAGTGCGTGCTTCCTTCCGCCCAACAAACTAAACGATCAGGAACTGCGTAGTTAGGAAAAAAAAATCTCTTCAACGTATACGGAAATTTATAACTTTGAATGTGGACTGAATTGTAACATATGCCCCGAAAAATTTTACGGCGGAGGACATGGACGCGGTACTCTGCCTTCTAGGAATTTGATTTATCAAAAATTGTGAAAAGACAATAGTTAAATTTTTAAACATTGCGACATAAACGTATCTCTATATAGTCTGTATAACTTTTTTGATACGAGTCTCATTCACCTGACACGTTTACAATGAATTTAAAATTTGTATAGTTTACTCACAATAAATAATATCGATCAAGGTAATTATAATGAATTTCAAGTGATCTACATAAAATCGTCTTAATTACCTTTTTTATTAATAACCTCTTTTGACACACAACTCATTGTCATAGGCTGAACCATTTTCCATTATTGACTGTACTTTCAATAATTTTTTCGCAAATTTACCACATTATTGAAGAGTGGAGATGTCTGAACGGCTGTAAAGGCAGTTCAAGTGGCTATACTTTTCCATATGTATTTAAGATATTTCATTGTTTTGCAATATAATATCAACACAAATTTGGCAAAAATTGTGAAATAATTTTAAAAAGAATTTCCTCCCACTTTCTAACAGACTCAAACATTTGAATTTCAAATATTGTGGCAAACAAATTTTAATAATTTATACGAGCACAGTGTTTGATTTTAGCCTAAGTGTTTCTTGAAGAATTTGGAATGCCACGAAGGGATTGCTTTTGAAATTGAGCGTTTTGTTCGCCTGCGATTAAGGTTTAGCTTATAACTATTTCGATTTTAAATTTTTTTGTTAAACTTAAAAATAAAATTATGGTCGAACCACGGAAAGAATTTCCAACAAATTTCATTATCTTGTTCTGATGACAACAAGAGTTAATTTAAACTGTTGTCAACCAGGATAGTTAAGCAAAATTTAAAAATGTGTACAGTAAAACATATAAATACGAAACTCCTATAACTTCCATAATTAATTTTTGTACATAAAAATGCTTTATTTTTATGCTTTGCTTTCATCAGACTCCTATTTGTTGTAACAGTACGGAATTATAAACTAACATTAAACAATTGAAAGCCATTTTCGGCACTTGAACGACCGTAACATCAAGGTCTTGAGAGAATTACTATGTCATTGTACTGAGAAAGAACGTGAATAGTTAAGTTTTTTTTAAAAATACATACATGTCAGCTTTCCTACATTTCATCAAGTAAGTTATACGTAGAGACGTTCAATATTCGCGTTATTATTTGGCACCAGGCTAAACGTCACAATGTTGTATATATTCAGACCGACGTTGTTTCTCCATTGGCTGCTGTATAAATGTGAAGTCACGCCCTTTCCGACTGGACTTAGAGTGATTGGGCTACACAAGTGAGAAGTGTACATTTATTGGCGTAGAGTTACCCAAGGCGTGTCACGTAAAATTATTGTGCAATGACAAACGTATTACAAATGTACATGTGTTAGACGTTTAACGTGTCCCCAAATAATAACGCGAGTTTTGCAGGTCATATGCGCAGTAAAAATCCAAACTGTGTATAGTAACCTTTTCGGTATTTGCAGCCCGATGGTTTGTGAATTTTACATGCATATAAATATAAATTAAGAACTTTTATTACAGTTTAGGACGTTACCTGAAAAAAGTATCGTGTGGTACGGCACTTAATTTCAGGATCGTCTGCATAGTAGTGTCCTGCAAAACTCGCGTTATTATTTGGCATCAGGTTGAACTTCACATTACTAGCGGCTGGCGTCGTTTATCCATTGGTTGTCGCCTATGTGTGAAGTCACTACCTTTTTAACTGACCTGCACGTGACTGGGACATACAACTGTCAAGTCTTCATTTTTTAGCGCAGAGTTTTATGGGGCGTTTCAAATAAATTACGGTCCAATGAAAAACGTATAGTAGAGATACGTGCATTTTAAGTTTAATGTGTCCCGAATTAATAACGCGAATTTTGCAGGTCTTTATCCTACGGATATCATTTGTTCACTGATTGCTGCCACAGTCAGAACCATGTTCCGTGATCGACTCGGCCACATGGGAATCAAGCCATTGGAGAGATAACTGTGTACTGTTGGTTTGCAATCCTGTAGGGCGTGTACGATGGGTGCAGGTCAAACTGAACAACTAAAATAAACAAAGGGCTTCTATAATGACGCCTGTATTGCAACCTAATCCTAATGCGAAATTATTGGTTATCTAATCATGATACACTGTTGCCATCACCCCGAAAATCGTATAAATGCGAGCTTGCTTCGCTTCGAACGGCGGCCCATTTTACTTGATCCGTTCAAGAGCACTTATATGCCTGCCATTGCGAATACACTTAGAAGCCTGTGTGTTTTCTCTGAAATGAGGATGAAAGCGACGAAATCTATGGCATTGTCTGAGCTTCGTGGTGGTGATAGGTTAATGAGACTACTTTCATGGCCGGTACTTCAATTCGTTGAACCCAAGATACCATACCCATTGAGCGCTGAGTGCAAATGCAATCAATAGTTTGGAAACTTCATATGTGTGTAGGTGTATTATTAGAATATTACTACACGCAGCAGTTATTCGGTTGCTAGAGTCGGGAAATGTTCTTGTTCTTTAAAATATTTTAAATCAGAATAGTTTTAGTTAATCGCTATACCTTTAAATTTTGCCATAAAATTGTATAAAGTTTACATAAAATATTCAGATTTATGTAAGTATTTAATAGCAATTTACTTTCAACAAAATTTCCCCAGAATTTAAAGAAAGGATACACATTGTCTAGATTCAGAACAACGATCTCGAAATTCAAGTTGATTATTATTGTAGCTATTATGCGAGGGCTAATATTGCCATTCCTGAAATTAAATACGTTTTAATGAAAACAATACATGTGTTTCTACAATGAGACACGCGCTGAAATGAAACGGACGTCAATGAACGTGTATTTCTAATCAGTTTTGTTACGTTAGATATCTCAGCACGGTGTTGAAATGTGTTGAGTACTCAAAAGTCATTAATATTTCGTACATTGTGATAAAATGTTTGGAGGCATACGGCACGGGTGTGGCTATGCGGTAGCATGCCGGACTTTCATTTGGGAAGTCGTGATTTCAAATCTGACTGCTGCACTAGGGTTGGCTTCATATTATTCAAATGATTTTCCATTGCCGGCAATTGTTCATACAGCTCCTCGTGTGTGCTCCATCAGCTGTGCTTTGACTAGTGCATAAACTCATAATTAATATTTTTGAAGAAAGGAATTATTTGCTTCATCCTCGAGTAAGTGAGTGAGTGGGTGAAGAGATTTGGGCGGCTCTTAACAGCGATGTCTTGAGAACCGATGAGGGTGATTGAAGTGAATATGGAGTGGCACCGGAATGAAGGGGTGGGGGAAACGGGAGAGCCCCGAGAAAACCCACCGACCAACGGCGATTCCCACTTGCGAAAATCCAGTGATCCGGCCGGGGATGGAACCCGTTTCTCCTCAACGGGAGGCGAGCGTGTTAATAGCTCAGCTACCGTGGCCCCCTTCATCCTCGACTTTCCGTTTTATTCAAGTTAGGATTACTAATTTACATAAGTGCAAAATAGGTTAACTAGAATTAACTTAAAATGTGAAGCGCATTGAATATAGCTGCTAACTGAGACGTGCAGGAGTTTTACACCAAGTTGTTTCGAAACCAGTGGACTATATCTATTAAAAGGTTTTATTAGCGAGGAAAAGAAATTGTAGTCACTACCGAATACTATACAATTACTTTATGGTGCCCACAAAATCTCTTTTCTTCTTCTTTTTTTATTTATTTGCTGGTCAGTGGTGACGTGGGGGGGGGGGCCTTGTAAAATATTGATAGACACATGAATAATTCGCTAATTAAGAGACCTGTGAACAATATTATTCCGATATCAACAACTGATTGGTTACTAGCTGTCACAGCGGGATTCGATGATTCTGCCTGCATTTTGTTATTGGTTCAGATTCAACAGGTGTCAATAGCGCGCGTACTAACTGCAAAAGTGACTTGAACGTACGAGTTTTTCAATTATAGTTTGTCCTGAAATCAATCCGCTAATTTTCCAGATCTTTGAATATTGAAGGCGTTTTCAGCAGGAAACTACTTATTTAAAGTATTGTGTTTTCCACGGCATATGACGTGGAGTTTAGCAATGATTTTATAAACAGAAGTGCTTGACTACATTCGTACTGAAACAGGCGTTTGTCTCAATCGAACTGTTTGTATTTAAGACAGATTCCAAATGGACGCTCTATTATTTCCGACCCACGCCAATTTGAAGAGATTTGGGCGGCTCTTAACATCGATGTCTTGAGAGCCAACGAGTGCGAAGCGAGGTGAGTATGGAGCAGCGCCGGAATGCGAAGGGCGGGGGGAAACGGAAGTTCCCCCGCTGACCAGGGCGCATCGTCCGACACGATTCCCACATGTGAGAATCTAGGCGGGACACCGCCGGGAATCGAGCCCGGTTCGCCCAGGTGAGAGGCGGATAGTATCCCCACACACCGTCGAAGAGCTCTGTTAAATGTCAACTAGAGGACGGGCCCACGGGATCCGCGGGCTAAGCCATCGTCGGTGAAGCAAGTAACAGTACTAATTGGTATTCATGGTACAATGTCGTCTGGGAACTCCGGCACGTGCTGGCTCGCACATACCGTCGTGCAGTTGCAATCAGAATATAAAGACTTTAAAATTAATACTTAAGACTTGAGGCTTAAGACTTAAAAACCAAGACTTAAGACTTGAGTGTACGCTACAAATGGTTATATGAACTTGTGTACGATAATTGCGGTACATCCGACCACCACTTTATGGTACACGCGAACCTTAAGCCTGAAGCATAAAAACCCTCTTCCCCAGAAGCGGCGAGGAGGGAAGGATCCGCAACCAAAATTCGCCCCCTTCCCCATGGGCACTATCAATCCCCCATAGGCCCGTTCCCCCTCCCCCCTCATCATTGGGCGTAAAGTGTTAGACGCGGCAAACTTTCGTTCTTGATTAGTAGTATAGAGAACCACAGAGTACTGCTCGAGTCGCACACGCCAGCGAGAGATGCCATGGCTGGCTAACAAAATGTCGAAACGTCATTTGCCTGTCAGCGTCTGGTAGCTTACTCGCCGGCCGCCCAGCCAATGGGGAATATATTTCGCAACATGCGGTAGTCAATCAGACACGATGCCCGTTCGCAGAGCCCCCGCGCGGCCAATCAACGAATGGGTACGCCAACATCAAAGGAACCACCACGCAGTTTCGCCTCTGTACAATTACTTACTCTGTGCCTACGTGGCGAGGAGGTTGGGAAGGTGAAGGTTCTCGCCCAACTTCCTCCGTCATTCAGTTGTTCGCAGTCCACCATAAACATATATTCCGTTATCCGTTGCGTGCTGTGTCTACAATTGTGCAACTTTAAGTTCGTACTTAGTTACCTCACGTTTTCATTTCGATTCTTATTCTTATGAAATCACTAGTATGTAATAATTTCGAGGCTTCCGTTGTTTTCTACGTGCAATCCCACTATGAAACAATATTTATTTTAAAAATCAGATGGCTGTTAACACTTTTGTTATGGCGTATCCTATGCTGCCAATTTCGTGATACTGCAAAAGGCGTGGTATAATTCAAATCTCAGGGTCAAAATCCGTAAGTCTAACATGTAAAGGGGTCACGGTGGCTGAGCGGTTAGCCTGCTCGTCTCCCACCAAGGCGAACCGGGTTCAATCCCCGGCCAGGTCATTGGATTTTCGCAAATGGGAATCGTGTCGGACGATGCTGTTAGTCGGTTGGTTTTCTCGGGGTGCTTTCTTCCCCCATCCCCGGCTCCTTCATTCCGGCGACCTCCATACTCACCTCAATCGCCATCAGCAGCTCTCAAGACCTCGCTGTTGAGTGGGATGGACCCCCACGTCCAAGATCAAGAAGCAAGGGAGCGATATGGGCGACACTAACACGCACGCCTAGTGCCTCATCGCTCCTACGTGCAAGGCGTGCAGTGTTTCCGTCATAACGCCGTACTGGGCAAATTATATCTGTAACAGTGGGGTTTCATTACACGCGATGAAAGACCATAGATTAAACTACACTCTTATATTTGTACTTTTATCTTGCCGCTTAAAGAAACTGCACAGGCAAACTTTAGAAATGCGATATTTGACAATCTTCACAATTTTTTCTCCACGAATACACTTAATATGACAAAAGTGAAAACATAAGGGCATATATAACTGTTTTTTTTTATCTTTTCTGACAAAAAGTTGTACTTGCAGAACATTTATTTACCGAGATACGCGTATTCGCGCAAACAACTATTTCATAAAAAATGTGGGTGTCCATCCCACTCTGAAGAGCCGCCCAAATCTCCCCCCCCCCTTCCTTCTAACATATAAAGTTCCATCATTTATTAACAACTAATTTGTTATGTATAACGTACCAGATAATTGTACCTCAGCGAAACGAAACGCTATTGTATTAAGAGCCAGCTGTAATCAGTCTTATTTTATGAATATTTTAGTAACCGGCCCTCTGTCTCTTTCTACCGCCTCCTCTCCCTTATTCACGACACATCTGAGGTGCCTGCTCATTTGGTTGGAATAAAATTTCGCACAAATAAACATGTGAAACATGGTAGGTGAGTGATCATTTGGAAACATTTGCTAACAAATTTAATAATAATAATAATAATAATAATAATAATGTAATATGGTAGGTATTGAAACTACACCGGGTCCTGTAAGGTGGCAAGATTGGACTAGTCAGAATGTATCGATTTTCCTGTCTTCACTAATAAGTATTATGCTGAATTAATCAGTGCCCGAAATTACTCAACAAAAAAAAAGTTTTTATTAAACCATGTTGGTACAACACGGAACGAAATTGTTGGCTATACTGTGGGAAATTAGACTTCACACAAAGATTCAACAGCGGAATGAAATGATTGCCACGACTTGTTAAGTCGAAGGCAGTACGAGAACCAACAACGAGGAGAAAAGCTATCACGATGGTTGTCTGCCAGTCTGGCCATGACGGTGATGATAATGAAGTACGTCATTACATTTTAGGCTGATTCTTAATTAGGATGGCTCACCAGCATTACAAGGAGCCGTCTTCTTAGTTAAGATTCGAAACAAATTGAACTAACTTTTTCTTAACATTGTTGGTAGTGACTCTGACCAGTACGCTAAAGGTGCCAGCCTGATCATTTACTAATTTTTTTAGTCATGAGTTCTCGCTTAACATACATTGTGTGCCCTATTACTAAAACAGTAAAATATACTCAATTAAAGAAGTTTGCCTAGGTTTCTATTAGAACTGTTCAATTTAAGTAAGTCGGTTCGGTTACACTTGTGACTGAATTTCACTAATTTTATTAAAACATATGGGATTTTCCTTTATTGTTCTCTAGGTACAGGTGGAGGCAATAAAGTTAACGAAACAGTTTGCTCAAATTTAGTAGGTTATTTTGACGTACAATATTTTAGTTTTAATTTGCCATGAAGCATTCATTTTAACACGATTTGTTGTAAATCCGGTTACAGATAGCGGAAACCTACGGTGGTAGACCTATGCGTCTAGACTTGAAGGAAAATATTTCATAACAAGTTATGATTTGTGCCTTACGTCGCCCGCGCAGTAACTAAAGATGGCGCAACCACAATTTCCGTAGCGGGCTCCGAATCACTAGCGAACCGACTCTTTGCTCGAATCGAGTCTTACTCTGTCGCTCCTGTGCGGTATTCGTGCCACTCTTCCTATAACAGTTAAATACGTGTTTTGTTAGGTGAAACGTATTTCCGTAGCGGGCTCCGAATCACTAGCGAACCGACTCTTTGCTCGAATCGAGTCTTACTCTGTTGCTCCTGTGCGGTATTCGTGCCACTCTTCCTATAACAGTTAAATACGTGTTTTGTTAGGTGAAACGTATTTCCGTAGCGGGCTCCGAATCACTAGCGAACCGACTCTTTGCTCGAATCGAGTCTTACTCTGTTGCTCCTGTGCGGTATTCGTGCCACTCTTCCTATAACAGTTAAATACGTGTTTTGTTAGGTGAAACGTATTTCTGTTAAGGCGACCGCCTGCCTGGTTCTTGATATGAATTACTGCGTGGTTGAAACGCCAGCTTGAAAAAGAAAGCACCACGTGTCTTCTAAATGTATCTTAGGAAGGAATACGCACTCCATACAATTGATTCTCAGGCGGGAAGTACGGCAGCCCGAAGCTATACTAGTCGAAACATCGCGCATATCCTGAAACAAGTAATGCCAGTCACGCAGGAATTTTCGTTAGTCGCTACTCACGAAATAGACGTCACAAAGTCAAAAACATAACATATTGCTCATCAACGGAAATAATAGTGACACAATATTATAAGTTCCTATTTATACCTCAGTCATAGAGAAAGATCATAATAATTATATTCAATATTGTATAAATAGAATTGAGAGTATAGAGACTAATACAGAAGAAAAAGCGTTAGGTAAGGTAAACAAAAACCTATATAGTCATCAGGAACAAGAAATTAATACGTTATTAAATTAATATAAGTAGCCTACCGGTTCGCTTACAGTAGTCTTGAACTCACAGAAGCGAGAAATTATCAAATTAAGTTAGAGTTGACAACAAATAAAGCAATCCACACAAGGCCGTACAGAATTAATACCAACATACGTGAAGAATTATTAAATTAAATTAAGGAAGTGGAACAAAGCCTTGAGCGCTTTAAAGCAAACCCCTCCAGGCGGGCGGATTGTAACTAAACACGGGCCAGAAATTACGGCTGGAAACACGGCGAACGAGGTCTGTTGTCGAGACACTGCACCAGCGAGACGTCTAGAGATGGGGGAGGGGGGGGGGGCGTCTGCCAACATGCGTCAAGTCATCAGTCTACGGCATCGTGGACAAGGTGAAGTCGGTTCTTAGAAACTATTCAGAGTGGCTTTCATGTAACTAAGTAATTAAATAATAATAATCATTAACACAATGTAAACAAATAATCTTAGTAAGAGCTCCTCCGAGTTAAATGCTGATTACAGGTAAACGAGATGCAATTTATATTCATTTCACTACAGTGACAATAAAGAGATCATTAGTATTGTATTGTATTGTATTGTAAAGGGCTTTTAACGTCCCCCGGTTCTATGTTTGAAAGCTTACAGACTTACAGTTACAGACTAACTTATAATCTAACTTAAATCAACACCCATGCCTTACCGGGATTCGAACCCAGACCCTCCCGCACCCCAGATCGGCGGCGCACCAACCTACTGCGCCACGGGAGGTCGGCAAGATAATTAGTGTTCACCTTTGAGATACTCGTAACCCCAATATGTACGTTTGAAAATAAACTATATAAATTACTACAACACATATTTATAAAACGTGACACCAGTTACACCGATGCGACCTCACGTCTCAAGGCCACAGTTCTTCCCCAGGCTTATCCGGCGTGCCTGGGAGGCAGGGCCACCGAACATCTTCAGGTGAAGTATCGAAACGTAACTTGCGAATCATCGCCTTGAGAAGTACGTATCCTCGGCGAGTAATGTTGTGGATGACGGGACGAAACCAGTCAGGTGGCCGTGAAATTATGTCCTTGTGAAATCTGTGTGCACAGCGGAAAAACGTGCTTCCGCCCGCGATATTCGATACGAACTAAGTTGTGCTGACATTTTAAAACCGTTCAAGTGTCCAAAATTATTATACATTTATTTATACCATATTTTATGCTTTTGTGATGTGTTATGAAATACCGGTACAGAAAAAGTGACAAGTGGGGTTAATTCCGTTTTATAAACTTCAATTAATACAATTTAAAAAAAATGTTCGGTGTCAAAACTTTTTCAAACAAACCACAAAATGTTGCTCACATAAATTATTGGCAATATTTAAATTAGTATTTTAATTTCACCAAGATGCCATACAGATTTTCTTTTGCCAATTAATACTGCAGTTTGTTTATAGATTGATATCAAGTTTTGCGATAGATTCCAAATAAAACATTTTTTTTTGTGTTCAATTAAATTTACGAAGTTGTTTTGAAGCGATATTTTTAATTTTAATCTTTACGACTGCGTCACAAAATGTGAAATAAGCTATTTTTCTATTGTTTTTGCATTTTAATTGAATTACGGTTAATATCATGTTTAAAAAAAAAGCATCCTCTAAAGCTATGAAAACGAGTTTGGCTCTTGAAGGTATATAATAGTATAAAAACATTTACTACAGTTTAGGAAGTTTGCTTAATTTCATACACTGTGGTTCCGTAAAAAAACTGCGAGTAAATGTTATCTATGATGCTGCAGCTGCATTTATCGGAGCATGAACGAATCAAGGAGCCTACAACGATGCAGTTGCAGCTCAGAACAGTACCACAGTCGCTTGTTTGAGGAAGCAGATTTTACAGCAAATTGGAGTACGCCGGAACACACATGAAAATACTATCTTCAGTTCTTCACGTTTCAGTCTGTCTCCAGAGTGCACCTGCAGCATGCTGCATCCGGCGACATTCTTGTCTGGTGCAGCTGTGGGACCTTTTTTTTACCTAACCGCGTCTGGGGGAACCACGGAGGAGAAAAATAAAGGCGAGAGGAGAGAAACTTTGCTCTCACCCTAGCCTTCGCCGACTTAATTTCTCAAGGTTATAATATCGCTTTGACACTGCGGTCGCGTAAAATACCGCGCTGTCACTAAGGTTAAACTTTCACTTCTTCCGTTCCCTTCAGTCGGCTTCGACTGCACTGCCGCTAGAACAATTCGACATACTTCCATGTCCGCCTTCATGCGACGATACATTCTTAACGAAGAGACTGTGAGCACGCAGACATGAGCGAGCGAACTTCGCATTAATTTGGTAGTTTGTCAGTTCATGTAATCCATAATGAAGTTTCAGTCCGGTGTAATTAGCGATACTTACCATATATATATATATAACACGTCTTTCATCACGTGTAATAAAACCTCTATGTTACAGATCTGATTTGCACAGTACAGCGTTACGACGGAAACACTGCACGCCTTGCGCGTAGGAGTGATGAGGCACTAGGCATGCGTGTTAGTGTCGCCCGTATCACTCACTCGCTTCTTGACCTTGATCGCAGGGGTCCCGCGGGGGTCCATCCCACTCTTAACAAAGTATAATAAATTAAAACCCAATGGACAGCACACCGCATTACTGCACACTCATTGTAAAGCAATTTTACATGTAAACTATTTCTTACTATGCATTACCAACACACCCATTGTCTGCCTTTTGTTATTAATTTTAATTATGAATTAAATGTCTTTATTTATAGATTAAATATAGTTGAAAAGTAAATTTAACCAAAAAGAAGGTACTTTTACGTCAACACAACTACATAACTCATGTGATACACGACATATTCAGGATACAACCAAACACTTCATACATATAGTATTTTTCAAAGGTTTGGTTCAAAAGCGTGAAGAAACAGCGAATAGATTATAAAAATGGTTTCGAAATATCTCAGCGTACAGTTATAGGCTATTCATGGTAAATTGAGCACTTTTGAAAGCCCTCTCATTCGGAATAATAGTTAGTAAATATATTTTATTTCACTCGTAGATGTTAACTCCCGAGTGCTGTGTAATACCCACTGTGTTTATTACTTATACGGCAGTATTTATTTAAAAAGTTGGTTAAAGGATAAAAAATGGCTGAAAGCAAAAAGTAACTAGAGCCTCAAAAGAGCTCATTTTACCGTGAACAGCCTGTAAACATAGCCGTAACCAAGTTACAGTTTGACACGATGGCCACGTTGATGTAATGGTCAGACCATTTTTGACTTCACAAAATGCACAGCCCGACTGTTCTACTATCAGTGTTTGTGTATCTCGACACACTTCAGCGCGTGATAGTATAATCATAGGCTATTCACGGTAAAATGAGCACTATTGAAAACCCTGCTTAAAATCTACTTGTATGGACGTTGTGTGTTCATCCGCCTTATGTAAACTTAACATAAGTTATTGCAAATGGTTACCTAACACTTTTTATTCGACGCTAAGATATGAAACTCATTTCAATCCCGTGTTACCAACTTTACTGGGCGCATGTCACTCATTGTGCCCGTTAAAATACATGCAGGCAGGGACAGTGACTTTTTTCTAAGGTTCATTTCAAAAGTGCTCACTTTATCGTGAACAGCCTTTTATGCGTCCACGTAATAAGCCATTTGCCTTAGAGATGATTCTAGGTGGTTGAGGAGTGTGATTCGTGATGTTACTCTTAATAAGTATCAATGAATTGGTTTTGCTTCTAATTCTTAGTAAATATGTTACAGTATGTTTTTAAAAGTGTCTGTGGTTAGTACAACTATAGTTTTGAACTGAAAGGAAACTGAAAGTCCAGATAAGACTTTGTTTTAAAAGCTAAATCCACTGTACTAATATATTTAAAGGTTGTAAAAACTTCCTATAAACTGTATAAAATCAAAAGCCGTTATTAAAATGTCATTTATAGACTAACAGTAGGGTGTGTTGTCGACTTGGACTGTCTAACCGGTGATGTCAGAATGCGATACGTAAGTCAAGTATAACTGTGGTAACACGTACGCCAAGTTGAAATGTGTCTCACGGATGAGGAATTATTGTACAAAAACACTGAATATCAATTATAATGAAATTGCTGCAGAAGTTGTTTTCCGACAGCAGTGAAATCGCACCCACAGAGAAAAATCAGTTGGAGCACACCTTCCTCAGCGCAAGAATTAAATGCGCAGATTCGCAGGCTGGAAATATTTATATTCGAGTACCCAGTACGTCGTGCAAACTAGTTTTATACTAGCTTTACTAGCTAAAATTAAAAATTGCTTTGCGCCTCATGCCAGGGAGTTCCTCTGGCAGCTAACGGGGAGAGAGTAAAGAAGAATAAAAAAAAACGAACATTTTGTATCGGGTAGTTAACTGAGGTCGCGTATTACTCCGCTGCATGCAAACAAAGTGGAAAAAATTACATCGGAGGGCTAACGTACTGCATACGAGCGTAATCGGTGTAATATTATTGTGCATAAGAACTATATCTTACAAGACATTACCAAAACAAATATTTTCACTGTGTCTATATCCACATTAGTTATATATGAAATATTATAATTTATAAAGTAAATTAAGGGAAACGTTTAATTAAATTAAAAATAAGGTATTTTTATTTTAACACAGGTATAAGATGTTTGTGAAACATTAAATATTTAGGAAACTACCAAACATGTAATATATTGGGGTGTTTTTTAAAATGTTTTTAAAAAAAGTTTTAAGAAACCGTGAATATGCTATACTTACTCATATTCATACACACACACACACACGTGTGTGTTTGCTTTGGGAGAAAGGAAACAAGAGTCCTCGTTAAGATAAAAATCATAAACATTACTGAGAAATGCCAGGACGAAACATAAGAATCGATAAATTCTCATGGCAATAAGAAATACACGAAACAGCAAAAATAACGATAAAAGTGACCCAATTAGAAGGAGGAGGCTTACTTCACAGCCAGTCTGTGCGATGTTTCCTGTAAGCGCCAGAGCGTACAGTGGTTTGCGTTTACGACAGACTCTCGTGGACACGTGTCGTTCACTCAGTTAATAAGAAGGATAGTGAGGGTTTTAATTATAATATGCGTCGGTGGGAGACTGTTAACTCGCTGCACGACGAGAAAAATCTTTTTGTTTTTCAACCTCTTCCCAGGGTCGTGTAACATTTACACAACAGCAAACATTTGTTCGCCCTTCAAGGCCACGCCCCGTAACTGTTTGAATGCGACTGTATTGAGATTCGCGTGACGGAAGGAACCAACGGCTGGTTTCTACTTGGCTGACCTTCGCCTGCCTGCCATTCCCACTATTTCTATTAACGTGCTCACGATGCCGTCACATAAAGTATTCATACTTAAAAACTGCGAGATTTTATTCAGACATTTCCGTCCACTTATACTGCAAGAGGGTATCCGTTGACACTTCGTAATCTCCTCTTTCTGCACTTTGTGTCTGTCTCCTGCCATCACATAGTGAAATTAAACGTAGTAGATATAATGACTTGTGTAGTATATTCGCGGTTTCAACCCATTTTCCATCAAACATTCGATAAAATCACTCCGTATACAATTTGTTTTGATGTTTCCTAAATAATGTTGTGTACGAAAAGCGTTTTATACTTGTGTTAGTATAAAACGCCCTTATTTTTGATTAAATTATAATATTTCATTTATAACTGATACGAATAAAGACAGAGAGGAAATACGTATGTTGGAAATGCCTAGTGAGAAATAGTTCTTATGCAAAATAGTATTGCGCTGAGTGCACATGAATGTGCACATGCGCGAATGCGTAAATAGTGTATTTTTTATAAAAAATAATTGTTCATGAAATACATGTTTTAAAAAGCAAGTATGTGTTGTGCTTTGTTTATATATTTCGCAACAAATTTTTTAAAAGTCGTTACTGTATAGTTTATTATTTTATTATTTGTTTACGTATTCACAGCATTCCAGTGATGATTGTAGAAATATTACGTCCGATTTAAGCATTATTTGATAAAGATATTTTTCACTGGTTATTTAAAAATGCGTTGGCGCGAGTACTGAACAAGTGACTGTCGACAGTGTACGGATTGAAACTTACGACATGACAAATTACAAAATAACGAATTTGTAATTTCGGACAAGGCCTACGCTTCGTTTGCACGTGGCAGAGGAATATCCTGGAAGGAGAAATTTACCAGGGCTTCATGAAATTTGAAGGTAACCGTGATTTGAGTATACACACACATCAACTACAGACCAAAGATAAGGTAAAGTATGTTAACGATAAAGTGAGCACTTAAGAAATGAACTTAAAAAAAAAAGTCACTGGCCCTGCATCCAAGTGTATTCAAGGGCGCACTGAGTGACATTAGCCCAGTAAAGTTGGTAACGATGTCTAGAAAGCAGTTCCATAACTCAACGTCGAATTAAAAGTGTTAGGTTACCATTTGCCATAACCTAAAATTACTTCTTTAGCTTTCAGTTTTTTCTAATGCCTCGATGTGTAAAAATTAGCACATTTGTAAAGTATTTACTTTATTAATAATTTCACAGTTTCATTTGATCGACGCATGGATAAAGTGTTGAGGCCCATGGCAATATTAATTTTACATAAGGCGGAGGAATACACAACGGGTTTATAAGTAGATCTTAAGCAGGGCTTTTAAAAGTGCTCATTTTACCATTAACAGCCTATAGTCAGCTTATTCGTCTTCTACGCAAGTACCAAACATTGACCTATCTCAACACAATTGTGAAAGTCACTTGGTAAACAGTGATGAACGTGTTTGTTTACATCTTAATTCTTAAATGACAAGAATTATTATATTAATAAAATACTTTTACAATTTTTAACATAATCAAAAGGCATTATAAACTGGTTAGAGGAAGTATAAAAACATCTCTAAAATACTTGTTTACTAAACAGTGTTGGAACCTCAAACCCAATCCACTCCATTTTTGCCATCTGTATTAGCAGAAAAGCAGTTCAATGTTGGGACACGGAGACTGGTTGTGCGCAGCCAGCGAGGTCGGTCTACCTCATTTTTAGTCTATGACATCATCACGTAGTGACAATGAATCACGGAATACTTACGAATACGGAGGTGAAGAAGTAGCTTGTACCGCGAACTCCTTCCGCACACGCACCAGCAAAATGGCGTCACTTGTAAGCAACACGTTGGAACGCCGTCCACCAATCAGCGCCTGGTACACTATACAATTTTTTTTGTACTTTTACAAAAAAAAAATCCTCGGAAACCCAGTTGGCTTGAAAATCCTTTGTAAAACTACAAACAGTTTTCTTGTAAAATATGCAAAACATACATTTGTTATATTACAAATGATAGTCTTGTACATACTACGACTTCCATTATTGAGAACTGTACATAAAATATTTTAAATTCCTTCTAGAAAACTAAGTTGATGAATTAATAACAGATAATAACTAGAAGAAATATAAAAAATATAATTTACGGGGGAAAAAATACACTTTGCCAACACGGGGACAAGAACTCACTGCCCTTATAAAACCATGCCGCATCTTTAACCACATGACTAAGCTGACTTACGTGTTTAAAGTTTATTTTCACAGTAAGTATAACGTAAAGTGCTTACAAGATAGGGAAGTTATTTCATTTAAAAGAATGTTTATTTTATTTTTAGGAGTTCTGTTGTTAAGAGATTTGGATGGCTTTTAACAACTAGGTATTGAGAACCGATTTAAGAGTTATGTGTAGCTAGGAAACATTAACAGTTAATGTGTAATACAGTCACGTTTTATTGAAATGGTCGTTTTATTATTAATATTTGAGTTGTTTTAAGTGTTTGACATTATTAAAACTTGCAATACATTTTCTCTTGCACGCAACTACACTCACCCATGGTTTTTGCACAGACCACTATATACGGTTTACGTTGTTGAGTGCCTGCCTGAAGTTCGTGGATACGGGTCAGAATAGTACAAACATTTCTTGAAGTCTGTTACAAACACGGCCCTTGTAGTTTTACAAACGAGTATTTTTACAAGATACATCTTTGTACTGTTACAAGCGTTGGTAAAATTACAAACAATTTGTCATTAAAAATTACAATTTTTTTTTCCGTGTGCTAGTAGCCCAGCCAATAGACAACCTCTCCCAGCCCTCAGTAGCTTGTCAAGACACAAGGTCCGTTCCCGGATCCCCGCACAGCCAATCAGAGAGAGGGTACGCCCACATCAAAGAAACGCCAGCGCCTTTTCGTTTCTGTATACTTACCTACGCTGTGGCAAAATATAGGCAAAATATGTCACTATTAAGGTCCCCGCTTCCCCGGTGCTCGAACTGCTTTGCAGAGGCTTCGAAGTACACGTTTACCCCACGAAACTATTTAACGTGTGTGCCCAATGTGCTGTTCTACGAAAGGAACACAAACTTCATACTAGGGCTATTGAGTACTTTCTCAATATCACGCACGTTAGAAACACCATTTTTAAATGCTCCAAAATGGCTAAAAACAGCATTTTCAAAGCTCTGTGTCTCAACATATACGCATCACACTGAAGGAAAAACGAACATAATATTTGTTCGTATAGGGCCAAATACATATTTAGTTGCCCTAACAAAATATATCGTTGAGCAAGCAAAATTTGAAAAGCAACAGAATTAATTTTGTTCGTCTAACAAAATATATGTTTGAATAAAACTGTATATATTTGTTTGGCCACTCATTTGACTGCCTTCGTCCGAAAATACAGCTTGAGAGTTTGTTTGTATTTTTTGTGTTAATTAGGCTAGTAACCGTGTTTGTTAGTGCATTTATTGATGCCTAATAACCTTATATACACAGTAATACAACAACGCAACAAGAAACTAACAAGCAAAGCTGTAAAACTTGAAATATATGTTTGCACACGTTGCCCAATATTTGCAGGATATCTATTTGAAAGCTTTCCGGCGTTATCAGTTGTCACATTAGCTGAGATTACTAAGGCGTAGCGCTCGAATGCATGTAAGAAACTCGGTCGAATTTACAAAGTATTTATATCGGCCCAAACCGTTTTATGTACGTGTAGCCAAACAAATATTAAATTGCGAGTCTGACAATTTGGGGCAACCAAATGAGAGCAAAATAATTTGATTTTAGCAACAAAATATTTCATTGCCTCTATAGAAACAAATAATTTGGTTCGCCAAACAAGTCTTGCTTGATTCATCAAAACCATTTTCTCAGTGCCGATACATACAAAACTACTCAGGGCCCTGCACTCGAAATTCCTACGGACTTTCCATCAATAGAAAATAGGGACACCTTTGAAAGTCCCAGAGGTATACGTAGTGCGACGAGAACACTACACGCCAGTTCAGAGCATTGCACTTAGCGGGGATGGTGCATTTTATGCGCGTGACAGTGTCGCTCCCAGACAAATTTAATTCAGGTATACATTAGGGTGTCTCTAGAAGCATGTACTCAAATTATTTGATTTTTTTAAAAAACTTTTTTAAATTTTTTTTCGGAAATAAGTCTGGGACACATATGTCCCATTAGTGCCTTTCAGCGGGACGTATATATCCCATTAGGTTGCTAATTATATATGACAATTTTGTCAATTTTTGAAGTCAATATTTATTTTGATACCTATAACCAAACACAATAAAGAGCATGAAAGATGTACACAATACAAAAATTATTATCCTATACAAAGGTATTATGTTTATATTGTCCATTTCAAATTCAGTAAACACAAAGAAAAACAATTGTTTTCTAGTAAGATACTAATATCGTCTTTTGTTTTCATTTCCTCACTATAGTAACACTCCTGATACTTGATACGCTTACTGAATCTGAGAGGCAGTTGATACATCTGGCAAATTGTTTTCGTTCTTGTTCCAATATTCTGCTTTTAACAATAATAACATCTCCTCCTTGAATCCCCTTCAACTGAAAGGTGGTCACCTACATTCACCATAGTTCTGAATCTTTTCCACGGATGACCGTTGGATGTTTTACCTGTTGTTTGGGCCCTTTATTTCCCGCAACCAATCATGTCTTCAGCAAAACCGACAAGAAACTGCAAAGATTTAATACAATTTTTGCTGGCCTCCTTGAAAACAATCCACGTATTTACAGCGGAAATCATTAGAAGACTGTAAAATACTTTCTTCCACCATTTTGCAGATATACTGTGATGATCATACAGTATTGCCATCTGGTCAGCAATATCTACCCTTCCCCTAAACTTTTCTTAGAAAGTTACTGTATCGGAGATTCAACATCAATTCGGGTTCTATTATTTTGAGTTCATTTCACAGTTGTTTTGGTGTGGCTGTGACAGTTACTAAGAACTAGTAATTTTTTAGCGTCATGCCACTTGACTGCCAAAGTACCTGATGTATTTTGTAATGCAGATGAAACACCCCTTTCAAGTTTTTCTGAAAATTTTGGCACATTTATCCTTGTATTTATTACAGTACCAACTGATGCATTAGGCAAAGTGTCTGTCAGACATACTGAAGTAAAAAACCTGTAAAAACATAAAACTGTATCTGGGTTAGAAACCAACTTAGCAACAACCCTCTCCTAGTGTGCCATCTGTATGTATATCTTTGCCATAATAAACATTGAAATCCTAAGTGTAACCAGTGACAGAGTCGCATCTTAGCCATAATTTGATGTCTCTCTTTACTGGCTTTAGCAGCATGTACTGTTTTAGCGCTGATAGCCCGTTGAATTTGGCCATGGATTCATCAACGCTTTGTACAGCACTATCTGTTCAACATGTCTGAAACGTAATCTTCAAACAGGAAGTTAATTCTTCTACATAGTCCAATTTACAGACAATGTCTGGGTTTTCTGGTTCATTGCAATAAAGCTTCGAGAACAACAACATGCACCTATCTATCGACATTGCATTTCTCATCGCCTCATTTCCCAGTGAGGCGTTTGAGGACCAATAATGAGAAAAATGAGGAAGTCTGCTGTAAGACATGAAACATGAACAATCTTAAGCTATCATGATTCCACCCTCATATATCTTTGCTATTTTCTTTTTCGATGCCAATTCAAGAATTTCTAAAACTCTTATCTGTGCACTGAGCAATGAATATAAACAAACTATTTGGAAACAGTAGCGAAAATTCGTGCAATTCTAAAATTGCACCGTCCCGCAAAGATGTAATATACTTTCTTGGCTCAAGGTCGTCTTTCACAAATAAGCTTGGGAAGATTGCCAAGACATTGGGTACTGAATACTCTCTGTGTAAATATTCGTAATTTGCAACATGCCCACGATTGTTGGACACACTGAATGAACGAGTTAAAACTGACGTGGCAGTCTAAGTGGCCGGTCGTCTTTGTGATTATGCAGGAACTGCAGTGTCCCGTAGATCACTCGACGAGAGCATGCAAGTTAAGGCCACGATACTTCATTTCTACAGCTTTTGCGAGAATTAAATTTTTTTTCTTTTTTTACCCAAACGGGACCCGATAGTGTAAAATCCTCTCACAATTTTGTTACGAATTGTTTTTAATAAGTAGTCGAATTTTTCCAAAACAAAAAGTGTATACTTTTAACCAATTAATTAATTAACGAAAATTTTGTTTATATAGTAAATTAGTTAAGATTATACAGATTCCTGTGTTAAAAAATTAAGATTACATAATAAAAACAATATCTAACACACTTGTAAGAAGATTTTACAATGTCATCTCCCGTTTTGGTACAAAAAATTAATTGTCGCAAAAGCGGTATAAATGGAGGTGCGTGGCCTTAAGAGAACACGCCTGCGTGGTGAAAACCGGTTCGCGAGGTGCGCACGTAGCGTGCCCGACCCCCCCCCCCCCGCAAGTTATGCTCTCCTCCGACACCCATGCACATACACGGCCACGAGGAAAGGCGGCTCTGCTACTGAGCTGGCTCGAACGCAGCGATGCGGGTGCGATGTGCACCTACTGTGGGACGCGCTGCCAGCTCTCCCGGTGCGTGTTCCGCTTGGCTGGAGAACAGGCACCATGCAGCCCATGTGTGATGCAGTGTTGCCAGGTCTACTGATTTCGCAGTAGATCTCTTGATTATCTTCTGAGCTACTGCTGAAATTAAAAAAAAAAAACGACGCTTCCCCCCCCCCCCCCTCCTTTTTATAGCCAATTTTAAACAAAACCTATTCAAAAACACAATAATGCAATTTCACTTAGCTCATTATCTACATTGAAATTTTGTATTTTAAGTTTACAAACCTGCTACATACGACCAGGCCAGCCAAAATGAGGCGCTGGATAGGGGGGGGGGGGGGGAGTGCTTATGATCAGGGGCCCTGGTCCGACTCGTAAATGTTTATTTATAAAACGAAGTATTATTTAAAAACCTAATTGCGACACTCAAAACTTATTAAATATTTTTGCATGGATGATGACCATTTATGTAGTTGTAAACGGTAGATTTTTGAGGTGGAGAGGGTAGGGGGGCCCCTGCACGCATTGCTCAGGGGCCCGAAATTTCCCTTGGTGAGCCTGCACACGACTAAATATTCAAGCATATCAAATTGCGAAAAATCGAGGAACTCTGTGATATTGGATATACTACATCTCAGAAGGAACTTCCCTTCCCATCACGCGTTTTTTTATTTACAACATTATGAAGTGTAGTTAACTGTGAAAATTCAATATGTTGATGACTGGGACAGGCCATAAGCATTTAGTTGTTCTCAGCTATTTTTTATGAGTAGGCCTACAAATATTTTTGCTATTTGAATGGATATTTTTCCTGGTTATCTAGCTTGAATGAACCAACGTATATTACTAACTTTTTTTTAAACGTATTTTTCATTAACTGTAGACTTAAATTTGGAATTTAAATCTACTGCAATCTACTGTTTTTTCATTGTTCAATCTCCTACATTTACAAGTAGCAGGACTGGCAACACTGGTGTGATGTCACATATTGCTCTGCTTCTGCTGCATCGACGTACGTATCATGCGGGAGTCACATAGCCCCGACAAACATAGCACGACACGACAAAAACCACAACCACGACGGAACATTTATATTTTCAGTGTGACTACTCGTATTTACAGCCCGACAGTTTACTGACGCGACACGAAGAGTAACATTTTTCGGAACCATTTTGAAGGCGCTGATTAGCTACGTTAGTTTCAAAGGCGGTGGGGAGACGGGAAATTCGGAATACGTGATGGTGACAATGTGTTATCGCTAACGCATAAAAAGGTAAAAATAATTATTTTTAAGAGTTAATTACAGTAGTTTTCAAAGTTAGTTTTTTCTTTTAACCTGAATATCTGCCATTGTAGGGAAAGCTTGCCATTCAATTTCATTTTGCAAGGTTGTACACACTGCGCGTCGTGCCGCATGACACGACGAAAATAGAAATAATTTCTAATCCACAATTGCTGGTCGGACGATAGAATTTTCGGAATTGCGTCAGATCTATCTTGTATTTCATTGGCCGTTTAGGTTAAAGTGTAGTGTTGTCGTGTCGTGCTTGTCGGGGATATGTGATTCCGGCTTCAATCACATGGCGTAGGACAGCGAGTATGGACTTCAGGTGCGGGCGATACGGGATGTGTGGGCGGACATTAATCAAGGCGTTACGAACATCAATTTGGCCAGCAAGAGCAACGTGGTTAGGCAGCTCGTATATAAACAATAATAAACACATTATCTCTCGTAGTCAATCGGCTCTCAAGACCTCGATGTTAAGAGACGCTCAAAATCTCTCCACTGATATGGTATTCTCGCGAATGCGGGTTGAATATCTTACCGCTGCGTCATCTCACTCGGTCAAAACAGGTCAAGAACATAGAAGTGAAATTAAGCGGCGGTTACTTTGATGTGGACACACACATACGCCCAGTGATCACGGGAGGATATGGTTGGGCTGCCGGCTGGCAAATTAGTCTCCCTAGCGTTGATTTGTCAACGACGTTCTGCGGCATTGCTGGCGGGATTTTTCTGGCGCGCGTTGATGGGAGTTTGCGACACGTTCACAGTTTCGCTTCTGTGGTCCTAACTATTTTACACTATATCCATGGCTAAGGTTTATTCTACTTAGGTTAGAGGAAAAATACGGGTGTTTGGCGTAGAGAATTTTCTGCTGCTAGGTGCGCAGTGTTCCAAAAGTTATGCTACGTGAATAATAAAAGATAAAGATTTTACTTGGTTGCGAAGTTATTTTATATTTGATTTACGATTACAGCAATTATCCTGTTTTTTTAACTTCGAAGAAAGAGCAAACCTGTTACATATTCGATATCCTTTATTAAAGACTGTTCACGATAAAGTGAGAACTTTTGAAATCAACTTTCGAAAAATGTCACTGCACATGCCGGCATATATTTAATGGGCGCACTTGGTGACATACGCCCGTAAAGATGTAACGGTGGATGGAAAATAGTTCCATATCTTAACGTCAAATTAAAAGTATTAGGTAGCCAATTGTAACAAGTTAAATTATTTCTTTCGCTTTGTACTTTTTTTAAAATGCATCTAAGTGAAAAAAAGGGCAGATTTGTGAAATATTCTTTTTTAAATAAATTCAAAGTTTTAATTGATCGACGCATGAATAAAGTGATGAGGCCCGTGGTAGTGTTAATTTTACATCAGGCGGAAGAATACACAACGCGCATACAAGTAGAGCTTAAGCAGGGCTTTCAAAAGTTCCCCTTTTAGCGTGGAGAGCATTTAGTTGAGTTGAGAGATTTGGGCGGCTCTTAACAACGAGGTCTTGAGAGCCAAAGTGGGTGAAATGAGGCGAGAATGGAGTAGCACCCGGAATACAAGCGCGGGGGAAACGGGAGATCCCCGAGAAAACCCGCCGGCCAGCGGCATCGTCCTGCACGATTCCCACTTGTGAAAATCCAGGTATATAAATATATTAACCAGAGTAATTTGAGAAGAGCAGTTTTCATAGACCTCATGTTAAATTCCACTAATTTGTAACATTTGGTATTATTTCATTGCCAGAATACAGAATAGATGTACCGTAAAAAAATACTAGAAGCGTTTGTGTGAGCTGTTTAACCACCAAAATGACTTCATACAAAGGTTTCATACTATCGACCTCGACGGGAGCATTACAGTGGTGCAATAAATTCTGCCACTTCTTCTAAGGACAGTATCCTAGTGTCTCCTGCACGACAAGGCAGGCTGTGACATTGCGCCTCTAATTTATGTAACATATCGAGTTGTAGCAAGTTAAACAGCTCACGGAAACGGGCACAGTTTGCGTTGTAGTGTGTTTGAAACACACATTATCAGACGAAACTACTGAATCTCGAATTGTTTTCCTGGCAAAAAGAGCGCACACGCCTCATCAATCTCAAATAATTCAACTATAAGCTGTTCACGGTAAAATGAGCACTTTTGGAAGCGCCGCTTAAGATCTACTTATATGCACGTTATGTATTCTTCCGCCTTATGTAAAATTAACATTGTCATGGACCCTATCACTTTATCCATGCGTCGGTCAAGTAAAACTGTGAAATATTTGGGAAAGTAAATGTTATACAAATCTGCTCATGTTAACACTTCGATGCATTAAAAATACAGAAAGCGAAAAAATAATGTAAGTTAGCTAAAATGGTTACCTAACACTTTTTATTCGACGTTAAGATATGGAACTATTTTCCATCCATCGTTACCAACTTTAATTGGGCAAATGTCCATTAAAATATATGCGTTTAGGGGCAGTGGAATTTTTCTAAGGTTCATTTCGAAAGTGTTCACTTTATCGTGAACATCATTTACCGGGATACACAGCGTAGTGCAGACATTACCCCCCCCCCCCCCAAAATTCCTTCTAACTCCCGGATTTTCGCACGTGGAAATTATGCCGGACGATGCCGCTGGTCGGTGGGTTTTCTCGGGGATCTCCCGTTTCCCCCACTCTCTCATTCTGGTGCTGCTCCATACTCACCTCGCTTCACCTTCATCGGCTTTCAAGACCTCGACCTCCTCGACCAAGACCTCCTCACTCCAAGTAGTTCTATGTAGCAAGACATGTGATTTTCAGACATTAATCTCTGAAAACTTACTACAAAACTTGGATTTTGCTACAGACTTACCAGCAATGAAACTGAAAGGTTGACTCTTGAAGTCGCAGTAATACAAACAGCACGATGAGGAGAATGCACACCATTCCACTGCCTTGAAGTTAAAGCTGAGTAGGGTAGCTACCAAATGGAGCGTGCCAGTTCCTTCCGAATTGCTTCTTTGCATAAGTCCGTCACACGGCGAGGATATTTGAAGAGGCGTGTCTTTGCTGATGAATCAAATTTACAAAAACAGTAAAGTAATGAATTTAGTTTGTTTTGCTGTGTGTACTATATTAAATGGTTTTCATGTTACGAAACGAAGTAACTATTTCTCCTAGCGTAAGAGAACAAAGACATTTTTTCCTACAATTTTAGCGAACAAACATTAGGTACATCTTCACTCTTTAGTCGCCATAATCATTTGTCTGGCCAATGTCTTCCGCTAGATTGCGAAATTTCATAAAAAATTTTAATGGTTTCCATTTTACACGGGGACTTCCACATCTTCCTTGCCATAGAACCAGTGGCGTGTGGTGAAGTATTGCAAGGCAAGCTGGTGCTTGCTCGCTGCTGTACATTCTCGGTGCACGCAGTAGGAACCAACCACCGTGCAGCCTAGGGAAACTGAATGCATCCCGACCACTCACAAGCGAGCAGCGAGGGGCCCATTACACACATCCTGTGGCTCACCTGTCGAACTACGCTCTAGTGGTGGACGTATAAATCAGCAAGCAACAGGGTACAAGCACACAGCTAACACCAGCTTACCTTGCAACAGTCCACGACACGCCACTGCATAGAACTAATTCAAATAGTTTAAGCGATAATCCTGATTCTAACCTTGCTCTGCTCAAGGGGTACACGCCACAGTAGTTATTACTTTTTTAATGGCTGTCAGTGAAGAATCTTCAAGTTTTGGTTCCGTTTTCTAATGTTACATTTTATACTATGTACAGTTTTGATATTCTGCGGCTTATCCTTCAAAACTTCATTTTTACTACCATAATTGTTTAGTCTTTAATTTTTAACTATCCATACAAAACACATCCGTACAGCCACCTTACGGAATGATTTTGAAAATTATTCTTTAGTTTTTGTTAATAACGTTCGATAGTATAGACGCTGAAATGTAACAACATTTGCATTTAAATATTTAATTCTTATGGTCCACTAGCAGGTCCGTCTAGAGGGGAGGGGGGGGGGGGGGTTGCAAGGGATTGCAATGCTCAGGTGCCCGGATACCCTGGGGGTCCAGGCCGGCCCGACTTGTTAAAGTTACTTTATAATACGAAGAATTACGTAAAAATCTAATTTCGACACTCAAAACATATTCATTTTGTTACTGTGCTGGATCCAAAGCAACGAGTATCGATTCTTGGAAATACTCGTTACTTTAGTACTTGTTCACGAAGCTGTCTCGGGTCATTATTGTGCAGGCTTCGTATCGAAGAACGAAGCGAAGTTGCCAGTAGAAAAATAACAAGTTCCTCTCCTCCAGCCAGTTTGGTATAGAATATCGCTTGCAGAGGCAGACGAGGGATGGTGGAGGGTGGAAACAGCCGTTACGTCTTTTGGAGGAAGGAGTGAACCTTCGTTTTGTTCTAGTGCTTTGAAATGCCTAGTTCCATGCGTCACGAAAGTATTGACAATAGAAATATTTTTAATTGGATTTATCTATACTCTGTACAACAGTACATCTGCGATTATGAAAATTAACTTTTAAAGAGTTACACAAGTATGATAGAAGGTAAAGAAAAAAACCTAAAATTATTTACTTCCTCACAAACCAAACGCTATGATACAGTTATTTATGAAGTTGTACTTAAATAACAAATGATAAGTAAATTAAGAAAATAGAGTATGACAATCCGATAAGGATTATTTTTATATTTTGTTCTTTTTAGCCAATAAAGGGTTGCATAATCAATCCACGTGGCAATCTGTTAAAGATAATTAACTCACAATATAATCAACTAACCTCCCTACTGTCTACTCGGTGAGACCAACTTATGCTACAGTAAAAGAAAACACCCAACATAAATTTTAAGTATATATGAAGTAATGGGGATCGGAAGATATCTTGAATCATTCAAATGTATATTAATGTAGTCAATTTGCTTCAATATTTTGGTACCAATCGATAAATTCAACAAAATACTGCAAACCAGAAATGGAACACTTGATGCAAGAGCTCAAAGACTTAAGAGATAAATTTCAAACATCTTAACTGAAGCTAAACTTGTGGCCAGTCCTATGACCAGTAGTGATCTTCACAATCATACTGAAACAAATCTTGAAAAAAAAAACGATGAAGAAAAGGAACATTTTCAGTGATGAGGCTCACGAACGAAATGTTAACGAAAATGAGACAAGAGAAGAAAGATACTTCAGAGTGAAAGTGTTCTACAGAATAATTGATTCAGTTTTATTGGGACTCTCAGAAGATTCAAAACAGCAAGAAAACTAAGTGATATTTATTTAGCTCTTTGAAAGGGATAAAAAAAAACTTAAATCGATTCACAATGCCACACGAAAGATTGCATGGTCTTACTACACTTGCATTAGAATCAGAACTAGCTAGACAAATAGATTTTGATGACATTATAAAACATTTTGCCCACAAATAAGCTAGAAAAGTTAATTTGTAACAGCAAACGGTAGACAGATGGGCCATCACTATATAATGTAAGAAAATTTAGTGAAGAGGACGTTGTTAATTTTATAGCCCGAGGTATTTACGTTAATATATATAGAAGTTATTAATTTCTATAGTTGGTTCACACTGAAATACTTTGAGTATATTTGTAATTTAAAATGTTTTATGTTTAACATTAGGCCTAATAAGTTGTTGTCATTATAGTGCATTTGTCACAAATAAACTAGTAATAAATAAACTTTATATTTCTGTCTTTTTATGTATTTAATCAATTTTTATTGTAAGAATTGACTGTATTGTTAAATGTTTCAGTTCAGTCCAGCTTAACTGAAAACTTCAACTTAAAGGCAGCACATATTGAGTAGGCTATATATGTATACTAAATATAAGTTTATGTAACATCGTTTATTTATGTCAAAATTTATTTGTATAAATGATATGAATCTTGGATATTAAACTCTGTAACGTATGCATATAAATAAATAAATAAATAAATAAATAAATAAATATATATATACATACATTTACATATGTTACAGTACTTACTCTGCAAAAACGATTGTATTTGTTTATCACAATTAGACCCTCAACAGACACTAAGTTAAAGAAGGTTAATTAGATAATTCCTATACTTTTTGGAATAAGAGGAAAAGGGGATCGGGGACAGCAGGGTATATATACCCACCCCCCGCACCATAGAACTGGAAATGAAATATTTGAAAATTATTATAAAAGTGTATGCAATGTCTTGTCTGTTGACGATAGGGTGCGATATAATTTTAATTTCCAGGCTATGAGTGCTCATTTGGCATCATCATTCATTTGAGTACCCTGCCGACCTCCCGTGGTGCAGTCGGTTAGTGCACCACCGATCTGGTGTGCGGGAGGCTCTGGGTTCGAATCCCGGGCAAGGTATGGGTATTAGTTTATGTTAGGTTATAAGTTAGTCTGTAAGCCATCCCCTGCTAAATTTTCAAGCATAAAACCGGGAGACGTAAATAAAACCCTTTACAATACAATTTGAGTAACTACAAAATAACACAAATAATTAATCCGAATATGAAATCCCCCCTTCCATTCTTCATTGGATAACCACCTCTCGAAATAAAATCCTGGCTATGCAACTGAAGAGAAAAGAAATCAAAATACCGTACGATTGACATTTTGTTCTCTTATGGTAAGCGTGTTTAAAATATTCTCTGAATAATTTTTTTAAAAATATTAATTTATTAATCATTTGCCATTTATTAAATGTTTTGCATGGATGACTACTATTTATTTTGCTGTAAATGGTCGATTCGGGAAAGGGGTGTAGGAAGGGGGACCAACAGCGCTCATTGCTCGGGGGCCCGGAATTTCTCTTGGCGGGCCTGGACACTAGAGTATGATATTATTTTGGTTAAAATTGGTGTGTTGGTTGCTGAGATATGAAGAGACCACATTTTTATAAATTTTCATGAGGTATGATTCAAACGGAAGTTTGGTGACTTAGCTAGTTATTTCCTGTGAACGGAACCGTATTTGATAGCGAATGAGCACTTAATCTTTTCTTGAGATGTAACTGATAGATAGCCACTATCTATGTGTGTCGAGGGGGAAAATTGACTTCAAAATTTTTAACTGTGAGCTATAGTAGTTTCCTCATTTAAATTTTATTCTTAATATATTTACTGGTTTCGGAAATATCAACTTCGAGTTTATACACAAAAGGGAAATTATATTTCGTGGTAAATTAAAATACATCTTTAGCGTGACCTCCACAGCGCTTCTTAGTTAAAAATTGAGTTAAGAAAAATATTCTATCTCGTAGGAGAAAAGGCACTGTAAAATCGGCTACTTTATTTCAGGTCAACTTTTTCAAAACATGCCAGATAAATTAAGGTATAAATTTTTATTTAAGCCCGGAACCCAAACCTGCGCTTGTTTTTCATTGTGAGCTAGTAATTTCTTTTTCATGCACTAAAAATAATTTGTTACGTATCATCTGCCACCTAGGTGTTTGGACGTACAGTAATGTATCTTCGTTGTATTCGGGAGGGGGGGGGGGGGGGGTCGTGGGTTCGATACCGTCGTTTGCACGGGAAATTCATGAAGATCTTCCATTTTTTTAAAACTATTATTGGCACAGTTTTTCGATACAAGCCTTGCCAGTACTCACTGGTTAGATTAGTCTCGTTATATAAACGAAAACATCGTCGCATATTCATATCAGGTAACACCTGCAAATGCTCGCCATCGCTGGACCAAAACGAACAGAATGAACAGAACAACCGAGTGGATGGATTCCAGTCGCCAAGAAAATATAATGTACACACATTAGGTAGAATTATATCCTGTTTGATGTTAATCAGATTACGAGAACGGCAAAAGAGAGCGACGAAGGCTGGAAAAAATTATGCAGAAGGTGCTTGCTATGTTTCCCCTTTCCCTTCCGCATAAGAGGAAATACTGTCGTCTGACCACGGCCTTGCAGTGACCTTGGTTCGCAGTACATAGAAGTCGTGAAGGTGATGTGTAGTGACAAGTGGGCAGGAAGTATCGAAGAAACCTGTTGCATAGCTACATAAATAACGTGACGTAATACATATACGCTTATTGACTGAACTGCCAACGGTAGCCTGTAAAGAATTAAACTCCACATGGAATGTTGTCATTGTTATTACTAAATATTTATTAAGCTTCGAATTTACACAACAAATATACTGGGAATCGTCATTTGTGGCATAATGAAACACACAAAAAATTATACACAATATATTCATAAAAATTTACAGAAACAGATTATACAAATAAAAGAAAAAGTTAACTGGAAAAGTTAAATATCAAAGTATAATTTTTCCATTAGAGTAAAAAATTTCAAGAACTTGTAAATTACAGTACAAATACCAGTAGTAGACTCTATAAGCCTATATCGGCATAATTATAACCAATTGTTGTTATTAAAAATGTTCTTCGCTGTAGTAACCATTTTAAATAAGATATTTTTAAGTAGTTTCTGGAAAACAGGCAACTTAGTTTTTAAAGGCTGTTTATTTATCAGTTTTATTGCTGGAATAAATGGGCTTTTTTCGAATTTCTTTTTGTGGTGCGATGTAACATGAATGGGATAGACTTATAAATAAGAAATTATTAACACTCAAACAAGCTGATAAAATTTGTATGAATCTTTTTATAACTTTCATATCCTTCCTATATTTGTAATTACTACGCTATCTTCAAACACAACGAAGTTTTTCTTTTAATTTAACAAAAATCTTGAAGAAATCAAATTTATAATATAATGCAGAATCGTTCTATATCAAGATCATTACGCATTTTACTGTCAACAAATATACTAAGAGCATATTATACAAAACATATACAAATATGATTAAAATAAACGCCTTAGAAAACATGCCCTTTGCATTAAGGAATCCAAAAAAATATCGGTTACAATTTAAGATGAACTCATTCAAGGCTGATGCAGGACTGTAGCCCGGAAACGCCCCTTCTTTACGGTGTTATATTAATACTTTAATGTCCGAACCATATTAACGAGAGAGTTCCAATGCCTTACATCTTCGCAAACTCTTTAAACTTTTAAATTAATTTATTGTAAGCCTTATATGGCCGCCAGAGCGCATTCTTCGAAGAGTATCACCCAAAATTTGAGGGGTACAGAGGCATATAGATGGATTCCCATTTTTGCTAGTTTCGAGTAAAATACTATCGAAACTATAAACTCCTCCCCTGGAAGTGTTACTTCCGAGGTTTATTATTTCTGACTCTCATCTCCATTAATTGTTATATTTTGGCATGCCCATAGTACTGACAATTCTCTACTAGATGACACCATAACCCCATTCTCTGTAAAAATTAACAATCATCCTTTATCCCCTGTACCCTTCATTTGTATAATATTTAAATAAAACTTAATTTTGTCTCCGCATTTGCATAGCGTAGTTTACTTCTCTACACCGGGAAGCAGTTGGGATATACAATCTCTGTGTAACTATATTCAGATATTGATTTCTTGGCAATTTTACGCTAACTACTATGGTATATCATGTAAGCGTTTTATACTCATGTTAACATAAAGTACCATATATTTGGTTAAATTGTACTTTTACTTATATTTTGTCTATAAATCATACCCAATATTCATTAATATTACTATGAAAAAAAATGGGGAGACAATAAGTATGCTGGTAATGCCTAGTAAGAAATAGTTATAATGCAAAATTCCACACTGAGTGCGCACGCATGCGTGCGTTGTCCCTTCAGTGTAATTTCCTAGACTTGGTTAGGCTTTGTTTGTGAGAGATGGAAGAATATCATGTAAGTAGAACTTAAGTAGGACTTCAGAAAAGTTGGAACTATGAGTGAACTATACACCGCGCTCCACGTGTGAACACAGCAAACGCGGGCCGCATTCCAATTGCTCTCCCCGTATTTAGTGGGATGGACCCCCGTGGGAACCTCGCGTTCAAGGTCAACAAGCGAGAGCGGGCTTTCCACTGGTGCGTGTCCGCATGCACAAGGAGACGTCGCGTGCTCGTGGGTCCCCGGAGACGACGTCCTCCTCACGACGAGGCCTTTACCACTGCAGGTCAAAAATTACGCTCGAAGTCCCGCTCATCGTCGTGGTGGAGGAGGGTTTCAATAGACTGTTCACGGTGAAAGGAGCACTTTTCAAGATCTACTAGTATGCATATTATGTATTCTTCCGCCTTATGTAAAATTAACATTGCCGTGGACCTCATCACTTTATCCATTCTTCGGTCAAGTGAAACTGTGAAATTATTAGAAAAGTAAACATTTTATAAATCTGATCATTTTTACACACTGATGCATAAAAAAAATTGATATAAATAATTTAAACTATCACAACTGGTAACCTACCACTTTTTATTCGACGTTAAAATACGGAACTACTTTCCATCTATCGTTACCAACTTTACCGGGCGCATGTTACTCAGTGCGCCCGTTGAAGTATATGCAGGCAGGGACACTTACTTTTTTCTAAGGTTGATTTCAAAAGTGCTCATTATATCGTGGACAGCCTTTACCTGAGTGATGCACAAAGGGCATTTCCACCGTGCGTTTATCCTTGTCAGTCACCACAACACATATATTTACTACGTAACTACCAACGCCACTTCAATCATGCAAATCAACTTTAATCGTTTATTGTAAATTCTTTTGGCCGTAAATTTCGTTTTAATTCTTTCCAACTGTTGCTGGCACTCTTCACAGGGATATAGCGACAGCCTCCAAAAGTTCTGAATTTCAATAATTTCGGGCAGATTAAATTCATTTTAATTTTTAAATTCACCGCCTACCTTTATCCCTTACAGGCAGGGGAAAGGCAGGCCATACCACAGCTATGGAAACAGCTCCAAGGTGCTACCCTGGGAATACTGTAATATTCTTTGTTAATGCAGATGTGACATATTTTTGATGGGTGTGGAGGGAGGGGTGGGGGGTTAGCTTCTCCCTCCCTCCACAATATAACTGAGAACTGTCCGGGTGGCCAAGGTCCCTCACAAGGGACCGATCCACCCCCGCGCTGAGGGAGTAGCGTCCCAGCGATGTATAACCGGCGGCGTCCGTATCAGTCGGTGGACATGGATCGAGAGGTGGGAATACCTGCATGCGCTACAGCAGCTTATGTCGTTTTACTAGCTGGTAACCAACTTATAGAGCAGTAGAGATCAGCTGAAAATCTGCGAAAATGTAATCCCCTGTATCTCCATTCAGCAAAGTTTCTGTAGGTAGCATCTGTACAGTAGGATATTGTTATATGCTCACGTCCACTGAAATTACGCCCCATAAAAGAAACCACTTTTATGCATAACTGCAATTCACAACATTAACAAACCACCAACTCTGCAATTGTTAGAAATGCAAATGGTTGCAACATAATTAATAGTTTTCAAAACACTAGCTGCGAACCAAATAATTGGACAGTTTGACAATCGCAGGCCTATAACTGCTATTTCACAGCGACTACAGATCATGCAAAACTGGGGTACGAGGCCCAAGGGTATTTAAGCTGATCACCATAAGTAATTTTGTAAGCCTTTTTATTTCTCCTCTCAGTAAATATGTGTACTTCCATAGCATATAAGCGTAATAATTGCCATATGCCAATATTTTCAAACCAAACGTTTACATACCACTATTCCAAAGATTAGACTCTATTACTATATTTGCTCAATAAATATACAATTAACAACTAATGTCATCAACAGCATTGAAACAGCTGCAAAATAATTTCACTCTATACGGGTTTCTGTATAGTAGTTAAATTCTTTTCTTTTTATACTCGGACAATAAAGATAGGTCCTCTGTTTTCTGCCATTGTTGATTATGATATATGTAGGAGAATTTACAAGGGAATACCAGTGGCTTGTGCGTAGTTATCGTTAACACACCACCATGTCACTGAGAGCATCGATTGAAATACATTTTCTCCTGTCTTCAAGTACAGAAAGTTTGTAAATGTGTAGACGATTAATTGGTTTCTAGCTTGCCATACAACATACAGTGTATCGAGGCTGCAGTGATGTAATGGACAACTTTTTTTGATAACTTTGGCAGGTTAAATCAAGGAATAATGATTTACATTTTTAGGGCTTTCAAATTTCAGTACAATGTTGCAAAAACCAACTTTTCCGCAGTATTCGTAACAATAGTGAAAATATTTTTGTTGACGTATAGGTACTGAAATATGATATGTAATATACTACAAATAATCGACGAATTAATATTCCTGAAACATTTTCCATGCTGCCGCTGAACGAGTGCTATACCATTGTTCAGTTATAACTCAGAAGCTTTATCAAATAGCCCCAATTTGACAATACACTTCCATGTCAGTTTGTAACAATCAACATACAGCAAGTTTTGCGAAAATCTATTCAAGCAATTAACTCGTACAAGATATAACATCAACATTTCTGCCTACGCTTTTATTAAGAGAAAATTAATTACATTTTAAGTTATAAATTTTAAGCCTAGGAATCTGCATTTCTTCCCAGATCTACTCGTACAAAATAAATGGCTGAAACATGCGTCAATCTGTTTGTTTTAATAACAGTCGTATGTGTGTTCACATTAAATATCAAGCTGTTTAATGAAATTATTGTTCAAAACGAAGTAATTGGATTTTGTTACTTGTAGTGAACAAGATTCTGGGTTATCGTCGCGCAAACAACTATTTCACAAAACTTTGGTGGGGAGGGGGGAGAGGGCGGCAGGGTACTAACATGAGCCCAGCGCCGCATGCGGTTCGTGGACCGAGAATTTGGCATGCATGGTCGATACTAATTAGGCAGTGAATTGATGCAAGTGCTCTTGCCTGGATGTATGGCAGCGGTTTTCAACCACCACGCTGCTGTGCCAATGTTTACCACCTGGGCATTCGCGGATGCTTACGTTTTGTTTATACGTGTGTTTAAAATGCCATTTGAAAAATCAGACAATCTTGCAAGGGAAAAATGTGCACATAGTTTGTCCTACTACATTATAAATTACCTACGTTTTAAATATATATTAAAATTTTCTTATAGTAAAAAAATTTAACTAAAATGTCAAAAAATGCCAACTTTTCGTTAGATAGTGTGTAGGGGATCCGCGGGGATGATTTTGTTGGTAGGAAGACCTAAGTTGTGATAAAAGTTGGAAACCACTGCCGTATTGTATTTACGTTTCAACAAACATGAAGTGTGTAAATACTTTATCACTGAATTTTATTAATTTTTATCTTTATGTTATATTTTTTATTAGAATTGTCGTAATAGTCCCATATTAATTTTTCCAACAACTTCATGGCGTCACTTAAGTCGATCCATGTATAATTAACATTATGTCCATCGTGTAGTGTTAATTGTACATGTGTTGGAACGATACATGGCGGGCAGACAACAGTAAAAGTAAAACGAACAGAGCTTCTCAGAAATATTCAGTTAGCATTGAATATTGATATTCTAAATAAGTCAGTGTAATATAAATAGACTGTAAGATGTACTAGTCATGCAATTCGAAATCACTTAAAATTCGGTCAACGAAAGCAGCTCTTCATCAGTGAAACTTAAATAAAAATCACTGAAAATTGGCCAATAGAAATAACCCATCTGTGACACGATTAGGTGATTTCGTCTTACTCTGCGAGGCACTAGTTACCATGCAGGGAATTGGAGTTGGAAATGGCTTATTAACGTCCACTGGTGTTATGCCTGAAGATTTTATCAGTGGAAGGCTCACAAACTATTGTTTTATATTATTTAAACTAACACCCATGCCTTACGTATGATTCGAACCGAGAACCTTACGCGCCGCAGAACGGTGGCTCACCAACCGACTGCACCACGGGAGGTAGGCTAAAGGCTATACACGGTAAAATGAGCACTTTTGAAAGCCCTGCTTGGAAACTATTTGTAACCACGTTGTGTATTATTCTGTCTTATGTAAGATTAACATTGTCATGGGCCTCATCACTTTATTCGTGCATTGGTCAAGTGAAACTGAGAAATGATTAGAAAAGTAAATATTTTACAAAACTGCTCATTTTTACACTCCGATGTATGTAAAAACACAGAAAGCGAAAGAAATAATTTAAATGATCAGAAATGGTTACCTAACACTTTTTATTCGACGTTAAGATATGGAACTACTTCCCATCCATCGTTGCCAACTTTACTCGGGGCATGTCACTTAGTGTGCTCATTAAAATATATGCAAGTATTGGCAATGACTTTTTTCTAATTTTCTAAGGTTGATTTCAAAAGTGATCACTTTATCGTGAACAGCCTTTACCAGGGAATTCGACTGATTATGCAGATGGCGGTTTATATTTGTTCACTGATTTGAACCGTTGGCTGAGAGTACTGTGTACAAAAATAATGTTGGAAAGCATTACTGTACCAAAAGTAGTTGTCGCGGGCTTCAGCCTCCTATAGTAGCTTTACTGCCACCAGAAATAAGAGTCCAATACATAGTGAAACACCGTAGAGTTCTGAGACTGGGGCGCTGCTGAAGTCCGCGAAACAACTGCTCTCAGGCAACAACTTACAAGAGCCTGAAAACTTCATTCATTTTTCATTTGTTTGTGTTGTTGCAGGTCAAGATGTTTCCGCTTCTTGAGAAACTGCGCTTCCTCTACAAGCCGTACGTGCTGGCTGTAGTGTCACTGAGCTATATGGTAGCTGAGGTTGGCCATTTCATGATAGGTCAGTACTGTTTTACTTATAAAAAGTCCATTTAAATTTTTCATATAAACAAAAGAACGACCTCTTAATATTTTAACCTAACAATCCTATAAAATAATATTTATTTTCAAAACTAAATCTGTAAATAACAATATAGTTTCAAAAAGAATTGCTACTCTTTGTTACATAAAACACTGTTAGCACAAATAATATCATTAACATGGTATCTTCGATATTGCAAAATACACAAATATGTTGCTGAATTAAGTTGCAATTTTCACCTGAATTTCCGGTTACGAATGTTTTGAGACTTAGAGAGTGTCTTTTCTTTTTAAAGGCAGGAGGATTATACTCTTAATGGCTTTGAGTATGTACCCGATAAAAATTACTTGCATGCATGTGTTGAGGAATGTAAGCCATTAGCTATGTCATTAAAATATTTGTAATAAGTTCCGTTTAAACTTCAATATAATTTGTGTTTGCTTTTAATGTCTAAATTCAATTAACTTTTTCACCATCTATTTGCTGTACGTGTGAACATATTGTTCATTTTAAGCATATATCTTAGGTTTTACTTTTTCTTTTCGTTTAGGTAAATGAAAAATACAAAGTATTCTGAATATAGAGCAGTTTTGTGGAATGCCCGAGAAAATATATAATTTGTGTGAAAACTCCAGTAACATCTGTTTGTCGTGATGTTAGACAAATACTATTTCTTGTTTAAAAATGTAGATACGTCAAACTTTTCATTATGTTATGTAATCAAATTTTAGAAATATTTAATTTAAGTCTGCAGTTGTCATGTGAGACCACGCCAGTTTCATTAAATAGCCACAATTTTACAAACAGAGTTAAAAATAGTACTTAGTTAAACACCGTTGCTTTTAACGGTTGTTAAGCCGAGGAGAGTAGATTGCAAGTTTAAATGAATAAACTTCATACCTAATGAGTTGCTCCAGAAAAAAAAAGTTTATCACAGTGGCCATTGTAAGTACCTTGGCGTAAAACATTAAACAATTATAGTGAACACCCCCCCCCCCCCCCCCGGCCTCATTTTCATGACATTCTCAAGAAGAGAAATACAGAAATTATGCAACAAACTACTGCACACCAAAATAAATAGTTTAAAGTATTTTCCTTTATTAACAGGCTATCGCAAAATTCTTCAGCATCTTAATTTCTTGTAACATGGTTTTTACCTTCTTTCTTTTTTAAATAAAAGGAAATTATTTGTCATTTTATAGCTCCCGCTTTCGTTTCACGTCCCAAAAATGCTTCTCTTTACTACAAAGGTGCCCCTTTGTTATGGAACGTTTAATGCAAAAAATACATATTTCAGTGTTCATAATTTGTTTACCTAACTAAGTTTTAACTCGTAATTCCACGTTAAGACATGGAGCTACTTTCACTCGGTCGTTACCAACTTCAGTGGGCGCATGTTCGTCACACTGAGAGAAAATCGAACAAAATATTTGTTTATATAGGGCCAAATATATATTTAGTCGTCCTAACAAAATATATTGTTGAGCTAACAAAATTTTAAAAGCCACAAAATTACTTTTGTTCGTCTAACAAAATAAATGTCTGAATAAACAAAACCTCTGTGTTGGGCCAAAAAAAAATAGACTGTCAACTAAATATTTTGTTTAATCAACTTATATATTGGTTTGGCCACTCGTTTGATTGCCTTCCTTTGAATTTTTTTGTGATAATTAGGCTAGTGACCGTGTTTGTTAGTGCATCTCTTAATGGTTAACAATCGTATAAACACTTTAATAGGGCAATGCAACAAGAAACTGACAAGTAAATCTGTAAAACTTTATATATTTGTTTGCACACATTGCCCAATCTTTGCCGTGTGTGTGTGTGTGTGTGTGTGTGTATATATATATATATATATATATATATATATATATATATATATATATATATATATATATATATATATATATATATATATATATATATATATATATGAAAAAAAAGCTTTCCGGCGGCGTCAGTTGTCACGTTAGCTGAGGTTATTAAGGCGTTATGCCCGAACGCAGGTGATCTAGGTTCGAAATTCGCCGGGACTTGTAAATTTCTTTTATATCGGCCCAAAATATCTAATGTATGGGTAGCCAAACAAATCTTTAGTTTCATCAACCAAATCTTACAGTTTGGGGCAACCAAATGAGAACACAAAATAACTTGATTTCAGCAACAAAACATTTTACTGCCCCTATACAAACAAACAATTTAGTTGCACCAAACGAGTCTTGTTTGATTCAACAAAACCTTTTCCTCAGTGTAGCGTGCCCGTTGAAATATATGCAGGTAGGGTTGGTGACATTTTTCAAAGGTTTATAATAGCTCTTTCTTGAGTGTGGGTGCGCATGTTGTGTGCAGGTGTGACGAGCAAAGCCACAGCTACAGATATACACTACGGTGACATCAGCTGCCAGCTGAACAACACACATCTGAGAGATACGGACATCCCTGTGAAATGCAGCACTGCCAATAGCTCAGAAGTGTAAGTATCTAAGCCTGATCCATTAATTTTTATTATGTACACTCAAGTTCCAAACAAATGTTTGGACGGAGTAAAATATTCAGGCACAACAACTGAAAATATTAAAATCAAATATGCTTGCTGAAAATGACGCACGCGAAATGCAATTGTTTCATCATGTCAAGGTAATAAAAAAATTCTTGATGTCTTAAGTTCTTTATATTACAATAAATGTTAAAACTGTAACGTATAATATCGCGTGACTTAGGTATCTTTTTTTATTTTGTTATATGGTTTTTTTCGTCACACATCTGTTCAAAAACAGAATATTGATTTTTAACAGCTCTCGCTGTTGTCAAACAGAAGATAATTTTTATTTTGCTGTCGAAAACTTAATATTATTCAAACATTTGTGCCTAACACATTTATTTAAAATTAAGTTGAATTGAGAGACTTGGGTGGCTGTTATCATCGAGGTTTTGAGAGCCTTTGAGAGTGAAGTGAATAGAGGTGAATATAGAGCAGCGCCGGAACGCACGGACGGGGTAAACGGGGGAGATCCCCGAGAAATGCCGCCGACCAGTGTCATCGTCCGCACGCATTCCCACACGGGAAAATCCGGGGGCGACACCACCGTGAATCGAGCCTGATTCGCCTAGGGGGGGGGGGAGGGGAGTGGTCTGACCACTATACCACCGCGTCCCCCTCCTCATATTATAAGAGTAATAGATGTTTAACGAATCTTGCATGCCAAATTGTGAAAGTAAAATTTAATTGGACGGGATTTTATCGCTAAAGCCCCTGTCGCACTGTCAAATATTCGCCTTCAACAATATTTGACAATAAAATTTAAAGACAAAATACGGCCATCAAATTTTTCCTTACAACTAATTTTATTAAATAATCTTGAATGTGTTTCGAAATGTGTCACACTGTCCATTTTTTTATTGGGAGAATATAATTTGATATATTATTTAAAACTCATTTTCATAGTGAGATATTGTTTTCGTTTTTGCCATACGGTCCGTTACAGAAAGAAGTGTACGTAATATAGTAATTTATTTTCGTTTCTTTACTGAATAAAATTTTTATTTATAAGTTACGTTTCGTCCACAATGAAATTAATACCTCTGAATTCGTAACACAGTATTATCCGCAATATTAACTTAAAATAGCATTCATGCCCAGACAGCTTCTACATAAATTATTTATCTTCATAACCTACTTCGTTTCCACCAATTGTTCTTTATTAAGTTTTTTTTGGCGTCCATTTCTGTCGTGCACGATTCTGATTGGCTGATACCGTCAAACATCAAAAGCATTTTAGAAGCGGTCCAATTTTCACAGGTTTGATGGAAACTGAAGCCATCCAATTATCTGTAGACAAAAATGGCGGCGTTTAGGACATTTCGATGACGTTATAACTGTCCAACTTTATTTGACCAAAATTTATTGGAAGCAATTTGACGGGAAAATTTGACAGTGGGACAGGGGCTTAAGATTGCGACTAGTATTACAGGACGAATCGTATAGTGAATAGGGCGGAGTGGAAACGCGAGCCGCGTTCCAACTTTGAATTGATTTTCTGACAACATTATAATAAACAGTATGGGTGATATTTGAGGTATAGGTTGTTCGCGGTAATATGAGCTCTTCTTAAGACCCTCCCAAAAGGCATTAACCCCTAATGAATATATTTTATTGCAGTCTCAGACGTTAAATTTTGAGAGCGATGAAAGTATACACTATGTCTTTATTGGTCATATTGCAATGTTTACTTTAAAAAGTAGCGGAAAAGTAGAAATTAATTGAAAGGAAAAATTTAGCAGTGTCGTTAAAAAAGCTCACTTTACCGTGAATAGCCTATAAGAACTGTGCCTATGTAAGCAAGTGCTTTGAAATGTCTGTAGGTACTTTTCCTGTATTGTAGTTTTAATGCAACTAGAATATATTCGTGATAGTTAAAGTAATATAGAAGGATGGTTCTGTGGAGCATACGTTTCTCACAGTTGAACACGTGACTTTGTCAGGTGTACTGGTGAAGAGCGAGTCTACGTTAGGGACATGAGGAGGACACGGAAATATGTCCACTTCGTTATTAGTCTATGGAGATTTTCATTTTATTTCATTTTATTTAATTATTACATTGCTCTCTACAGGCCCATGTGAACTTAATTGCTATGTGGTGTAGAGCACAATATATTTTTTAATATTTTCAGTTACAAATATTTACAAATTAGAGGTCAATTGTTTATAGACGCTATTCACGGTAAAATGAGTACTTTTGAAAGCCCTGCTTAAGATCTACTTGCATGCACGTTGTGTAGTCCTCCGCCTTATGTAAAATTATTATAGCCATGGGTCTCATCATTTTATTCACGAGTCGGTCTGGTGAAACTGTGGAATTATTTGTAAAATAAACATGTTATAGGCTGTTAACGATAAAGTGAGCAATTTTTAAGGCCCTCCCAAACATGCATTAACCGTTAATAAATATATCTTATTGCAGCCTAAGGCAGTAAATTTTGATGGTGGTGAAATGTACACACTGTGTTTATTGGTCACATTGCAATGTTTATATTAAAAAGCAGCAGGAGGATGGAAATAGGATGAAAGCGAAAATTTATAAGGGCCTTGAAAAGTGTTCACTTTACCGTGAACAGACTATACAAATCTGGTGATTTGTACACTTCACTGCATAAAAAAAAAACGGCGACATTAATCATTTAAGTTATAACAAATGGTTACATAACACTTTTTTTTCTACGTTAAGATGTATAACAATTTTCCAGACATCGTTATCAACTTTACAGGGATTATGTCACTCAGTGCGCCCGTTAAAATATGCGCAGGCAAGGGTGGTTACTTTTTCTACGGTTGATTTCAAAAGTGCTCGCTTAATCGTGGACAGTCTTTAATATTTTGACGGTACATTATTGAATAAACTTAAGATATTTGAATAAAGCAGTAAATGAGATGTGTGGAAGCTGCAGTGTAACGTGTGTTTGTGTACGGCAGTTGCGAGAGCTTGAAGTTGAACGGCGCCAGCTACTGCGAGTGGACGTACAACGGACTCGGCATCGACTACCAAATCCTCGCTGGTCCCAGCTTCATAGCAGTCTACACCGTCATGGGCGTCGTCCTGGGCATACTGGCAGATCGCTACAACAGGTAGCTACAAGCAGAGCATCTACCTTTTCAGTGACACCTGTCTGCTATCAAAAAAACATCACCATAGAAGTGGCAACAGAACAGTTCTGTAATCCGATTTCAAGGCGGCAGTAACCAAACTTCAGCACCAGCATTAGAATGTTCTGTTGGTTTATCAAAGTTCTGTTTGTTGCGGGGACAATTCAAATATTGCTATAATGAATTCGCGATTACTTCACACTTTTCTGAAGCCCTGATAAAATTATACTTTCAGTATATTCCTCCGCCTCGTGCAAACCCAGATTAACTAAGTCTAGAAAATTTCACCAAAGGACAACGCACCGAAATCACGCGCTCTCAACTGTAATAATATTATTCACGAGAACTATTTCTTACTAGGCGCTACCAACAAAACTGTTTCATCGCTGGTTTTATTCATGTTTATTATAAATGAAATATTAAAATTTATAAATAAAATGTAGGTAAAACTTCAATTTAATGACAATTAAATATAAATTTCTATGTTAAGAGAGGTATTAAAAATTTGCGATACATGGCATATTCAGGACATTCCTAAGAACATCATACATGGGGTGATTTTTCAAAGGTTTGATACAAAATGATTGAAGAAACTGCGAATAGACTATAAGTTGTTCTGTTGTAGAACTACCTGTTCTGTAGTTTGCTTTGGCTCTGCTGTAGGAGCTATATTTATGATTGCGAATACAATCACAAATAGGAACTCGACATACAGTACTAATTCAATTATTATCTACGTTATAAATATTTAGACAGCACCAACAACCAATCTGATTGCTGCCTCTATATTAACAGTCTAGGCGAATTATAAGTACAGAAATTTGGTTTGTACTACCATAGATTTCCCGCGGTGTACTAGTAAACATATTGAACTATCCCCCCCCCCCGTAAAATGGCTAAACAGTTCTCAATTTACGCGTATCACATACCACTGGAAGGAAAATTTTTATTTCGTTACGGATGATGAACTTTTGCTATGACACATCATTACTCGTAACTTGCCCTCTGCCCACATATGTCTCAGTGTACGTATACCCACCGTGTAATATCGTGAAGAAATTGTCTTCCAGTACCAAATACGACAATTAAACTGAATTTCGAGTTGCCTTTGGGGTTTACATAAGTTTTGCAAGGTTTCAAAATGTTTTGTCGAACGAGTGTCGCGGAGAAGTGTGGTGAGAGTAGTTAAGCACGAAGCAGAGTGCATTGTATTTTGTTTTCATAATAAAAATAATAAAATCCTGCGAGATGAGTGGTTCCCTATTTGTCACTCGTAGTTATTTGTTATTGTAGAGACACTACACTAATTACTGGGCCCGGATCAAGTTGGTTTTACAGAATACCATTTCTTGTCTACTGGCGGTTCTGAGAGAGATGTGTCTTGCATTTTCTCTCCAGCAGGGTTACTGATTCCAAACTTGTCAGCTTGGCATAGCCAGTGTGTGATTCTCTTGACCACCGACATCCTCCATGGTGGACCCCAAGAAATACACTTATGGAATAGTTTTCATAATGCTGTCGTTTCTACACATTAAAAATAATTTTTGAAATAAACTTCCAAAATCATCAATGGAAGTTTTACCGTGAACATTGTATAGAGATAAAATACATTCCCGGCTGCAAATATAGGAACGTTGAACATCGTGACTATACAAGTTTGGGCGCTTCCATGCATATTTGATTTTAATACGGACAAATGTAGGTAAGATGCTATGGATGTGCGGAAAAAATCCCCTTTTCTCTCTTTCTTACTACACAGCTGTAATAAAACTTGCTGTTTTACAAGTTTTAATTTAACTTGACTTGTTTGTATGTATGGTGTCTGTCCGACCTCATCTATACCGCTATGCATTGAACTGGCATGCAGTCTGCCTGCAGCGCATTACTGTTCGTCAGGTTGCAGCCCGAAATGTGGAAAGGGCCAACAGTGTTTAAGTTCGCATTTTTAGTCTTTTCAGTGTCACCATTTTTTCTGCAGCACTGTTCGTCAGGTTGCAGCCCAAAGTTTGGAAGGGGCCACCAGTGTTGTATGCACATTTTTGGTCTTTTTAGTCTCATGAATGTATAAATGAATGTATGAATAGTCAAGATATATAATAATACCAAAGAAATGTTGAGACTAAAAATTTTAAAATAAATTAACTATAAAAAAAACTTTTAAAACGAAACTTTTATTTATAAACGCTCTAAAAAGAGAAAAATAATTATAGTAGTTACAGACTTTGTAGAACTTTTAAGACATTGCCGAAAAGCTGTAATAAATTTTACTACAAATTATTATGTTTTCATCAATTTATATTAAGTATATAAATGCTTGGCGCGAATAGTTAAGAGCCTTATGCAAGATATGTTCTTACTACGCTTGCGCAAAAGAGTTATACGTTCTATGTTGCGAATAGTTAACAGCCCTACACACGATATGTGCTTACTACGATTACGTAAATGAGATATACATTCTACATTGTTAAAAGTTAAGATTTTTACTCAAGATATGTGTTTACTACGCTTGCGGAAATGAGGTATATGTTCTATATAGCGCTAAGCTTTCATATATTAAATATAAATTGAAATATACATGATAATTTGTAGTAAAATTTATTACGGCTTTTCGACCACGTCTTAAAAGTTTTACAAATACTGTAACTACTATAAATATTTTTCTCTTTTTAGTGCATCTGTAAATAAAAGGTTGGTTTTAGAATGTTTTTTAAAATTTATTTATTTACCATATGGTAATTTTACCTGTAATACCCAACTCTATGCTCCATCACCACCAATAATAATTCTTTGATTTTCTGCACTATGTACATGGTTTTATAGAAAATATGCAAATCTTGGGTGACATCAAAATAAATAATAATAAAAGGTAATGAATACAGGGACAGCAGACTACGAATTAACATCCTATTTTCGCAAACAAACATAACACCTCTGTTAAATGTACTTATCTACTATAATAAGTTTACTAAGGTGCATTGTGTTAACCGTAAGTTTGTTTTTCGCTCTTATCATCTGTTTAGCTCTTAATGTTTCTGCAAAAAAAAGTTATTTGCCATGCTTTGCTTAAGCGCGATTTTCTAATAGACTAGACATTTTAAGTTGAAGGGGTTAGAAAGTTAATACGCGAAATACGTCTCCTGAAACACTAATCGGAAGAGGATATTGTTCCAAAACAAATTTACTATAGCAAATAACATATTATCATAGTTAATGACTAGCTTTTGTGTAGACAGACTTTCTCGTGACAATTATGGTTGATGAATATTAATGTGAAATTCTGTCGAGTGATTTCGTCAATTGACAAACAAGAGTAGCTAAATTTGTAACCATGTATATATTCTGTATTAAAATTTGAATATTCACTATTTTCAGTAAACGGATTCTTGTACGTGGATAATTGTGTGCCTAATACTGTAAATAATAATTACGATGTTTACAACGATAACGCAGTTATATCTTCTGTATGATCATTAAATATCTTCTTAAGCCTGTCCTTTAAGGAAAATGACGTAACTTAGTGTATGAGTTTCATTATTTTAATGCCAAAAGACACGACACGTTTTCGTTCCTTGCAGAGCGTGACTGAGAATAAGGAAAATCAAAGATTAGTCCTTCTCAGCGTCCTTATTAGCGCTTTCGAAAGGCTAGTAAACATCCTTCTACTTTAATAACAAGGCAGGCGCCCACGGCCAGCAAGCCTGAGTCCTTGGCTACATGGAAATCCTGTCGCAGGATATATCCTCTGGTTAGGTGGCAACATGGTCACCAAGTCTGCACAGTCTAAAGTCACGCAAGGACATGCATGATTTGTTTTAAGCCATGTCGCGTGTATAAATACTGCCTGACTTTCAAGGAGGCCTTCCTTGCAAACTTTTTAAAAATATATATGCATATAATAAAAAAAACTATGGAATGTAATTTTTAATGCTCTGATTCTATTATCTTATAATTTTACTATGAATTTGTTCCTTTTTTTTTTTTTTTGCAGGATTCGCTGTCTAGCGCTGTGTACGTTAATATTTAGCGTAGCCATCTTGCTGTCTGGGGCTGTGACAAGATACTGGCAGCTTGTCGTCTTGAGGTTGCTTTTGGCCGTAGGGTAAGTGTATATTGTACTATTCATTCATAACGCTTTTGAATTGGCAACGTCACCCTCGTCTTTTTAGAAGCACACTAATCTTAAAACTATTAAATATCGTAGTGTCATAAATAATCATGGTGCTTGATTTGGGATCATTACTCTATAAAATATCTAAACGATGTCGGAATGGTAAATATCATTCTATAACTCGCAAAACTCTTCTCGAGGTGCAATAAGAATTATAAATTCGTTATAAAACCCAAAGTAAAACTGAGAAAAGGACTTCCTAGAAAAATGCAGGATAATAGCATTGCCGAAATCTGCTGGTCAAAAGCACACAAATTTGACATCTTGTTTTTACCGCAGTAAATTTTGTATCTGCTTTGGCGCACTACTGTGGTTAATCTGTAGGCCTAGTACATACTTCCTAGAATAATAGCTTTGAAGTCAGGAAACCAAGTTTTCAAACATTCCAATATAGAATTAAAAATAAAATTTAGTGTTCTTGATTTTAGGGAGAGAGATCCCTATGTTATGTATGTTATGTTTTCCTAATTATTTAACTTTGCGACTAAATTGTACTTAATGTACTCGTCTTAAATATTATTTCCTTTTAAATAAAAAAGTGGAATATGTGGCCAAGCGAAGGAGTTTAGACGAGTGTAATTTGGTGCACGTCTGGTAAAAATCTTAACCAAAAGGCATTCGGAGACTTAAATGAATTAAATACTGTAGTAAAGTTACAATACGTGACATACGGTTCACTATAAACTTTTGAAATCCATGCTTAGTTTTAAAATTCTAATTTCTCTCATTATTCCCTACTCTGATGTTCACAAAGACAACCAAAATTAATTCAATGGAACAATAAAGGTTGTTTGAAAGGCCTATCCTGCCAAAGAAAAAAAATTAAACAAATTCGTATCCCCATTTCTCTAGAATAATTCAAGATAATGCGATACAAATTTTAACAGATGTAAATATGTACCTTGCCCGCTCAGTGATATATTTTCATAAAAATAGAATAAGTATAAATCAATATGTAAATTTAAAAAATTGTGTATTTTATTTGTTTTTTTTTTTATAGTGAGATATTTTGTCTACCCGCTATCAATGTACATTTACATCACCATGGTATTGTAATTAATAGGTGGTACACGTTTACATATTACTCTTTGAATAACACATTAAAACTGATTATTTTCTGATTTGCTGTAAACAATGTAGTAAACGCTTAAAAGTCAGAGCATATGTTAAAAAATCGTTACGGATGTTATTTTTTTTTTTTTTTAATTTTGACTTAAGTGTTTAAAAAAATCGCCCTCAGCGTACCGAGACAAGGAAAAGAACGCGCTCAGCAGCTCTGTAATGTCGTATGTCTTCAAATCAAGGCCAGAAAGTACATCAATGTGACACATAGAACGAGTGCCAGATTGCATTCCGCATCAACACCAGGCCTTACGTTAATCTTCAGGTTACAGCCTCCTTGATCCTGACATTTGCCACGTTATTCTTAGCACTGAGAAATACCGGTCGGCTTCGTCTACTGCGGCAATGTGACCTCGGTCTTGCAGAGTCCTCGCGTCATTTCCAACTACGCGCCGTTATACGTTCAGAGCGCACGAGTTAACCGTTTTTACTTGCGTTTAATGTTAGCATATGCAACAATCTTTTCAAATATTGTCTTTAATTTCCCGATGGAGAGCATCTTTATGTGGAATAACCTGATGAATTTAGACAGCGGCACCAAATGAACCCACAAAAATGTAATCGATTTTTTATTTTGGACAGTTTCCAGATATTCTAAAAATTTTGTTCTGGCGTAAAATACCAGCTATTCTTTGGACAGTGCCGTCATAGATTTTCTCGTTTGGCGTAAACATTTCTTACTTTTCTGAATTTCGCAGCTTTACCAGTTACTCTACTTCTGTGTGTGTATACACACACACATATACACACATATATATATATATATATATATATATATATATATATATATATATATATATATATATATATATATATATATATATAAATAAACGGGCAGCAGACTACATCAAGGAGTTTTTGTGTAAATCAGCTTATTTAACAGCTCTCACATTTTCATCGGCTGGTCTGTAATACTGTAGCTCAACTTCTACTCTTGAAAGACTACAAATTTGTCCATCTGTCTTTGTCTTTGGCTGGTGACATAAGAGACGTCGAATTGTTAAACTTAAGTGTCTGAACGCAGTGTTCGTGAGAAACTCAGTTTCAGTAATAAACAGTGAAAAACCTAGGAACCACATCACGTACAACGTACTAAAAATGAAGCTACGGCTTCTCACACAAGAAGCGGATAAAACTAATTATACATGGGTAGTTTGAGAGCCTGGATAACTGAGATTTTAAATTCACGTCCAAGAAGTATCGTAACTTTTCCGGTCTACACATGTTGTGTAACTCATATCGTTCGTGATGGACGTTGCCGCCAGCTGACGGGTTTTCTCGGGACTCTCCAGTTTCTCCCTGCATTTACATTCCGCCGCTACTCCGTCTTAACCTCATTTCACCACCATCGGCGCCCAAAACCTCGTCATTAAGGGTTCCGTATGCCTGGCGCGTTAATTTCGTTTCAAGTGAGTTTGATATCGTGTCCTTTTTTTGGTCAAAACAAACGTTTTGACCCAGTATGTTTACCTACGAAAAGACATCATAACCCAGACGAGGACGTAATGCTATTTTAAAGTTACCATGAATTCTGTGAATATTATTTTGGAGCCATCCAATATATATATAAACTGCTTACTCTGACTTCCGTGTCTTAAAACATACAAACCGAACACGAGCCAAACTATTATAGAAGACTGTATTTTACACTGATACAGACTTCTAAATAATAAAATGATAAGTTCACAGCTGAAAGTGCCATAGGTACACGCAGCACTACGAGAACACTGCACACCAGTTCAGATCCCTACGCGTAGAGGCGATGGCGCTCTTGTAATGCGTGCCAGTGTAACCCTTATAACTCCCGTGCTTCTCGGCCCAAAAAGTAGAAAACCTATGCAGGCAGGCGGGCTCCTTAAGAGAGGGATGTACCCCCGCGTACAAGGTCAAGAAGCGAGGGAGTGATACGAGCGACACCAACACACACGTCTAGTGCCTGATCGCTCCTACTCGCAGGGCGTGCAGTGTTTCCGTCGTGACGCTGTACTGGGCAAATTATATATGTAACAGTGGGGTTTCATACACGCGATGAAAGACAAGAGATTAAACTAAGCTCTTAACTTTGTAATATTCCCTTGCTGCTTAAGTAAACTGCATAGGCAAGCTTTAAATATGCGATATTTGTCCATTTTTACGAATTTGTTTCTCCAAGAAAACACTTAATATGACAAAAGTAAAAAAATAGGGGCATATATAATTCGTTTTTATCTTTTCTGACAAAAAGTTGTACTTGCAGAACATTTATTTGCCGAGATACGCGTATTCGCGCAAACAACTATTTCACAAAAAACGCGGGGGTCCATCCAACTCTTAAGGCACCTCCCTAGTAACGAATTAAAAATACCTCAAGGTCAGGTCCGACCATAACGAAGCATTACAAAGGCGATGGAGAATAGTACAAACAAGCATCGTGTGTCTTCTGTTCGCTCAGAATCTTAAGCTGTGGCTATGGCAATCTGTTTAGGAGAGATATACAACATTGTCTCTACAGTTTAAAACACTGATTTAGATAAGAATAAAGGTGGGTTTTACGATTAAAGACTGAAAAATTAAGGATTGTACTTAATGACTCGATAAACACACACAGAAAATGAGCATTAAGAAAGTTCGCAGTTTATGATTGAATTAGCAACTGTGACGACTAGCCAATCCGAATCGTAGGAGACGAAAGCAACGGACATAACATGGAAATATGGACTAGAGTGGAGATTATTTGCATATATTTAATTATTTGTGGTCACTGCTTGTGTAATCGTTTTGAAAAACTCGTGATATCTTATAGAAGGGAAAACCGATGTCAACATTGGGTATTTACATCAATGAATTTGAAAAGGATAATTAAAAGGAACTCAACAACCTCTTCCAAGAAAGAAAACATGTCCATGAACAGTTCATTAAATTAAGAGGATACTGTGTCTCGATTAAAATACCTAGTCACTTTCATTCGATTTCACAATATGACATAACTTAAATACAAGATGTAAATACAGTTTCCCGCCAAAAACAAATGCCACTGGTTTCTGATTGGCTACTTCGTCTTGACATAAAGTTCCCTTGATTCACGCCAAGATCGCACAAGACTCGTCAAGACCCGCACACTACAGTCATAAACTAATACCCTTGAATTCATTGAATCATATCTTAAGCACACGGCGTACTTAATCTGTCAAGTCAATCATAAAGCCACCTTAAATATCGTAAACGGAGAACTACTTACAGCGAGTTTTGCTGGCTTTGGGGCATTTCAATAACAACATTTATGTTTCAGCAACAACGTTTATAAATTGGCAAAAAATTATCGATTTTCGTTTCTGCGCTGAATAATAGACACAGGTGCTTGCAATGAGACCCGTGTGACAACTAGGGTGAGTGAAGAAATTCTGGGCAGCACTTAACATCTAGGTATTGAGAGCCGACGAGGATGAAGTGAGGTGAGTACGGAGCAGCACCGGAATTAGGGGGCGAGAGAAACGGGATATCCCAGGGAAAACCCGCCGACCAGCGGCATCGTCCGGCACGATTCCCACATGCGAAATTGATAGAAGAACTACGCCCAGAATCGAGCCTGGTTCGCTTACGTGGGGGCGAGTAGTTTATCCACTATAAAAATAGAATTTGTAGTTCAAATTACGGGCACCCAGACGAACAGCCGCCCTCCCATCGTAGTAGCCATTATAGAATTGAACACCCTGGATGGCTGTACTGCTAAGTAGGGTTAATGAAATAAATTTAAAAAAGTCTACCCACTATACCACCGTACCTCCTATGACAACTGGGGATGTCCTTCAAGCGCCACTCCCAAACCTCTCAACTCATTTCGTTCGTAAGTTCATTAATACTTTCGTCGCTGTTACTCTTAGCAGTAAATCTGTCTTCTGAGTGTGTCAGTTAATATCAGTATTTGGAATTCTGCTTTTTTGTCAGAATCGTCAGTTACAGAAGGCTTTCATCGAGTATAAAGTTGATAGTAAATCACTGTGACATTTTCTTCAAGATTTATGAGCCCGTATCAAAAAATATATATATTCTCAGAGTACTGTAACTACACGACGCTTAAAGTTTGTTTCTTAGGAACAAATAAAAATATTTGTTTAATGTTTCGTAATTTTCGGATTGACAACTGTGCTAAATATCTTGGCACGGAAATATTAAAATTCTCACGTTTTATTTCCCAGGAAAATGATGAATAACCCATCTTTATCAGAACATTCTTAAAATGATTTATGTTATCTTTTACCTACTTGACATTCCCGCATGACAAGTCATATTTTAAAAGCATTCTGATATGATATATTAACTGTTTCCTTTCAAAATTCAACTGATTTGTTTAATTGGTTTAGTTATTTTAGTTCACGGCTGTAATAACAACAGAATGTGCTTTTTTACACCAGGGAAGCTGGTTGCAATCCTATGGCAACCGGTCTGCTGTCGGATCTCTTTCCTGAGAGCAAACGAGGGCTTGTTCTGTCAATTTTCAACTGGGGAATCTACGGTGGATATGGAATCGATTTCCCTATTGGCCGTTACATCCCAAAACTGGACCTCTGGGGTCTGGTAAGTTCTGTAGCCATCAGTTCAGTAGATATTAAGTGTGTTTTATGTGGTAGGAATATACATATATACGCTGTTCACGGTAAAATGTGTACTTCTGAAAGTCCTGCTTTAGATCTACTTGTATGCACGCTGTGTATTCTTCTGCCTAATGTAAAATTAACATTGTAATGGGCCTTATCATATTATTCATGGGTCGGTCAAGTTAAACTGAAATTGTTGCGGAAGTAAATATTTTACAAATCTGCTCACTTTTCCACTTCGATGTATTAAAAAAAATAACAGAAAACGAAAGAAACAATTTAAGTTATCACAAGTGGTTACCTAACATGTTTTATTTAACTTTAAGATATGGAACTACTTTGCTTCCATCTTCGCCAACTTTATTGGGTGCGTGTCACTCAGTACGCTCGTTAAAATACACGCAGGTAGGTGCAGTGACTTTTTCTAAGGTTGATTTCAAAAGTGCTCAATTTATTGTGAACAGCCTTTAACTGTAAAAGAGTGACTCCCATATTGATTGCTTTGAACTGAGAGCCCGCATACCAAAGATCTGTGTTTTATACTTCTGAGAATTATACATTTTGCACGATCAAATAAACCTTTTAAGAAATGCATTTTTCTAATGAGCGTATTCTATATTATTTTATAGGAAACTCTCAAGTCGGTTTTTAAATTTTTTCTCCTGTAAATGGTTATTTAACAAAGCTTTCTTTCGGACTCGGCTAACACTCACAGCAGAGTGGTTTCACAAAAGAACGTAAAGTTAATCCTTGCTACTTATTTCGAGACTGTTATTTTTACAGTTTTTAAATTGTCGTGCAGACCTAATTAACGTGTTTGGATGAAGTAAAGATTCTAAGCCAAACATAACAGTTATTTAAAATTAAAAAAAAAATGTTTTTTAAATTTGTTAAGCGAATTGAATATTTTGTTCTCGCTTTCAGCTCTGCTGAACACTGCCTATTGCTGGTATAAATGGATAACATCGTTATAATGCGCATGCCCATGAAACAATTTAACTTCTTATAAATAAACCATTGGTATATTTCTTTTAGAATTCATTAACAAAAAAGTATATCTAATGCTTTTTCTCACTATACCGAAGAGAAGCAACAAACAGTTAGTCTGAAAATTTTCCACTGCTTGATAATGCTGTCCGTGAAAACACGAGAGTTTCATATTACTTAGGTGTCAAGATAAAGTGTCATTGACCTTGTCACCTTAAAAAAACTCAACTGTATTTGAAATGTAAAAGAGACTTTCTTTCGACACAAAGGAATCATAGGAGAATCAAACGATGCGCGTAAAACGCGTGTGTACGACACACAAGAGTTTTGCATTAAAAAAAAAATCAAAACTACGCGTTCATCAAAACTTTCGCCATATCTAAAACTAATACAGCTCATGAATAGTAAAATAACATAGGCTAATGGAACTTTAGGTAATAAACTACACATTTCACTGGAATAAAAAAATACATTTTTACCCACTTCTCTCAGATATCGCATGCAACAGTTATAAATATAGTCCTAGACATTTAGAGTTCTTTCTTTCAAAGGATGGTGTTGTACTCGTAATTAACTTGCATGCTTTATGTTATTTTGGGTACATTTTGATTTCAAAAATACCTCAGTAAGTTCAATTTTAGTATGATGATATTTTGGGGGTATGACTATACTTTTTTGTAACATCTTAATCGAACAAGAAATCGTGTAGTAAATCACAAAGAACTGTAAACTATGGAAATTATTACTGTACATGGTTCATTATTTGGTACATCCAATATTCCGCAATATGTATTTTACTTTATTTCCTTAAAAGCTACAAATTATTTCGTAGATGTACTGTAGTGATGTGGAGAAATTTGAGAGCTGATGAGAGTGAAGTGAGGCGAGTGTGGAGCAGCGCCGGAATGTAATGACGGGGAGAAACTGGAGATCCCCGAGTAAACCCGCCGACCAGCGGCATCGTCCGGCACGATTCCCATGTGCGAAAATTCTGGAGCGACACTGCCGGGAATCGAGACCGGTTCGCCTATGCAAGAGGCGAGTAGTCCAACCAATACACTACCGCGGTCCCACAGCGTTTCGGAGGTAATCGATCCTTAGACAAGAAAATTACATCGACGGGATGACGGATCCGAATTCGTGCGCACTCAGTTTAATAATATTTTGCATTAGAACCATTTCATACTAGGCATTTAACGTAAGAATTTCTTTTGACGTATATCAAAATACGTTCGTTTTTCTCTGCTTAAAAACCGTACATTACCTACTTCAGACAAATATTTATATAAACTCTTAATTTCAAACCGTTTCAAATTATTACTCCTATAATGCTTGTTACAATACAGCAAAACAGCACGCAACAACTGCGGCCCTAATCCATTACAGATGAAAAATGTTACCAGAATAATTCTCTCATAGTAATTAATTTTTCCACTGAATACTATATGTCTAATAAAGTACGGAATCATATGGAAGCCTCCAACACCTATTTTATCCCTGTTTTTGTTCGTATTGATTATAAACTCAGTGTTATAACTTATTGATGGAATACGAGCAAATGTTAAATTTAACTTCAAATAAGGTACTTTCATGTTAACAGAAGTGTAAAACTTTTGTGATACACGGCAGGTTTAGGAAATAACTAAACACGTCATGCATGTGGTAATTTTTCAAAGGTTTGATTCAAAAAGTGTGAAGAGACCGAATCATCAACGTAAGAGAAAGAGAGAGAGAGAGAGAGAGAGAGAGAGAGAGAGAGAGAGAGAGAGAGAGAGAGAGAGAGCGTGTGTGTGTGTGTGTTGCAGGGGTGGCGAGTGTGCTACTACGGGGCGGGGATAGTTGGCTTCATCATCATGATCCTGCTGGCGTTCACGATCCGCGAGCCCGAGAGGAAAGCCATCGGCGAGGAGTCGGCCAAGTCTCAGGAGAACTCCGTCGCGGTCGCCGGCGACGCCGCCGCTGCGACGCCCAAGGCGTCCAAGGCCGACTGGCGCGTACTGGTGCAGCCGCGCGTCATCGCCCTCTGCCTGGCCGCGTCCATACGTCATACAGGTCAGAGCCCGCGCCGATACCGCTCCTCGTGTCTTACCTGAACAACCTGCAGAACAAGCGCCATTACAGGCGCTTCCCACGGTAGAATGACCACTTTTGAAATCCCTGCTTAACCCTTTCCGTCGAAAATAAATATATCATTTCAGGAGTTGTCACTAAGAAATCTTTTGTCCGGAACTGTACTGATATCCAGGCGACGCTTTGTCTTACATCGGGACCAATAGTAATCTATATGTGTTCTATGATACTGGCATCAGTGGTTTATGAGGCTATAGGACACAATCTCAGCTTCACAGTATTTTACTTACAGAATGTTCTAAAAATCAGTGGCAAAACTACAGACATAGTTTCTTTGGACCAATAGTAACACAAAAGCCCGGCACACATATACGGAAAAGTCATTTTATATTATTTAATTGTATCGAAAGTTGCGGCGTACAACGCCTGAAGGCAGTGCGATCGCGCATGTAGAACAAGTTCTGTAGGTCGCAGGTGCGCAAAACTAAATTATTACAGTGAGCGCACTTTTGAAAGCCCTGTTTTAGGGAATAGAATTCAATATATATTTTTTATTTACGCCTTAGATGTTAACTTACATGGCAATATTTATTTAAAAAAAAAAGGTGGTTAAAGGAGAAAAAATGGCTGACAGGAAAAGTAACTTTAGGCCTGAAAAGTGCTCACTTTACCGTGAACAGCCTATATTTTCTATGCAACTGGTCCTACACGCATGATAGAAAAGCCTTGTTTTGCAGGTGTTGTACGCAGACGCTTTGGACAAAATTATCTGATTCAAAATTACGTTTCTGTATATAAATGCATAGGGCTTTTCTGTTGTGTTTCGATTAATCCAAAGACACTATGTCTGAAGTTTGGCCACTGAGTTTCCGAACTCTCTGTGTAGTCTATTCGCCGTTGTATCGAAGTTTTCTGAAGCCCTGTTAAAGTTCTATTTCCAGGATATTCCTCCTTTTTATGCAAACAAAACTTAACCGAGTCTAGAAAGTTACACCAAAGGGAGAACATGCTCATTGTAATAATATTTTCATGAGAACTATTTCTTACCAGGCATTACCAACACTCATTATTTCTCTCTGTTTTTCATTCAAATGTTATAACTTATAGATAGAATACAAGTTAAAGTTCCATTTAACCAGAAATAAGGTCATTTTATCTAAACACAAGAATAAAACGTTTTTGGTTCATTAAATATTTAAGAAACAAACAAGCACTTCATGCATGGGGTTATTTATTTTTCAAAATGTTTGATATTTTGAAATTTCCTCTACGGGCTCTCCTGAGGATATGTATGTGTGTGTGTCTATATATATATATATATATATATATATATATATATATATATATATATATATATATATATATATATATATATATATATATATATATACACACACACACACACACACACACACAAAGGCCTATGGCCCATTGCTTAGACCAATTATATTACAATATTTCCCTCAACTGCAGTAAAAACTGTAATTCTACGTCTTAATAAAATACCTTCATTTATTGCAATATTGTCACAAATATTTTAGGAATCTACTAACTGAATGAGAGTCTGTGAACCACCGTGGCCGTGTTTATCGAGCACGCGTTTGAGGACGTTTCCGATAATAATATTTATTTAACATAGTTTTCAAATCCCAGACTAACCAGCTTTGAATAAACTTAAGAGTACAGACTATTCGCAGTTACTTCACACTTTTTGGACCAAACTTTTGAAAAATCGCCCCATCCAGGACGTGTTTAGTTGTTCCGTAAAAATGTTATGTTTTGCAAACGTTTTATACTTACTTGTGGCAACATAAAAGTATGTTACTTCTTGTTAAATTGAACTTTTACTTATATTTATTTATAAATTATGATAGTTCATTTATAATTAATATGAGTTTAAACCAGGATAAAATAGGTCTGTCGGCAATAATTAATAAAAAATAGTTCTTATACACTCTTTTATTATACTGAGTGTGCACGAACGCACTGCGTTGTCCCTTTGGTGAAATTTTTTAGATTCGACTAGGCTTTGTTTGCATAAGTTGGAGGAATATCCTGGAAGGGGATCTTTAGCAGGGATCCAGACACGTGGGAAGTAACTGTGAATTCATTATAGTCTGTTAATACTTGATTTTATAGTTTAAACTAACCTACAATTTTACAATGTAATACTTGTTAAATGAGTGTTTGTGCAGTTCAAACTCGTAGACAAAAGATGAAGTAGACCGATTATTCGTCTTGTGCGCATATAGCTAACACTGACCTACCCTATAGCACCACAACTGTCAAAGTCACATGGTCAACATTCGAAAGGCAGGCGCTTTCATATGAATAAAATACTTTTATCAATATGAATTCAATCAAACTGCTTGCAAATTGGTAAGAGGAATTATACATACATCTCAAAGCACTTGTTTACTAATCAGCGTTCTAAACTCAAAATCCAATCCATGCCGTTTTTTCTAGACGTATAGGCAAGTGAGTAGTTCTATGTTGATAGACGGATATTGGCTGTGCGCAGCCAGCGAGATCGACCTACCTCATCTTTAGTTTATGTCCAAGCTAGCCTAAGATAGTTGGCGAATGTCACACGCGCATGTGCAGTCGCCAAGGCCACGACTGCCCACAGACGCTGTATCTAAACACGACGATGTTCACCCGCCTATTGTGTTCCAGGTGGGCTGTGCTTCGCTTACAACTGCGACCTCTACTACCAGAACTACTTCCCGACCGAGGACCTGGGGTGGTGGCTGTTCATCGTGACATTCGGCATCGGCAGTGTCGGGGTCATCGTGGGCGGGGTCATCTCCGACAAGTTCGTCGCGAGGATGGGCATCAAATCTCGCGTCGCTGTCCTCGCCCTCAGCCAGGTAAACACACGTGCACGTGCACGTAAAGCGGTCTTCACAATAGGGCGTCGCGTCCGACGCTCGACGAGCGTTATTTGAGTCCTAACGATAGAGCGATGTTCTGACGCCAGCCGCCGGCGACACAGACCGTGCCGCCATCTGTATCCTGCAAGGAAGCTTGCAATGAAATGCTAAAAACGAACGAAATGCAGTGAAGTTTTTTGCCATTTTGTTAATAAAATTGATATTTTTTAGTGATATACACTTTTCTGTAATAAAAGTATTATATTAAAATTCAAAATGATGTTGTAGAACATGAACGGCTCTTCAGGTATCTTAAATCATACTTTTGTTTTCCTAAAGGTAGGTAAAATTGATATAAATTTTGACTCCAATTAGTATATCTGCAAACAGTTTATGTATGTTTTTAGTTCTTTATCTCAGCTTCTCGCTAGTGAAGTACAGAAATGTTATTCTTCTTATTCCCCAACGCTGGCGACGAGTGTCAAAACCAATGTTCGTCGCTCGTGCAATGTTCTCGACGTTCGACGCTAGTGTCAAGGCTCTGATTGGCTGATGCTCGAAGTGTTGCGTCACAACGCTCTATTGTGAAAACCACTTAAGGCTGTGTCCTAATTCGCCTGAAGTACGTACTTCAGCGTATCTGTCCCCGGAAGTGACGTCGTAAGCGCTGTCCGAATTGCAAGTGAAGTATGCAAGTATGCAGGTAAACGAAGATGTATACTTCTCGCAGACTTGCGGAATATGTGCCGCCCTTTAGAGAAGCAATTTGAGGATAACAATTGATTTCCGACATCATTATTTTAATTTATGTTTATTAGGGCTTCATTACTACTTCGTAGACATATAATTTTGAGCTGCGTTAATAATTATCACAAGGTTCACATAGAAAAAGGTCAAAACAATAAATTCGTCGTAGGCCTATATTCCTAACCTACAGAAGCTAAGATAAAACAATCAGTCAAATTGCAAGCTCACGTACAATAATGCAAAATAACAAATGTTATGTAAATCAAATTTAAATATTATTTAATACTTGGTTTAACCCCTAAAACGTTTGGCAATTATCACATTTTTAGTCGGAATACACATTGTCCTACATTAAAAGTGGTTAGCTGGTAATAACTGTTACCGAAGCCAACAAGACTGCCTGTCCGAAATTCATCAAGTTTGGTGCCAAGGGCAAGTGAAGTATGCAATAATGCAAGTACGCCAGTATATACCTGAATTCGGACACGGCCTAAAATGACGGTGCTGTGAGCGTCACTTGTTCTGGCGGCTCGCCTCCCTAGATGCCTCCGCTTGGGCCGCCGGCACAGCCGGGCCGGTGGCAGCCGATATTAGTAACGGCCCGGCTGTGTAAAGACTGTTACAAAAATATACAACTGACTTCCGTTTCCGCGCTCACTGTAAATTCTCCCGCCACGACTCGTGGCGCCAACTGTAGTAATGATTCAGATGCTAACGGCTGTGAAAAGTTACACAACGTGTGGAGAAAGTGGGTGTATAACATCGGGTTTGCGTAGAGAAGTGAAAACCGTAAAGAATAAGCCTTTATATGGGTCATTTTATACTATGCCGGACCGTTTTGTTGCAGTCGCCCCATGAATCTAGCGTTTGATAGTGTGTGGATTGCAGGTATGGCGACAAAACTTCGTATAGGCTGTTCACGGTACAGTGAGCACTTTTTAAGGTCCTTCAAAATTTTTTCTTTCATTCAATTTCTATCTTCCTGCTATTTTTTAGTATTAACATTGCAGTGTGATCAATAAACACAGGGTATACATTTCAGTACACTCAGAAGTTAACGCCTGAGGCTGCAATAAGATATAATTATTAGTGAGTAATGTCTGTTGGAAGGGCCTTAAAAAGTGTTCACTGTACCGTGAATAGCCTATATCGCGATTACTACGGTTTATGAAGATATACTGAATGCGCAAGGTAAAAAAAAGTCTTGCGACGCGCGTCCTCAGGCCAGCGAGTGTACGATGGGCACTTTGTACAATTCGCTGTGCAGCCCGCCTGTCTAACAAAGTGCTGTGGAATTCTATCGCGGACTAGTTTTTTATGTGTACAGTCATTACGTGACGTATCAATGTGAAACTTTACAATGCGCGATTTACTACCTTCGTCACAGCGATACTGTGAAGCTGGTGCGATGCCATCCACACTACGATATGCTAGAGCAACGTTTACCAAACTTTTTTTTCCTGTGACCCGGTTATTTTTAGGGATCTTTTTCGTGACCCACTAAAAACATATTTCCTATTTTGAGATGTGTAAATGAAATAAAACATTTTATGGATGTAAAATATTTTCATGTACTCTAATAATTACTTATAATATAACTCTTATATTAAATTATTACATAAATAATATTGCAAAATTGGAATTAAAATAAGATCAAATTATTAATGAGAAGTGTGAAGCTGTCTCTTGCGACCCGGCACCGAGTCGCCATTTGGGAATCGCTGCGCTAGATCATAGTGGCTGCTGATATAGGCTGTTCACGGTAAAATGAGCACTTTTTAAAGCAATGCTTAAGATCTACTTACATGCACGTTGTGTATTATTCGCCTTATGCAAAATTAACATTGCCACGGGCCTCATCACTTTATTCATGCGATTACGTGAAACTGGAATTATTGGGAATGAAAATCTTTCACAAACGTGGTCATTTTTATACTTCTGTGCATTAACAAAAGAAAAAAAAAACAAAGCGAAAGTGATTATTTTATTTTATCACAAAAGTTTACCTAATGCTTTTCATTTGACGTTAAGATATGGGACTACTTTCCATCCATCGTTACCAACTTTACTGGGTGCATGTCACTCTGTGCGCTCGTTAAAATATATGCAGGTAGGAGCAGTGATATTTTCTAATGTTGATTTCAGAAGTGTTCATTTTATCGTGAACAGCCTTTACCAAACAGTTGGCCGTAATACAAAATGACCCGTATAACATTTTATCAGTTTTCACAGTTTTCACACTAGTGTTTCCTTTTACGATTGGACCACATCATTTCTGACACGCCCCCTTCAACTCATTAGCATTAGCCAGTAATGAACGGGAAGAAATAATGTGACTATCACGTGCAACCAATTTCAATAGAAATAAATATCGTGTCATATAAGAAATCGACGAATAAACAATTAAGGCTCGGATTAGTAAACCGAATTCGCAAAATTTGAGTAACTGTAAATGTAACATATATTTTTGCAATAAAAGTATTTGTATTTTTTACCTTCTTACTGTTACATCGGGTGGCAATCGGGAGGTGTGAGAGGAGCAGCTTAAATGGTATCTAACTTAAACTTACAACTGAGCACGTCAGACATAACACTGACTTATGTGGAATTTATGTCCTCAATCTCGTGATCCAAAGGTATTTCATTAATCACCTCGGATATGTGGGTCACCTATAAAATTTCAAACCCACAATAGTGTGCGTGCAGTCACTTGCTAAATACATCTACCAAAAAGTAATTGGGAACCTGTCTACAATGTTTGCTCGGTGGTTGTCACCCCGTTAGAATCTCGCAGGACCACCTCTTGTGGCTATAACAGCAGCCACCCTGTCTGGCATGCTCTCTACTAGTGTTTTCAGGACATCCACGGGATTCGTTGCAACCATTCCATGAGTTTAGCAATGATTATGACCGCGCCTGACGAGCGCTCCCCGGCGATCCAATTCGTTCCAAAGATGTTCTATAGGGTTGAGGTCGGGGCTCTGGGCGGGCCTGTCCAATCGGCGAGCATTGTTGTCGGCGTACCACTGCATAGTAGACCTTGAAACATGGCACCTGACATTGTCATCCTGGAAGTAACACGGGTCCATTCCGTAAAACCGTCACAATGTTGGGAGCATTTCGTTATCCAGAATGTTACAATAGGCCTCTGTGTTCATGCTACCAAGGACAAACACCAGCGGTCCTACGCCGAATGCCGTGAAACACAAGTCAACTGACGTATGAATGACCTGTATTCACGGGTGCCCAGTTACTTTTTGGTAGATAGTGTATTTTCCTTCATTTCAGTAACTGAACTTATAAGTAACTGAACTATAGTGTTGACCACGTCCAGTACTATGGATTTTTAATGGTACGTCAATATAAGCCTAATTTATTCCTTACGGGACTATTAAATCGATCGATCCCAAAAGTCATACCACTGTGTTACCTACCTTACGGCACTGTTAAAAACCGTGTGTATTTAACTATTAAGTGATTTGCAAGTTAGCTCCACAGGAAAAATAACGTTTGAAATGAAAAATTATCTATCCCCCATTAAAAATGGCTCTTTCTTTTTCCGAATATCTCAGCAAATTCAATAATTTATTTCATTTTCCTTCATTATTATGAAAGTCATTCCTCAAAAAAAGTTTTGCCCCACCGGCATTACTGAGCTAGTTGATTGCTCGTGGCCCAAGAGAAAGAATGTGATTCGTTTACTCTCCCAGCAAACGTCCTTCACGAGCTACCAAATTACAGCTGATGCAAACCTTTTCGCGACGTGTAAATTTTTAGTGTCACTTAAGCTTATACTCTAGACGATACTACCAAAATGAATTGCATGCTTTTAGGACACTTTCACATTTACTACAAAGTATAAACAAAGTTCATACTACATCACAGTTGTTGTAAAATATATAAACTAAGGGAACAGGATAATCATACAATACGTTGAAAACAGTGCAGTGGTGATCACGTACACGCATTCCAACTGTGGAAATTTACAAGTTTGTTAAGTAGTCTTTGACCTAGTTCGACCTGGTGCTGATATACGAGGTCCTCTTCATGTTTTTTTTTTATGTCGGTAAGTTATATAACTAAACGAAATCGATGACCAGCCTCTCCGAACAGGTTCCCAACCAAGTTGGCTAACTTTAACATTTGCATCCATGACCCACTTGATCGAGGCAAACTGCTCACAACAAACCATGAAATTTCTTTATTACCAAGCAAGCAAACACTACAATTGGCCGGCCAATTCGCAAACAGAGCTATCCTGCTGCAGATGCACCGTAAAAAATTTTATGGTATATTTCCTAAATTGCAATGGAAGTTTTTAACCTATACACTGTATGGTAATAATACCACACATCAAGCTGCACATATACGAATGTTTAACAGCGCTACTATACAGAGTTGGGAACTTCCCTATGTATTTGACTCTTTCCTAAGCAAATGTAGAAAGTCTACAATTAATGTATAGGGACAAAATTGCCATTCTCGCTTTCTCAATAGGCGCATACACTGGTATGGTAAATTTACGAGATGTCTTGACGAGTCTCTTCTCTGGAAACGAGATTTCTGTTTACAGGAGACTTGTGAATGGCTTGAGGGAGGCGAAACCAAAATAGCACTAAGTACTGTCAGACCACGATAAACTATCTTTCGTTTAACAGAAACTTCGTTACCTGTATATTATTCACTTTATCCACATTGTACAAGGCGTTGTAAAAATACGTTGAATATCCAGTCAAACCCTGGAAGAGTACTTCAAGTGGCTGAGAAATCAATTATTAAAACTCGATCTGGCCGACTGCTAGAATGGCACCTTTAAAAACAAGTGACAAATAACACTGAGTTCGTCACCCAAGAAAAATCGGAAAATATATATTTTTAATGGCGGCTGTTCTAACGTATTAAAATATATATTCTCTCCGTTCTCAAGTTCTTGACTATAAAGTATCATACTTCTGGATACGTCAGTTACAGTCCGAAACACATTATATCTCGCAGAAATTTGACAAGATACATTTGTTAGTTGGTGATATAAAGAAAGAAAATTTACTTTAACCATACTTTGAACACAAAGTAAACAATTCGCATATGACGGCAGATTCCTGATAGTATAATTAACAAAAAATCTGAAATCAAAGGAGAAATGTTTCATTCTACCATTGTAACATAGAGTTACATGTTAGGATAAAATATATTAAACCAAAATTTGCAATTAAATCGGACTCTTTTAAAAGATAAACGTGCATAATTTAAAGTGCAATATCATAAAGTAGCCAAGAGCGTTTTGAAAATTTTTTAAAATGAGATTTCAGTGGTTTTATTAATTTTGGTTTATCAAATTTCAACGAGCATTAAAGCCCTTCGGCGAACAGTGCTGGGATAAGAATGCAAGGGTGTGCATAGTATACTTACCCCAATTTAAATGTGAGAACTTCACTCGCTTTATTGCCCAAGCGGGATACCGCACAGCAACACATCAACGACCACGGAGGTGGCAGTAGACATCGCTATAATTGTTACTGTTTTACAGTGACCCTAAGCTGCAGTTATATCATTTTCTGATTCACAAAATATCCCTTTTATTTTTTAGCACAACTGCTGATAATCACTGAACCATCAAATGGTATAAACCACGGATCATATAAATTAACTTAGTTATATATATATTTATTTATATGTATGTATGTGTGTGTAGGTGTGTGTTTGTGCGTTAGTTAATTTTCAAAAAAATTATGTACATGTTAAAGTTGCTAATAAACAACTGACTGATTCTTCATGAATTTGTAATAATTATAAAACTATTTATTTATTTTTTATTTTTTGTTTTAGCTGATCGCTACACCTGGAGCCTTCGGCAGTGTGTACGCAAATCCGCTGTGGGCAATGATCACCCTGGCCATTTCGTATTTCTTCGGTAAGTTCCTACAGTCTCTGTAAATTGTATTATATTGGCTCATACTTATTATTTCGTGAAAATACGATAGTAAGCCTAATATTTTGTACATAAGTAGGCCCCTACTCACTTCTGAAGTTTGGATGTTTCGAAGCCATTTAAAATTGCACTACGAGTTTGTTTCTGCATTTTGCTACTTTGGTAGCTATTCAAATCGGGTTCGATGCCTGGCGGATCCAAGCTTGGATTTTTCGTACGTGACAGACGTTGCCAATGGACGGTTGGATTTATAAAAAGTACTTCCTTTCGCCCTATTTCTGCATTCAATAGACTCTCCACATGCCAGTCATTTCAACTCTCCTGTTCTCCAGTTTGACTGGTAACGAGATCAGTGCAACTGGTTCACTAAGTGCCAGCATACTTTTCATTCATACATGATGATCCTGCCTTAAGGCAAGCTTTACAAACTACGCACAAAAAAAACTCAAGAACGTGACGAAGCAGCCACGTAGAGCCGCGTTTACACCGGAGCAGACAGAGGCGAACACGTTCGAACGAGTACAGGCGAATCATTCGCACGTGTGTTGCTACCATTCGTTTCTGTTTAATTCGGAGCGGCTCGCCCAAGGTGTAAATGAGGTGAGGATACCGCAAGTGGGCGAATACGCATTTAGCTTTGGTGATTCGACGAAAGATCGACAACGAACGGATTCATCAGAGAATTCGAACCGAACTTGAACGAGCACGGGGAAAGGGCGCTTGTTTGACGCTCATATACCGTTCACACCTTGTTCGACGCTCATATACCGTTCACACCTTGTTCGACGCTCATATACCGTTCACACCTTGTTCGACGCTCATATACCGTTCACACCTTGTTCGACGCTCATATACCGTTCACACCTTGTTCGACGCTCATATACCGTTCACACCTTGTTCGACGCTCATATACCGTTCACACCCGTGAGGAAGCTCGGTTCGGTGATGCTCGTTCGCACGTATTCGCTTCTGATCGCTCTTGTGTAAAGGAGGCTTAAGGTAAGGAAAAAACAATAACTGTCGTTTAAAAGCTGCTAACGATAAAGTGAGCACTTTTGAAATCAACCTTAGACAAAGTCACTGCCTCTGCATGCATATATTTTAAGGGGCGCACCAAGTGACATTCGCCCAGTAAAGTTGGTAACGATGGATGAAAAGTAGTTCCATATCTCAAAACTGAATAAAAAAGTGTCAGGCAACCATTTGTGATAACTTCAATTATTTCTTTGGCTTTCTGTGTCTTATTAATGCATCGAAGTGTAAAAATAAGCACTTCTGTAAAATATTTACTTTCCTAACAATTCCAAAGTTTCACTTGAGCGACGTGTGAATAAACTGATGAGGCCCATGGCAATGTTAATTTTACATAATGGTGAAGAATAGACAGCGTGCCTACAAGTAGATCGTAAGCAGGGCTTTCAAAAGTGCTCATTTTATCGTGAACAGCCGTTATAAACATTGCATGATGCAAGATGTTTACAGGCTGTTCGTGGTTCGTTGAGCAGCCGGGCTCAAGATTTAATTTGCTCCTCAGGTTATTATATCCTTCCTCCATATGCAAGATTTGCGTTGCCATGGGCCTAATAACTTTATTCAAGCGCTGCATAGCAGTATGTACTGTAGCATAGTAGTTAACGGACAGCAATTTTTTTTCAGATGTTGGTTGCAAAAGTTTTTACTTAACCATGAACAATCTATGCCAACTATGCAAAATGAAAACGTGAAACTGCTGCTAAAAAAAAAAAATTGCCCTTGTGTTTTCATTAACCACGTTTTGCCTCTTTCTGGGTAATAGGCATATTTGTTTGGCCAAATTATTATTTTAAAACTTTAAACTTTGTTAAGTTATGATTTAAAATAATTTGTAAAAGCCTGAATTGTTAATTTCTGGGAACACTTCTAATTTGCTTAGCAAGAAACTCATACTAAAATATCATAACACAACGTTGTGCAATTAATTTGTAATTAAATGGATTAAATTCAACACAAATTCACTAAGCAAGACAATAAAACCTAAGCAAAAACGCAGAATGCTGAGAGCTAAGTTACATTTGCATGCGTTCTTACGTATTGCGTAATTTGTAAACAGCATCTTTGAAATATGTGCCTCGCGTTATTTGCGAACACAGCCTCTAAAGAAGTGTTTTTTTTTTCTTCCCCAGTTTTAAATGTTGAATGATGTGATTTGTGTTTCAGCTGAGATGTGGTTCGGCATAGTGTTCGCAGTCCTTGTGGAGATCATTCCTTTGTCCATGCGGTCGACTACCATCGGCGTTTTCTTGTTCGTCATGAACAATATTGGCGGGAACTTGCCTATTCTGGTCGACCCGGTGTCTAAAGCTATTGGTTTTAGGGAGTCGCTCTACATCTTCTACGTTGGCTCCTACCTTATAAGTAAGTCACCCTTGCCCCTTATCTATATAAGTAAGTCACCCTTGCCCCTTATCTATATAAGTAAGTCACCCTTGCCCCTTATCTATATAAGTAAGTCACCCTTGCCCCTTATCTACAATACATTTATTTTTCAGTGTTATAATTATATAACCGCGCCCACCCTCATATGTTAACTGCATTTATGTTTCAGAATGATTTTTTATTGTGCTTACTAGCACTCACGTTGTTATATCAGATGACTAATCGTCGGCAGTGTTAACTAAATACAATACACAATATTTAGTCTAAAAACAGCGCAAACATCCATTCCTTACCCAGGATTCGAAACCAGAATCTTTTAGACTGGCCTCAACCACCTCTCTTTTTCAAAATCTTATAATATAATTGCTTTGCAAATAAAAAATACCAACTCGTATGCGACCCAATCTGAAATATTTAACGTCAAAAAATATTCCGACACTACATTTATTCTATTGGTTCTCACATGTTTATGTATATTCCTTCCTGTTTTCAATTATTTAAATTTTAATAACTTTTTTTTGTAAAGAGAAGCTAAGGCACGTGAATATTTTGTGTAAAGAGTTGCAAAATTTTTAGCAATAAAAACGTTGCATGTGGGTTGGCTTGAGAACCGTATTGCATAACGAAATCTTCGATATCAGCTAATTCTCTTTCGTATAACCTAAAACCAGGTTTTGCCAAATAAGTGAAACCTACAACTGAAAAAGGAAAATTTGGTTGGTTTTTATGTACGTCAATACATTCACGTTAGGTGTGTGTAATTCATAGTTTTACACAGTGTAAAGTTACAATTTCGTTGTGTATTAAGGCGACTGTGTGAACAATTTTACTCCTGAAGGCGGTGGCGTCCTTTTCGTTTTGTGTTTATCCATATCTCTTTATAACTTAATATTAACATTAATGTTACGATTTAACCCTTCTATTACACACGCAACTAATTCACAACATTTCTGAAACCAGAAACTACTGATTTCATTCTATGGGCCTATTTTCTCATATGAGACTGAACAGTTATAAATAATTAGTTACTCTTTACTACGGTAACTGAAACAAAAAAAAAATAATGCGCAAAATCTTGTGGACTTTATTATGTATGTTGAGATATAGTCTACGCCTTGAAAGCCCTCGTTTTTAAATATTTGATATGGAAAAAAAATACGGGGAAACAAAAGTAAATTCAAGATGGAAAGGAAACTACCCCCTTAAGATTATGTGGGCCATAATTTAATGCTGCATATGATATTTATAACTTGAAAGTTTCTAGCAGCCAATATTGGAAATAAAAAAACTCGGTACTAGGCAGTAATTTTTTTCCAACTTTCTAAACAAATAGTTTTCCAGAGTGATGTAGTCTTGTTGATGTAATTTTTTTGCGCTGTGAATGTGTACTACCTTTCTTTGCGACGCGATATATCATGTTGTAAGCAAACATCACTATGGTAAAATATTTGTTCGCAAAATTGGCAAAAAAACCTCTTGTCTAGGATTGTCGTTTCTAAGTTTTTCAATAAAGGCTTTCAGGGGCTCTTAGGAAACTCAGGCTTCGGTCAACAAGTTTAGTATTAATTCAAAACCTCACACTCCTAAAGAGTGCGACAGCCCGAAGGCTAGCTAGAACAACAGTCATTGCCACGGTGATGGAAACAGCAACTTAGGTCTAAGGTGCCTAAGCTAATTGTTTACCGCTGCATTCCGTTGAAGGTAAATCAACGAGACCCACAAACCACTAGAAAATTTTCAGTACGGGCATCGAACCCGGATCACTCGCAGCCAAGAGGTAATTTTTTTTTTTCGACTCATCCTGGAGACGGTACCTGTATGGCGTAGGCCGCTATTGTGTGATTAAATAATGTTTTTTTTATTTCCAAGATATTTACACCAAAAAAAAAAACCTAAAGGTGGACTCACAATCATCTGTCGCATTCGTCAGTGACCCGTTGTCAGGTGGTCACGTTATCGTCGACCAATCGCAGGGCAAATTTTTTCCATCCGTCAATCCGTCAGATTTATCTCAAACTAACTTTCGACGGACCGACGGATGGACCACCGCCTTCTGACGACATTCCGTGGACACGAATATGCACTTTAAATTAAAATGCAAGGCGGTGGATATGTATTTAATCTTAGTGTTGAATTCAGGAAATTAAAACGTAAATTATAATTCAGTATAAATTTTCATCATGTAAAACAATTATTTCTCCAAAATATTTCTCTCTTGAAAATGTATTTCCAACAAAAATATACCTTCTACGAAAGAAAGATCGCCATGTTAAGTTGTCACGCTGGACAGAAGGATCGACGGACGACTGATTGTTGTGAGTCGCTTTCAACTGACGGACGAAAAAACTGACGCATGACTGACTGACATAGGGCGACTGACGGATGCGACAGATGGCTTGTGAGCCCAACGTAAGTCAACTGGAAATTAAAATGGCAGTACTTTGGAAGTTACGAATTTTTTTATTTTATATCTCACGTCATTCGTCAGACTTTATAAAAATTTTTAAATGCAAAATCTGGTTCCCGCTTGAAATGATTTAGACTGACGCAAGAAAGTCACAGAACTTCACCACTTGGCTTCCTAAAGTTAAAGCCAGCCAAGGTGCGAATGTTAAACATCTTTAAATAAAATTTTATCGAAAAGTCTGAGTTCAGATTGTTTAGCTTACTATATTCCAAAATTTAATATTCATCTTTGGGTGAAAAGTGCATTTATGTTGACTATTTTAAATATTTTTATAGAAGTCGAAAAGTTAAAATATGTGTAATTTTGATCAATAATTCTGAAACATTTTTATTAATTAAAGTTTCTCGTGGCATATTTGAACATCCTCAAGCAATGTTAATGGGAAAGGAGAATGCGGCATCCCTAGCACAAAATTTTAGGTTGCGACTGTTTAGTTTGAAAAGAGCACAATTTTTTCCCTTAGTAGAATGCAGCCTTGTAAATAATTTTCGTTCCTAAATACTAACTAAAAAAATTTAAGACTATTAGTACACACTTCTTGGATTGGGCTTATTAACATTCCCCGGAGCTATGCCTGAAGGATTATCAGAGGACGGCTTACAAACTAACTTATGACTCAATTTAAACTAACACCCATGCCTTTTCTGGGATCCGAGCCCAGAGCTTCCATCACCCTAGACAGGTGGCACACCAACTGACTGCGCCATGGGAGGTCGGCCTACATGGTTCTTACTCAGTCGATAATTTCAGCACATGTTTTTTTTTTTTTTTTTTTTTATCCTTTGATTATCAATCTGGGAAAAGAACTCTGGGGTTTGGTGTTATTTGAGCAAAATAAGTTTTCAGAAGAATGCATTGTTACACACCATTGAAAATTAAGTACACTATTTCCACGCTTTACTGACAACGAATAGAATTTTTTAAAAGGGCAACGATTGTATTGTATTTTCAGAAAATATTGATCTTGTATAACTTCTCTCTTAATGAATAACGCAGTCCTATAGGCTATTCACAGTAAAGTAACCACTTTTGGAAGCCCTCTCATTTAATAGTCAGTAAATACATTTTATTTTAGCTTTAGACGTTAAGTTCCGAGTGCGGTGGAATATACACATTGTGTTTATTACTTACATGGCAATATTTATTTCAAAAAAGGTGGTTAAGAATAAAAATTAACTGAAAGTAAAAGGTAACTAGAGCCTCAAAAACGCTCACTTTACCGTGAACAGCCTATATTTGCGTTTAAGAGAGAGAATGATCCCATTGGAAAAAGTGTATTTTGTGGTCTAGCCTTCAAATGAATAAAACTACTAGACTAAACATTTTTCCGAATGAAATTCTTTATCTTCTTCAAATTGTTGGCACTTCATTAGCGGCAATCATTTAAGCTGTAATTAGAGCATGAAACTTTACCTTGAAAATTGCGGTACTTTTAAACTCCCGTCTGTGCCATTGCTATTTAGGAATTCATACGAAATGATTACATTGTAAAGAATATGTTTTCCCAATTCAAGATAGGAAATATTGATGTGCCAAATAACTGATAGCAGTGTTGCATACGAACGCCTATTAATAATATTATTTAAGGCAATGTATTCATTTTTTAGGTTCTGTCATGTTCCTGGGTACTATGTTCATCATGGAGGCGCCAGTGAAGAAAGAAGAGTCCGCAGAAATGGGACTTGATAACGCAGCATTCTCCATGGAGAAGATCACGAACGGGCCGAGCACCGTCGAGAACAGCAACCTGTGATGACATTTTTGGCACTACGTTGCCGAGAAGAACTAAACGGCTGCAATTATTAGCTGAATACAGCAGTCCTATTTATATGTTTCTATCTGCGTCGGAAACACAATCTTAGGAGGACAGGTGTGGGCAGAAGCGTAAAATACTGACCACTTTACTGATCACTTTAATTTCAGCGAATAACTTTAGCACCACTAGTACTCTAACAAACTGTTGCAAAACATTTTGAAGAGCTGTGTAACCAATCCGAATGGGCACGTAGGGCTAAACATCATAAGTCAAACTTGCTTTTTTTTCGTTTGATTAAAATTCAAGTCATTAATTGACATTATGTCAAAATAACTTAACAGATCGTTTTCTAAAATGTTAATGGGATTTTTAAAAAATATGTAGACAATACTATATAGTTGAAAAATGGTATTGCATTTGCTATCTTATTACAGGTTTCCGTATCTTTTATTTTTATTTATTTTTATGTATTCGCATCTACAATTAATGAACATTTTCGGAATAAGGAAAGATATTCGCAACAAAGTAGTCTCAGAGACACGAGTCATAATACCAAGAGCATTTTTATGGATGAAATGTTTTTTCGGCTTTCTATTGTTGGTAGGACAGGCAAGTGGGCAGACCTGTCCTTCTAAGATCGTGGTTGGAGGTAACTGATTTAAGTTCTAGTCTCTCGTAAATATTCCGATGTTGTCTAGAAATGACTATCATATTTTTTTTTCCATTCACGTGTTGCATTGTACGATACGTGAATGTTAAGAAAGTGTTGTTTAATTCTTTTGAAAAAATATTTATGTAATTATAAAGACAAGCCTCCTGTACAAAAACGGTTACGTTCGGGTCTTTTGACTCCACTAAAAGACATTCACAAAGTACAATAATTACAGCATCGACACACGGAAGTTCCCTGACAGGTAATTTTGCAAAGTTCATTACCTGATACTGATGGCATGAAACCTGCAATGATAATTACCGCTACATTTGAAATTGACGAATTTAGGCCAGTTTCGCAATTGCTGGGCCGCTGTCTTTTATTTCTTTCACGGACGAAACAATTAACGAGCAGCTGTTAACCTACACGAGTTGGCAGTCATTAATTCGCATGCATGTGGATTGCACCTAGTCTTCTAGGTTAATTTAGTTAGCTTGAATAATAACACTTATTTACCTATGATCCTAGATTAGTTCAAGCGAGCCTCTCAAGTTTGGTTGCCACGTTGGAAAATGAAGTTAAAAATATCCTATTTCATAGTGTTCTTAGCCAGTCTTGCGAGTAATTTGTGTTGAGTATTAGGTTTTTTTTTTTAAATTTTCAGACCGCTATATTAGGACACGCCTGGATACAAGTGCCAAAAAGCCAAGCTGACCTCCTCTGGTTTATTAGTTCATAGAATAATGAAAACGCTGTTAGCTCATCAGGTACCTTTTCCTGTCACGTACAAAAGATTTTTAAAACCATCGAAGTTAGATGTGGAGAAACAAAAATAATAACAACAGTGCTTGCTTATATTGTATCCAGAAACTCTATTCTCTTTGCATGGCATATTTATTTTCAAATAACGTTTACTGCAATTATTAAAATTAAATAATACGCACGTGACTTATCTTACGAAATCATTTTAATGCAGTACATTGTTGGAGGACCTAACAACATTATAAATATAGGCCAAAGAGAAATTAAGTAATATTTGATAATTTCATGGTTACTAACATTTACAAACAAATTTAATTATTTAAAAATTATAAAGTAGGATAGAGATTCACAATTTAAGTCAGACTCATTAAATATGTGTAAATAGTTGCCATATTGTGATTTTTGGCAACATATCTAAAAGTTGTGTTTCGTACTAAGTTCCGAAAGTTCTTTGATATAGTAAGATATTAACACAGATAAATATAATTGTACCACGTATGGAAAAAAAAACTACTCTAATTCGATTATGTTTAAATCTACCGTAGTCTGTGGTTTTGTGGTGATATAAGTAATAATGTTGTCCAATAAGAAGAACAGATGACAAAATTTGGCTTTCACACACGCAGTACTACACTGGAAAACTTTTGCTCTAATGCAAAATAAAGTTTTTATTTTTACATTTACCTGAACTACATGCAAAATAACTTTACCATAAAGTAATTTCCCAATCTCGTCAAGAAAACGTCATTCCAAAAATATGAAAGTGTTGTCACTAAATCATGCACGATGTTATCGGAATTTATGTTCTGTTCTGTACTTATAATTTTTGTTATACTTGTATTTATACGCACATGCATATAAAACACACGCAGATATATATATATAATTTTCACAATACATTCTATTAGGAATTTTTATTAAGAATAAATATAATTTTTTATATGTAGTCGTGTAGTTTAACCAAATACGGCTACGTGTTTATCGGTTTCCTACTGAAAGTAAAAAGGTGTTAGTTTCTTTTTTGCACTCAAACTTTACAACTTAAGTCTTCAATTTTACCGTACAGCCATGATTATCTTAAACTTATATGGAATATGTTAGTATGAAGAAATATAACCAACTTAAAATTATGATACTCAAGTACTATTTTCGCTTGTTGGTTTTGTACTTGGCTGTAAAGAATGTAATACCAGTGTATTTAATTGAAGTTAGTTTATAACTGGGGTTATAGAATTAATGTAGGGTTTATGATGTAAGCTGACACTTTTTCCTGTGGAGTTCAAAATCAAGTAGCGGAATGGAAAAAACAAATTTTTGTATTCGATTTTGATAATGCGCACAGAGATAACACATTTATTTAAAGTAAAATTTAATTAAATTAAAGTTTGACTATACTTTGCATGACACAAAACAGAGTCGTACATTATTTTTGTGAATATGTGGAACTTATGAGAGAGGTAATTAAATTACTTTATAAATTTGGCAAACATTTTTGACAGTTGGAAAATTGATGACATCCCATCGGGGATGAACTTTTCTTGCATTGCATATCAATTAGTAAACTCGTTTACTTGACTGTAATTGTTTGCTTGAACGTAACACATTTCAATTTGCGTATTAAACCGAAAGAAAGACATCAGGCTAAAGTGTTTTTTTCTGGCTGCTGATTGACTATTCATTTCGAAATAAAAAACTAGTGCAAACTGACAAGATAAAATCGTATATAGCCAAACGGCTTTTCGCGGTCCACCACACATGGTCACATAGAAGCCAAGCTTCAAGAATATAATTGTGAACTAGAATAATATCATACATAAATAAACATTTGCATTGAACTTTATTCATTGTTCTGATTGCTATAAAAAGAATTTGAAGAATGTATTAGAATTTGTATATAATAATTTATTAATCTTAATGTATTGATTGAGAATGTAGATTTTTAGAGAATTTTGATGTTAGAATGATAGTATTTTTCATACAGAGTTAAGAAAGTGATTGAAGGTTTTATATGTAAATAAGAGGCATTACAAATTAATAAATTGTAATGTGGAGTTTTATAATTTTTTCATGTTAATTCCCTAGACTTCTTATTCATAGCCTGGCATGAATTCATTATTTTCCAAGAATGGAAATAAACTGTTTTTGTTTACAACAATGTTTGTTATTTCATGAATTCCTCTTGAATATAGATCTGATGACTCCTACTATGTATTATGTTTAGTTGTTTCACGACCGAGAGAACATTTTTAAAATTTTAGTATAGTGAATTTTTTTTCCCACCCGCCACTGCATGCAGGAATTAACATTTTTCCGTGGAATTAAAATATGGAATCCATGGATCGAGCTCAATACACTGTGCAGTTGTTAGTAACACCAGTGTGTTACTACTACTCCGACTGTTATTCTAATGTGCCATAAACAAGAAGGAAATCGTTTCATTTCCCATCGGTTAGAACAACACGTTATTAACAAGAAGCCAAACTGTTGGCTACAATTTTGATTACTAATTTGCTGCCAGCATTATTATTTGTATTATTATGTGCTTAAGATATTGCTTACGTTAATATGATCGATTGAAGAAGAGATATATATATATATATATATATATATATATATATACATGTATTTAAAGTTTGATTTCAAAAGTTTTCAGTGAGCCGTGACAGAACCACATAAATATTGCCTTAGGATTTGTTACAATGATAAAGCACACTGTAATCTTGTGTTATTAAACAGGATTGTGTTATTACAGCAAGGTTTTCCATATACCGATATTTAAACGTTCGAGAAAACAGCGACTGTCCCGCGGAAATGTAAAGACGTTCGTGTCAATATGGTATAATAATTTTACTTGTGACTGATGAAATCTGTGAATAATCGACACTGATGTGTGTGCTGATGCACGACTTAAATACTCGGGGACCCGTGAAAATTGTATACAAATAAGTGTCACCTACTAAACCTCGTGGTTAAAAAAAAAAATCCGACTTCATAGTTTTATTATATTGTTTAGTGAATCTGCATTAATGACAGTTTTATATTTTGTACATAACATTTGCTCAAAATTCTTCCAAACTTTTACGAAAATACAAAACCTCTCAGAGTTTATATTATATATAAACAGAAACGATTTACAGTCAATCTTGATTACGAACAGTATGTATAAGAGACTGCATGGATTTATGAAAATAGTAACTATACGTAAGCAGTAAACCTTGCGTTAAAAATTGATAACATACCGTACTTCCCGAAACGTAGACCTCCGAAGGTTCTGCAGGAATGGCCAATAGTCCTATTTGGCAAAGGCTTTTCACAGTAAACTGAGCACTTTTGGAAACCGTGTTTTAACATCTACTTGTACTCACATTATGTGTCCTTCCGCCCACATATAAAATTATCATTACCATGGGCCTGATCACTTTCATGCGTTGGTCAAGTGAAACTGGGAAATTATTATAAAAAGAAACGAATTCTTTAAATTGTTTTTCTTATATGTATTAAAAAATATAGAAAGCAAAATAAATAATGTCAGTATTATTTTTTTTAAATGTTACCTAACACCGTTAAGACATGGAACTATTTTCCTTCCGTCGCTACCAAATTTACTGGGCGCATGTCAGTCAGTGTTCCCATTTAAATACGTGCAGACAGGGGCAGTAATATTTTTCAAAAGTTGATTTCAAAAGTCTTTAGTTAACAGCGAACAGTCTATACAAGTTTTTACGCGTATCTTGAAGCAGTGATGTGTCACAAGAGGTGCTCGAAATGTTTACCTTTGCTTGAAACCTTGTTCTACACGCTGGGTGCTGTGTAAATTACTGAGATAACTTCACCTAACAACGTCTGTTACCGAAATCAAGGAAGCATGCATGCCAGCCAAATGATACTGCACTCTCAAATTAAAACAGTTGAAACTGCTCCCTCTGAACCAGTAAAGTTCTACTAATAGTTTTAGCGACCGGTATTCACCATAGACTAAAGACGAGGTAGACCGATCTTGCTGGCTGCGCACAACAATCTACGTGTCCCAACATTGAACTGCTTTTCTGCCAGTTCGTATATCGAAAATGGCATGGATTGGATTTTAGGTTAGAAAAATGGTTTGTAAACAAGTGCTTAGAGATGTTTTTATACGTCCTCTAACCAATTTTTAATGCAGATTGATTAAATTCAAATCGGCAAAGGTATTTTATTCATATGATACTGCTTGTTATTTAAAAATCAAGATGTAAACAAACACGTTCATCACTGTTGACCATGTGACTTTGACAGTTGTGAATGATTGGGATAGGTCAATGTTGGGTTCATGCGTATAAGACGAATAAACGGTCTACCTCATATTTAGTCTATGGTATTCAGTGATCAAACAGTGATTTATACTGATTAAAGCCTGTTCACCGTAAAATGAGCACTTTTGAAAGCTCTGCTCAAGATCTGCTTGTATGCAAATTGTGTATTCTTCCGCCTTATGTAAAATTAACATTGCCATGGATCTCGCCACTTTATTCATGCGTCGGTCAAACAAAACTGTAAAATTATTACGAAATAAATACTTTACAAATCTGCTCACTTTTACACTTCAATGTATAAAAAAACAGAAAGCGAAAGAAATAATTTTAAGTTATCAATAAATGGTAACCTAACACTTTTTATTCAACGTTAAGATATACAACTACTTCCCATCCATAGTTACCAATTTTACTGGGCGAATGTCACTCAGTGCGCCCATTAAAATATATGCACGCAAGGGCAGTGACTTTTTTGTAAGGTTCATTTCTAAACTGTACTCACTTTTTGTGAACAGCCTTTATTAGTGTATTACACTATCCTGACAGTAAACCTCCAGGGTATCCCACTGATTAGCCAGAAGATAACAGCTCATTACCTAAAGATTCAGGAAAAAATAGTTGTACTTATTTAAATACGTGATTGAGTGTGTACGACCCAACCACTTGTGCAGGAACAACCGTTCATGAAGATATGCTCTGGACATTCTACACAAACGTGACTGTGCGTTGTCATGTATGAACCACGCACGACCTGCTAGATCCAACGGGGCCAATTTTACAGTGAGACTGGAGTGTCAAGCATTCAGATAGCCAATATATAGTCTATTCACAGTTTATTTATGCGTTTTGAATTAACCTTAGAAAAATCACCCCATGCAAGAAGTGTTTAGTTGTTTTCTAAATATGCTATGAATCACAAGCGTATTATACCTCCATTAACATAAATTGTCTTCTTGTTCGTTAAATATAAATTTTATCTATGTTTTATTTATAAACTCTAATATATCATTGATATTAAATACGAATAAAAAGCAGATATAAAACATGTGTGTTGTTAGCGCCTAGTAAGAAATAGTTCTCACGCAACATATCATTACAACTGAGTGCGCACGAATTCGGTTGCCCTGTGGTGTAATTTTTTAGATTTAGTTAAGCTTAATTTGCACGAGGCGGAGGAATATCCTGGAAGTAAAAATTTAGCAGGGCTTCAGAGTGAGTGAAGAGATTTTTGCGGCTCTTTACAACGAGGTCTTGAGAGCCGATGAGAGTGATTGAGGTGAATATGGAGAAATGCCGGAATTTAAGGGCGGGGGAAACGGGATATCCCCGAGAAAACCCCAACGTATTACGGCTTTATCTTCAAAATACACATGTTCTGGGTCTAAAAGCGCTGGACCACTAAGGGCGCAACAGACACGCGCATCAGAGGCCTTGCGGCATTTAAGCGCGTGACACTGAACTAATGTGCAATGTTGCGTCTCTATGGTACTTTCAATGGTAGTCTTATTATTATATGGTATAGTAGTAAATGTAAAGGTGTACTACTTACCGTAATGTTATTATAATATTATATACTGAAATTATCTTACCTAAAAATGATTCACGAAAGCATACGTTTATGCTGTTTCAACTCTCCAAAAACACATTTAACCAAAAAGTCGAGAAAATCACAATTGTATGCGCAACTTTAATGTTTCTTCTATTCTTCTATAAGCAAGCAGAAGTCTCGTTAAAAATCGAAGCAAATAAAACAAAAATATTTTCTCTTGTCCCTCCCCTCCCCCAACTTGGTTGCTTAGACAAACAAACGGTACCCAAATATATGTGGCGTCTTGTCAAGATGTTGGCACACAGCACTTTTCTATTCCCAGGTAAGTATTTTGGAAGCCATAATTGGCTGGCCTTGAGTTCAAATTAGAGGCTTGTTCATCGCGTGTTTGTAAATCGTTTTAACACGCCTCGCGGTTCGACCTTGCCTTTTCATTCTCTTCGCAGCCATTCCGTAATCGCGAGGGTCATCCACGAGGAATGAAGAGTGACGTGAGAAGTCCGACGTGACGTAACATCAGGTGCAGTTAGCGTAAACAAACGGAACGTGGACGTGCTCCGAGAGCACAAGCTTCTGTATGAGCGGCGTCTTGTTTACAAACGCCGCCAAGTTCTTCCATTCATCGCGGCCAAGATACGTGTGCTATAATCCGCAGAGGGAATCTGGCTGTAGCCTATTCTCTGTTACTACAACTTTCGTGAAGCCCTCCTTAAGTTCTACTTTCAAGATATTTCTCAGCTTCATCCGAAATAACAGATTTTGCTGACAGAATGATCACGTGACCCGATTTTGTATATAGAACTGGTGACGTATTTGGTAATTTGGTATTTCGTATTTTGCATCTAGCGGATGTTAGTAAAATTACAAAATAAGAAAATCAGGGCCATGCTGGTTTCGAACTTCAAAACATATACGCGAATATATAGTTAAACCATTTTTTTTTAAAATAAAATAACTGTTGATAAAATACAATAGGCATGTTTTAAATAACAAGTAACGGCTGTGCTTTGTTTATGTATTCCGCAATAATTTTTTTAAAAGTCGTTTTTGCATAATTTATTATTTTCTTATTTATTGACATATTCGTAGCAGTTCAGTGATGATTGTAGAAATATTACCGTCAGTTTTAAGCATTAAATTTAGATTTAAAAAAAATTATACTCTAAATGTAAAAATGAATTTCCACGAGTGCTAAACAAGTAATTGCCGACAAGGTTCGAATTGAAACTTACGAAATAACAAATGACAAAATAACTTATTCCTCATTTTGGACACGGCCTAGCACTAGACAATAGCACCAAAGAGACTACGCACCGTATTCATGTGCACTCGCATCAATACTACTTTGCATGGAAACTATCATTTCTCTCCGTTTTATTCATATTAATTAAATATGAAGAATTATTATTTAAATATGAAGTTAGAGATAAACTTAAAGAAAACTCAAATTGAGATACTTTTATTTCAACAGAAGTATAAAACGCTTATAAAACGTAACATATTTAGGAAACAACGAAACACGGCATAGGTGGTAAGATTCTCAAAGGTTTTATAGGCTGTTCACGGTAAAGTGATCACTTTTGAAAACCCTGCTTAAAATCTACTTGTATATTCATTGTGTATTCCTCCACCATATGTAAATTTAACATTGCCATGGGCCTGATCACTTTATTCGTGCGTCGGCTAAGTGAAACTGTGGAATTATTAGAAACGTAGATATTTTACAATACTGTTAATTCTTACACTTAAATACACTAAAAATTCAGAAAGCAAGATAAATAATTTCAATATTCGCAAATGTTTACTTAACACTTTTAATTCAACGTTTAGGCATGGCACTACTTAACATCGTTAATGCCCGTTAAAAAAAAAATGCAGGTAGGAACAGTGATATCTTTCTAAGATTCATTTCAGAAGTGCTCACTTTACTGTGAACAACCTTTATTAAAAAGTTTGATTATCAGGAATAGGACTCAGGCTCGAGTCGTAGAAAAAAAAATATTTTCCTTGTACTGGACCTATCGATTTTAATGATCATATCGAATCTCGCTCGGAACAATATCTCGATAAGTTATGATTAACTACGCGCCCGCTGAATGTAAAACTTGTTTTTGCATTTTATTAATTATCCTAATTTAAATATAAAAAACTACCTGCGTTCAGCTCTTAAGTAACTTGCTCGTAGTTGTTTTATAAGTCAGTTACAGAATACAGTGTCAAGTTTACAACAGTCTAGGTGACCACAGGTCACCAAGAGGACACGGGTTCGAGATCATCGCTGCTGAAAGTTAGTAACTTTCTGTTTCTGCGAAAAACTTGGCGGACGTTGCCGAAACCGTGAGGTTTTCTCGGAGTACCCTCGTTTCCCTTAAAATCGGCATCCCTTCACTTCTTCACACGCGTATTATCTTGTCACATCCAATGTAAGTGTGTTTATTCCTCATGTAGGACAACTGGGTCCTACTGACGGCAGCCACCCTTCATTGCAACCATTCTGTTCCTACCTCGGACTGGTTAAACGTGGTGGTATTAACTGCAAGTAAAATAAATAGATAATCACGCTACATTCAATATAATTGTTGTACAATCAACTAAACGAATTAAGTATTGTGAATTACTGGTTTTTATTGTATTTTAAAAATTGGTTTACCAAATGGCTACTTTGTCGTGCTAGGTTGGGTAAAATGGCCAGTGTCTGGTCAATTACGTTATTTGCATTTATAGTCAATTTACATTTCTTCATACTTTTTAAATCAAACATTTGATAAATCACCCCATGTAGGAAGTATTTAGTTATTTCCTAAATATGCTATTGATCACAAGAGTTTTATACTTCTGTTAGCATTAAAGTATCTAATTTTTCCAATAAATTGAAGTTTTACCTATATTTCATTCATGAATTATAATACTCCATTTATAATGAATATGAATAAAAACCAGTGAGAAAATATGTATTGGTAGCGCCTAGTAAGAAATAGTCCTAATGCAAAATATTATTGCATCCGAGTGCAAATGAATTCGGTGCGTTGTCCTTTGGCGTAATTTTCTAGACTTAGTTAGTTTGCATGAGGTGGAGGAATATGGAAGTATAACTTCAGCAGGGCTTCAGAAAAGTGTGTAGTAACCGAGAATGGATTCTAACAGTTACTCCCCGTTGATATGTAATCTACATCCATGAAATTGGGACCGAATTAAATGTTAATAGGCCACGAAAAGCAGCACAAACACGCCGCGGTCATTGCCAAGCATTTAGAAATACATTTCGCCTATTATTCCACTTGTACGATAGAAGCGACGGTGCTGCTCCTAGCGTTACTTTTCACGTCAACTAATATTATCTCTCCTTTCGCTAACTGCAATCGCATTGTCCACTCAATTGGCGAATGTTTCAACCCGTTAGTTCAAACTAGTTAGCTTGCCGCTTTGCCTTCTTGGACGTTACTACATAAAAGTTTGTCTAGGGTAAAAACTAAGTAATCTATTAAATTTTATGGCATGCGATTTTAAAATAACATGCCTAGTACATAATCTTCTAGTGAGATTTTAGTAATTAATTATAAATCTACTACTTACTGAGATAGAATTAACCGTATTCATCACTAAACCTTACAGCAGATATGAACAAAACTACAAATACTTTAATAAACCCAATAATTTGTACGACAACCAGCTCAGATGCTCTCAGAACACTAATTGCTTTCCTCTTAACTGTTACAAATCACTCGTCGCCAGACTGCAGCACTCTCCATTGGAGTAACAGCTGATAGCCATTGTAACGCTCTGTCCACTTTACCCTACTCTCCCCTACTGGTTAACAATAAGTATCATTCAGTTTGAATCATCTGAAGCGCCAGGGCTGAGCCAGTAACTCGCGTAAAGTTATTTGTCCATTACACTACTAGATTCCTTCGTCACCATTATTTCACCAAGAGAAGGATGAAAATTACTATTATTGCAACTAACAATCTCATATTTAAGTACCCATTAACCTACAGTAATGTAAATAGAATAGGCATCGATAGGGAAGAAATACATATTAATGTGGGTCTACTGCACTTGGCAGACAATCTGCTATGCACACATTACATAAGCGAGTATTATTATTATTACGTGAAAAACCCGAAAGAAAAGGTAAATATAAATAAACAGTTTATATAATATGCACATACTTATACTATGAAAATGTAAACGTAAGATAACACAACTCCGAAGAAAATAATATCTATATAATACCACTGACGACTACAAGCCAAGCCATTAAAAAGAACGAGTCATATTATTACTATACTAGGAGACCAAGCCCGTGACCTTTTTTTTTGTATTGTCACAGGGCTAGAAGAGCTACCTTGATAAAAAATTTGTTTATCATACAAAGACTGAAAAAAATTGCATATATATGTAGGTAATAATGAAATTATTTGAAATTAGCTCAACATTGAAGCGACTGCGGTCCCATTTAATATTTCTCTATCCACTAGGCCACTGCGGCCCACTTAGCATAGTTCTATCCTTTAAGCCACTAAGGCTCCACTTGGAATCGCTGTATTCACTGAACCACTAAGGCTCCACTTGATATAGTTCTATTCACTGAGCCACTGCGGCCTCACTTGGAATCTCTCTATCCACTGAGCAACTGTGGCCCCACTTGGAATCACTCTATCCAGTGAGCCACTGCGGCCCCACTTGGAATCTCTCTATCCAATGAGCTACTAAGGCCTCATTATATATATATATATATATATATATATATATATATATATATATATATATATATATATATATAGAGCTGCTTAGCCAATGCGGCCCCACTTGATATAGTTCTATCCACTAAGCCACTGCGGCTCCACTTAACATTGTTCTATCCATAGAGCAACTAACTCCCCACTTAGAATCACTCTATCCACTGAGCCACTGTGACCTCACTTAATTAACTGAACATTGAAGCAAGACGTTTAAAGTAAACAAAAATTATATTCCATTACCTTCATATCTCTATGGAATATTCTCTGTGCATTAATACAAAATTTTTCATAGGGAAAAAAGTAATTGAAAATGAGTTTTTAGGTGAAAAGATAATGATCTTGCTGAAATTCGAACTTGACCTTTATTTCACCCCGAGGATTCACTCTGCCATAAATTTTACTAATGTTGCATTATTAGCTAATTAAAAAAAAATCGTCCTATAAATTATTGGTTGACGCCTGTCGCTTCACAGGGTTGAGAGCAACGTAATGCTTCAGCCATGCTTCTTGCTCGAATTCTAGTACACAATAAATTTTCTTTATTCTTAAGCCTGGTTGTTTCAGGTTGCGGTAGTGGACGATATAGCTTTTTTTGTCTTCGAGTGTAGTCGTCAACAGATATATTGGAGAGTCAGATTCTGATAACAAACGTTTATTTGGCATTAATTACATAATAGCACAGCTTCTGAAATTTTGGTCCATTCAAAAAATGCACACATCAAAACTTGGCTATACTTACATAGACTAGTAATTTGATTGGAAACATTACAAATTCAAGTGGAAATAATTCACGTTACACACAATTTTTATATAAAGTGGGGATGTAAAAGGTCCCTTATGATTTACCTGTGCACACTCGCGCAATTAACATTTGATTCTATTCAACAAGACTGGAGTAACTTGCGCATGGGAGCAAAAAATCAATCAATATTTAATTTAAATTAATGGCACTGGTATAACCTGCGCACACATGCCATATCAAATTAATATTTAATTAAATTTAGAATCGCTGGTGTAACCTGCGCGCACACACAAAATGCAATTAACATTTAATTTCATTTAATAAATCTAGAGTAACAAGGAGTATAAGCCTCAAATAAAATGCATTGCTCACAATTCAACTAAAATCGAATCTTATTCATGTAGCACTAATTGCTATGCATATAATAAGTAAATCCCAAAATCTCTGGATGTCCAACGAGTTACGCATTTACCTTTATTAAAAACTGACACAACTCTACCAGTGAGTCTTCTGAACTATTACGTAAATGCAACACTTTGAAATTAAACTTAATACAAAACATGTGACAAACAAATATTAATAAATAACTCAATATCGGTGAACAGAAAAACGTGTTTCTAAATCATGTAATAAAAACCTCCGCTGACTTATATGTTTAGAAAATCCAAATTTAGTTTACATAAAAAGTATTTATTTTAATCGCAAATGCGGAGAACAAATATTTTAAAAGTCTCCTCAGCTTCTCGCCGAAACAGAGAAAGAGGGCGGCAATATGTGCCATATTAAAGCCTTATCTCTTAGAATGAACACTGTAAAAAGTATTAAAATTTACTATAAACTTATTAGACGTTGACCAAGGCGACATTACGGCCAACCAAAATTTGGGATACCTGAAACCTAAACAACACAAAAATAGGAATACGATACCTACGTTCTAACAAGTAGTGAGTCGTGGCTGCATCAGAACCACAATTTGACCAATATGTAAGCGGGCAGTAAACAATGTTCGGTATTGCCGAAAACGGGATCAATCACGGGCTGCGAGCATTTAGTTAGCCTAAAAGATATTAATGAAGGCATTAACAAACAGAATTTTGAAAAACACTGCAATGATTAAAGGCCCAGTATCAAATACAATTACGTCTAAATATTTACACTTAAAAACAAACTAGCGCTATGTCAAAGGCTGCCACGACTCACCATAAGGCCTGTTCCTTCTGCCATGCCTATGCATACTGAATGAGCCGAATACCCATTTCGCCTCAGATTTTAATGACTGACAATTCCGCGCATGATTTCAAATCTCTTCGTACAGCAAGCGTCGCATTCCAATTCAGAAGTCCAACGGGCAGAATGATGGCATATTATAGAGTTAGGAACAATTCGTGTACCTCGTTAAATCAACGTAGGCCCCTAGTTAAGGAAGGGGAATGGGGGAGGGAATTGAGGGTAATATCAAGGGAGGGGATCGAAGACTGCCAAGGAGCAAGCCGAAAATTCGGAGACCTCCACCGACGACACAAGCGATGGTGGCGCCGCGCCGTCGCAACTCAAAACCACTATTTGTTCCCTGGCAACCACAATCTTTAAGAATCATACATACAATCACAGCTCACGGAAGAATAAGTTCATGAAGAAGATGACACGAAGAAACGAAGAATTCGATAGTAGATTGAAAGGCGAAGAAAGTTCACAAATAACAGTCTTGACATTTTCACATGGATAGATCAACTTTGGAGAAGTCCAAACATCGTTGTCTTGATTGAAATTCAAAGTCACTGGGGATGGCGGGTAACCGAATGTTTTCACCCAGTGCCATCAGATTTGGTGTCTTCTCGGGAGTCGCTAAAGATCAACAGCCAGGTAGCCGGGGGGGTCACAAACGGTACAGGCAGGTGGCACTCGTAAGCTCTATCTAAAGGCAGATCTCAGGATGGGCAGCGTAGGAGCTCAACTCGGCTCGGCTCGTGGGAGAGGTGATCATGAAAATCAAAATGTTGTGCATTTAACCAGGGGAAAACCGAGAAAAAACAACAGGAAGAAAGGGAAAGGCAAATAGGTAAATCAGGGGACTTGCAAAACACAACAAACTCTTAAATAGCTATAAATAACAAAAAATGAACAAACAATATCTTTGCCGATAAGGTTTGAGATGACTGATATGGGCTTTCCTAAACAACCTAGTAGTTTTAGGAGAAACAAAATTCACAGTATTAGAGTAAGAAATCTACTTATTTTGAAGGGCGCGACAAATTTGGGGATCAACTTTCCCGCCAGATTCTTGCCCAAATCAGCTAATGTGAAATTTTTTCATAGAACCAGGTTCCCGACTTTAAAGTTTCCTGCAGCACGACCCTGGCTCATCTTTGCGGCTACTAACTACTTCGCCACGTTAAGCCTGTGGAAGACCTCCTCCAGCAGGTGATCTCGGTCAGCGTCGCTAAGCAGAGAGGGAAACTGAGGAATGTTACATATATTAAAAAAAGAATGGGTAAGAGAGCAGCCAAGAAAAGGGAGGGAAGGAGGAAACCTGGTTGATTCACGAGTTACACTATAAAACCCTTCACTAATGAAATTCATATCCCGATCTCACCGGGAATGATATCGGTAATAGAAGGTATTCAAGAATGCTTTTAGATTCTTATTGAAACTCGCTACTTGATTCCCTTTTGGGTAATAGGGGCTGGAAGTAAAGTGGCTGACCACCCAACGAAATCACATATGCTTAAACACATTTGAAGTGAAATATGTTGCATTATATGTAACTATTTCCACATGTGCACAAAAATCTTCCACAATTGATTGGTCTGAGCTGTGGCAATTGAAGACGTCTTCATGTTTCGCAAAGGCAACAAGATTACAACATTTATAAAGGTGTCTAGCAAAATCAGTATACAAATATTTCCTTTTTATATATAATAAGAAGCCCAAAAATGTCAAGGTGCACAATGCTCCAAGGTGCCTGTGGGATTTGAATGACTGTCTGACCTATATATGCTTGTTGAGGCTGTTCGCATTTCTGGCACAAATCACAAGTGCACACAAATGTGAACATCTCCTTTTAAGGGCGGCCAAGCAAAATGAACTTCTATCTTGTTTAAGGTCTTATTTATTCAAATATGTCCTCCGAACACTGAATAATGAAAATCTAATTTTACCATAGCCCTCAAAGCTACAAGGACCAACACCTTCCTAGCACAACTACTCTTGTCAGTAAAGTAAATGCTTCCGTTTTCCTGAACGTAGGGAACAACACACTCACCATATATGTCCTTCAACACCTGAGCACCTGCCATAGCCTCACAAAAAATTCAGAGAAACATTGAATGATGGAAAGGGATGCTTACGTAGAAACAGGCTAGCTTATCTTGATTCCGTTGGATCATACATCCGTGATAACGCATCGGTCACTTGATTTTCAGTACCTCTAACATGATGAAAATTAAACCTAAAAGTAACTAGATAGACAACCAAACTGCCTAATTTCCCAGGCTGATGGGGATGACCAAGAACCAAACTAGGTGCTTGGTTGTCCGTATATAAGTCACAATCTTCATATACTATATAAGAAGCAATTTTTTCGGGTTCAGAAATGTACACCAGGGTGTCTTTTTCATAACTCCCCAATCGCCGCTCTATCTCCATCAAACTGCGGTTGACAAAGGCCAAAGGTGCCAACCCCATTCCCATCCTCAGATTTAAGACGACACCAAATGCCAAAGAGGAAGCATTGACTTGGACTACGAAGCGACTAGGGAAATCAGTAAGATGATGCACAGGTGGAGATGATAACTTTTCTTTTAATTGAACAAAGGCCGTCTCTTGCATAGACCAAACAAAAATTCTACTGCTTCCTTTTCAGATAATTTAAGGTTTCAGGCATATTTGCAAATTGTTCAAAGAACCTGGAGTAGTATCCGAGGATTCTGAGGAATTTTTGGATTCCCTTCAACATTTTAGGTGAGGGAAATTTAGAATGGGGGCCACTCGATCAGGATCTATCATAAAGTGCCCTTAACTAAGCATGTATCCCAAGAATTCAACATTCTTCGAATTCAGGTTCACTTATTCCGGATTAACAGTCAGCCCTATTTCTCGAATATTAAGGCAGACCTGTCGGAGCTGAATAAGGTGAGAATCATAATCATCACGATAGACAATTATATCGTTTATATAATTAAACACAAATTTATGTTTAAATTTTGACAATACAATATTGAGCACTCGCGATAAAGCCTGACTGCAGAAATTGGAGCCCATAGGTTTATGAGTAGTAAACTCATATTGGCCCCATGGCTGACTGTAAAATGTATATTTCCGACACAAGGGCTAGCAAACACTGGTGGATGATGATGTTTAAATCTAATACAGAGAACACACTTGCCTTAGCCAGGTGTTGTAGGGCACAACTGGCAAGAAAAATGAATATTTGTGAATATTTTTGCTAACCAGGGAGTGATTAACAACTAAGTAATATTTGTCACTATATTTCTTACGAACCGAAAACCTCAGTGAGCAATATTCCGAGGGGGATGGGACTGTAACACCAGGCTCTAACAATTTATTTATTATCTGCCTGAAGTTTTGGAGGGAGTCATCTGAAATGCCGATCCCGAACTGGGATATCATCAGTAGATGCAAACTTATAAGGGAGGATGTTACACTTCCCTGTATGCGAAGATATGACATCACTGAACTCCTACCTTAAATTATTTACATTTCGATGAAGTTGTTATCCAAATCCCTATCCTCCATTAAGTAAGAAATACTTCGGGCAATATCCACTTGCAACCCTACCCGAATGTTCGGGGAGAAACCAAACGACAAATAAAAACCATCACAATTTATACCAGCACCAGTTTTACCCAAAAATTCTAACCCTAAAATTACCTTATGAGATAAACACGAAAAAACCCAGAACACAAATGTCCATGAAATCTGCCAATTTAAAAATGCAATTTAACCATATGATTACTCTGGACAATCTAACCATTGGCAAGACACAGACACTTGTCATAAATAATATTAACTCGCCCCTTGAATGTGATTTTGGAATCCATCAATTTATCTAAAAAAATATTAACTCATCACGAAATGAGTAACTCCTGTGTCCACTAGGGTAGAAAAATTAAAATGACCAAACATATTTTGTAGCGAACATTTAGCGTCCATGTGTGGGACTTCGATTTTGGCACAACTGGTAAATCCATGCTCCTTACCAGTCAAAAGTTGTTTCCCGGCTTGTGACAAACATTCTGTAGATGCCCAAGTTCACCACAGCGGAAGCATCTTCATTTTTCAAGGAGACTTCTGATGAAATGACAGTTTATAGCGAAATGCCCAGACACAGTGCATTTGCAGCAGCGCAATGGCGAACGACGTTCATCGGCACCCTGTACTTGTCCACAACAGTCAGGTGGCGTGGAAATGCTGGCCAGGTCGGCTTGGGGTAAGGGGGCTAGCTTGGGCGGTACTCACTTGCCGTGACCAGCTGGCCTTGTACTTCGACAGCACGGTGCTGCAATTCACAAAAACTATGTGGAGTGGAAATAAACGTGCTGTGATCTCGCACATGTAACACTAGATTATCAATAATGATACTTATAAGTTCACTTTAATTTAATTGAAGACACAAAGCCTTGTGGTATGTGCATATAGAATCCATGTGCTCACACATCGGCTCCCCTGGTCTTTGAAACCTATAAATAAAATTCTGCTCTCATTGGCATCTTATGCATGGTGGAAATAACGCCTGGATGACACGAAAATTACTCCGGAAATTACCGCCCTCCAAAGACACTATATCCTAGCAGAGCAGCTAATCTCCTTGTGGAGCAGCTGAAGCACAAACACTTCACACTTAATTGCAACGGCCTTAAGTAAGCTATCTTTAGAGCATAAACATAAGCTAGCCAGCTTATACACAGCGATAAAAAAATTTAAAATCTGTACAGGATCATGGGTTGTAAAAAGGGGGAGGGGAGGTGTGGAACTCTTTCCAATGATATGAAAAACATATGATCGAGCTTAAGAGGACGAGGATATGAAGTAGCAACACTTCCCGAAGCCATATGTCCAGAGCGGGTGGCAACATGGCTCTCTGCTAGGCCCGCCAAAAGCCTACAGCAATCTTATGTAGGTGAGCTACAGTTGAGATTTCATCGGTGGGGAGGTCTTGATCTTGTAAAAATCCAAGCAGTTCTTCTTTACATAGGGAATATATGAATCTGACTTTGGACATGATGTTCATGCAACAAAAAAAGACAAGAATTAGCAGAGTGGTGCAGATTATATTTGTGACATACACAAATATCTCGGGGAGTCAGATTCATGCAAAAATATTTTATTTGGCATTTATTAAATAATAGCACATTTTTTAAAACTTGGTTCATTCAAAAATGCACATATCAAAACTTGGCTATACTTTCATAGACTATAATAATAATTTTATCGGAAACTTGAATAATTCGAGTGGAAATAATTCACATTACACACAATTTATATATAAATGAAGGCTGTAAAAGGGCAATAGATTCTTTACCTGCGCACACTCGCACAATTAACATCTGATTATATGCAACAAGACTGGAGTAACCTGCGCACGGGCACAAAAATTCAATTAATATTTAGTGCCATTTACTGACACTGGTGTAACCGGCATGCACATGCATGATACAATTAACATTTGCTTTAATTTAATATCACTGGTGTAACAAGCACACATGTACCAAATTAAAATAACATTTAATTTAATAAAACTAGAGTAACGAAGAGTATAAGCCTCAAATAAAGTGCATTGCTTACAAATTCAACTTAACATGAATCTTATTCGCATAGCACCAATTGCAATACACATAGTAAGTAAATATAAAAAATATCTGGAAGCCCAACGAGTTATGTATTTAACTCTATTGAAAACTGGCACAATTCTATCAGTGTATCTTTTGAACTATTATATAAATGCAACACTTTCAAATTAAAACTTATTCAAAACACGTAACAAACACATATCAACAAATGGCTCAATATCGGTGACCAGAAAAACATGTTTATAAAACACGTAACAAAAAATCAGCTTACTCAAATGTTCAGAAAAACTAAATTTACTTAACATAATAAATACTTATTATAATCACAAATGCAGAGAACAAATATTTTAAAAGTTTCCCCAGTGTTCATTTAAGCTACAGTAATAATCAGATACACATTATAGCCGAAATGGAGAAATAGGGCAGCTATATGTGTCATATTAAAGCCTTATCTCTTAAAAGGAACACTTTAAAAGATACTAGAATTTTTCATAAAAAGTATTACACATTGACTAAGGCGACATTACATCCAACCAGATCTTGAGCAACCTAAAACATAAACAACAAAAAGACTACCAATATGATAACTACTTCCTAACAAGTAGTGAGTCGTGGCTGCATCTGAACCACCACTTGACCAAGATGTAAGTAGGCAGCAAACAAAGTTCGGTTTTACTAAAAACGGGAACAATCACTGGATGCGAACATTTAGTTAGACTAAAGGAAATTTAGGAAAGCATCAAGAAACAGAATTTTAAAAAACTCCGTGAGCAGAAAAGGGCCAGTATCAAATACAACTATGCCACATAATTTACACTTAAAAACAAACTAGCCCTATGTCAAGGCTGCCACGACTCATCATTAGGTTCTGTTCCTTCTACCATGTCTATGTATACTGAATGAGCCGAATTTCCATTTCACCTCAGATTTTCATGACTGAAATTTTGCGCATGATTTAAAATATCTTCGTTTAACAGGCGTCGCAGTCTATCGCGGCCAGAATGACGGCATAGAATATATGCAGGAGTAACTCGTGCACCCCACCAAATAAACATAGGCCCTTGTTAAGGAAGGTGTATGAGGTAGAGAATCGAGGGGAATATCAAGAGAGGGGATCGAAGTCTGTCAAGGAGCATGCTGAAAGTTCGGAGCACTATGCCGACGACACACCGTTGGTGACACCGCCGCACATCAGTTTCGGATGCTTGGAGCAAGGGGGATGCTGGTTGGCAGGTAGGAATGGCAGGTCGTTGTGGTATTCATACAGGGCTGCAGGGTACACAACGTCGGCCTCTAGGATGTATCAGGTGTTACCATCATAGCGCACAACCATTATATCAATGTCTGGGCTGACCCGCCTGCAGTTGCGTACTGGGAGCGGCAGCGACATGGCCCATCCGTACATGTTTTTGACATCCAGGTACTGCAGGTATGTTGTTGGCTAGCTTGGATTGTATGTTTCCAGCACATAGATGTTGTTTGCCACTGCATGTAGTTTGACACACTGTGTCACACCACCACGGATTCCTTCTACAATAAAAATATGCATTTTGTAATCGGTGAATAGCTACAGATATACACCTGTCGTCCGAAGCATGGTATCGAAACTGAACCCCAGGGCGCTGACGTAGTGAGCACAGTCGAGCTTGTATGTGGAAATACACAAGTCCCTAAACATCTCGAAAAGATCGGCCAGGATGAGCACATCTGTCATCAGGCACAAGTCCGAATACTTTTCAAGGTTCGTATAGTAGAACGTTTACCATAACATCTGGGCATGCAGTAATATTTGGCAGTGATGTCGCTGCTGGTCAGACGGTTGTAGAATGATACTTTCGGGCACAGCTGAGGCTCATTCAACTACTCCCAGCTGTGGACATAATCGTATGGAAACACGCCTTGGAGGAAGAGTAACAGTTTGTTAGGCCCAAAGAACTTCTTCCTGTTGTTAAATTTTGAAGGTGGCAGGTACTCGACCGGGGATGCTCGACTGCAGGCCGTGAACCTGAATGCACTGCCAAACTGCACCAGAAAGCTGTCTCCCAGCTGCTTCGAAAACGTGATCATTTTCTCGTTCAAGTGCGGAATAAAGATTATTGTCTTTCGTATTGTATCACAACTGCCTGATGATAAAATTCTCGCCGTAGCTTAGGATATGGAAGAAAACTACGAGTTTCTTCGATGTTCGGTTCAGAAGATTGAATCTGGTGCATACAGGTCCAATACACCGCCATGTGAAGTAGTCATGATCACTCACTTTATAATTTTCTATTGTGAATGCTTATTTGCAGTACCAGCATCTCGTCGCCCGTGAATAGCTTGCCAGTTGAGTTGGTGTGAGAGGCAGCATTTGCATTGAAGTGGCTGCATTACAAATATCCACCATTGCTTTTATGAAATGCTCCTCTGCATCCAGCCCCCTATACAGTACCGGTTGTTTAGGCAGTGACGAGGTGAGCGATTCAGGAATTATATTACTATCGACTTGCACATACAGTTCCCAAAAAAATATTTGTCTGACTAGTCACAATACATTATTGTACATTCTATATGAGAATAAAAGGAGCAACTGCCGCTATAGGTTGTTCAAAGACTGTTCTGAAAGTCTGTATTCCTAAATAATAATAACATTTACTAGCATGTTCTATATTTTACAATCAGAGAACGACCTTTATAAGGCATGTCGATTTTTACATCAAAAAAGTATTCGTCTATGCAACATAGTGCCATGGCTCTTACCCAGCAGATGCCTTTTATGTGATGCGCGAGGGAAGAAGACAGGTTGTTTTCATCAGCGAATCATTTTTTGGCAGTCTTGATGGGCAATAGGACGAAAAACTAGGGAACCAGCTGAAAAAGTACAGACAATATCAATAAGGACATTCCAAAAACGAAAACCTTTCAAAGATATAGAAGGAATTATAAACACAGCCATCAGTACAGTTAATAATATAATCTACAGTACAGGTTTCATGAAACTATACTAAATCACAACAAAACAAGAAGTGGTCTACTGTCTATTCTAATACAAAGAGAACAATGTAAAATAGTGAGGTTACTAAACTACACTCGAAACTGAGTGCTGGGAAGATTACAGCTGATGTTGAATGGGAATTAGGAAAGCATGTCACACCATAAACGATACGACTGTGCTTCAGGAAGTGGGATATAATGGCTGAATAGCAAAAAGAAAAACCTATATCAGCCAGATGAACAGGCAAAAGCGACTTTCTCATGCTAAGGAACAGGAAAAAAAATAGCTATGAATATTGGAGGAAGGTCGCATTTATCGATGCAATTGCTTTCAACCTTTTCAATTCAGATAGGGGGTCATAGTTCGGTGGAGAACAAACTGTGAACTAGACACAAAAATGCTTACTGATAAAAATAAATATGGTTTGGTTGCATATTTGTTTGGATGTGTATGAGTTCTAGTAGGCGAGCCCTGTTTCATCGATGATAAGATTGACCACAATCTCTTCACCTAGATAACGATCCTAATCATAAAGCTCTAAACACAAAACCGTGGTTACTATACAACAGGCCACACTGGAAGGCAACACCTCCAAAGTCGCCGGACGTTAAGCCCAGTGAGAATTTGTGGCATATTCTAGAAGAAAGAATGAAAATGCATATCATACCAAAGAAAAATAATCGTAATACGGCATGTATAATTTGCAACATTATATAATATTTTGCTAAAATATATTATTTAAATGTATAAGATAATCGATTAAAATAGTCTGTATTTTTAACAACAATTTAAGCTCATTTCCATTCTGGATGCTTTTGAAAGCCGAGTTTTCAAGAAAATCTTCTTCAAGAAAAATATTCATAATACTTATTGTGATCATGTGTAATTAAATCATAGTAATAATGTATTATATGAAATTTATAATTAGCTTTATTTACGTCAGTTTAAGTCATAAATGTTTTGTGGCAAATGGACACAAAAATAATTATAAAAAATGGTTTCCTACATAATTATTACAATGCTTAGTCCATCATACCAAACGACCTTACCTGAAGATGTAGCAGGCGGTGTAGAGTTGATTCAGAGAGGAAGACAAAGGCTTGAACAGCCGGGCAGTAATAATAACCTTGCCCCGGGTCTAGGAGAGGGAAAGGAGGGAAATCAAAGGAGGGGATACCATCTATGCTAAGGCGACTGCTTACGAACACAGGCACATGGCCAGAGAGTAGATAGATGACAGTGACGCCATCGCAACCTTCTCCACCCCTTCCCGAAAAACACTGATCCCTGGCGACCTAAAACCTGCACATTTTTAAACACAACTAACAGTTCACCGAAGAAAGAAAAGTTCAAGTACAGCAGAATAAGGCTGTAGTATATAGAGGAAAATTCTCTCATACATGGTAAAAATTAAAGTTAAAAGAATTGACGAAAATCACATTTATACGACGAAGTCCCCGGGAATGGCAGGCAACCAAGTTAGATTCACCTAGCGCCGTGCAGAAGGTCTCTTCTCGGGATTCAGGTCTACGAACAGACAAATGCACAAGGAGCAGTGGCAGACGGCGATGCAAGGCTTCAACTGACAAGCTCAGTTCTTCTAGTCTTCACTCGCAGCAGGATTAGAGCAATGGCTTCAAGGTGGCACAACTCAGATGGCGGGGCTTGAATCATGCAAAAAAGAAAAAGGAAATACTAAAGGGGAACCAAACAACCTAAAACCAAAGGGAAAGGGAAAAGGTACAAAAGAGGCAAGAATAAATTTAAAAACAGCGATACTGCCAGATATTTAAACTAAAGCAAAATCTAACATGCTACCTAGGCACACAAAGTTTTAAATGACTAATGTGTGCCTTGCAGAACACGTTTTTTGAGCTGGACGCAACTAAGCTAACTGTATAGGGGCCAAGAAACTTATTAATTAAAAAGTGATCTATGAATTTCGGGATCAATTTCCCTTTTAGGTTCTTTCCCAAGTTCGCAAGTAAATAATTTCAGCACAAAATCAGATCACCTAATTTAATTTTAATGGCACCCTATTTTGGTCCAATTTCGCGGTAAACCTGTTGCTTTGCAGATTCGAGCCACTGGTGGACCTCCTCGAATAAGTTGTCTCGGCCAGCGTCATCCAGGGGAGAAGGAAGGGAAGGGATATTCCAGATTTTTAATAATGGATGACTAAGATGATGGCCAAGAAAGGGAGTGAAGGTGGAACTCTAGCAGGATCACGGATACCACTATTAAACCCAACATTTATAAATTCTAAGTCTTGAACCCACAAATTGTGATCCTGATTATATAAGATGGTAGACAGGATTTTAAGGTTCTTATTCGACCGCTTCACTTGATTTCCCATCGGGAAATAGGGACTGGACATGAAGTGCTTGACCAACCAATGGAAACACATATTTTTGAATACAACAGATGTAAATTACTTAGCATTATCAGTAACTATTTCTAAAGGTCTGTTGAAGAATTTCCAAACCAGGTCAGAAAGAACCTAAAAAATTGATGAAGCTGTCATGTTACTTAATGGAACAAGATGACGAACTTAGTAAATGTTTCCAACAGAATCAAAATACACATGTTACCTTTCCTAGATCTAGTCAAATGGCCAAATATGTCCAAATGGTTTGTCCTCTGGGGAGCCTGATGTAACTGAGTCATCGCTTGCCCAATGTTGGTGTGTAGAGCCAGCTTACATTGCCGGTACAGATCACATGGGCGAACAAACTCAGAAACCTCTGCCTTGAGCGTCGGCCAACAGCGATCTTAGTGAATATTTTATTCACCCCAAGATGACCACCCAAATCAGAGTCATGAAAGTATGACAGTACCATTGGCCCTAAAGATACAGGGGCAAGAATTTTCCAGGCTAGGCCATTCTTGCCGGTAATATACAAAATACCATTTTCACAAACATATGGAACAGCAACTTCATTATTAATATCACTTAATACCTGCATTCAGAATAAATCCTCACCCTGAGCAAAATGCAACTTGACAAACAATTCTGTAAATCCTTTAATGACAAAGTGAAGCCTCAGATACCACCAATTAATCCGTCTCAAAATCTGCCGAGTCATACATATGTGACATGGCATCGGACACATGATTATCAGATCCTCTAACATGGTGCACCTTAAATCTAAAATGTGAAAGGCGAAGGACCCAGCAGCCCAATTTTCCCAGTGGTTCAGGATTGGTAGGCAACCAACTCAAGGCATGGTAATCAGCGTATAAGTCGCACTCGTCATACTCTATGTACAAAGCAAACTTTTCAAGACCGAAAATGTACGCCAACGTTTCCTTTTCATAAATGCCAAGCCTCTGCTCAGACTCTGTTAAGCTTCGGCTGGCAAAGGCTACAGCTGCAAGACACTGCTCTGTCTGCTGGCTCAAAACAGCCCCAAGAGCCAGGGAAGAGGTGTCTACTTGCATAACAAACCTGCGGCTTAAGTCCAGAAGATGAAGTACCAGAGGAGAAGGTAGAATTTCTTTTTTCTGACGGAAGGCCGACTCTTGCTCCTCACTCCAATGAAAGATCACTTCCTTCTTTTTCAAAAGGTTTAGAGGTGCAGCGATCTCAGAAAAAAAGGCTTATGAGTCTGGAATAATATCCTAAAATTCCTAGGAACCTCTGCATTCCCTTCAACGTCTTAGGGTGGGGAAAATGCAGAACCTGAGCAACCTGATCAGGTTAAATCATCAGATGGCCTTCACATAATAGATAACCCAAAAATTTAACCTTTTTGGAACTTGAAGAAAAGTTATCAGTGATAACTGTTAGAACCATTTCTACCATCTTGAGGAAAACTTGGCGAAGATGGGACAAATGTGACTCATGGTCGTCACCATACACGTCTATATCATCAGTGTAGTTGAATACAAACTTAAATTTAAATTCGGAAAAGACAAAATCTAACTCTCGCGACAAGGCCTGACTGCCAAAATTGGACCCCATTGGTATACGAGTGAACTCGTATTGGCTGCATGGTGTACTAAAGGCAGTATACTTTCTGCACAAGGAATCAAGTAGGCACTGCGGAAAGCTATTATTTAAGTCTAAAACGGAAAACACTCGGGCGTTTCGTAAGTATTTAAGGGCACAATCAATGATGGGTAATGGAAAGTGTTTATGAATTTTTTTGTTAACCAGAGAATGATTTACCACCTTTCTTTATTATGGACCAAAAACCAGGTGAACAATAGTCCGAAGTGTATGGGACAATCACACCAACATCCTGCAACTTACTAATTATTTCCCGAAAAGCCTGAAGTTTAGGAGATGGGCACTTAAAATGTCGATCCCGAACAGGAATATCGTCCTTCAAAGGAAAATTTATAGGGAAACACATCACACTTCCCTATTCGAGAGGTCATGTCATTGTAGAACTCTTCCCTCAATTGATTTAAACATTGCTGAAAATAATTATTCATATAGTCACAATCCACTAAACGTGAAAACACCTCAGAAATAATCTGTACCTGGAAACCATTTATTATGTTGGGCCCAAACCCGAATGACAAAAAAATACTCGTCAATATTGATGGTGGCCTTAGTTTTTCCTAAAAAATCCAGACCCAAAATCACATCATGTGACAGTTGTGAAAAACCCCAAAGCATAAGTATCCAGGAAAATCTGCCAATTTTGAAATGCAGTTGCGCGACCCCCATTTGCGACACATAGATGCTTCTCAGATAAAACTGACGTGCCATCTGGAAATTATCTGGATTCCAACAATCATTTCAGAAACGAGGCACCGAGAATACAGTGCGTGGTCCCGGTGTCAATTAAGGCCGAAAATTTTTGTTGCCCAACAATAATTATAACCGAACATTTCCGAACTGTTAACGAGAGTTTATGTACGGAATGAATGGAATATCCATGCTGCTTTCCAGTCAAGGATCATTTCCCGACCTCAAACAGGAATTATGCAAATGACACACAATAAAAACACTTTCTCTCTTCATAGGTCACATGCTAGACCAACAGTCCTTAACAACATGCCTGTGGGCAGCGCAATTGTTGCATCGCGACATAGTATGATGCTGCTGGACATTGTGTATATTACACAAACTATCAGGCAACGCAGAACTGCGAGTCTGATCAACACGTACAGGAGGAGAGGAGCTGGCATGGCATCTAGACGAGGCCACTAAACGATCCTGAATTTATACTGCGAGCCGACGCAGTTCTTACAAATTGCCCGGCATGGATACCGGTGTACTCTGGGTGCGTACGAGAGGGGCCAAGTTGCATATGATGACATTGACTAACTCACATTCATTCATGTGGAGACACAAAGCATCATGATATGCACAAATTAACTCCACAAACTCATACATGACTTCCTCCGGCCTTCGATAAGTGCCGCTCGCATTGGCGCTTAACATATGGAGGAAATAATGCTTGAATGACCCAGAGTTTGAAACTTAGAAAGGTTCCATGTTCCAGAGACGTAACCTCCTCGCAAAGTAATTGAAGTACATATCCCTCACCATTAATGGCGATAACCTTTAACAACGTGTTCTCTGAACTTAGGCTGAGACTTGCTAATTTGGTTACATAAATAAAAATTGCAAAATATGAGCTGGTTCGAGACAGGTCAGAGGAAGAACAAGCTCTAAGGACATGAAAAGATGTTTATCCACCTTAGGAGGCCCAGGGTAATACTCAGCGGGTCAACTCACCCAGATGATGACGACACCATCGGACTCTGACGTCACCAAAGACCCACAGCTGTCCGACGCAACTCCGCAACATTCACGTCCTCGTCCACGACCTGGTTAAGTTCACGCAAATATTCGAGGAGTTCCTCCTTCTTTAGAGCGTAGATAAAGCTTACCTCTGTCATTGTACATTCAACAACAATAAAGCAGACATGAGAACAAAACAAAAGCAGAGCTTGCGCAGAATTACTTGTGACATACACAAGTAATGCGACACAAGATTCGGTTAACAGGTGGTATACTTTAACTTTCAAACATCAATACAACTCAATTCAAGTAGTCTCATGTACATACAATAAGTAAACACATATTTTCACCTTAACCCTAAATGAAAACAACTTTAATAAAGTTAAATCGTAACCTTGACAACTAGGGACATACTGAGGTTACATCAAAAATATTTGCCAACTTCGCTATACATATTTCTTATCATACAAGACCAGTATGTTACTGCAGTTACGTGAAATGTTTAGGGCCTCAACTAAGACTAACAAATTTGCAAGTAGTTTAAGAAATGCTGATACCCACAGCATGTTATTCAGCCTTAATTCACTTGACCCAAACACTAAAGCATTTAACATAATTGAATTCCATTACAAGATCGGAATCAATAAATTTTATCTGTCAACTAAATCTCCTAAAATAGCTTTACAGCAAGTCCTACATTTAAGTACGATTAAAAAATTTAAGAATCCACAACATATGTGAAAAGGGCACAATAATTACAATGCAACTAATAAATAACGTGAATATAGATACGTATATATGTTTTAGATTACATTCTCAGATGACTATAGAGTATTTAAAGCTTTCTTGGAGAGTTACAATGTACCGGAGGGCGGTACAAAATACCTGATCATAGCCTCCGACACATAAAAGGTACACATTAAAATATATTGAAACTGAAATGAAAGAAAATACGTCAATGGAGGCGGCCGCAACCCAAGCAAGGCTACGTAGACTTAAAATTACGTACAATTAAAACGAAACCAGCCTAGCACCCAATGAGATAAACGTGGCAGCAGAGTAGATTCATTTGACCAACATAAGTACGGGTCGCAAACACGCACTAAAGCGACACGATAAATGAAACTGAACAAAGCAGTGTAACAGCATTGCGTTAAACCGAAAGGGAATTTAGAACACGAGCCAAACCGAATTTAGAAAATTCTATAAATACTGCGAACGCAAACCCAATGCATTTGCCACACAAATAACAAGGTTAACTACCAAACCAAAACATTATTTGCCCACTGCCGAGACTCACCGTTTTACATGCTCCAATATCATTCTGGGGCACTACAAAATGTTAAAAATGGCGATAATCACGCTTGTGAATATGATGACGTTTCACAAATTTATGATGCAAAGTCCGACGTACGAAACGACCTGGCTCGAAGATTTAGCAGGCGGTGTGGAGTTGATTCAGACAGGAAGACAAGGGCTTAAACATCCGTGCAGTGATATACAGAATGTTGCAATATTGTATGTCAATACTTTGGGGAAACATTCCTCACATCTGGAGGATGAAATATTGTTGTGTGAACATAGGTCCGAAAATGCTTCGTTTCTTCACTACAGCCCGTAATACATAACGGGCCATACACTGTACGTTATGTACACTATATACCAAAAAGTAATTGGGCACCTGTCCACAATGTTTGCTCGGTAGTTGTCACCCCGTTAGAATCTCGTAGGGCCACCTCTTGCGGCTATAAAAGCAGCCATCCTGTCTGGCATGCAATCTACGAGTGTGTGCAAGACATCCACGGGGATTCGTCGCCATTACTTTTGCAACCATTCCATGAATTGAGCAATGGATTTTGGCCGCGCCTGACGAGCCCTCACCCGGTGATCCAGTTCGTCTCAAAGATCGGCGAACATTGTTGGCGGCGTACCACTGCATAGTAGCCCTTGAAACATGCCACCTGGCATTGTCATCCTGGAAGTAACACGGGTTCATTCCATAAACACGCCACAATGTTGGCAGCATTTCATTATCCAGAATGTTACAATAGGCCTCTGTATTCATGCTACCACGGACAAACACCAGCGGTCCTACGCCAAAGGCCGTGAAACACAAGTCAACTGACGTACTGAATTACCTATCTTCACGGGGGCCCAATTAATTTCTGGTAGATAGAGTATTACGGGCTGCAGTGAAGAAACGAAGCATTTGCGAACCTATGTGCATATAACATTTTCTTCCTGCCGATGTGAGGAATGTTTCCCCGAAGTATTGTCATGCAATATTGCAACATTCTGTATATAACCTTGCCCCAGGTCTAAGAGAGAGAAACGAAGGATGGTTAAGAGAGAAAAGCAAAGGAGGAGTACCAAGTATTCCAAAGCGACGGCCTCAGAACAGAGGAGCACGTCCAGAGAGAAGATAGATTATGGCGCCACCGTCACATGGTTTTTAATGCTGGGTACGTATGTCTTGACAGGCAAGGACATCGGGAAACACACTATGATCACAGCGCTATTCAAGGCTGGCGGGCGGTAGGTTTTAAGTTATTCAGACAGTCATATCTTATAAAAAAAATCCGCACGGATTATCGTCATGAATTTAAAAAGGCAACCCGATGAATTAAGATTTTTGAAGGAAAATATATAGATTTTGATAGCAAACAGGCGTGAATGTAGAAGCTGAAAGAAAGAGAGAGTGAAAGAGAGGGGAGAGAAATAGTCCTGATTGGTTTCGCAAAAATCGAAGCACATGAGAATTTTAAAAAATGCTTAGTTTTTAATTTGTTAAAAAAAATTACCTGTTAGTCTCATGAAGTTTTTTTTTGTAAAGAAAAAGTTGACTTAAAATATCCTATAATTATTGTTAGATTAAATTTACACCGTGTAAATTTTATGCGTAGGTGCTCTGCCAGATCAAAAAATAATCTCCAAAATAGGATAATAAATACGGATGATCGATTGGGGGCATACCTAATGCGTATAAAAGTCATATGGCTACTAGAAACATACACATATGCTTGAAGGGTTATTGGACGTAACCGCTGAGCTCCTTCGGGTAGGCCAGCAATCCCGAGTCGAACCGAAGAGAGCTCCCTTCCTCCCTCCCCATCACCGGCCCTGTCGCACAAGCCGCACACTCCCATTAAAAATACATTGCCACCGCTTCGGAATATATACACTACTCTCGCTGCTAAGAGCCGCCCAAATGTGTTCACTCCCTCACTCATTCTCTTCGTACTCACTGTCATTGCACGACCGAATGGTTTTATCCTGGAAGTCGACATTTTCAAACAGCGACACGAGTGACTCATCCACATAGTCAAATGGTCCTGGTTAACTCGCTGCTCAGTTGATGTAGCGGCTGTTGTTGTCATCAGATCCAGACTTCCTCTGAAACATTTTCTCTTGGTTAGGATATTACAACTACCGACCCAATACAAGGCGTTACATCTCTACTCGAAGTAGTAATTAAGACAATTTAACAGTGCCAATCCAAGACTAATGAGCAAATGATAATCACGCGAAATTCAGGCAACTGGATTTTAGAAATTGCATGTCAGTGTTTGCAAGAGTTATTACGAATGAGCTGAGAGATCGATTTCTTGATGTTTAATTTCGAGTGTGGTATTACGTGACAGTGTGTCATGGACGGTCAAAAAAGAAAGGGAAAAAACAAATGATGTAATCTCAAATGATAGCCGTGAAGAAAAGAATAATTTAACTGATTTAAGTTATAAAAATTGGAAAGAAGTAACGTAATAAAAAGCAAAATAAACGGAGAAAAAATAACTGGTTGAATTGCAAGAAGAAGAGAATTATCTAGTTTGAAAAAATATTGTGCAGAAACTGTATTTGTTAAGTAATCATGGAAAGAGTGACGAAAGTAGTTGAGTGGAGCAGATTGGGCGGTACTCAGTAACCGGTGAGGGTGAGGCGGGGTATGGAGCAATGCCGGAATGAAAAGGCGGCGGGAACGGGAAATCCCCGAGAAAACCCGCGGACCGAAGACATCGTCCACCACAACTCTCACATGCGAAAATCCGGGAACGACCCAGCAGAGAGTCGAGTACGGTTCGCCTTGGTGGGAGCCAGGGGGTTAGCCTGCTGCGCTACCGCGGCTCCAAACGCGAAAGGAAATGATGGAAAGTGAGGAAGAAAGGTAGAGCTGTAGACAAAAAAAAGGTGGGCACTGTAAAGAAAATTGAAGAGTGTCCAGCTGAAACGTGGTGTAAGGTAGACATACGTAATGTTAAAAAGAATAGTTCCTGAATCTGTATGTGTGAAGAGATTTGAGCAGCCGATGAGGATGGTAGCGAGGTGAGTATGGAGCAGCACCGAAATGCAAGGGAGGGGGAAACGGGAGATACCCGATGAAACCCGCCCACCAGCGGCATCGTCCTGCACAATTTCCGTGTGCGAGAATACGGGGGCGGCCCCGCAGGGTATCGAGCCCGGTTCGCCATGATGAGAGGCGAGTAGTCTAACCACTTCATCGCTACTGTCGCCTCATGAGTCTGAACTAAGTTTACACTATAAACAGTGGTCCAGCAGTTGCAACACTTGCTATAAGCCTATAGCAAATACACTAGAGATTAGTACCGGATAGCTTGAATATTTTTGCGAGAAAATCCAGTGGTGATATCACCTACAGCCAGCAGACAGGACCACACCTGTTTAATAGTACATTCCAGTGATAAAGGCTGTTCACGATAAAGTGAGCACTTTAGAAATAAACCTCAGAAAAAATTCGCTGCCCTTACATGCATATATTTTAATGGGCACACTGAGTGAAATTCGCCCAGTAAAGTTGGTAACGATGGATGGAAAGTAGTTTCATATATAACGTGGAATAAAAATTGTTAGGTAAATAATTGTTATAACTTGATATGATTTCTTTCACTTTCTGTTTTTTTTATGCATCAAAGTGAAAAAATGCGCAGATTTGAAAAGAATTTACTTTCTTAATAATTTCACAGTTTCATTTGACCGACATATGAATAAAGTGATGAGGCCCATTGCAATGTTAATTTTACATAAGACAGGGGGAATACACAATGTGTATACAAGTAGATCTTAATCAGTGTGCTCATTTTATAGTGAACAGCCTATAGCTAGTTAACAATACCAACACTGTGGATATGAGGAAGAAAGTTTATTTTCTCTATGGAAAGTTTATTAAACAATGGCCAAAAATTAGACCACGAAAATTAATTCATAATATGTGACATTTTTTAAAATTGGAAAATATTTTTCTAACAAATGATAGGTATTATGAATTTTGAAATATTAATTTGAAAATATAACAATAGTAACACATCTTGCCACTAGGTTTTCTTCGCACACTAGCCTATGCTATTTATATAGAGCTGTCCGGTATCGGTCTCTAGTGCATTTGCCTATAGTGGTTGTGGTTGCTATTAGTTTAGATGTGATAAAAGAATAAATGTGTGTGGTTAGCTGACTGAGCTTGTATTGAAAACATGGACAGGCTTGGAACCAGCTAACGCACGTAACACACAGACTACTCGCCTCTCACCAAAGTTCACCGAATTCGATTCCCGACCACAGGTTCACCCGAATTTTCGCATCTGAGATAAGTGGCGTAATGTTGCCGCTGGCAAGCGGGCCTTCTCAATGTACTTCGGGCTTCTCCCGTGGCAGGAAAGAAAATATTTTGTTGATAGCCAAATTACTACTTTATTGGGGCCAATTGTATGTTATCGTATGCCGGACTGCAAAACACCAAATCACAAGCAGTTAAAATTCTAATTATAATAAGAACATTTGAAAATGGAGACGGTTTTGTTTAGTTGGTGCTACGAAGCATTTTTATTTTTATCTTTACCAAAACCTACCCTTGAAATTTGTAAGTGCAAGTGGTCACTGTATAAATTATTGGATAGGTACATAAAATCTTATTCTTCAAAGATTTCACGTGTAATCAGCAAATTTTTATTTAAATTAAAACAAACATTTATGCGCATTATTTAAAAACATTTACGTTGCGAATATCTTAAAATTTTAGTGAAAAAAAAAATACATTTCCCAAACGAAAATCAATTACTCAAAACTAGAGTAGTTACCGCCACTCATAGGGCTTATTGCATACATCATTTGGAGTGATATATGTCATATAAATGTGGTTCCTCATACGTGAACTTCATTGCGTAGGCCTACGTACAACCACACACTGCAATACCACTAACCATAACATATTACGGGGATTGATGTAGCTCTGCTATTTAGGAAGCGGTCCTGCCAGGATGAGTCATGGCGCGTGTTGCTTGCTTATAGCTGTGAGTACAAGTCCACTGCCCCATACTACCGGCCCACGTAACTTAATCAAATTTTGCACATTATTTCTTGACGTTTCTGTGTTACTTTACATTCCATATGCTATATCACTTAATTCCTTTTTGTACGTACTTTCAGATTCCGTTGAGATATATGTATGTTTCCAGGGAGAATATCATATGTGGTTTAATTATTTCTGTCCTTATACGTGTTACGAATGTACATCTTGCAGCAAACTACTTGCCCCCGTACGTAATTTCAATTAGTGAAAACCGCATTTAGTGATCTGCAACCGTTTCGGACATTTTGCAGGTGTCCACGTTAAGCGGACCCCCCTCTATACTTTAGGAGAATTGTCACTGCATGCATTACAGATGAAAACGATGAAGAACTTTGCTTCCGTTTACAAGTACCGTCTGGGAAGATTACTGTGTCCAATAGTAGGTGAGGCCGCGGTGGTTGAGCGGTTAGACTGCTCGCCTCTCACCAAGGAAAACCGGGTTCAATCCCCGGCCGGGTCACTACCAGATTTTTGCATGTGGAAGTCATGCCGGACGATGTCACTGGTTGGTGGGTTTTCTCAGGGATCTCCTGTTTCCCCGCCATTTCATTCTGGCGCTGCTCCATACAGCAATCACCCTCATCCGCTCTCAAGACCACGATGTTAAGAGCCGCTCAAATTTCTTCACTCACTCCAATAGCAGGTAGCTATGATTAAAAAAAGAATACTGTAAGAAGGACTAGATCATGGAAGACATTTGTATAAGTGCTCATAATCCATCTGATTGACCACAGCCCTGAAACTAGTGCTGAAAAAGTGACATAATATCTGAAGGCAGTGACGTCTCTGTTATAGCAGTTCCATTATCACATTGTTAATTATTATGCACTATTAAATACTTGCCACAATATTACAAACGTATTATTTTGGTCAGCTACGTTAGGCCTATAGGTTATATCAAAATGTATCATATAGTTTAGAGCTAGACACTAATTCACAAGCATTCAAAATTTTAAACCCAACTTAATTATAACTTATTGAGGCACATGAATCAAGTGTTCTGGTGGGCCACTAATTATGTGCACCAGCAGATCCACACATTATTACCTGGTCTGGGTTACCTTTGCGCTCAAATCTGAATTTTTTGTTCGATATTTTTAGTGCGTTAGTTTGTGTGTTGTTAATTTAATTTTTTACCATGTTGTTAATGCCATATTTACCAAAATTTGTTTATATTTTATATTCATTTAAACTGTTCTTCCTCTTCGTGCAGCTATCACGATCTAAAAAAACTAATTCGTTTAATCCAAAGTATTGATTTTTACTGCTTGCACTTTGTTCATTGTTTGAAAACTAAACAAACATAATAGTTACTGTACAAAATAATACATTTGAAATATTTAAAAGCCATATTATCAGTGTATCGGTCAGCTGTGTGCTGTGCGCGAGATTATTCAGAACTAATGTTTTCTGAACACAAAGGTCCCTGCCTGGAGGTTGCTGACTACTCGAGTTTCGCCGTGCCGTGCCGATGACAATGCCACACAACACTAGAGTGTCCACCCGCCTAGACGTGGCGCGCGAACAGTAGTAGCCTGACTACTATACCACTGCAGCCCCTTCTCGCCAGGACAAGTATACACGATGTCTCAGCATCGTTGCGACAAACTTCTGGGGACAACAGGCAATGTAATGAGGAACAACTTCTCTCAGAGAATGGATGTCTGGAGATGCACCGTTTAGACGTTAGGCGTCTTTGTACAACGCGTTATATCTTCCTGCAGTTAGGAAGTTAGCGCAGCCCACAACAGCCACTAGCTGCCTACCTCCCAGGAAACAGTGGTAAAGGCTGTTCACGATAAAGTGAACACTTTTGCAATCAAACTTAGAAAAATATCGCTGCTCCTACCTGCATACATTTTAACGGGCGAACTGAGTGACACGGTAAAATGAGAATTTTTGAAATCCCTGCTTAAGATCTACTTGTATACACGTTGTGCATTCTTCCGCCTTATGTAAAATTAACATTGCCATGGGCCTCACCACTTTATTCATTGGTTGGTAAAATGAAACTGAAATTATTAAGAAAGTAAACACTTTACATATGTCCTTAATTTAACACTTCGATGCATTAAAAAAGCAGAAAGCGAATGAAATATTTTACGTTATCACAAATGGTTACCTAAGACTACTTATTAGACGTTAAGATATGGAACTAGGGCTACTCTCCATCCATCGTCACTAACTTTATTGGGCGAATGTCACTCAATGCGCCCATTAAAATATATGCATGCGGGCGCAGTTAATTTTTTATCCAGTTCATTCACGAAGGAGGGGAAAATTGTTCCATATCTTAACGCTGAATAAAAAGTATAAGGTAATAATTTGTGATAACTTAAAATATTTAATTCGCTTTCTGTTGTTTTTGTACGTCGAAGTGTAAAAATTAGCAGATTTTTAAAATACAAATTTTTCTAATAACTTTACAATTTCACTTGACCGACGTATGAAGGCAGAAGGCGGAAGAACACGCGACGTATTTTCAAATAGATCTTAGGCATGGGTTTCAAAAGTGCTCATTTTACAGTCAACAGCCTATATTTGATGTAGTACTGTAGGGTAGTGGTAATAATATGTAGGTAGAACTTTGCAGGTTGCAGTACTTTACTGATTGCCTGTTACACATTCCAATACGTGAATTAATAAAAAAAGTTGATCAAAATGGCTGGCCCTCGCTTGATTGCAGACATTGCGACGCCGATGCACTACCTGGTAGACACTCTCGAAGATGCCAAGAGAGCTCTGGACCGCGTTGCATGTCGCCTGTATTCTATCTACGAGAACATCGCAGTTCTCCACACGCGTATAGCACACACGACTCTTGGTGTGGCTGCAAGGGAAAAAACAGACTGGCGCGAGATCTGGTGACCGTGGTGGCCAAGCCACAGGGCCGACTCTCCCAGTCCACTTAACACCAAACGTGTAGGCGTGGTGTTGGCGAGCACAACAGTTGAAATGCAGCGAAGCGCCATTATTTTGAAACTAGATTTTGGCTCGCACGTTCAGCTGGACATCTTCTAGCAGCTGGGGTAGCTCGTTTTCCAGAAAGTTGTGATGCGTGTGGCAGTCTAAACGGGCAAGGAAAAAAGGGTCCAATAACTTTTTCCTGGACAATGCCAGCCCACACGCTCACCGCAAACTGTTGTTGGGGATGTGTGGCCACCCCTGCTCATGGAATTTCTTCTGCCTACATGTGGCTGCTGTGGGCATTTAAATAACCATCTCTCGTAAAACACAAGGGGCCACAGTGGCTGAGCGGTTAGCCTGCTTGCCTCCCACCAAGGCGATCCGGATTCAATCCCCGGCCGGGTCACTCCGGATTTTCGCACGTGGGAATCGTGCACACCTCCTCCGTAAACAACACACACGATGCAAACTATGGATCGGCAATGCATAAACCACTGTGCGAACCGAATACGGGGCTTGAAGTCAGCTGGTCCAAGTGCCTGCAATTTCTGCATGTGGAATGGATATAGTCTGTGCTGACAAAGTGTGTAACTGCCGCAGAAACGATCCATTTTCTGGTTACAGTGGCGAGAAAAGCTGTGCGAAGACTCGGCTTTCTTCGTTCCGAAAACCCGAAGATGAGAAATACGGATAGGTTCCGTATTTTGTATTTGTGGAAGTCAGCTTTGTTTTTCATAACTACGGGTGACATTTCCGCAAATTATTTCCATACCATTTTCTGCGAATGCATGGGAATTTTTAACAGTGCGAGAGAGTAATGTTAAAAAGAAAAGAAACTCAGGACAATTAGCTTTAGATGCAGAGTGAGAAATCTCGTCCCAATAACCGTGTACCATCTGCGCCCTCAGGTGTTCAAATAAGATAAGTGAAAACGACTGGAAAGAATTATGTTTTGATTTTGGAAGATAGGTGATGTCAACATTCAGTAACGTTACATTAGCAGATTTGCTGTGAAACATGCTGCAAAATTTCATAGGTCGCAAAACTCATGGCTTACCACACTTTTCGGTTAGAAATTTAAATTCAGGGTTGAAATAGCCACGGGAAGAACTTAAACAATTTAAGTCTGTGACGTACAAATTTCCTACTGTGCAAAGCCACGGCAAAAAAAAAAATTGTATAAAACACCACATTTAATACCACCCGGGCGAAGCAGTGGAGCACAGTTATTACATTACGCACTGGTATAGTTCAGAAAAGCTACTTTAGAAAAACTTGTACTTGCATAAAAATTTTTTTTAGTGTAAATTTTACTGTTGAGATGTATAATGTAATTTGTTTTATCACATAACTAGGTGTTTAATAAAACAACGTATTGATAATGTTAATGTAAAAACAAATCACAGCTGTAGGTGTTACCTAGTTATTTTGTAAAATAATTATTCCTCCTGTAAATTAACTAATATGTTGTAAAATAATTACATGTTAATATATGAATTGAATGTTCATGCAAAAAGACGTAAAATATTGTTAACATATATAATTACAATAATTTATGTTATGAAGACATTCCCAAAGACACTTTTTCATCGTTTATTACAACATGGCACTTGGAGTCGCATAGAGAAAGCACAATTTTGGTTGTCACACTGTTTTTCCACCAAAATTTTTGAATCCTTGTCCGGTATCAGTACCGAGCTGTAGCAACATACCGGAGCGAACTCTTGACTTTCGACACTTCAGTTGCATTTAATTGCTGTTTACATTTACAGAGACTTAAATGGGATCAAGAATATAACTGTTTTATGCAGCCATTTATTATTCCCAAACGGAAAATCCCTTGTTCGGTTTCCTACATGACAACAGCTAAAATACTGTATATCTAGTAGCACCTCTTCCTCAATCAACTTTAGGTACGGAATAATGACTAACTCTTACGTAGGTCCAAGAACTGTTATCATTCTCATCACTCTCACCACATCACATCACTCAACTCTCGTTCAAAGAATTTGTTACGACCCTATATCGTCTTAGGTAAGGTTCATCTAAGGCAGGTAACTTAATTGATTATGCTCTTTTTGAGTGCTTGTTATTTGACATAATTTCTATTGTTATCTCGTCGTCTGTCAGAATAGCGCATTATTTATCATATTGTTTAAAGTGTAGTAATTATAAGATTCTGTCTCGTAACGAACAATTGGTAAAACTATGAAGGAACCGCCGGTCATTTTCGGATGTACACGTGTAATCCAGGAAGCGAGGGAGATCTTCATCCTCTCTCTTGCCGTGGAGGGAGGATTTTAAGTAAGGAAATATACACTGTTCAGAAAAAAAAAAACACCAGGATGGAAGTGATTAAGAACCACCAACTTAGCACAGAGACATTACTAGAGTGCAGCATATGAAGTGATCGTAAGCGCAGCACTGGTAAATACTGTGGAATTGAAGTCGGACAGTCAAAGAACAGACGTAATCAGTTGAGCATGGGGGAAAACGTTTAGTTGCAAGAGCTTCCCTGTACTCCGGAGGTCGTTTGGACCTTATTAGCATTCCTGGGCGGCGAAGACGAGCCACGTTCGTAGAGTTAACAGAGTTCTGAACAGGGTTGAATGGCGAGACTCCGGGAAGCTGGAACATGTTGGACGTGTAGTGTCAGCAGTACATCAATGGTGACACCGTCGGTCAGAGAAAGCTGCACATACCCGTATACCTGATTCCGGAAGTCAGTGATGACGTACCGATGGACGCTAAGACCGACGCATTGCACGAGCGGCCATAGCGGATCACACGGCGTCAGCAGAACAGGTGAAACAATGTCACCCAAGGCGTGTATGCTAGGATCATCTGCAGTCGTTTACGTGGCGCTAGTACACCATCACTCGTGCCATTAGCCAGACTTCAGCATCGTGCAGCAGCCCGTCTCCAATAGTGTCAGAAAGTATCACCTGGAGATAAGAATGGCGAAGCGTTGTGTTTAGTGACGAAACCTGGTTCTGGTTCTGCCTCGGGCTAATGATGGTCGAGTGTATATTCAGCTTCGGCCAGGTGTGCGGCATCTTCCACGGCGCAATTGGCAGCGACACTCGGGACCAACTCCTAGGACAATGGTGTGAGGAACCATATACTACGTTGGCTGTTCGCTTCTGGTGTTAATACAGGGGGAATTTTCAAGTGCATGGCACATACAGAACGTCATCCAACCCATTCTGATACAATTTTTGCAGGGGCAGGGTGATACGCTATTTCGGCTATGCAATGTCCGTCCATATTCTGCTCATGAAACCCAGATAGCTCTTCATGGTGTTCGTCAACTTTCTGGCCATCCCAATCACCAGATCTTTTCCCCATTGAGAGCATATGGTAGTGGATTGGATGTCGTCTGGCCCGATCTCCTGCACCACCGACGACTCTTGCCCAGCTGAGCCACGAAGTGCAACGTGCGTGGAATTCCACTCCGCACGACGATGTTCGTCACCTATGTGATCGTTTACATGCAAGAACTTCTGCCTACATGCTGCTCGAGGAGGGCACACTAAGTACTGAACGATCCCTTACCACACCTCTGCAGACATAGTTTTTCGGCGGATATCCGTGTGCCAGTGATCATATGCTATTTACTATCTGTACTACACGTGAATATAATTTGGATCTCTTGCGAAGCGTCTGTCCAGGTTTTTTTTTGATTTCCCGGTAGTGTATAGGATGAGTGTAATTAGTATTTTAATGTAATCTGGAACATTATTAATCTGAATGAGATTGAACTACATTAAATGTGTATCGAGTATTGGCGGGCCCAGGCAACATCCACAGAGCACCGAACTAAAGGAACACATGGAGAGAGCATCGCCCCACCCTAGGGTGGAATGAAACCCGCGTGTGCTGGGGGGGGGGGGGGTGAGGCGATATTTCCTAACCAAAGCGGGATCAGAAGTTTTTCGTCGGCTGAATAGGGCAGACTTAGGAAAGAGAGACGGCGAATTGAGGGTCTGGCCTCGTCGAGAAGTGGTAGAGGCACTACGATTCCGGCTGGTGTTGAATAAATTAAATATTCGTCTCGACGATATGGTGCATGGCGGCGCGGTAGATTCAAGGGAGTATTGACCACGGCCGTGATAATGTATCAGTTTCTGCATTCCCGGGCGTGTTGTGTTGTGTTGTTTGTTCTAGGCAAGCAGGGACAATAAAATTTCCACATTTTTACTGAATGTTCGAGCTAACCGAGGCATGACCCTCCTATAAAATATGTATTTCAATAATAATAGGCAATAGTATTCATGCCGTGGCATGAGCTGAGTGTCACGACCATTAGGGACATCGCAGATTCATCGTCCAAATAAACCCAATAAATTACAGTCTAACGCATGCAAAGACAGTTCGCGTTTTATAAATATTAATATCGAATACTTAAACTAAATAACTGAGCCTCTGGAGTGCAGGAAGAAATGTCATGAACTGACTCGAATGAAATTTTGCCACCAGTCGTGTAAACATTACGTGAGCCTGATGAATCATATTCACATCTAGTCAGATCACAGTTTTGTGATTTAACTAACCAGGCAAACTTCGTTATTCCGTAAAGTCATAAGACAAAAAATTTAATAAAAGCGTATTACGCACTTCAACTGACGAATTAGCTACGCATTTATAGAAACAATGGATTTGACACATTAGGGGTAACGTATATATGTGTACATCAACTCACGTGTTACAGTACTTTTGTTTCAGCAACGGAAGAAATATTTTTGGTGCTGCAGTAAAATAATTATTTTGTTGTAATACTGAAACTAAAACAACAAATTTTATGTTAGTTCCATATGCAGAACGCTTTCACGTTAGTTTTGCAAAAGTAAGGAGGTTCTCGTTGCTGGTGTATCCACGAAATTGTTGACACTAGCTCCTCCGAAATAAGTATTTCCTAACAGTAGGGATATTTCACAATTCCAGTTCTTTGTGAAAAGGACTTGTGATCAAACAGTTCCATTAATTATATCATATACAGCGAAAATAGTAATTTTATGTATAGTTTCAACCCCATTCAGAACTTAAAAAAAATTAACGGTAATCATGTAGCTCATTTAAATGTTAAAATGTCAGTTTGGACTCAAAGCCAGTATCTGTTGCTGTGGTCAAATACTAATTTGTGGGGATTACTATGTAGCGTATAGCGTAAAATTATGAAAATGTTTAAGTTTTTGTATTATAATCAATGACTTGTAAATTTTCTCACACTTTTTTGAAAATGTTGTATAGTGTTGATGAAATGTGTTTTTTTGTTTCGATCTCTAACTTTGTTAACAATATTAGTAGAGTATTCAGAATATGAAGAGAGGAGGGAGGAGGACTTTAGTAACCTACCGAAAAACAGAAAAAAAATATTCCCTCTTAAAATTTTTTATTTTATTTATGAAATAACAATTTAATATGTGTAAGATGGTAGCGTCGACGGTTTATGTTTGGACAAAGGATGTTTCTGCTTTTGGATGGAACAAAACTAATTTTGGTCAACTAATTTGTTGAGTTACCGTTATACTCACTTTTACTGGGAGGAATTATGGCCACAGAAGGGAAAGACGTTGCAACATGTATGTTAATGTAATGTAGTCTGAGGTCAGAGCAGCGAAACGTTTGAGGTTTGACAAAATTATATCAGAAATAAATTTCAAAGAATATTTATTTTTATTACCAGCTTTTATTAATGTAAAAATATTTACAGTTCAGTCGTATTCACATCTTAACCTGCTTCTTAAAAAAATAACATTTCGGGTCTTTCTAGCGGGTCATTCTTGTCTTTGTTGCGCCAGTATTTACCTAGAGCACCAGGTATTTTTGAAATAACTATATTTTCCTTATTGTAACGTGCAACCAATGCGATAATTTACACATGTTTATGCCATAAGACCACTGCTTTAAGAACACGGCACTCTCGACCATCACGTAGACGAAAATTGTACTTATGAAGCGTATTCAGACCGTTTATCCCTATGAACCTAAATCAATATTAGCTTGAATAACATTAATGAATAATTTAAAAAGTTTATACTCTATGGCTAAACTACTCTACAGCAGATATAAAATTTGCTACCTAAAATCACAAATTACGTTAATGTACAAAAAATGAAGAGATTGGAATATCTGCACATTTGAAAGTTGAATACATTCACTGTAGTTCTGTATAATCAGTCACTGGTGGGGGAAAGGTGAGAGGGGGGAAGTTTTAGAGGACAATCAGTGGTGTCACATACACATTTGTAATGTTTCTTAAGAGCCGTTCATTAGGCGACACACCGCTCAACTATTTCTTCCGCAGAGGCTGAACATGGCGTATAGAGGCCGGGGCAGGTGGTCACATCAAACAAGTGACAGTTTCTAATAAGGCGGCTGTTCACAGTTAACTGAGTGCATTCGAAATATACTTTCAATAAATATCGCTACCCCTGTAAGCATTTATGTTAATGGGCCCGTTAACTGCCTTACACGCAGTAAAGTTGATAACGATGGAGGGAAAGTATTTACATATGTTAACCTTGAATTAAACATATCAGGTAAACATTTGTGAACACTGAATTGATTAATTTTGTTTTCTGTTTTATATTTTTATTTTTAAAATAGCAATGTTTTTAATAAAATGCTATGGTTCCACTTTACTAACGCATGAATAAAATGATGAGCTTCATGGCAATGTAAATTTTACGTGTGGTGTAAAAATACACATTGTGCAGACAAGTATATGTTAAAAGTACTTTCGGAAGCGCTCAGTTTACAGTGAAGAGCCCGTCAACAATGGGAGCAGGAGCCGGGGCGGCGGGTTCAAAAGGCGAGGTGCAGCAGCGTGCGGTCGGACGAGGCGCCGCCGGTAGCCACGGCGACGACGCTGTAGGTGATGGCGTCGTCGAGGTGCGGCGCGACGAAGCTGGTGTCAGTTGTGTTGGAGCAGGCGTAGTGGCCGCCACCGCCCCACGTCCCCCAGCACACCAGGTACCTCTGGGCGCACGCCGGGGCATCCCACCGCAGCACCCTCTCGCCTGACGGCGTCCGCTCATCTCTCAGGTTGACCACCGGCTCGGGACCTGTCCACCACAACAACACCGCGCCCCACTCGTCACTGAGGGCAGTCTTACATCAAAGACAAGCTGTTTCATAGACTAAAGATGACAAACACTGGGGCTGTGGAGGTGTAGTGGTCAGACTACTTGCCTCACACCTTGGTGAACCGGGTTCGATTCTCAGCGGTGTCGCTCTCGGATTTGCACATTTGGAACTCGTGCCGGATGATGCCACTGATCGGCAGGTTTTTCTCGGGGATCTCCCGGTTCCCCCACCCTTGCATTCCATCACTGATCCATATTCATCTTACATTCTCATCAGGTCTCCAAATCTCTCCACGGTCCATGACAATCGCTGATTTTCTCCTTCTGAGCAAATAGACTGAATGCAGTGGCAACCTTCCAGTTCGTATTTGGGAGGACTTGGGTTCGATTCCCTATCTGGCCACGGCTTCCTTAAATCACTCCAGGTGAATGCTGGGGTGGTTTATAATATGAGCCATGGGTAATTCCTTCCCCGCTCCTGACTCTCCGACTGACTTGCACCATCTGTAATGACCTCGCTATTGACGAACCGTTAAGCTCTGTCTATCTTCTGAGCATGTTTGCAACATTGTCTCTTGACTTGCCAACACATCTTCCGAACAAAACAAATCAAACAATATTGCGAAAATTTTTTCTTACACTATGACTCTGGTTTTGCAACAGGTAATGAGCTTTAATTAAACATATTCTTCTAACGTGAATGTGTCCTCTATTTTTGACAGCTCTAGTGGCAAGAAAATGGGTCTTAGAAATTGGATACTGCTCAGAAAGAAGTTCTCTGTTTTCCTCCATGGTCGATGCTAATATAAGTGAAATTATATGATCCTAAAACATGGCGTGGTACCTCTGTCCACATTTTAAGGAATGGAAGTACACCAACAAATCGATATCAAGCCACCAAAATTACAGCTGCTGGGTCTATGAGACCACACTGACACTGCTCATCAGCTCCATACATGAACATTTTCTTCAGACTTTGTTCCAAGTGTGAATTTTCAAAACCTCTCCCAAGGTTGAACGGCAAAGCATCAGTTATAACAGTATCATTTCTCACATTGACAGTTTCACTGGAAATTCCGTAAACATTTCGAGAGTATACAGACATGAATTACCATGATTTCAATATGGTGTCGCGCAGAATGTTTTATTCTCAGCACAGTCATATACACTGTTGTGAACCTCGCACATGATTCAAATGTTCGCAGACCTATTACTGGCCTAATGGCTGGACTTCCGTCCATGACCTTTTCTGCACCCAACACAGCCGATTTGACAATTAACTATCCTGCATTTTCAATTTACATAAACCCGTAGTGGTAATTTTGGATGCGGTGTCTTAAGTTCACAATACGACCACTTCAATTTATAATTCTATAAATAATCTGAACTTTCACAAATCACGTGCATTTTTGACTGAAAACTCTACACAGAACTTAATATTGTACGAACCTCTCATGGTCCGGATGTTTGTGACTTCTAAACTTCAAGCACGATCACTTTCACTGCAAACTCTGCACAGTGTACGAATATGTAATATCTCTAATGGTTGCGGAAGTTCAACTTCCAAAACAGCTGTCTTCATCATGAACTCTGCACAGTAATTTTACACACATATACCTGCCATGGTCCTGATTGTTGTATCTCAGTTTCCATCACAGCCATCTCAATCGTGAACTGTATATAGTATTCTAACTCGCACATACATATCGCGGTCGTGATGGTTGCAGCATCTCAGCTTCTAGCACAGCCGTCTTCATCATGAACTCTGCCTAGTATTCTAGCTCGCACAAACCTGACATGGCCCTGATGGTTGTGCCACCTCAGCTTAAAACACAAACATTTTCATAGTGAGCACTGCATTGAACTTGTACAAAGTTGTCATGGTCCTGGCGATTGTGGCATCTTAGGTTCAAACACAGTCATTTTCGTCGTAAATTGTAATCAGTATCGTAGCACGCATACACCTGTAATGGTCCAAATTGTTGCGGAACATCAGCTTCTAATACCTTCGTCGTGAGCTCTGCATGATATTCTAGCTCGCATAAACCTGACATGTCCATAGTGGTTGCAGCAGCTCAGCTTCCAACACAAATGCCATCATTGTGAACTCTGCACATTATTCAAGCTCGTACATACCTGTAAAGACTGTTCACGATAAAATGAGCACATTTGAAATGAACCTTAGAAAAAGTCACTGACTTTACCTTCATATATTTTAATGGGTGCACCGAGTGAAATTCGCCCAGTGAAGTTGGTAACGATAGATGGAAAGTAGTTCCACCTATCTTAAAGTTGAATAATAAGTGTTAGGTGACAATTTGTGATAACTGAAGTTATATTTTAGTTAAGCTTTATGTTTTATTAATCCACCGAAGTGTAAAAATGAAGAAATTACTTTTATTTACTTTCCTAATAATCTCATAATTTCACTTGACGGACGCATGAATTAAGTGATGAGGCCATGGCAATGTTAAATTTACCTTAGGCGGGAGAATACACAACGTTAATACAAGTTGACAATAAGTATGGCTTTCAAAAGTATGGCTTTCATTTTAGCGTGAACAACCTATAATGGTCCAAATAGTTGCGGCACTTCAGTTTCCAACACAACCACCTAGATGGTAAGCTCTGAATGGCACTGTAGCTCGCACGAACCTGTAGTGGTTCCGATGGCCATCGCGTCTCCTAGGACCTTCTCGGCGCCCAGCACTGCCACCTTGATGGTGTACTCGGTGCAGGGCTTGAGCTTGCCGATGGCGTGGGATGGGTAGGGCGAGAGCTTGTGGCGGGCACAGCGCTCGTTGTCGACGCCGCTCTTCCTCCAGCAGACAGAGTACCTCACGTGGCAGAAGCGCGTGTCCTCGGGCGCCTTCCACTGCACCAGCACGCGGCGCGATGTCGTCCACTGCACGTGCAGGTCCCGCACCACGCCGGGAACTAAGGCAAACACGCCACCACACGTGCATTCCCCAGCAGCAATCACAGCAGCATTCTATTCCTGCACATCACATTTGATGACCCCAGAGAAGAAAACATGACAAATACAGTTTTTTAATCGATTTCCGGGTTTTTATGTTATTTGTTTGTTTTGATATAGTGTTTTCTGTTTTCTACTGGTATTAAAGTCATGGTAACATGTAAGGAAACATTAATGTTTCACCAGGTAGTTGATATAGTGTTTGTTTTAGTTTTCATTCAGTTTTTAAAGATCCCTCTCCGGTAAAATTAGCAAAATGGGAACTATTAGGGCTTTACCCTGTGGTCTTCATTTAATGAAACCTTATCCTATGGGTGAGGCCTGAAGTTATTTGCCGGGAGCTTTCACATGGGGTCACCATGGTCCCGTAAGCCCATTGGTTTTAAGCTTGAAGTAAAGCAACTGCCTTATGGAGCAATGCAACCGACTGTACAACGTGAAGAACTCATAAAAAAAAGTAGCACAGACACCATAAAAATTGTCAGAAAAGTGCGATTTATGCTGTATATGAAAGAATTAATAAATATATATAAACAACATTATCAAATATTTTTTAAACTATCCTTTTTAAATGTAAAAATATAATCGATTAAAGTAGTCTGTATTTTAAACAAAATTTAAACGCATTTCATTTCTGGATGATTTGGAAAGCAGACTTTACAAGGAAATTTTCTTCAAGAAAGATCGTCATAAGATTTACTGTGATCATGTGTAATAAAATCATTGTAATAATGTATAATATACATTTTTTAACTACCTTTACTAAAGCTAGTTTCAGCCATAAATGTTTGTGACAAATGGACGCAATAAAATAATAACAAAAATTCATTAATACATTATTATTACTATTTTTACACACAATCATAGTAAACATTATGACGATATTCCATGACGAAGATTTTCTTGCACATTCTGCTTTCTGAAGCATCCAGAATGGAAACGCGCTTACATTCTGTTAAAAATACAGACTATTTTAAAAAATTATTCTTTTTAAGCTTCGAAAGTATACTTTAGTAAAATAGTTCATAATGTTGAAAAATATATACATTCTTCTTTCATATACAGCATAAATCGTACTTTTCTGACAATTTTTATGGTGTCTGTATTACTTTTTTTATGAGTTCTTCATATTGTAAAGTCGGGTGCAGTGCTCCATAGGCAGTTGCTTTACTTCAACTTTAATGGTGCCTTTGACAAGGAATGTTGGTAAAGCATAATCCCGTAAAGATGGCCAAAAATTTGAAAAATTAAACACGGGTTCCGAAAAACGGAGTGGTGTAACAGGTAGAGTAATGCCTGTCACATTGAACTGGGAAAACATTACTGACAGTCCTGATATCTGCTACCGTGCTCTCCAGTTCGAAGGTAGTCTTCATCAATGGCACAAGAAAAATAAGGTTGAGCGACAAGTGAACTGCTTACAAGTGAATTAGTCGTTGTAAATTTGACGCCATGAGAGTAATTTCCGGATGTCCATACATATAAAACATAAATGTAAATCCTATTAACTTAAAATGGTGATAACTTTCGCCCTTTCAAAAAACGACCAAATGTTATACAATACATAATTTGAACGTGATAAAAGTGACGTATATAGGCTGTTTACGATAAAATGAGCAATTTTGAAAGCCCTACTTAAGATATACTTGTATACACGTGTAATCTTCCGCCTTGTGTAAAATTGGCATTGCCACGGGCCTCATCACTTTATTCATGCGTCGGTGAAATTAAACACCGAAATTATTAAGTAAGTAAATACTTTACAAATCTGGCAATTTTTGCACTTCGGTGCATTAAAAAAAACATAAAGCGAAAGAAATAATGTTAAGTTATCAGAAGTGATTACCCAACACTTTTAATTTGACGTTAAGATATGAACGTTATCAACTTTACTCGGCCCATGTCACTTAGTTCGCCAGTTGAAATATATGCTGGCATATATGATTTCAAAAGTGCTCACTTTATCGCGAACAGCCTTTACCAGAGCTAGCTGGAGGTAAGTGTGTGCAGACTAACCGGCGGGTCGCGTGATGGCCCTGCGGCGCACGGGGCTGGAGGTTGTACCGAGCGACGACACGGCCAGCACGTCGACGAAGTAGTGCTTGCAAGGCAGCAGGCCGCGCACCAGGTACTCTGCGGCGGCGGCGTCATCCGGCACCTCGGCGCTGCCTGCGTCGTGCCGCACTCTGTAGTGGTCGACGCAGTCGCCCTCGCCGGCCGCCGGACCCTGCCACCGCACCCCAATGTCGCTCGAGCTCACCGACGTGATCCTCACGTCCCGCACGTCTCCGACACCTGCCCACAAACACCTTGCTTTCATTTATTCGTTTATTCATTTTTATAGGCCATTCACGGTAAAGTGAGCACTTTTGAAAGCCCTCTCATTTGGAATAATAGTAATAAATATTATTTATTTTAGCCTTACATGTTAACTTCCGAGTGCAGTGGAATGTACACACTGTGTTTATTACTTACAGCGCAATATTTATTTTTAAAAAGGTTACAGGATAAAAAACAGCTAAAAGAAAAAGTAACTAGGTTCTGAAAAGTGCTCACTTTACCGTGAACAACCCATACCTGTCCACAAACCAACTGGCCGGTGCGAAAGCGCCGTCATCGTGGACGTCGGGAACCTGGGAGGCTGAGTACGAGATGGCGAAGCGCATCGAGCATGAAGAGAAATTAATATTGCCGTGATTCTCATCACTTTATTCATGTACAGGCCGAGTGACATTGTAATTATTATAAAAATAAATATTTTACAGATTTATTAATTCTTACACCAATAACCGGTAAAATATACTGAAGTCAAAATAAATAATATCAAGTATTCACAAATGTTTACTTAATTATTTCAATTCTATTTTAACGTATGGAAATAACTTTATTTACTTCGCGTTGTTACAAACTTTATTGGGCGCAGAGACTTCTTCTAAAGTGCTCAGTTAATCGTGAACAGCCTTTACAAGTCAACATGTCAGTATACAAAATAAAACTCTTCTGTTTAGACGAAGGTAGCAGAAAATAAACTGAAAAGTAACTGAAACAAACAAAGCATTACACTTGGGAAAAATAGCCAAAACCCCAAAATCAATTAATAAAATTTGACGTGATGCATTAAACAAGTAGTGAGAAATGGACAGTAAGAATAAAGAAATAATGTGTAGACCTGGAAACGAACGTCAAAACATGGAGATAAGTATTGCAACATTATATGGAAACTTGAAACATTAAGAGAAAAGTTTAGCTGAAAAAAAAAAAAAACCAGACACTGAATAAATAGCAAAAGAATTAAAACAAAGCATCGAAGAGAAGGTGTGCTTCTTAGGTATAAGGCCCTGTGCAACTACTTTTCATTACACGTTTAAATCAGGAAATATACAAGTTATAGAGTCCATTTACGGTTACTTGGAACGTTTCTGAAGTCCTCCTAAAGATTGACTTCCAAAATGTTTTTCCTGGTCAAGCAAAACAAAGCTTAACCGAGTCTAGAAAATTTCATCAAAGGGACAGCACACCGCCTTCTTGCGCAATCAGTGTGACAATATTTTGCTCAAGGACTATTTCTTACTAAGCATCGCCAACACACTTAGTTTCTCCCTGTTTTTATTCATATTGATTATAAATGAAATAATACATTTATAGTTAAAATAGAAGTTAAAGTTCGATTTAATAAAAAATAAGTTATATTAAAGTTAACACAATCTTAATACGCCTTTAATACATAACATTAGAAAATAACCAAACATGTCATACATGTGGCGATATTTCACATGTTTGTTTCAAAAAGTGTGGAGAAACTGCGAAAGGACTATGTTAACGGCTGTTTACATTAAACCAAGCACTTTTGAAGCCCTGCTTAAGATATACATGTATGCACGTGGTGTATACTTCCACTATATGTAAAACGACGTTGCCATGAGCCTAATAACATTATTCATGCGCCGGTGAAACTGATTAATTATCAGAGAAGAAAATATTTTACTCATTTGCTATTTCTTACATATAAGTGCTTTAATAAAAAATAAAACAAGAAGCAAAATAAATCACCTCAGTATTTACAAACGTTTCCCAAACACTTTTAATTAGACTTTAAAAAACGGAACTACTGTCTCCCCGTTGTTATCAACTATATTGTTCTCATTTAAGTCAGTGAGCACGTAAAAAATACACGAAGTAAGGGACAGTGACATTTAAATAGGTTGATTTCAAAATTTCTTTTTTAACCGTGAACAGTACATAAATGCAATTAAAGGAAGCCTGCGGTAAGTAAAATAAGCACTTTTGAAATCAACCACTGAAAAAACAATCGCTTCCCGTAACTACTTACCAGGTGTAACAAAATTCATTCCTCAAATTTCGAAGATTAATAGAAGAGTCTACAAAACATGTCCTCCTATACATAGTATAAATCAAAGTCGCCCGGCCGCGTGTGTATATGTATTCGGATAAGGATTCTAAACTACAGGATAGATTTTGATGCGGTTTTCCCCATCATTTAGAAAATTGCTTGAGCAAGGCTCGGAAATATAAAACATTAATATTTAATGCAAGGATAGAACAAAAATGTCGACTTTTCTAATAAAGTCGGAAAAAGCCGCCTTTGGAGCTTACATGGCTTACGGTGACTAGACCATAAGCGAAACACCAAATTAATTTACTACAAAGTTGTACGTTTCGATAAGGTCTAAAGAAAGTCCCTGACAGCATACGTATATCTTTTAAGTATGACCCACAGTAACAATTTTTGTCTTTTCACTTACGAAGACTTTTTGAACAACACCGTATTAATCTTATGTTAGTTACCTTAAACATTTAGTGTATATAGTTGCTGTAAACCTAACTACGCCATATTTGCAACTCGCACCCGAGCGAGGTCGGAGCGGGTCGCTAGTTGTAAAATAACCAATAATATGGTATATTCTGTCAAATACGCCATGATGTTAGAGTTCAATGTAAGCGCTGTGACACCACGTAGTAGGTACTTTGTCATTCGTTTAGAGCGTAGCCGGTCCAGGTCTGTGCTGCGACAACACGTCTGGTGTGAGAGACTGAATCGGAGGAAGAGATCAGGTAATGGAAGTGCCTTCTCTGTGTCACATGCCTGGGATCTTTGAACGTGTACGACCAGCAATGAAGCGTCGTTGCAGAGTTTGCATTGAAGCTCTTGAGGCCGCACTTATGAACAGTTTTGTAGACGATTACAATAAAATTGAAATTTAATACTTAATCCCGTGAAACTTTAAATCAGTCTCAATATTAGACCTACGATTATTTGATTTAAAATATCTGTTATGGTCTCTTCTGACATCCCTAGAAGTTTCAGTAGTGAATTTGTAACATTAGGCCTATACGTGGCATTGCTAATAATATCGTGGTAGTCGAGATGCGTGGCTGCATACACTTGGGTCCACGAAATTATCGACTATGGAAATATACTATAGTGCACGTTGGTCAAAATTCGAGTATTTATGCTATAACCATGTAAACATTTCACATTCCAAACAAAGCACTGACACATTGATACTGATGTTAATTTTAGTTCGACTACCCTACTCCTAGCACCAACGGGTCATTTTCAAGGTTAATTTTTTTTTTATCGGTTTGGGTGCCGATCCTCATTTAATAAATCAAGGAGTGTACTCCTTGGAACATCGTCTACTGCATTACCTACCTTAACACATTTCCACTCTCCACTTTTGGGAGCGTCTACCGCCCTTCAAAATCACTGTACATCCAAATCTTCTATATATTTCCTTTTGTATTATATATACGTGTGTGTGTATATATATATATGTGTGTATATATGTGTGTGTTAGACTTGCTATACAAGCCAATACCACTTTTTAAAACCTACCTTTGATAAATTTCACTGACCCTACCTGCATATACTATTTTAACATGCATGTGTGGCTAGTAAAAATGACGACGGAGTGTAGTAAAATTTCGTAACGTTTAATTAAGAGTGTAAATTAAACACTCGTGAGTACCGAAACTACTTCATTTTCTTTATTTTTTATGTTTGTTGGTGTAAGAAGTAGCAAATTTTATAAAACGTTTACATTTCCAGTAATTCCACAGTTTTAAGTAACCGACGCATGAATAAAGTGACCAGGCTATGGCAGTGTTAAATTTACATGTGGTGTAAGGATACAATGTAACCAGAGAAGTAGATTATAAGCAGGACTTGAAAATGTGCTCAGTTTTCCGTGAACAAACTACATAAGAGTTAATATTGGCCTATTTAATAAAGGGATTTGTGTTGAAGAAAAAGGTATAATACCTTCAAGGGGTCATATATAAATTCAATATTCATGGCAGAAAGTAATCTTCTGTGAAAGAAATCTCAAAAATTGAGATGAATATGTTATGTATTTATAGCTTATATATTTCTACACATTATGTATAAAATTTAGGATATGTAATAGTGTAAATGTATATATTACACGTTTACATATTTCTAAGATTGTAATTAAAAGTATTTCCCCTATTATATGGAGTGTGGCATTAATTATTTGTAAATAATTTAGACATGTATTAATAATAATATTGATGCAATAGTTACTTCTATATCAAATATACTCTAACTGAATTACTCGGATACAAAAAATTCCCTTATTTTAACAGCCCGATTAAAATTATTAAATTGTGCCATTTCATATTTGAACAAAGATGTTTTTTTAAGCTGTAATCAAGTCACGTTATGTTGATGAAGGTGAGACAGGAACATCTCATTATACACGAAAAAAATAAATAAATACCAGCCTGCCTACACGTTCCTGGCTGACTGCCTTTGCCTCGACATCGCCCTGCTGTGTCAACAATCAGCCCACCGGCTTGCTAAATTGCACGACGTAAAATCATTGATTCACGACAAAATTATTATGAACGACTTGTTTATACTATAAGCTAACTGTTACTTACTGTGTACACGATCTATCTGTGTGAAATCGACGAACGTTAACGAATACGCGAAGTTCGCTTGCAGATCCCGCCACGGACATCCGACTAGCATAACTGCTGGGAACAGACTGGGAAACATGGCAGCCATCCATAGTTCGTCATGCTCGCGCCTAGAGCGCTAGCGTCGTCGAGCCTATAGGGAATGTACACCGTGATTCTAAATAAAATAGATGGCGTTCCATGCGCAAATTCTGAGAATTACTCGACCTGCAACTCGTTCTTATTGGCTATGGTAATATTGTAATCCCCTCTCATGGTTCACCCCTAGTTTTGATTTAGTATTTAAGTCCCCGCAGCAGCTTGCGTCAGCAGAGACTGATGGCTGCTGGGGACGAGGCCAATCCTGAGATAAGTAATCGTATATTCAAAATGCAGGGTTCGCAAAGCCAGTAATGTAGAATTGGACAATTGTTGTCTTAAAATTACTTGTAGAAGTATTTTGTTTGCTAGGATGTTGACGCTAAACCAGATTTAAAATTTTTTTTAAAAATTTTGAATCTTTTCAGTTGAAATCACTTTGCTTCCCATGACAAAAATGATTACAGTAATGACAAGAGAATTCATAAATCATGTAGAATGTTGTGTAATAAAACACATTTAAGAGAGAAATGTATAAATTAAGGCTGTCGTGTAAGTTCCCTGGTTTTGCAGTCTGAAATTCTGTTTGAAAATGTCAAGGCGAATTCCCTTTAAAAATGTGATTGAGAATTGAATTCCTAAAATGGGCAGTGGCACGATAGAGTTTGGAAATGCCGGAATGTTAAGGTGGTTTTTGCTCAGTATTGTGTTTTAAAAATATCAGCCTTTCAATGAATATTTATATGTATTGCGAATCAGGGTCCTTTTGTGACACATCTCCGCTAGATGTAATTTTTTAAAAGAAATTGCGAATTATAATGTGTCTTTTAAGATAGATTTGTACTTGATATAGATATATAAAAAGTATTGCTATTTCTTTGTTATTCCTTTTGTATTTTGCTTAGATCATAGCGATTGTAGCTTTGATCATAAATTATAGACCACCTTTTCAAAGAACTTGTGTGTGTTTTGTAGTTTTGTAACCAATTTATGCTTCAATATGGAGGGTTTTCGATATACAACAATTTGGTCGTGGTCACTTGGGAAAAGAGACCTTGCGTCGCCCTACAGTGTAGGACGAGAGAAGGGCCTCAAAGGCAATTTACGACAAAATAATTATGCTTGAAATACATATTTGAAAAAAATTATTACTGTACACGACTACATATATTCTAGAGTATACACATTTACATGCCTGACATTTATCGTACACTAACTAACATCACAGCCAGTAAAATGTTTCTCAGCTCTTAGATCGATATAGCGTTTTAGTTGTTTTCCTTTCATTCACGGAGGAGCCTCGGACACTGTCTTTTCAAGATAAATAAAATCAATTAAAAAAAAAAACATACAAAAAGGTTGTTTCACTTCTCAAATGAAAAAGTTTGTGATACGTTTTACATTTTAACACCAAATTTCGGTTTCTTTTTCTCTCCCTGCACTGATAAAACCTAAAATTATCTGTTCTTTTGTAAACTACTTAAATTTACGTACAGGATATTCACGATAAATGAGCACTTTTGAAATAAACCTTAGAAAATAGTCACTGCCTCCACCCGCAAATACTTTAACGGGTGCACTGAGTGACATGAGCACAGTAAAGTTGGTTACAATGGAGGGGAAGTAGTTAATTGTCTTAACGTCGAATAACATGTGTCAGGAAAAAATTTGTAATAATTATATTATTTTTTTAACTTGCCGTTTTTATAGCGCATCAAAGTGTACAAATGACCATATTTGAAACATATTCACTTTTCCAATGATTTCACAGATTCACCCGACCAACGCATGAATAAGGTGACGAGGCACATGGTAACGTTAATTTTACATAAAGTGGAATAATTCACAACGTACATAAGAATTAGATGTAAAACAGGGCTTCCGAAAGTGCTCATTTTACAGTGAACAGCCTATAAAAGTGATTGCATAAAAATGTAAGGTGAGTAGCGTGTGTTTGTACCCGTGAACTGGACGAGGCTGGTGGCGCTGGAGTTGAGCAGGTTGAGCAGCGACGTCCAAAACGTGAAGCTGTAGTTGGAGCAGAGCTGCAGCCGGCCGGTCTCAAGCACAGTGTCATAGCTCTTCTTTCTCTTGCACGTCTCCTCGCTGTCTACGGTGGACCAGCAGGTGGTGTAGTGGGAGAAGCACCTGTCTTCAGGCGACGACTTCGTCTCGTCGATGCTGATCGCCACCCTGTTAGGCTGCACCAGCGTCACTGCCGGCTTCGCGACCAGGGACGTTTCTGTGCAAAACATTCAACCACCTCGTAATTAAAATAATTTGCATTTAAAAGGCGAGATAAAACAACGATGATGATTTTAAATGCAAGTTTTTGACGTGAACACGTCTTTCAATTTGCAACCATAGTGGGAGGCAATCCAGAAAATACGATGATGACAAAATCGGGGGATAGAGTTTGGCATTGCAGCTCCGAATCTATCACCTACATTCAAAATTCAATTACACCACTCGATTGCCAAAGGATCAAATAATATGTTACGTTGAGTGAGGACTGCGAAGCATCGCGCGCGCCCTTGAAAAGGGGGGGGGGGGGGGAGGAGGCAATTTTGAGTTCGTTTCGAACATTCCGCGAGTATAACTCTTGAATAAGAGAAGGTACAACGTTCGTTGTTCATCTACAGCTCTCGTCAGATGAACGATTGTGTGTATAAACATTAGTTTCACGTGGTTGTGGTGAAATTGTATGTGAATAAGAAAATTAAAAACTGTGCGCCCTTTATTATCCTAAGATAAACAAGCGCAGTCCAAAGGTTGATCACCCTGGATTGAGTGGTGCGGAGATACAACAAATAGCAAAAGTTCAAGAGCTAAATATAGCAAAGAATCTGAATTATGATTAGGAAATATACTATCTGTTATACACTTCCATTTATTATTTTTTCTGTATGACCTTTTACTTCAAATGCTAGATTTATAAAAAGAACATTTACCACTTGAAAAATGTCTAACATTATGGTTATTAGGTAGCTCCTATTCACTGTATTTTCATAAAGATATTTTCAGGATATAACCTGAATCTGGCCACTCTACAACGCCAGTCACCAAAGCATAATATCTGTGACAATAAAAGTACGCAAAATACTGAACAATAATTTATATGTTTATTCCACTTGGCAACTTCCTGCATAAAAGCTTTTAAAAACTACTGTACACTGGCAATAGCAACATCTTCAAACAACAGTAAATGCCAATAAAAATATGCAAAATACTGAACAATAATTTATATGTTTATTCCGCAAGGCAATTTCCTCCGTAAAAGCTTTTCTGCCTATGAACAATACAATGCAAAGACCAATAAAATATTTACTATTTTAAATTGTGAAAAGTATTGTAAGTAACACTTGGCCATAGCAATATGAGGAAGGCAAATATTTTATCTAACCAATAACTACTACCAGAAACTATGAATTTTCACTAAGTGAAGTGTGTGTGTGTGTATTTGTATGCATTTATATATATATAATTATAAACGTCTTTTTATTGGCCATCTCAAAATAACTCAAATGCAATACTGTAAGATACTAGTAACTGCGGATTACTAAACTAACATTTGTAAGATATTATTTTTACTTGGCCATAGCCACATGCTGAAGGCCATTTTTCATACCAGTGAATAGCATATTTTTAAATTAATCCACAACGGGCTTTGATGCAGTACCTTAAAGAAACATTAGAAAAAAGTGCATATTTATATTTACCGCCACTTGAACATAATGCTCCACAACATTATAATAATCTGACATTTACTGTGGCAAAATATTACCTTGGCCACCCATTGCTAAAGGCCATTCATTAAAACTTCGTAAACCTTGAAAATTTACATATAAAATATATTTCATTAAAAAAACATCATTTAAAATGTCTTAGGATAAGTCTTTCCTTAAGAGAGTTCAAAAAATTCTGAGATCCACAAAAACTCGTACAAGGACTTCCTATCTGGTCCGACCTGTACCTCATGCCAGAAGGGCTTAAGGTTCATAGAAAAGTTCCAAACACTTATCTGATGAAGCTGCCGTCTGAACGCTGCGAAGTAGCCATCTCTCCTGAGTGACTCTCCAGCGGCAATATTTATACCAAAATGTCACTCAACTTTATTACACAGTGCACAACCAATAACAAAAGTCTATTTTATGCGCATCCAATCGTGAAGAAACCACATATTTCCCCAGGGTGGCGAATGACTTCAGGGAGCGCTTCCTATAAACGGAAAGTCCTTTCCACCACCACTCCTTGAATCGCGGGAGCGCGGTGAATAGCTGCCGCCTCGATGCCAGCCACCCACCTTGCACCACCAGAGGCTCGCGCAGTCAGCTGTGAGACCCTGGGCAGTGCGCATGCGCGGGCTCGCCTCTGTCCCGCAGCAGAAATACTCCGTTCAGTATGGCCTTGGTGAGCCGACGTGCGGGAAACCCACTTCGCTCCGGACAATGAACTCCAGCCAATCGTAAACTCTTCGTTTGTTGTTAGCACCTCATATAAATCTTCCAGATTACACTAAATTGAAGGCAAGTGAAGAATAAACTATGGAAATTTGCATAGCTTTAACCATATAAAAATAATTTCTTCTTAGCCCGCATGAATTCTATCAAATATGGCAGCCGATTTTTCACAACATGCAGTTACCTTATTACTTTGAAAATCTATGAACATACTTTATTTAAAATAGTGTAGTAGGATTTTCAACTAGAAAACATAAGTCGTGACATATTTTGGTGCAAGTACAAAATGTCTGTGTGCTAATAACTTCGTTCATGCAGGTGTCTGGTTTTTCCCTCGTAACGACAGCAGGACAAGGAGGCAGTAAAAATAGTATGTGTTTCACAAGGAAGCATAAATTTAAGTCACAATTAAAAAAAAAGGGGGAGAGTATTTTTGTGAAAAAAAAATCTAGATAGCCTGTCTTAAAACTTAACACAATTTTGGCCTCTACAAAAGCCAAGTCGAAATACAGAAATCGTATATGGTTGCAAAAAGCATCTCAATCAAAAGCAATGCAGTGATACCCATAAAACCCCACATGGTCGAGTGAAGCAGTGCTGGGAACGTAAAATAAACATCAAGGCATCCGAGCACGTCAATGTAGACGTATTCACGCAAAACAAACGGCCGTGTCCCCAACACAGCCATACCCAATTTTTCTGTATAAAACTAAATTGTAATGAAAAATTTAGATATGTGCGATTTAAAACCATATTTAAAGATAAATTTGCATTATATGTAAGAAATGGATGTGCGAGTTTTTGGCTTTTTGAAGCCATAAAGTTGTGTTACTATGTTCCCGTTTTTTCTTTGTAGATTATATATATATATATATATATATATATATATATATGTTCCCGTTTTTTCTTTGTAGATTATATATATATATATATATATATATATATATATATATATATATATATATATATATATATATATATATATATATATATATATATATAATCTACAAAGAAAAAACGGGAACATAGTAACACAACTTTATGGCTTCAAAAAGCCAAAAACTCCAGGAATATATATATATATATATATATATATATATATATATATATATATATATATATATATATATATATATATATATTCCTGGATATACGAGCTTTTCGTAGCCAACCAGCCGATTTTTTTATAATGGCGCAAAATGTACAAATAAACAAAACTTCAGTTACGAGGTTTTCTTATGAGAGTAACAGTGTATGTCAATATTATGTAGGAAAACGTGGCATTGTTGCAATTCAGGATCAAATCTTTGTTTGTGTGTTTCCCAAATAAACCATATTACAAGCGTTTTATACATCTGCGTATAAATCCCCAGTTAAAAAAAGAAATGATTCATGGAATTTTAAATTGGACGTAAGAGACAACAGTTTCTCCACTTACCTACTGTAATTGGCATTAAACGTGCGTCTATATTTACCATGATATTTATGTAAAACAAAATATATGTAGTAGCAGTAGATTTACACAAAATGCTGTGGTAAATACACTACATAGTCGATGTCATTACACATTTTGTGAATATGCGAAAATACCTACAACATGTTTAACTTTGCTGATACCAGAAACGAGTGCAATCATAATTATAGAACTAATGTTATGCTTAACAAGTATAGTGCGTACAACTTATAAGCTCTTTTTGAATTTATTGTTGTAACTTAAGTGGACCAATTTTAAGTTCAAGAAGTTACTGTCCTAGACATTATTGTAAAATCCTATACTGAAGACTTTAAGCTTGTATTGCGGTCGAGGTTGGGACTGAATTAGATATCTTCTATAACCAAATCATTAGACCCTTTGTCACTTGCGTTGGTTTAATGGAATGCGCATGCATTTGCTGTTGACAAATAGAACTAGAGGCCAACAACACTTGCTCAAAAGTTAATACAGAAAATTAACTTTGATCCTTTATCACTTACTTTGGTTGAATGGAGAACACGTGGATTTAACGTAAACAAGCAGGAATATTCTACCGCGTAAATGCATTATACTTTTTCAAGAGTAAATAGGTTTTCAGTTGATCGTTTCAGCAGTGTTATTCTCGAGGGTCCTATATCGAGGGTGCTTTAAGTAAGTGAATGAACAGATTTGGACGGCTTTTAACATCGAGGTCTTGAGAGCCAATAAGGGTGACACAGTACGGAGCAGTGTCGGAATGGAAGAGCGGGGGAAACGGGTGATCCCCGAGAAAACCCGCCGACCAACGGCATCGTCCGGCACGATTCCCACATGCGAAAATCCGGAGCCACCCGGCCGGGGATTGAGCCCGGATAGCCTTGGTGGGAGGCGAGCAGGCTAACCGCTCAGTCGCCGTGGCCCACTGCTTCCAAGTAAGCGTCGTAACAACTCCAGCACAACAACTCTGCCCGAGGAATTACTTCAGTGCACAGCCTATATTAGAGGATAAATATAATTTTTCGTAACAATATTGTAGTTCCCTCATGGCAGTACGAGGCTTTCACAGTAATATCTGTGACGAAGGCAGGCGTGGTTCGGAAGGATTCAGCACTGCGAATCGCCAACCGCGGAAAACATCGGAAAATATAACTACTACCAAACTCTTGTAGCGGGAATGCAGGATCTGCTGAAGATTTTAAGTTACACGAATAACGAGGCAATTTTCCTCTAAATACCGTGAAGTTATTCTTTTCAGCGAAAGTATGCCAGCTACAGTGCCGCGAAAATCAGCTGTCCTGCTTTCTGAAATCTTTTTCTCTTTTTTCAGCCGATATTTTGACGTCGTTTTCTGGAAGCTTCGAAAGGACATCTCATTTTATACTTAAGTTACTACACTCAAGCAGGTCGTCTGCGGTTGGGCGTGAAGAAGAGAGCCAAACATCAAACTATGTGGTCATGGTTTTCAATGCAGCTTTTAAACGTTCCCGCACATGTGTGTTCAAATTCATACTACATTAATAAACACAACAAGCATTTTTTTTTTTTTTTACGAAATTTGACTTGGAAGCGGTTGAGAGTTGTGGGACGTAGAGAAAAAAAAAGTCTCATAAATACTTTTACCAGTGTGTGTGTATAAATAAATAAATATATATATATATATATATATATATATATACACACACACATACATATACATATATACACGCACACACACACAGGATGGTCCGTCTAACGTCGACACCCCCACAAAATGTCCGGAATGGTTGCAGATCGTGAAATGCGGTTTTCGCTAAATGAAATTACGTACGGCAGCAAGTAATTTGCAGCAAAGTGACTATTCGTAACACGTGTATAGATAGAAATAATTAAACCACGTATGATTTTTCCTCTGGCAACATACATTTATTTCAACGGCATCTGAAAATACGTGAAAAGAGGAATTCAGTGATACAGCATACGGAATGGAAAATAGGACAAGAACACCAAGAAATAATGTGCAAAATTTGATTAAGTTAGGTGGGCCGGTAGTATGGGGCAGTGGACCTGCACTCACAGCTGTAAGCAAGCAACACGCGCCGTGACTCATCCTTGTACGTTTGCATTACAGTGTACGCTGTTCGTTCGTCGCTAACTAGCGTATCGTACAATTTGATTCTGTGTGCTGCCTACCTCTCAGGCAACTAATTTATATTCAATTTTACCCGCATACGGTTCGTCTGAGGCTGTTGCGACAAGACGACATTTTTGTTCAGTGGGCTCTCTTGATACAAATTATACCATAACGTTTAAAAATATCTAACAACAAATAAATTTTAGCCAAAAAGGTGGTGGCCGCCCCCATTGATTTAATGAAAGCGGAAGATGTTCGAAACGGTTTCTTCACAGATTGCAGATCTTTTTGGTATAAAACAGTATCCAGGTATTTGTAATTTATTTGTAAGTAGTTTACGATATTTTGCTGAAATAAGATTTTTAATTACCATCTCCAAGGGCGAATTTCTCCCTGATGATTTTCGTCAGACTGTAAGTCGCATTATATAACTTCACCTCATTTTCGACAAGAAAACTGATCACAAAGATTGTAACAAACTTTGATATAACTCTTGTGTTAGTCCATAGATGCTATGGTTTGAATTTGACATACTGTTCAAGAAAATCTTGTATATAGGCTATTCACGATAAAGTGAGCACTTTAGAAATGCACCTTAGACAAATGTCTGCACCTACCTGCATATATTTTAATGGGTGCACTGAGTGACATGTGTCCCAGTAAAGTTGGTAACGATGGATGGGAAGTAGTGCCATATCTTAACGTCGAATAAAAGTGTTAGGTAATCATTTGTGACAAATTAAAATGATTTATTTCGCTTTCTGTTTATTTATTTATTATTTTTAGTGCATCGATGTGAAGGAATGAGCAGATTTGTAAAGTATTTACTTCTTAATAAATTCATAGTTTCATTTGACTGACGCATGAATAAAGTGATGAGGCCCATGGCAATGTTAATTTTACATAAGGCGAAACAATACACAACGTGTACCTACACAAGTAGATCTTAAGCAGGGCTTTCAAAAGTGCTCATTTTATCGTGGACAGTCTTTACCTACTAGCGCTTCATTTCGTTTTCATGAAATTACCACAGCGCTCTGTTTGTAGGTTTAAATTGCATATAAAGTAGTGAAAAGAGTACACTCTTATATACTATTCGTCATAACAATCCTAACGCTACAAATGAAACCAAAAACGGAAAGTAAGGGCATAGAATTTAAATCTTCAAGATTTCAATAAACATTATAACACGTACATTTTCCTTACATATTTCAACTTGACTTCGTAGCTCAGATAGAGCCCTGCCCCCATAGCTCAGGGGTAAGTGGAAGACTTGTCGAGGGGTCGCCGGTTCGCGCCACGGCGCCTCCGCGGCAGATTTGCAGCTCGCTTGTCGCACTGGGAATTTGTCAGCAAGTCAGTCTAACTAGAGCTCGTCAAAGTCACTTCAAAACAACTACAACAACGACAAAATACAAAAAGGAAAAAAAAAACCCTCGTAAGGTAATGCTCTAAAAGCGAAGTGGAAATGGTTTCTGAGTTCAATCCCGGCCATCTCCAATTTTTTTTTTACTTATTTAAATTACGGTAAATTGCGAAATATAAATAGTTAACTGTCGTAAATAGGTTTATTTCACGTAATTATTTGGCTAAATTCAATAGAAACAATATTTAATTCGCCACTGCAGTCGGCCGTAACTCATCCCTGACTGTAAATTTCTTCACGTCCCTAATTATATCAGTGAAATTTTTTCACTGAAAAAATTAGTGGTTTTCCACTGATTCTAAGTGGAGCGATTTTCACAGATTGGAGTAGTTGAAATTTACTACGAATCAGTGATTTTCCACTGATTCGAATGTAGAGTGTGTGAAGCTCTGCTGAGCGTTGGGAATGTACGTAGGTGGCAGCCTTAATGATGAGACACACTGTTACCAGCGTGAGTGTGTTCCTCGAGGAGACCCGCACCACGCCAGGGAGACGGGGCAGGCAGTGAATTAACGGCCACCGCACCGCCCACGAGGCCGTGTCACGCATTAAACGACGTGTCGACGAGTGTAAGGAGACTGTTCCTGGCACCGCGCGGCCCACACGCGGGCACGTGCGTGCCTCGCACCGAGGTAATGGACGCCCCCGGCGTCCCTGCCTGCCCCTGGGAGATCAGGACAGCTCGTACACTCCCACACGCAGCAGCACGCACCAAGCGAGAGACTTCGCAGAAGCCACGAGGCGTGGTGCTGCAGCTCTTCGTTAATGACAGTCCCTGGTCGGCTGCGGGCTGCCCGTGGCTCGAGGATTCTCGGTGTCTGAGGTCTCGAGACCACAAGGGCGCGGGTTAGAATCACAATAGGACATTGTATTGGTTTACAGCAAGTATACTCATTAAATACTTCAGTTAACTAACATATGATTAATACCATGTTGTTCACAAAGTCTTCGTAAGTGAACTCCTTTTTCATAAATCAAAATTGGAAAGAGAAAAATATTTACTGTAGGTCATTCTTAAAAGATAAATATATGCTACCGCGAAGTTTTTTGTAGAGCTTTTTTAAATGTATAATTCTGTAGTTCATTAATTTGGTGTATCTCTTATGATTTAGTCAGCATAAGTCATGTAAGTGCCCGAAGCGGTTTTATCCTACTTTATTATAAAACGTTGACATTTCTCTCCTACCTTTACAATATATATTAATGTATTATATACTTAAACCTTTCTCAAGGAATTCTCTAAATGTTGGTGTAAACCGCATCAAAATCCACCAAGTAGTTTAGAAGCCTTAGTTGAATACTGACGAAAAAAGTGGAGAAGATGAAATGCCAATGAACCGAAACCCTATAATATCTCATTATTTAGTACCAAGATATACGGCATACAAGCATATGCCCGATATATACCTCAGTGTCGCTGAATTCTCGCTCATACTGAAGGACTCAGAAACGGTACTAAACACTCGGTGTTAGTATCTGTATATTAGGTCAATATTACAATATGAAATCGTATTTTTAATTTTATTTTTACGGTGTTTAGTGACATTAAGATGCAATTAAGTATTTTCATTAAATTTTTGTGTGTTGTAATTGTTTCCATTTTATTAATGATTGCCGCCCGTAAGGAACTCTTATCGGGTTCCCAGACAATTTTACTACACATAATATGAATGTGTGTTTATAAATGATTTTAAACATATATACTTGGCTTTGGATTCGCTAAACAGGATAGAATAAAAATAAGAAAAACATGATAATTAAAATCATGTTTAGAAATTGAAATAAGTTTTTTTTAATAATAACAAAAGTTAGCTTGTAGAATAGATGTACCGGAGGGCCTACAGCAAGGACAGACAAAATTAACAGTACTTACGAAATGTTGTAGCAGGCAATAAACAAGTGGTCTATGCTCGAGCATGTGGAGGACTGCGGAGTCTAAGCTTGGTGCCATCTTATGACACGAAATGTTTGTATCTCTGCCCATGAGGATGAGACAAATCTATCGGTTCGGCTGACATGATAGATTTGGAACACGCTTGAATGGGCCCAATAACCACTTATTTGGATTTGTGGCGTTTTCTCCACATCCTGCATTACATATTTTGTGCTCGGCATGATATTAGGCAGTGACTTGTAGTTTTGTACAATTTATAAAGTCGCTACTGCTTGGTTAGTATTGATATAATTGTTTCCGTAATCACCCACAAGAAAACATTAAAAAAAAAAACTCACTCGTTTATATCCGGAAGTTACTTGTTTGCAAATCTAATTGCAGTGAAGAAGTAACCATTCGATACGGCTTAAAAACCTTTTATTATTGTTGCTTTGTGCAAAAAAAATATTTCGTTAACATTTTGAACTGGAACTTATTGCGAAAAATAGATAAATTAAAGCAGGCGATGGAGCAGAAATGGAATGAATTGGCAGGTGAGAACGGGAGTACCTCGAGAAGAAACATCGATCCACGGCAACGTCCACAACGTTCCCCAGTGTGAAACCCCAGGTTTGACCCCGCTTGAAAGCGAACCCTGTTCCCATGGTGTAAGGCGAGTTTTCTGACCACAACACTACCGCAACTCTATCAGTTGGCGCCTGGCTGAATAATCTCAGGGCGCTTACTGGTGGATAGCTCCGTGCTATGTGGCGAGGGCGAAATTAAATCTTTCTCGAAGATTAGGCCTATAATTCATAGCTCGGGCACACGCGGCAATTTAATTTCGACTTAGCTTTTCAGTGACAGAACTACAGTAGCCGCTCACAGAAGGCTGCCATCGTCCGCGTCGTAAGACAGCGAAGTTCCAGTCTACAGCGCACTTGTGAACGGTGAACGGGGCCGGCTTTCATTGGTCAATTAGCCGCTGCGAAGTAGCGGAAACCAGATCAGCACTTGTTCACGTCTTTTCGTTTACTCCAGTCCCCTGTGATTCCTCAAAAATCCTAAGATTATTCTAACCGTAATTTAACCAAGCATTTTAAAAATTTTCATTTGTTATTTATAGCATTGTCGCTCTATGACGGTAAATTGACCAATGTACGGTTTACAAAACGAGCCTGACTAATTTTGTTCTCGACCTGAAACAGTCAAAATGGCACAGAATCAGTGAAACCACTGATAAGTTTTGCACTACAGATTATTGTCAGCTTACTGGTTATCCAAATAGGCCTACTTGAATTGTATCCAGTTAATGGTGATTTACCCTGAAGTACAGTGAATCACACTACTCAGAGTTCGTAGTTCCATTATATTGACATTTTAGTCCGCAGCAGCGTATGAAATGACTGTTGATTAAAGAGTGTATAGGAAGGGATACAAGTATGGAATATCATTTTTTTTTTTTTTTGTTATAACTACTGCAACTATTGTAGTAGGGCAATAATAAAAACAAAATTACATTCTTTTGTGCCTGTAAAAAAAAGGATCACTAGTATGGAATACCACTAAATAAATTAAAAAGATATTTGAAATTTAATTCAATTGCAAGTACCCTACAGAGTTCTAAAAGTAATATAATATGACATATGCCAGATAAATATGTGTAAGTAATTTACATAGTCTGTGCTGAAAACTCAAACATTAATGTGGTCAACATTACTTGCAGTCATCACAAATATAATGCCCACCTTCATGATCAGCACAGTCCACATGTAACCGCATTTCACAAAAAAAAAAAAACACATATAATCCATATCATCAGAGAATATTCCACTGTAGAAAAGGCACTCTGCATATTCATGTCCTTGGCACTGACATATCAGGAATGCTTAGATCAGACGAATCATCTCTAAAGCAAATATCCTCACCAGTATTTTCTGACGAGTCATCCGTATCCTGGCGACTCTCTTTGTCGTATTTTTATTACTAGACCTAGGCATAGGTGCAGTTGTAGGTCAACTCTCTCCTCTTAATATCTTCCCAAATTTTTTCTGTTCTAAGGATTCTTCTAGCTGTTTCTTGTAAGGCGAAGACGTCAAGACAGCTGCTGTGCCAGCGTTTATAACTCACGTGCGCTTTATATTTGCAAGTTTAGGAATAACCGAAATATTCAATGGTCTACAGAAGCCATTTGCGAACTAACTGAAGAGTTCGATGGACCAGTAGCAATCGGTGAAGTAGCTGAAGCGTTTGGTGAATGAGTGCGTTTATTTGAATGCAAACTAACATAACAGTTGGAAGGTTGAGTAGACCTACATCTAGCTCTGAATGAGTGGGCAATGCCAAGACCAGACGTGTCCCTAGTAACTGCAATAGAAGATGTGTTTGCGTCGTCTGATGCTAGGATCATTGCCAGGAAATATGCTGGGATTTACTGGATAAATAATAGTGCCTCTGAATCCATTTACCAAGATTTCACCTGTTTGTACTTTGAGGTAAGCTTTGCCAAATAACTTAGTTATGTCGAAACTTGTAAGAGGGCGGGTGTTTTATCGCATCCACAGCCGCACTTCTTTACTGTAATATTGTATAAGAGGACTTGTGAACGAGTTGTACAATGGTTGCAGTTTGTGTAACGAATAGTGTTGTTGAGGACATCTAAGTTTCTGGAATATCTGTAGTGGCCATCAAAGATAAGCAGAACAGGTTATTAGCCAGTAGGTTTGACTTTTTCCAAGAAAGACTGAACCACTGGGTAAACAAATTGGCCTGTATTCAGCCAGACGGTTGGCAAACACCAATGGCTCCCGGAGGAACTCCTCTCTTGAGGTGAGGACTCGTATTATTTCTAGAAAATACAAACGTTAGGGGTGCATAATCTCCGCCTGCACTCATGCATGTCACCACAGTTACGAGAGAGCCTCGGTCAGCTGAACTGTTGGATCCAGCTTGCAGTTTTCCTTTTAGTGTAAGCACCTGTGGGATTTCACTTTGGACAACAGGCAAACCTGTTTCGTCTACATCGTAGACCCCGTCAGCGGGGTATTTGTGGTATTCATTTCTGACTGCAAAATTGTGAAAAACTGCTTTACATTTTCCCTGTTAAATCCCACAGTTCTGTGAAATGACGTTGCAGTTAGTTTAAGGAATGATAACATATGCTTGGGTCGCTTAAAAATTACCAATGTTGTTAACTTTAGCAATTTGGCAAGCCATGTTTCGAACACCTTCCCTCGTTAGGCCAAAGAATTTATTCTACATTAAAAACAGATATTCCACGAGCTGCTTTTCACATTCTGCATATAGCACCGTTTTTCTACCAAGCTTTGTTTGGCAGGCCTGCTTAGAAGAGACAGCGTTGCGGGCAAGCCTAAACAATGTAGTACTCGGAACACCGAAAACTTTTGCAGACTTTAAGTAACCCATTTCTTTCTTTCCTGGGATATAGCAATTTCCATGGATGCTGCATCCCACTGCTAAATGTGAACATCATATTACAAACCATTTTTAAACCCTCCTAGTATTCCATATTAGTCACCTAGCCACTGTGAAATACTTGTTGTCATAAAGTTGTCTGACTACGCTTGTATAAAACAACCATCACATGGATAGCACGACTTACTCATGTACTTTAAGCTCCATTATTGCGCACGTCCTGAATACTTCCAATACAATTGTAAGTAAATAATACGTACATACCTGTCAAAGTTACAAAACCTTGAGAAATACAAATAGCACCTCACAACACAAACGGAGCTCGAGGAATGGTTGTACGTCCTCTCACGTGCAGCGTTAGTTCAGCAGTCGTGTTTCAGAGCGCTACACAGTGTTTCACTTTTCGCAATATAGAACATATACCTCATTTGCGTAACCGTAGTAAGCCCATATCTTGCATAAGGCTTTAAACTATTCGCGCCAAGCTTTTTACATTTAATATAAATTAATAGAAAAATATTAATTTGCGGTAAAGTTAATAACGGCTCTTCGTCCACGTCTTATAATTTCTACACAAAATGTAACTACTACTATAAATATCCTTCTCTCTTTAGTGCATTTATAAATAAAATATTGGTCTTAAAAGGTTTTTTACAGTTAATTTATTTAAGTTCGTTTGTTAGCCAGGGGTTTCTTTGTTTATTGATACCATTTTACCGAATGTCAAACCAATGACAAATAGTTATCACTCGAGTGCCTGAATTCCGTGTGACTAAGACAAAGGAGGAATTGCCACCCTAAAATAAATGGCAGCTAAGGTACAGTTGACTGGTTCCCAAGTACGTAGAAAACTGTTATATCTAGCATAATGTTGAAATATAGCATGGCATGGTAGGAACTCCACACATGAACCATGGCACAATACTCCAGTTACATCTCCACTACTATAAATAAAATGTCGCCAAGTTCCTCGTTAAACGACTCCAGTCCGTTAGCAGGCCAGTTTATACATACCAGCGACAACTGGTTGCTTTCGCGAAACTGTACATCCGAGATGCACTTCGTATACACTGCAATATCATCACAAATAGCGGAGGCGAAAAGGACTTATGTCGACACACACTTGCAAGTGCGAGAGTGTATAGCAATATATATATATATATATATATATATATATATATATATATATATATATATATGTGTGTGTATATATCAGATCAACCTTCGTGAAGATGTGATACTATGAGAACTTAAGCCAAGAGGTAAGGTACCATAAACACTCAAAATGCGATGTTAGGCTTGGAAGAGCTATTCAACGACTGAGGTCTGAATTAGGATATATACATGTACAGATGTGAGAAAACAGCATCAGGCCTTGCAACTAATCAGAAGAGGTTCCTGCTGTACACGAACCTGTCAGTCCCTAACCGAACAAACGAAAAACCTTGCACTTTGACCATTTTGAAAAAAAAAAAATTATTATTTCGTGAATCCCGGATACTTACCTCATGACAACTGTAATTCGTTTATGGCAATACAGCTGAATGTGATTTTCTGCTCGTACGCGCATAACTATCGCAATGAGCCTTGATAACTGTTGCACTAATTAAATGCATAGTATTTATAGGCTGTTCACGGTAAAGTGAGCACATTTTAAGGCCCTTCCAATAGGCATTCACCACAAATAAATATATTTATTGGCAGCTTGAGACATTAACTTTTGGGAGTGGTGGAATGTATACACTGTGTTTATTGGTTACACGGCAATGTTTATTTTAAAAAGTGGCGGAAAGATAAAAATTTGCTAAAATAAAAAAAATCGTAGGGCCTTAAAAAGTGCTCACTTTGCCGTGAATAGACTATAAATGTTTATATTATTCTATTCGGAAGGAAACAGCTAAACTCGAGAAGTATCTAAGGCCCCAAGAATTTTACGGAATACACAGTAAGAGTTATCAACATAACTGTATCAGGATTATCCGACTACTTTTGAAAACCTTGAAAAGCTTCTCATTTCAGTCATGTGTCTAGTCTTCCGCCATTTGTTAAAGTTAAGATTATCGTTGACCTAGTGACTTTTATTCGTGCATCAAGTCACACAAAGGGAAATGCTAAGAAACATGAAATACTTAGCTAATATGTTACGATCATGCGAACTGTTGTAATGATATGATTAGAACAAACATAAATTAATGTCATTGTTCAACAGTTCAACCGCGACGCACTCAAAGACTGTAAGAAACTAGACAATAGGTTATTCACGGTAAAGTGAGAACTTTTTAATGCCCTCTCATTTGAAATAATATTCAATAAATATATTTTATTTTAGCGTTAGACACTAACTTTCGAGTGGGGTGGAATATACACACTGTGTTTATTACAAACATGGCAATATTTACTCAAAATTGTGGTTAAAGGATTAAAAAATTTCCGAATGGACAAAGGAACTTGGGCTCACTTTACCGTGAATAGCCTATAAACATATTTTTGTATTGTACGGACGTCCCCGACATTGATTGGTGATTTGTCAGCAATACTGTCAAAATAGCGAGATGAAGCACTGACATAATGTTTGTTTATATTCCGATTTTCAACATTACACCCAAACAAATAATTAAAATAGAAGTGCCAGTCTGTAATATTCGCATCTTCCACTTTTAAGTATTTTTTCATATAGGATAATTGATTACTAAGCCGTATCGAATGCTAATTTTTTTAGTGTCTGTCTGTCCGACCGGATTTAACTCAAAAACCACTGAACGTATTGAAATGAAATTTTCATAGTCTATTGATAACACCCGGACTAACTTAGTCTTTGTTTCATCGAGATATCTCAAACGGTTCCGAAAATATTATGGTGATCAGGGATGTACATAGGTACTGGATTAAACTTTTCTTAGGATTACTGCATAAAAAAGAATTGAAAAAAAATGTTCCGCAATTTCTCCTTTCTTTTTGTCTATGGACTGTCCTCCTTTCCTTCCCAAGAGCCGCTGTGGCCCAGTGGCTAGAGCTATTCCAAGTGGGGTAGTAGTGACTTAGTGGATAGAACTATATCAAGTGGGGCCGCAGTGACTCAGTGGCTAGAGCAATCCCAAGGGGGGCTGCAGTGGCCCAGTGGCAATAGCAATTGAATGGGGGTCGCAGTGGCTAGAGTGATTCAAAGTGGGGGCGTAGTGTCTTAGTGGATATAAATATATCAAGTGGAGCTGCAGTGGCTCAATGGCGAGAGCGATCCAAGGGGGACCGCAGTGGGTCAGTGGTGAGAGCGATCCAAGGGGGGTCGCAGTGCCCCAGTGACTAGATTGATTCAAAGTGGGGTCGCAGTTTCTTAGTGGATAGAAATATATCAATTGGGGCCGTAGTGGCTCAGTGGCTAGAGCAATCCCAAGGGAGGCCGCAATGGCCCAGTGGCTAGAGCGATTCAAAGTGGGGCCGCAGTGTCTTAGTGGATAGAAATATATAAAATGGGGCTGCAGTGGCTCAGTGGCTAGGGCAATCTCAAATGGGGCCGCAGTGGTCCAGAGACTAGAGCGATTCAAAGTGGTGCTGCAGTGTCATAGTGGACAGAAATATATCAAGGGGGGCCGCAGTGGCCCAGTGGCTAGAGCGATTTAAAATGGGGTCAAAGTGTTTTAGTGGATATAAATATATGACGTGGGGCCGCAGTGGCTCAGAGGCAAGAGCAATCGCAAGATGGAGCTTTAGTGGCTCAGTGGCTAGAGCTATACCAAGTGGGGCCGCAGTGTCTTAGTGGATAGAATTGTATCAAGTAGCCCAGTGGTTATGTATGTGCAAAGCGATGGCAGGGTGTAATTTAATAACTCCATTAAATCTGAAAGAAACAATATTACTATTTTAAACATAAAACCTTAGTAAAACTATGGTGGGTTTTATTTTAGTAACTTCATAAACCTAAGCGAAGGGAAATTTCTATTTCAAAAATAAGAAAACATGTCCTAAATTTCCTAGGAATGAAGTCGCAGGGTCAGCTAGTATCTTTATAAAAAAATTCTGCAAAGTTAACTTATCTTCGTTGTATTCAGAGGGCGTGTGGCATTAACTACTAACTCCAAATACGTCAACATAATTATACAGATTTTTGGAGATCAAAACATATAAAAACTAAAATAAAAAATGCAACCCTAAATAACGTCATGTGCCAAGTTTGCAATATTGGTGCATTTATTTGAAATACCATCTATCTTGCACCGCGATAAGACAAAAAAATTCACGGCGTCGAAAAAAATCGGCGAAAAAAAGACTGGGATGCCTACCAAAAGTCATGGGATAGGGGTCTAGAGTATCGTGCAAGCACTCCTCTATCCCGCTGACGTGCAACATGTTATCGTGGCATCGACTCCACAAGTGGACGGAACAACTGTGGAAAGAAGTTGACATTTGCCGTCTGGACAACTAACCCACAGCTCCCTGGTACTTGTAGGTGCAGGATCTTGAGTGAGAATGGACCCCCCCCCCCCTCCTTACACCGTCCTATAAATTATCGATAGGGTTCATATCGGGCGAATGAGGTGGTCACAGCAGTCGCTGGAATTCTCCAGAATGCTCCTCTAACCAATTCCGAACACCTTGGGCAGTTCACACGGTGCATTATCCTTCTGAAATATCCTATAATTTCGGAAGTACATGAAGTACATGAAGGGCTGCAATGCAATGCCATGACTAGCACACAACACACTCATACATTGTCAGAGCACAACTGATTAAGGTGTACACACTTCAAAGACGTGACGGTACGGTAACGCCATGGTCTATTAACTTTGCATATGTATGAACTGCTACTCAAAGACTTTTAGCATGTCACTGTAATTGTTCCTGTAAAATACTTACTCCCGATAAGACTTAAGGCCTTACCTACCCATCAACCGTTTCTTTTCGCGTAAAACCGGCGCCTTTAACTACACAATATTTCAGGAAGCAATGGGAAACAGTGACTAGGATAGCTGGACCAAAAACCGACCCCAGGGACCTCCCGAATGCGAGCCCAGTGGTTCGCTACCGCCTCACCTCACTCGCTTTTGCGCAGATGAGAAGTGAAGATGGGGGAAAGGGCGGAGTGGGGAGGTTTGGGCGGCTCTTAACATCGGAGTCCTCATACGCGACAAGGGCGAAATGAGGGTAGTACGGACCAGCGTCGGAATGCAAGGGCGGGGGAAACGGGAGATACCCGAATAAACTCGCTGACCAGCGGAATCGTCCGGCGCCAGTCCTACGTGCGAAAATCCGGGGATCGAATACGGCTCGCCCTGGTGGAAGACGGGGACTCTACCCGCTGCGTCACAGCGGTAATTGTGAAGAGGGAGATAAATCGCAGACTAAATAGGAGGTTGACCAATCTCGCTGGCTGTCTACAACCCGTCTCCGTGCTCCAAATTGAACTGCTTTTCTGCCAACACGACTAGCAAAAACAGCGTGGTTTGAGATGTACTTCCTCTAACCAATTTGTATAGGCTGTTCACTGTAAAGTGAGCACTTTTAAGGCCCTGGTTACTTTTTCCTTTCAGCCATTATTTATCCTTTAACCACCTTTAAAAAAAAATTGCAACATAAGTAATAAACAGAGTGTGTATATTCCACCGCACTCGGAAGTTAACGTCTAAGGGTAAAATAAAATATATTTATTGGCTATTATCCCAAATGAGAGGGCTTTCAAAAGTGCTCACTTTACCGTGAATAAGCTGTAATTAGAGATGATGGTATATCGCAGGAAAATTTAACCGTTTGATAGGATTCAACGTACTGTAAACATGCTCAACAGTTTTATTTCCTTATTGGTTGTCACGCATGTATGCCCAGTTCACTGGGCCAATGAGGATTCTGATACTATAGGGCTGAACGTTCGTTACTGGTCTTCAAACGACTTAGCCGAGTCAAAACCTAATTCATCACATTACAAAAGAATAAACCAGTTAGTGTTTCATAGAACGTATGTTGGCTGAAAAATTTTTTCGCGATTTTCCATCATCTTTAACTATAAAGCTGTTGGATTAAATTCAAATTTGTAAAAGTATTTTGTATATATAATAGTGCTTGTCATTTAAAAATTACGATATAAACCAATACTTTGACAGTGAAGTGTCTTTGGGGTAGGTCAATGTTGGGTATACATGAGCAGAAGACGAATTATCGGTGTACCTGATCTCAGGCCCGAACACTCACGTGGAGAGGTAGCTAAAGTGCAGGTCATGGCTGCCCAATCCCTCTTTGCCGCGATGCATGTCTCCTTGCATGATTTTCCTAGTAGGCGTAAGGGATTAGCCCCTGATACGCAATAAAATACCGCCCTAACTTCAGGCCTTAACGTCACATAAAACTTAGATTAAGGTAGTTAAAAAAAAAAAAAACTCACGTGGAGGGAGAGCGGCGCCGACGACGAAGTGCAGTAGCGAGGCGGCGTGCGCGGGCAGACCGCGGTTGGCGACTGCGACCACGGACACATTGTGCCAGCGGCAGGGCTGCATGTCCTCCAGGGTGAGGTTCCTGGCGGAGGGCGGGGCCGTGGTGCAGGAGGGCGGCTGCCCCACGACACCCCAGCACACGCTCAGGTGGACCACGCACGTCGCCGGCCTCTTGGACACGCTCCACGACACCGCGCCGCCATCACGCACCTGCAGCCGGCTCACCTTTGCCCCGTCTGCGAACACAACACACCGCTATTGCCGGGTAAAGCTACTGCACTTCTTCTAACCCTTTCAGTCAAAAATCAAATTTATTATTTTACGCTTTGCAACAAACAAATCTTCTGTTCGTAATTGTACTGATATACTGACGACGCTTTGTCTTACATAGGGACCAATAGAAACCTATTTATGCTCTATGTCACTGGCAGCAGTTATTTATGAGGCTATGGAACATAGCCTCTCTGTTGTGATCAGTCTTTGACGGTAATTACAACGAATGGGGTAAAATCAGTACATTCATTAATATGTAGCAAACAAAACGACCCATTTCTACATTAATTTCAAAATTAACGACGTGTAATATTAATATGATAAATTACGCACACTTGGGTACACTTTTCTGTTGATTTGTGATAGGTACAATGGTTAGGTAAGCTTAATTTAAGGTGTAGGACAACTTCCATCCATATACCTCAAAAATTACCCTACTTCACATATAAATATTTACTCAATTTATTACTATTCCGTTATATATTTACAATAAATAATTCTGAGGCGTCACTTTACTTTTTAATAAACAACTCTCTTTTCGAATGTAGGCTGCCTACGGTAAAGTGCAAAAACTTTTGAAATCAATCTTTGGAAAATAAATACACTTCCCACAACTAGGTACATGCCACAGTTCACACTGGAATGCAGACTAGCAGTGAAGTTGGCAACGAATAAATAATCATTGTTCTACGACTTCACGTTGAACTGAAGTTGTAATGCGTAAATTTATGACAATCGAAGTCAGTTTTTCTTATTTTATACACAAAATAAAGCGCATTTGCATATCACTAACGGTGCGTTTACACGGGTCAAGTTTAGTGGCGTCAAGTTCTTGAAGACAAGCAACCTTGACTCTGATTTAAGTTTACGCGGAGACTGTAGTGGCGACAAGTACTCGACCATTCAGTCAGAAAATGGAGAAGAGGAAGGTGTGTCGTGCTGATGTGGAAATGACCCCTCCTGATCCGCAAATGACCCCTAAATCATCACCAATAGCTGAGCTTGCGGAGCATGCGGAGCCGAGTGGGCAGCATGCAGAGCGGATTGTGTAGCTGATTGCGGATCGTGCAGTGCTTGTAGTTTCACCGAACCAGTGCCAGATGTTTTAGAATGTCTCTTCAAAATACCACTCCTAGTAAACTACCTCTGGCAGAGTTTGCACTGAAATGCTATACTTGAACTTTTCATTCTGTAGGTCTATAGGGCAAGGTAAAAAGTTATTTCGTTTCAAATATTATTTACATGAACATTTTCTTAGGGATGAAGAAAAAACATGCAGACAATCTGAGAAATCCCATTTGCCCCGGTCACAGTAGCAGGATCCGTGAGACCAAACAACCTTGACCTTGGAATTTACATGTAATGAAGTAATGCGACCTTGACCTTGACCTTTAGTCATAGGGCGAATGACACGTAACACTTAAAACAAAAGAGAATCACAATTTTTTTTTAGAAAATTCGACTGAAGAAGGGTGTCATTTAGGGGCCATTTTGGGGTCATTTTCTGAGCAGAATGGGTAATTTTATGTCATTTTCAGAGCAGCGGGTGTCATTACGTGGTTGTTAGAGTTCATTTAGTGGTCATTTAGTAGGGGTCATTTAGGGATCAGTCTTTTGAGGGGTCGGTCTGTAAGTAGTCTGTTGTCTACTTTAAGTGTCACCATGATTTCAAGCTGAGCAAAGAACTTAACTGGAAAAAATTGTTGAAGATATAACTGCATGGTAATGTGATCAAGGAACTAGATAAAATATCTGGTCGAATGGAGTCATAAAAATGCTTAAATTTCACTGATGAAATGTATTAGTAAATGTGTATATATATATATATATATATATATATAATATATATATATATATATATATATATATATATATATATATATATCAATAGTTAGGGCAAGCAGATACACATACTGCCACTGTGGAAAAGACTTAGGTATTTTTCGTGAAGATGGCGCAAGCTAATGATTGTACGAAGTCTACTGTAGAGCTTACCTCTATGAATTCACCTTCTCCCATTATTGGAAAATTACATGGAAAACAGTGTTGCTACTGTGGAAAAATCTTCAGAAAAAGCTACCATGCTTGTCAACATAGAAAATGCCAATGTTTAAAAGGGCTGACCTCCAAATCACTATCATGTACCATCTATGGTGGAACATTTGGTAGAAGCGATAATTTAAAGAGACACACTAGTAGGTGTAAAGATAACGCGCCTTTTTTTTTTTTTTTAATTCGAGACAGTCTGTGTTGACTTTGTTAACACCTTTAAATCCACTACATAAAATGTTTGCAGACGACTAGGGAACCCTCAAGATGAAGCGTTAGGACAATGGGTACATGCAGTTTATGCAAGCTGGTACAATGAATAACCACATCAAGAAATACAAGGATTAGTCTTTTGAGAGCCAGCAAGTGTCGCCGCCAATACCTCTTGCTGCATCGGTAGGTACTGATTCGTCAGGCTATTATGATGAGACAGTTAATTCTAATGATGGAATGAGAGACCTACAATGCGTGGTAGAGTGGTTGGAAAGTGAGGGGGGGGGGGGGGGCGAACTATGGTGAATTATTGGTGGGCTAGATTCGGGTAGTTGGTTGGTGGCCTGAATGAATGTGGATGGTGGCTGAGCTATGGTAAGTTAATGGCGAGGGAAGTGGAGTGACGAGGCGTGTGAGGGCCTGGGGCATTGGTGGGGTTGGGAAGTATGTGTGATATGTAAAGTTAATAATTAGCTTCGTGGGTCGGAAGATTGATCGGCTCTATAGCCAATGAAATGTGGAGGTGGAGGTTCAGTCGGAGTGTCGTACGAGAGAGTGGCTGTGCTCTGCCATCTTTACGAGAATCGAACTGTCAGTGACACGCACATCCAACTTGGTTTGTTGTAATAGGTATATAATATATTCAACGATGTTTGTTTAAATTTTATCCAGTTTTTTTTAGACATTTTTTCCTTAATTTTTTAATTTCAGGGGATGAGGTGAGCGTGGCTAGGAGTGGGGTGAAAGGGGGAGGCCTGCAGGTAATAAGTGAGCCCCCTAAATCTTTCATATGTCTCGAAAATTGCCTTTCGGGGGCTCACTATTGCATATTCTAGCATTTTATTTTTTTTAGGGAAAAATGAGAAATTTTGAGGGAAAAAAGGGAAATTTCGAAGGAAACTCAAGGGATTTTGATTGCTTTTAAGGGAAAATTCTGAAATGTTGAGGAGAAAAACGGAAAAACTCGTGACGCCATCTAAGATGGCGGGCGGGTCCGGGACCCTACTCATGAATCAGTTGTTGCAAAGTCATATTTATCCTACTACTGTGGAGCAAGTATTTGTAAAGCACTGAGAAGTCTTGCCTTTTGCCAAATAACACAAATACCAAATACCACAAATACGGCTATAAATTATTTATTATGGATTACATACAACTTCTACATACATGGCCGAGAATATATATATTACCAGTAGTACCAACAAACTACCGATAAAAGCCGAACGTGATCGCCAATCTCAAACTTAATCTTCTTACGAGAATACAGAACAGAAGTGTACACTTATTACAGCAGTGGAATTCACAACATTTTCGTGTACTGGAAAAGTCTTCCAACAAATAATATCACGAGAGTCAATATCTTCCAATTCCTGAGGTAGTAGGATCCTTTGCTTGAAATGGTGTACTGAAGAAACAAAATTCTAAAAGTCCACTACCAGCTTTAGCAGTTATATCTTTTAGACCAAATCGGAATAAAAACGACAAAAATATATAAAATTCTTCGCAATTCATTACACTAAAACCCCACGTTTTATCTTCTTTATCATCATCATTACAATAAGGTAACATATTGCGAAATACCTTCTTAGAATATTACCTTGAAACACGGTTAGCCCTTCGAAGCATTATGTGATGTGTCTTCTCTAATGACACGGTGTAAAGTGAATAAAAACTAACACCACAGCTGTAATAAGTGTACACACTACTCCTGTTCTGTATTCTCGTAAGAAGATCAAGACTGAGATTAGCGATCAAGCTAGTCTTTATCGGATGTTAGTTGTTATTACTGGTAATATGCATATTCTCGGCCATGTAGAAGTTGTATTTAATCCATAGTAAATTATTTCTATCATATTTTCGGCATTTGTGTTATGACACGTGCCCAAGTTGTAAATACGGCACTAACGAAAATTAGCTTTCCGGTGCAATATCGCATATTGCAGCAACGTGCGTGACGTCATGGTCAGCAATTCAACCCCTGGCTACACTGCCTAGCAATTTATACAGGCGGCGCTAGACGTGCTGCAACGCTAGAAAAGCTGTGAAGTCTGTTACGAGAACGATACGGTAACTCAGGTGCCACGTGCGTTACATGTGTCTGCCGAACCGAGTTCCTGTTTACAATTCCTTCACACGGCTATAGCTAAACTCTTTTGAAAGCTCTGCTTGGTTTCTGTTGCAGTCCATTATGATCAGGCCTACTTGTAGTACATGTAAAAATAAACATCGTTTTTCACTTTAACTTACTTTATAGACATCATAACATTTCCAATAATATAAATATACTACTAGTATCTTGTTAAATACGTACAAAACAAAAACATGCCATTTCGTAGATACAACATTTTAAACATTTATTTCTTTGTTACGAAATACATAGATGCACCTACGTCTAAGCTCCCTGTCAACATTATTTTAAGTATTCTAGTTATAAGCTATTCACTGTAATGTGAGCACTATTGAAAGCCTTCTTATTTGGAATAACAGCCAATAAACATATTTTATTTTAGCCTTAAAAGTTAACTTCAGAGTGCAGTGGAATATACACGCATTGTTTATTACTTACTTGGCGACATTTATTTTAAAATGTGGTTAAAAGATACAAAATGGCTCAAAGGAAAAAATAACTAGGGCATCAAAAGTGCTCACTTTACCTTGAACAGCCTATAGTAGTTACGTTGAAATGTATACAGCTATTATCAGCGATTTTCTAAAAGTTGATGTCAGAGGTATACAGTGAACCGCGATTCGTCTGTAGCTGCGAAGATGCGTGAATCCTTACGAAGTTCGTTAACATAATCGTTAAATGTTCTGCAAGAATTCACATAATATTGTTCCTGAACGGTGCATCCATTTTAAGCGACATGCACAAACATTTCTAGAAGAATGTCCGTGCTGTCGGCAGTTGCGCTGCCAGATGAATTTCGATCCTGAACGACGTCTTTCCCAGGAGCAATTAGTTCATTAAGTACGCTAAATTACTGTAAAAAAATGACGACTGCTCCGTGGAGAACTGGATGTCTTATCTTTAAAACTTGAGCGCTTGCGTTGTGACAGAGTCATCGAAAGGTACCAGCTCAACCGACGGCTTGGGTAGATCAAAATCATACACGCCAGTCGGGTCAGTAGGACACTGAAAGGTCACCAGCATGCGAGGGTATGATGACGGGCACTGAAGGAAAATAAAAAAAAATTACTACAGCCGCTTGCCTTTCAGAGGGTAACTGTCACCATTATGTTTTTCATAATATCGTCCGAATATTTTGAAATAATTTCTAAACATTTGTTTTAGCTGTCTAGCAAAATTCGGTCCACGAAGGGCAAAATGAAGTATTAAAAATAAAACGACTTTCCCCAACAGCTTTCTCCATTTTCCATTTTGCGTATCCGTATCTGTGGACAGTTTATTTAAAACGTAGATGTACTGCAATTGAATTCCACGACGTAAATTTTATTACTTGAGGAAAAGAAAGAAACATTGGCTTGTATGTTCTTCGATTATCGTGCGACACATTCGAATAATGCAGGCAAAGTATATGACTACATAACTAGAGTCAGTTAACACGCAAGCAAAAAAAAAAAAAAAAACTGTTTATATTAATAGCAAATTATTACTGCTCGCGAAGCGTTTTAGCACCTGGCCCAGAACTGATTTGTTTTAGTTCTTACTTCGTAATCTACGGCATGGGCCCCACACCCCGTGCTACTGAAAACGAAATTGTGGACACTGCTTCCACAAAAGTCAGGGCTAGTTATGTATGGACTGAGGCTGGTGTTGAATATACCGGACTACCCTGGTTACACGAAGAATAACATTCTCGTCCCTGGCCATTGTGAAGAATGCGTTAAGTGAAATTGTCTAACTTTTTGTTGGACTAATAAAGTCTACAATTTTTTTAAAGTTTAAATATTTGGGAGAAGGGAGGGAGTCCTACATGGTAAATTTACTTAAGATCACTTCAAAAGATGGCACGCATATCCGTTGGCATAATCCAGTGTTTCGAATATGCAATTTAACAAAAAATTATTCCCAAAGAGTGTGTCTGGAATTCTTAAAAACATGATGCGTAAGACACTTAGTTATGAATAAAAAATTACGAACTCACATTTGCACTTTGTTCCAGCCATTGTAGTCATACCGCAGGCCAGAAGGATCAAGAAGGTTGCGGGCAGATTCGCTGGCATTCTGGAACATCAAACATGTTGTTCCCAACATAATGCATTACATGAAATACCAAGCAGAACATTCAGCTACAGTAATTTCGTACTGCTCCATAGTGAAAAGTCTCAAGGGTTCAATGTAACTAAACATTTTTTAAATCGATATCTGGTAGACTGTCTCTGCTTTTTAACAGATAAACAATAATATCGACATCGCATTATAAAAAGTATTACTATGTTTCAACGTTGACAACGACTCTTATCAATTTATTTTTATTTCATAGAAATTGCACTAACATTTGGGTAATAGAAACACATATTCTGTATATAGGTATCTATAATTTCAGTGAGTTACTTGATTAGTACAGGATGGTCCCATGAAAATGTTTATGTTACATTCGGTGAAAGAATACACCTCACACAAAAAGAGAACACAAAGCAAGACTTTGAAGCCATAAACCTGTTATAGGCCTAAACGACTAATGACCTACCAAGAAGAGGGAGGTGTGTCAGTCAATACGGACTTCTGGCTTTTCACCTAGGCGAGCCGGATTCGAATCCCGGCGGGGTCACTCCCGGATTTTCGCATGTTGGAATCGTGCCGGACGATGCTGCTGGTTAGCGGGTCTTCTCGGTGATCTCCCGTTTCCATCGCCAATGCATTCCGGTTTGCTTTATACTTAACTCATTTTACCCTCATCGGCTCTCAAGACCTCAGTGTTAAGAGCTGCCCAAATCTCCACACTCCGTTCCACTCCTCCCCTAGGGTGAAATATCCATAAGTTAGAGAATTCTGGTTTAAAAGGTAGTCCCGCTCATATTTCTGAGCGTACAAATCACCGAATATACAATATTACACCGCCTACACTTATAAAAATAAAACAGGTGATCTATGCAGATTGTAGACCTGTCCTCTAAAGTTTGCTTGCATATTTTATAATTCCCTTTTATTTTCACTATTATCAACGGTAGAAACTAAGTTAAATTATTTAAATATTTTGTATATTAAGTTACTTAAAATGCGAATTCAATTTTTTTCAGAAATATTTAACAAACATGCGTATTTTAAAACTAGAAGGGAGAAAAACACCAGTTATGCATGGATTGCATCGCAAATTTTATAAAAATTAAGGAGAGGGAATGAACAGAGAAATTATGCAGGCATACAAATCTAGAAGTCGACTTTGAAAACTATAAGATATTGCGAAACCATGTGACAAATCAACCCACAGAGTACAAAGACCTTAGACCAATCAATATCCTACCCTTCGTTTCCAAATTACTTGAGAATGTGATCTATATATACTTACAGTTAACAGAATACATAAATGAAAATCACTTGTATAACAAAAAAAATTAGGATTTCGTTCGTATCAGCATATGTACTACACTTCTTGTCATAACAGACGATACATATAACTCCCAAATATCTTTTATAATTTTATTATTTTTTTCAAACGCAATATACAATATTAATCATAATTAGCTGCTAGACAAATTAACCTATACCAGCTTATCCACAAATGCTGTGAAATGGTGCAGATACTATTTAAAAATCGTTCTTAATTTGTAGAATGAGACACATGTAGGTACAGAAAGCGCCTATTCTAGTATCGTTAAGGCTGGAGAAACAGAAGGACCTATTCTCGGACCCATTATATTTACAGTATACATTCGGGATCACACAAAGTATTTTAAGTGCTTTAAATGTTATCAACATGCAGACGATACGCAAATGTAAAATTATTGCTTTTTAAATAACTTACATGGTGACTAAAGAAAAAGAAAAGAAAATTTAGAGAGACTTCGCAGGTCGCGTGGTGAAAACAATCTTAAAGTGAACACGAATAAATACTCTTATGTAACTGTCGGAAAACCACAAATCATAAAAAAGTTGCCAGTGTACCCATGCATTGCGATAAATAATGAGATAATCCCAGAGGTCATCTGGGCTACGAAATTGGGCATTAAATTTGACACAAACCTTAAGATCAGTGACCTACTAGTCCCGTCCCCTTGAAATTATTGTGCAGGTCTGTTCATGGGAATTGAAAACTCACTCATGTTTAAAATTCATAAACTACAGAATGCATGTCTGCGGTATGCCTACAATTTAAATAGACGAGGGAACATTACAAAATATTTACAACATTCTGGCTTTTTGAATCTGGATGAGGAGCCATCTCCAACTCTCCGAACAATTAGCTAAAATCAATTTAAAAATTACGAGCAATCGGCATTTTTCATTATAAAGCTTTAACAGCTAGCACCGAATTATAAACATTTCACCGCTCACAAAATACACCTTTGATTCCCCAAACACAAGTACAAAAAATTACTTTTTTTTCAGTTATTTTGCAAGCTAACTGTTGAGTGACTGTCTGGTGGAAACAGTATCATATAAATAATAATAATATTAATAATAATTCCACTTTAAGGTTAGAATGAAAATAAAAGGTGGAAAATTAAATTGATATTAGTTTAGTTATTCTACTCTAGTTACCTAAATTCAAGCCACAATGAAATTATAATTGCAAATATAAAAATAGAGTTAATACTGTATTTTATTGAGAATATTAATTACTACTAGTTTATCTTTGTCCTTGCAGAAATAACACGTATTTGTTGAAAACATGGCCCACGGCTGAACTGTACATATGTAAATAAATAAAAAAATAAAATTAATGTATGTAAATCGTGTGCGATTTGCATTCACCATCGAGTTAACTCGAAAGTATTCACAAATTCTATGAAACACAACATATGATAAAATTTTAACTGTGGCATGCAGACTTCCTGAATCAACTGTGTGGTTAAACTGGCACTTCGCGTTTAAATATCGTTCTTGGACGATATTAATTTTTTACGGATGTAGTCAATCGCTACGACAGATATTCTGCACAGGAAAACTGGTTTAGGTTTGCGAAATAATGCGGACTTATTGTTGCGTCCCCACCGACCCCACCCCATACGTTTGAGTTTGTCGCCACGCGAGTGTGCACCACATCCGCTACTCGCTGATTGACTTTGTAATCCACGCCTCACTCCCCTCCGTATACAACTCAGCTCAGCGAGTTACATAATAACCGTTTCTCCGCTGGCGTGTAATTGAAACATGCGCAAACATCGCGTTTACTCACTTGGCGAGCGGAGTGGATTTGAAAGTGGCTGCACTGCCGCATTTCAAGGACTCTTGCAGCACGGAATGGTATTTGTAAATACTGACTCGCATGGGTGAATAAGCTTTCCTAACGTGTGTCTCTGTGTCACCCTTCCCCACGATGCGTTTTTACTGCACGAGTTGGTGCGTTTGTGGTTTCGGTTAACCTATTATATTACACTAGCAGTCAATTTAAAAGAAACGTATCAATTTCCTCGAAAGACAACGAGTAACAAAAACAGCGATACAAACATACAGTAAAAATAGCTGTAAACGTAATATTTTATTTTTTTGCATCGAGTCGTTTGTTAACCAAAATAAAGATATGAAAATAAACTATAGTCCACTCAAGGTTTCCTCCAAACTTCTAACTTATCCGAAGCCTTGCTTAAGTTCTACTTCCAACGATATTCCTCAGCCTCGTACAAACAAAGTTTAGAAAATTACATCAGAGGGCCAACGCACCGAATTCGTGCGCGCTCAGTTTAATCACATTTCGCATAAGAACTATTTCCCACTAGGCAGTACCAACACACATACTTTCGCTCCGTCTTTACTCATATTAGTTAACGAGGTAATTTAATGCTAGCACATGTCTAAAGCGCTTGTCATACTTATAATATTTATGAAACACGTCATATATGGGATGATTTTTCAAAGGTTTGATTCTAAAAGTGTCAACAAACCGCGAATAGACTACACCAGTGAGTAACACCGTGCGTAGAAATATTAGCAGCAGATTGAATTATGTACGAAATAAAGGCGATTCTCGAATAGATATACTATAAAAAAAATAAACACTAATAGTTACGAACATGCAATAATATTTCGCTTACACTGGGTTGTTAAACCTTCCGGAATTGTTTTTATAAAACACTAGCGACCCGCCCCGGTCTCGTTCAGGTGCGATGAACAAATATGGCGTTGTTTAGGTTTACTTACAGCAAAATAAACATTAAATGCTTAACGTATATAACATACGATTAATACTGTGTTTTGTTCGTAAGTGAACCCCTGTTTTTAATCGAATTTTAAAAGACAAAAGTGGTTACTGTGGGTCGTCCTTAAAAGATAAACGTATGACGTCGCGGACTTTTTATAGACCTTTTTGAGGTATAAAATTCCGTGGTACATTAATTTTGTGTATTCCTTATGGTTTAGTCAGCGTAAGTCTTGTAAGCGCCCGAAAAGTGGCTTTTTCCGAATTTATTATAAAACGTTGACATTTCTTTACTATCCTCATATTGAATACTAAGGTATTATATTCCTAAATCTTACTCAAGAAGTTCTCTAAATTATGGTGATAACTGCATCAGAATCCATCAAGTAGTTTATAAGCCTTAGTCTAATACACAGACACTGTTTTATACTATATATAGATTAACAAATTTTAGAACCACGCGCGTTCATTAAGAATAGTGGGAGGAGGCTTCGCCTTCTAAAATTTTGATATGAATTTTATATTATACATTACTCACCTCAAAATAAAAGTTTTACCTCGTCAGGATTTCTGAATTACTTGACTGCGCAGTGCGCACGGCCCAAGAGAAAATACGGGATGAAATATACACACAGTCTGTGCCTAATACCACGGAAGACATGAGGAGTGTGTTTTTGTACAGGCTGATCACGGTAAAATGACCACTTTGGAAAGCCCTGCTTATATCTACTTGTATGCACATTGTGTATTCTTCCGCCTTACGCAAAATAATAATTTCTATGGGCCTCGTCACTTTATTCACGCGTCGGTCGTGAGAAATTGTTACAAAAGAAAATGTTTTGCAAACCTGCTCATTTATACATTTCGATGCATTAAAAGTAAAGAAAGCGAAATAAATAATTTAAGTTATCGCAAATGGTTACCTGACACTTTTTATTTGACGTTAAGGTATGGAACTACTTTCCATTCATCGTTACCAACTTTACTGGGCACATGTCACTCAGTTCGCCCGTTGAAATATATCCAGATAGGAATAGTGTTTTTTTTCTAAGGTTGATTCCAAAAGAGCTCACTTTATCGTGGACAGCCTTTAAATGCGCCGGCTGTCCCAGCGAACATCCTTCGAGTGCTACCAATTACAAGTGGCGTAAAACTTTTTTTTTTGAGCTGTGTAGTTTTTGCACCATTGAAAATTTCGAATGTTCAACGTCATGAGGGGCCGTACCTGGTGAGTCGTTACGGTCAAGTGACGAGGTGGTCGGATATGTGATGACTCACGCCTTACATCCGCCATGACGTCATTTACGCGAAGCGAGTTTAGAGCGATTCGAAACGCTCTCTGTAATCAGGCCATGTTGTCTTTATCTTCCCTGCTTGTAAACCCCTGCCACGTCGGACTGAAACGTCTGAAATGTTGGCGTTTGCTCTAGCTGATTGTACATTTGTAGTTGTTTGAGAATGCTACAGTCACTTTAGTTTGTTTTGTAGATACCATCCTCAAATAACACTACATTTTTCAGGGACGTAGTTTAATCAATACTCTTTGCTTAGCCGCTCCCAAGATCATGTGAGGTGGGAGCTTCTTATTATGAACAATGAATCACGACACAGTTACTTCATGAGGACTACTGACAAGCAAAAGCCGAGAGAGATTGCTACACCAGAGATGAATAACACATGTCCAAGACAGCAGTAAGAAGTCAACGCTCGTGCTAATAGTCAGCATCAGCGGTAATCAACGTTCAAACTCTCTCTCTCTCTCTCTCTCTCTCTCTCTCTCTCTCTCTCTCTCTCTCTCTCTCTCTCTCTCTCTCTTTCTCTCTGTGTCTTTCTCTCTCTGTCTCTTTCCCCCTCTCTCTCACACACACACACACACAGTGTACCGCGAAGCTTCCGCGTCATCTGCTACCAAATCTCGATTATAATCCATCATTCGAGTTAGTTTTATGCGGGAAATCATGCAGTTTGCCTTCTAGGGCCGCAAATATAATATCTGAACTACGCTTTTTTTTAAACTTAGTTTTAAGGGGTAGGTACCCCACCATCTTCGATTTATATATATATTCCTCTATAACTTAATTCCCAGAGTAAATGTTCAAAAAAAAAAAGGGAAAAGGGGGGGGGGGGGGGGGGACAAGATTGTCAAGGCATAGGAAACATTTCAACAGTTATTTCGAAATCCAAATTCTTTTTCTCACTTGATTCGTTTCATGTCTGCAACCGTGGTAAAAGGCGCCCTCGTTATTAAATAAAAATTTCTCGATATAACTGAAACTGTACAAAATTAAAAAATAATTCTATTAAGTAGACTTTTATGTCATGTCAAGCTTTGAATTTTAATGTCTGGTTATAAAGTTAGAATAAGGAAGATTTGCATAAAAATCGAAGACGGAAGGGATGATACCCCATTAAAATAAATGTCATTATGTATTTTTTGGTTATAGACTAGTCATTTTTCTATTTTGATTCTTTGTAAGAGTATTAAAACAATACATACCAGAAAAGGAAACTATGTACTGAAGTTCGTATACAGATAAACGTTTGTTCAATTAAAAAAAAAAAAAAAAAAAAAAAAAGCATGTTTTTATACAACCAAAGAATTATGTGAGGTGTATTTAACTATTGGTGATGGGTTTTTTTTAGGCATATTAATACTGCATCGGGACTTACTACATGGGATTTCGTCGACTGAAATTTACATTTTATCATATGCGCAATTTCCGTTTTTTTTTTTGTTTGAAAATTTTGTTCGTTCTGAAAAATATTTTGTAATGGCTGCTCACGGTAAAATTAGCACTTTTGAAGGCCCTGCTTAAGATCTACTTGTATACACGCTGTGCACTTCTCCGCCTTATGTAAAATTAACATTGCCATGGGTCTCATCACATATAGTCATGCGTCAGTCAAATTAAGTTGTGAAATTATTAAGAAAGGAAATACCGTACATATCTGCTAATTTTTACACTTCGATACATTAAAAAAGCAGAAAGAGAAAGAAATAATTTTAAAATATCAGAAAAGGTTATTTAACACTTTTTATTCGACGTTGAGATATGGAACTACTTTCCATCTATCGTTACCAACTTTACTGTGCGAATGTCACTCAGTGCGCCCATTAAAATATATGCATGCAGAGGCAGTAACTTTTTCTCTAACGTTCATTTCTAAAGTGCTCACTTCGTGAACAGCCTGCAAGAGGAAATACGTATATATTTGGCCAAGTATAACACAGTGCTTGAGAAGTTCATTCGGGAAAAATAAACTAACGCGACGGCAAACAGCTGCACGTGGACAAGGCCTTTGAAATACTGACTGAATTCGAACCTTGGGAGAAGACAAATAATTAAATATGTCGGCATTCCACTGCCAACAGTTGGATAAATTAATGTCCAGATTGCAGCGTGTGATTTTCGGAGTAGGCAAGAGTGTAATAATAATATCAAGACCTCCAATACTAAGGATGTTGCATATTGGCCGGAAACTCGGCTAGTGAAGAAAATGACCTAACGGTAGCTTCTCACATAAAGATGTAAATTTCATTTTAAAAAGTGAATCCAGCACTATAAAATGAAGAGGAAGTGAGAAACGAGATATAATTACACGTACCCACGTACGGTGGCGTTAATAAAGATGAAGACGTGTCTTATTAAAAACCGGAAGAGATCCTGTTATACGACATTTCAGGGTATGTGTCAACAGGAAGTGAAGATCCTCGATGACCATAACTGCTGTGGCACCGTCTTTCAGGTGACGATGGGGCAAGCAGGGAATGATTCAAAAGTACACACACGTATTGGCTCACGCTTAGAGCAACGTGCCAAAGGAGTACGCAACTGATTTTAAATTTGCCCATGAGCTACACAAATTGGTCGCTCCTCCTAAAAGCGTTTGCTTGTCCTGTGATGTGAGGTATAACCCGACACAATTCGAAGCTATTATAGCGATAAATTACTTAATACTCTTTACAAGACTGAGAACAAAGGTGACGAAATGATATTTTGGAACAAACTAGCATCCCTACTGCTCCTCTTCGCATTTCTCAATGAGATTGCCTGTCGACACGTCTACACATAAGTCCCTCTTATTGTATGTCTACCAAACCCTCAACCTGATGTAGGCCAGCCGACCCTTCCTTATCTTGTACGATGCTAACTTACATTTTTTTAAATATAATTTAAGTTGCAATTTTCTAATTATTGCAAACGCACAAGCTTTTTCTTACCGTCTAGCTGGTAACTTCTCTATACGCAATTGGATAAATTTTAAATTATACATTGACTGAATTACTTACAGCAAAGTTTGAAGCGAATGATTGTAAGCAATCCTATGTCTTTTTTAAAATGTAACCTTCAAGGTGGCGATAACCGGAATATGTTTTCTGTATGCAGAATTGTACTAGTTGGTGTAACAGTTACGTGTTAACAGTATTTTAACCATTTCCATGGTGCCTTCTTATTGACACATTGATACTTGTTACTTGGTCCGTAGTAATTTTAATTTTTACACTAAGCGGAAAGCCGCATTTGATGGTTGGATGTGCCATTTTTGATGAAAGTTTATGTCAGTTTAATTATAGGCTGTTCACGGTAAAGTGAGCAGTTTTAAAGGCCGAGCTAAATTTTTCTTTTCAAATAATTTCTTTCTTTCTATCCAACGCTTTTAAATATATACATTACAATATGACTAATAAACGCATTGTATACATCCCACAACGCTCAAAAGTTAACGTCTGAGGCTGCGATAAAATATATTTATTAGGGGTTAATGCCTTTTGGGAGGGCTTTAAAAAGTGCTCACTTTAGCGTAAATAGCGTATACACAATTTGTCTCCCAGTATAAACTGCGAATGTTTAAATGCATTGATATAAGTAAAATGGTTTGATAAATTATAAGAACATGTTACATTTTTCGTTTTGATATGAAAAAAATTGCCAGGAAAAAGTATGATAACGACAGAAATATTATTTAAAAAAAGAATGACAGGAGTGACATATTTTTTCAACTTATATATTTCTTTCGTGCAAATCTCAAGATGAACATAAAGTAGTTAATATTTTAGGCTTACAGCTCTTATGAATTATATTTTCTTGGAATTTTGTTATGTGGTTTCCCCACATTTTAATTTTAAATTTTTAGATAAAAATTTAAATTGAAACAGTTAGAAGTGAAACCTTACAGCAGATTACGCAAGTGTCGAATTTCAAATAAATTGAAATATTGCACTACTGTAACTTCAAGAGACTCTTTAGCGCGACTAAAAACGTCACTATTAAAGTAACGTTTGGAATTTGTATGAGTTCAGATAAGTTAAGAGATTTGGGCAGCTCGTAAAAGCTAGTTCTTGAGAGCCAGTGAGGTTGATTGAGATGTGTATGGAGCAGCGCCGGAGTGCAAGGGCTGGGGAAACGGGATATCCCCGAGAAAACCCGTCGACCAGCGGCATCGCCATGCACGATTTCCACATACGAAAATCTGGAGTGACCCGGCCGGGGATTGAACCCGGTTCGACTCGGTGGGAAGTAAGCAGGCTAATCGCTCAACCACCGCGGCTCTGTACGAGTTAAGGTTTTGAGTAAAAATGCACATATTTACAGCAGTAAAACTATTTTTTAAGATGGTTTGCTATTCTTATTAAGTTATTGCCGATATCATGTCACGAAACCATAAAATATACTCGAAATCTATAAAACCAAATCAAATACAAAAAAAAAAAATTATAACTTAGTTTGTATAAAAGTCATCGCCATTTCGCCTCTTAGTACTTAGGTGCCGGCCTCCTTTACAAAGCAGTTCTGGTTAGATTACAAGCGGAGTTATTCCAAAATTTCGTATGTGGGCACTTGGCGGACTTTGCCGTTGGCTAGCGGGTTATCTCGGGGTGTTCCCCATTTTCTCCGCCCTTGCATTTCGACGCTGCTCCACCTCCATCTCACTTCACCTCGTTGTTAAACGCCATTCGGTCTCTCACCCAACAGATGTGCGCCTACTTATAGCTGGTTCGAGTTTAGATGGTTAAATCTTGACATCGAATTCCTGGCAGGAACAAAGAGTATCTCGTACTCTGTTAGCACTTCTGACAGCCCCACTTAGTGCATATTTACTTTCCTTTGTATAGCCTTCCATCCCATGCAAACATTTACGTTGCCACAGACCAACTGACTTTTGCTCATGAATCGACCAAGCGCAAACAAAAACGTATCACTGTTACTTAGATTATTATACAAATTTCTATTAACGAAAAGTGAACCGATTTCACTTTCCTGTAATGTTAAATATTACACTTTCACAACGAATTGAATACGTTGAACTGCATTTTTCTAATTAGCTATTAACTTTACTAGGAGTCCTGCAGACAGTGTTTCAAATTAAATGTTTGCAGTTACCGACAGAGAATTTTGACGTGACGTCTTACAACTCAGCCCCTTGCGTTCAGAAAGTGAGCGTCACGAAATGTTGCTCTCGGGTCCGTGGCAATTAATCTGAGAATGAGCAGTACGTTAAATGTAAATGTACGATAGTATAGCTCGATCGTCTGGCTTCATGCTTCACACACAAACTTACCGTATTGACATCATCAGGCCGCAGTGGGAACCGCGCAGCGAACCTCTGATTTCGAGCGGTTTAGTGATAGTAAGCTTCAGACCTCTGTAGCGACAGAACAGCTCATCCGTTCGGTGAAATACTGGTGTCAGTTTATGCGTAGAAATAAGAGTAACTAAGCACATAACCAAGAATCATAAATGATAAACATACATACTGAATTGCTAACAAATAATCATTCAAATAACCATTTTCTTTGCAGCTTAAAAAAATCAAAATAGTTAAAAATTACGCGTTAGGCGAAAATAACACCAATGATATTGACGACATGAAAAGTGCGCGACAAAACAAATATAATACTGAAAGGATGACTCAACTACTTCAATCACTTCCGGAGTTACATGAAGAAGACATTGACAATTCTACGCAGCAGCGAAATGAGGAAGGGGCGATTGCGTCATCATCACACAGTCTATCATTTTTGTTCCTCTCGCCATCTAGAAGTTGTCACGTAAATGTACCTATGGCCGTGTAGACGACACAGCCCACCCCATTTTTTTTTTTTAAGGGTTTAATCCAAAAGTCGTTAACCGCCTACCGAGTGCAGAGTGGCGCAACTGTAACACTGTGGGCACGGGCTCGATCCCCGACTAAGCCATCGTGATTTCGTATTTGCACTCTTTCACGAAGTGACTCCATGCGAATGCCAGAGTGGTTCGTTGTTTACAGATCACGACCACTTGCTATCCCGTTTCTGGCCGTCCGTTCCACTGTTTGCGACTGTAAAGCTGGATTCACACATCCGCGCGAGACACCGACATCCAGTGAGAGACCTCGCCACTTCTGCGTTATTCGCGTTTCCTGCGTGGGAGAATTTGAGCCGCTCTCAACATCTTCTGCTCAGAAAACGCCAACGTTGCCCATATTTCAGATAGTGGTGACCAACATGACCGAAATAGCTGTAACCGAAGATGATGTTTTCATTTAAGGTTTATAAATCACGGGAATGAAAGCGTTTTTGTGACGTTCAAGGGAGGAAATATACCAAAATAATAAGGGGAAAAATGTTATTGAAGCATCTGAACATTCTCAAAGAGCAACTTATTTTAAAAGGCAAAGGAACTTGCTTCCTGACAACGGATGAGGTAACTCACTAAAGAGTCGGAATCATGGTTACGCAGATGAAGCAGAAATTCTGATGATATGCGAATCGGTGTCACTGAAATACACTCAGCTCGCTCTGTGTGATCGGCGTGTTCCGCGGACGTGTGAATTGGCTTTTGGGCAGTTGCCTGGTTGAGAATTTGGTATAGGGAAATACATGTTAATGAAATTCGGTTTTTCGGCGCTCCTGCTGAAGATAAATACATACCACCAAACACTGAAAACATTTTTGAGCAGAAAAATTAATGCTTCTTTGCTGTCGAAGCCTTCGTTAACATAGCCTGTTTTCTGCAAGGATCATAAAACTTAATAATTCAATTTAAAAAAAAGTACAAAAAAATACAAATTGTTATATTTTCCTTGTTACAGAGATTGAGAGTATCATTTCTTCCACTTCAAAAAATCGAATTTCATTAACATATATTTCCGTATACCAAATTCTCAACCCCGCAACAACCTTACGGCGGTCGCTGACAGAGTTTACGAAAACGGTGTTACAGTATGTGTTAAATACGTTCATTTTTCTTACGAAACTATTTAACTTTTCCTCAGCGTGTTTACATACCGAAAAAAAAAAAAAAGAAAAAAAAAATCCCAGACGAAGACGGGAGGCTACATTCGAGATAGCACGCATGCCTTGAATATTATTTCGAAACATAACATTGTTAAAAAGTGTTCTTTTAACTATCGTCATCTTAAAACCTACTACCCAGACACGAGAAAAACTGATATAGGAGCCTGCACTAAACCACAGGCAGAGAAAGCTGCAAAATTCGCGTTATCTTCCAGTGACATGATAAGACTCCACTGTCTTATAAAAAAGTGAGCACAATCCCTGGTTTCATTGGCCGCTGCACTTTAACCGACGTCACGTATCTGTTTGAGATCCTCAAAAGAGATGATTGGCCAGTTCACCGCCGAACTTACATTATTGGTTGAAGAGTTCTCCGAGACGTGCCAGGCATATTTCCGGCCAATGACTGAAGTTGGTCAAATGCCCAGTAAGTTGCAGTTCAGACTGTCCTTAAGTAATAACACGAATTTTACAGGTCTCTCTGCCCATAGGTACCCACAGTAGGACGGGAACACCGCACGCCAATTCAGAGCCTTGCGCGTAGAGGCGATGACGCACTTGAAACGCGTGGCACTGCAGTACTTATCGCTTCCGCGTTCCTGGTCGTACTTAAATTGAATTTTTCGTTATTTAGTAATCTGCGATTTGGTAGGTTTCAATTCGGACGCTGTCGACAGTCACTTGTTTAGCAACACATGACAATCTTGCCGGAAAATATATTGTAAAGAAATGTAATTTTTTAAATATAGGTGAGTTTATTTTATATAATTCTTGAATAGCCATGATATTAGTTTATTTCAAATCATAAGTGCAGCAATAACATTTCACTATATTACTGTCACTGTAAACAAATCTACAACAGTGCTAATGACCTGAGACTGTAATGATGATGGCAAAGCACACGCCTTTATTCCAAATTAACCCTTTCAGACCCATGTTAATTCACAGTTTCAGGTGTTGCAAGCAATACATTTTAATGCGGCATGCTGAACCTACTTACGTCGACACGACTGTTACGTAGTCATACCAGTGAGATGGTTTGCGAACCATTTACCTACAGGTAAGATCGTTGGTCATTGAGCTTCGCAGTGTGCAGTACAGACCAAAAATTACCTACACGTGCGTAATGTACACAAATCTGTACACTGGGTCTGAATTGGTTAAGTTAATGATACATTTCAAAGTATATTCTGTAGATTAAACTAATATGCAGCCTCCAGATGAAAACAAATACTGTGGAGATTTGGCACAAGTGTCAGCGTACTGTAGAAATTTACAAAAGTTATACAGATCAAAATCGCAAAAGCAAAGATTTTAAAGAAAAGCAAACATGACAGCTCTTTTAAACCACTGTCCATTTTCAACACGCCATTATGTATGCCAAGAAAGCCAAAACGTTGGAACATTTATTTACAAACACTAGCAACGGACGTTAAGAATCTTCGCAAAACTTCAATGGCTTAAAAATAATGATATGAATGCAGTTGCGAATCAGTTTCGCACAAGGTTTCTGGTCTTGTGCAATGAATGGTCTACTGCAGCAATGTTCTTGGGCTATTCAATTATAGTACATTTACGGCTTCTTTCAACATTTCTGAAGTCCTCTATAATGTATACTTACAGGCCGTTCCTCCACCTCATGAATATAAAGCTTAATCAAGTCCTGCAAATTACACCAAAGGGACAACACACTGCATTTTTGCGCACTCAGCTTAATTATATTTTCCATAATAACTATTTCTTATTGGGTGTATCTTTCTCTCCGTTTGTTATTATATCAATTATAAAGGAAATATTAATATTTAGAGATTAAATATAAGTGAATGTTCAGTTTAACCAAAAATGAAATAATGTTGCGTCAACAGAAATATAAAACGCTTACGAAAAATGACGTGATTAGGTAACGAACAAACATTTCGTACTTGGGGACATTTTTCCAACGTTTTATTTTAAAGAATGCTGATATACTACTAACGCACTTGCGGCCTCTGGGTCACATGCAGCTCGCCAGACTAATCATATTGGAACGTAGTATTTTACCAGCAATATTTCTTCCAATATATACTTTCGAATTTGCTAATTTAACGCCATATGTAACTGTCACTAGAGTGAAACTTGAAACAAAAATATATATCTAATTAAATGTATTACTTCTTCGCGCAAATAAAATCCGCGTATTTGAAAAGTCAATGGTAAATCCACCGATGTACAATGGACGTTCGAAAATTAATCTCGTTTGGTGAGTCCGGTTGAACCGGTTTATCCATCTGTTCCACTGGCCTGAAAATCTGGTGTATATGCACCAAAACATCAACCGATGAATTTACGAACACTTTATCTAAAAAATAAATGTTAAAAACAAACACAACTCGTAATTTTCACGCATTCCAAAACATACCAAAATAATTCAGACGTCGTGTTTTACAAATGGGCGATCAAAACTTTAACATTTGAGTGAAATTACAATCATATGTTTCTGAAATCAGACGAAAACGCCGCTAAAAATCAACCTGATGTTCGAAAAATGCCTCAATCGAGGTACACCGGTGTATCAACTGATGGGGTCATCGATAAATTTTCGAATACGCGGAATGATTATCTTTAAGTGAGCCATGACTTGGTAATAATGAGCATGGCCCGTCAACGTTGTGGCCCGATGGGAAAACTAGTTGAATGGCCACGCGTCTACTTATTTTGACTGTGAACCCGCCTTTAGATGTAGGTAAAAGCAAAGGAGCTTTGTGGCCGGGGCTTACCTCGAGTGTCGGGTTGCGACGATGCGACGCAGGAAGAGCGGGATTATGAATGAAGTCCCCGGCTGCACCTCGCCACGAGCGCGTCATCGCCTCGTCACCCATCACCCCCCGCCTCTTCAACCTCCAGCATGGCAGGGAGAGTCAATTGACGACTGGAGGGGTGGTGGGCGTGCTGTGACCTCTCATCACGGCAGGGTCCCGCCGAGACCTTGGACCTCCTTCGTCCAGTGTCATCTTCCACCGCTGCCCGTCCGGCCCCAGAGCCTCGCACTATTCGTCGAGAGATTTGGGCGGCTCTTGGCAACGTGGTCTTGAGAGCCGGTGAGGGTGAAATGAACTGAGAACAGGACAGCGCAGGAATGCAAGGGCGGCGGAAACGGGAGATCCCCGAGAAAACCCTCCGACCAGAGGCATCGTCCGGCACGATTCCCACTTGCGAAAATCCGGGAGTGAACCCGTTCGGGGATTGAACCCTGTTCGCCGTTCACCATGGTGTAAGGCGAGCATTCTAACCACTCAGCCACCGGAGTCCCTCGCGCTATTCACGCGCCTCGTTTTCTCTCCGTGGCCCGTTTCCGTACTGCCAGCAAACGACATTTCAGCCATTCTGCACCACTGTACACTTTTTACAAGCTTCTATTTAACACCACTTGTTTGTACGTACGGTAGGTGTCTGAGGCGTCTGTATGGCGCCCACCGAATCACTAGCAATCACGGTGTATTTGGTGGACAAGTTGTCGATTACTGATGGCGTGTAGAGTTTCAGTGCGGGGAATTCCTCATTTACACACGGTTGTGTGGGTAAAAGACCATCCAAACTTTGAAACAGAAGAAGGAATTCAAATGATCGACCGCGCGTGCACACATATACGAAGAGTCCGATCTGCGTGAGCTCGTATTGAAATTTCATTGACGTACATACACGTGTTAAGATGAATAATGAATATTTAGCATGCCGGTTCAACTTCCCGCGAAAAGAGTGCCCCGAAACTCGCCCGATCTCAAGTGATACTGATGACGGACAAGTCTGTGAATGCATAAATAGTCTACCTATATAATATTATACAAAAAAAATAGGCGATACTGAAAAGCGAAAAATAAATTAACTATGGAAAAATCTTTTAAAACCAAGCTTTAATTTATAAATGTACTAAAAATAAGAATAACAACAGCATTTGTAGAATTTGTAAGACGTCGTTGAATATCCCTAATAAACTTTACTAAGAATTAATATTTTTGTATCAATTTATATTTAATGTGTAATAGCTTGGCGCGAATAGTAAAGAGCCTTATGATTACACAAATTACTACGCTTACACAAATGAGGTATACGTTCTATATTGTGAATAGTTAAGAGCCTAACGCAAGACACGGTACGCCAATGAGGCACACGTTCTATTTTTACGTAAAGCTTTTATATACTACATATTTGTTGATACGAAAATATTAATTTGTAGTAAAGTATATTACGGCTGTTCGACCACGTCTTACAAGTTCTACAAATTCTGTAACTACTCCTATAATTATTTTTATCTTTTTAGTTCATTTATAAATAAAAGCTTGGTTTTAACTGGTTATTTACGGTTTTTTTTTGTGGTAATGTGGCCAACAGCAAAGCCCACGGCCAGAACCGAAAAATGAGAATCTACAAAGAGAGGGGACAATAGAAGATGGGATCAGAGAATAAACTGTACTTGCTTGCTCTGAGATGGTATCGTAGAGGAACTAGTCTTGTTGGTAGAGACACGTCAACCTTTCTGGAAAGAGAGAGGCCATGGAACAAATAATAGCAGGGAAGGGCAGGACTCAGGCCCACCAAGAGAAATTCCGGGACCCTGAGCAATGCGTGCTGTGCCCCCCCCCCCCCCCCCGTACCGTACAAAAATCGACCATTACAACAAAATAAATATTCATCATCCATGCAAAAGAAGTTCGTAAGTTTTGAGTGTCGAAATTATATTTTTACGTGATACTTCGTTTTATAAATAAACGTTTACGAGCATTGTTCCCCCCATTGTATGGTGATATTGCGCCCAAGTAAAAAGATAACCAGAATGTCACAAACTACCCGAGAGTCGTGGGGCTCGAAGGGTAAGTGATAGGAGACAGCAACTACGATCGCTTCCAGTGGAACAGTGAAACAACAGGTGGGAATGATCTGCAAGTGGAGCACCACGGGTGCAGAATGAATTGCAGACTGTACGAAGCTTATGCAGATGGAACGGAGACGCATTTTGCCCGGGCTGGACAGTAGGGAAAATGAAGTGACTGCCTAGTTGCGTGAAATCTCATCACGTCGATATATATGCTGAAAAAAAGTGGGAAATAATTGTGTATATAAGTAAATTTGCTCTTTTAAGACGGGGTACAAAATCGAAAACGACAGTAAGGACTTCCGTGAAATACTTAATTTCGCGAGTCTATCCACAATATCCATTGCCATGCATCCCGACATGGCCTGGCACCCACATGAAGAGGACAATGACATTTAGTTTGTAGACCATTCGCGGTTACTTTCAACTTTCCTGAAGCCCTGCTAAAGTTCTACTTCCGGGATATTCCTCCGCCTCGTGGAAACAAAGCTTAACAAAGTCCATAAAATTACACCGAAGGGACAACCTCACCACATTCGTGCGCACTCAGTTTAGTAATATTATAAATAAGAACTGCTTCTTACTAGGCATTTCCAACACCCTGTTTTCTCACTGTTTTTATTCATACCCATAAATTATAATGACGTCTTATCATTTATAGTTGAAATATAATCAAAAATTCAATGTAATCAAAAATAAGGTACTTTCACGTTAGCAGAAGTATAAAACATTAGTAATACATGGCATATTTAGGAAACAACGAAATACGTTATACATGTGATGATTTTTTAAATGTCATATTCATAAAGTGTGAAGAAACTGCGAATTGACTATACACAAAAAGACACACTGCTCTCGTATGAGTCATGATAGTGCCTCCTTACGGGGAGAATGATACAATACTGTGTTCAAAATGTTAGAGAGAAAATGGGTTAGAGTGCTCATGCGAGCTGCGCAGTAACCTCTGACCGTGTTCCAAGCAGGGTTGACAACTGTCCCGCATTGTACGGGATTTATTATTTTCAGGAACGGAGAAAAAGGATCTCGAATGGACGTAGGACGGAACATCACATACCTATCCCGTATCTCATACTTCGAAAATAAACTGAATATTTATGAACACGGTGTCGGTAATTTAGCACTTCAGCCCGCACATTACAAGCGACGATGGAAGGAAAGTAGTTTTGTCATAACGTCGAATTATAAGGGTTAGGTAAACATGTGGTATAACTTAAATAATTTCTTTTGCTTATATGTATTTGTAATACATCTGTAGGCTAATCACGATCAAGTGAGCACTTCTGAAAGCCGTCTCATTTGGAATAATAGTCAGTAAATATATTTAATTTTAGCATCAAACATTAACTTCTGAGTGCGATGGAATCTACACACTATATTCATTACGTAAATGGCAATTTTTATATAAAAAGGTGGTGAAATATAAAAAAAAATGACTGAAATAAAAAAGTAACTAGGGTCTCAAAAGTGCTTACTTTACGGTGAGCAGCCTAGTATAAAAATTGGAATATTCGTAAAGTATTTACTTTCCTTAATAATCTAACTATTTTATTTTATTAATGCATGGATAAAGTGATGAGGCCCATGACAATGTTAATTGTATATATGGTGAAATAATACACAACGTGCATACAAGTAGATCTTAAGCAGGGCTTTCAAAAGTGCTCACTTTACCTTGAACAGCCTTCAGATGTGCGCACACTTCAGCCAACATCGTTTTAATGCAACTAGAATATATTCAAAGTTCGCCAAAATATTTTGTCTATATAAAAGCGCGGGTGCTGATAATTAAAAAAAAAAAAAAAAAAAGCAATACATTCATCGTTGTTGACCGCGTGACTTTGACAGGTCTATTGGCTAATGGCGAAATGAGACGAAACTCGCCCTACCTCATCATTAGTGGGGCCGCGGTGGTGCAGTGGTCAGACCAGTCGCCTTCTACCAAGGCGGACCTGGTTCGATTAGAGGCGGGGCTGCTCTCGGAATTCCGCACGCCGGAATCGTGTCGGACGATGCCGCTGGTTGTTGGGCTTTCTCGGTGGTGGGGGGGGGGGGGGCCTCCCTCTATATCCCCAATTCTACATTCCGACGCCAATTCATACTCATGTCGTCTCACCCTCATCGGATCTCATGACCTCGCTTTCAAGAGCCACCCAAACTTCTCAATTTTGTTTTGTTAAGGACAGAATGCATGGAAATATTTCACACGGAAAGAGCGAACGGTGTGAGCACAATTTCCAAGACTACAGTCAGGTCGGATCCAAAAGCTGGAGAAAAAGAAAGGAAGGGCATGAAGGGTGCTGCAGCAACAAATGCCTCTAGTAACTCTGATATACAATCGTGTCGTTGATTAGGAACTTAAAAGACTCATGTCGGAAGCTGTGTACAAACCACCTCTGGTTTATTCTCCTCGTTATTGTAATTTTTTGCTTGGCGTTTTAGACAGCACAACCACCGAAAATCCACTGCAGTGTAATATTTGGCTGGTGTAATGCTTTTATACGCTACAACATTATTTCACATAAAATAAGAGTAATAATATTTATCAACGAATGCTTCCAAATATACAGGAACACTGATGACGTTTACCATGTATTCTTGTATTGGTACTGTCAGTGAACAGTATTTGCTGCCGGCGATTGTGCGGTTGTCGAGAAGGGGGAGGGGTGAGGGAGGGAGAAGTAGCTACGTGACCGTATACAAGCAGTTCTTCGTCACCGACACACTGAAACGTTAGAAGTGTCTGTGGTTAGTGACAACGTAAAGCCAGTAATGAATTATGTAATCTCCGACTACATCACACGTCAGGTTTCCGCAATCAATAACCTTTCGAACGCATGTACACTCCAGCTAAACCGCAGTCAGTTGATCAAGTTTTTTTAAAATCAGTAGTGCCAGCAGTGTAATATATATAAAAAAAAAAAAGTTTAATTTTTTAACATCTCGTAACTAAATTTGATTCCTTTATTTTATTCACAACAGAATTTTAATTGATGTCAAAGAGAAAGGTTCTTAAAATAATTGTAAATGTGCGAGAACCTGCTGCAGCAATTGCAGTTCACGCAGTCTTACACTGTTAAAAATTTCCGTATATTTACGGAATGTTTTAAGGAAATGTACAGTGTATTTACGGAAAGGTAATCCGTAATGATGCAAAACGGAGTTAAGTCCGTAAATACACAATGCGGAAAGTCTCCGTATTCCCTTTGGCTCCGAGTTACGGGGACAAACACTGTCGATTCTACGCGAAGCTTTCTTCGCCACTGTAACAAAAAAATTATCGTTTCTGCGGCAGTTAAGGTTAGCAAAGTGACCATGACCTATTATTTCAAACATTAAAAATTGCATCAGGCGTCTGTAATATTTGGCAACACTGAAATACATTACATTAAATAGAAACTGAATCTTTGCTTTCGTCATTTCCATATAAATATATAAAAGTTATACTGCACTTTTGTAATGAGAGTTGCAGGTGAATGATTATAGTCGTGGACTCGTAATTTTTTGACTCGGGTCCAAACCTCGCTTAAGAGCAAATTATTTTAACTTTATTAATATCATTTTTTATACATGGTAGAACACCCACATAACGAAAATGAAAGACATTTCCATTATCTCTTTTTATTTTAAACGGAAAGTACAGAAAACGAACATGGGAATTAAAGGAGAGGTTCCGTGAAATTTACGAAATGTCCGTTTCTGAAAATCACTGTGTCCGTAATTTTACGGAGAGTTTACGGACACTTTTCGATAAATTTTTACCAGCACTTTTCCGTAAAATGAAGGATTTTTTTTTTTTTAAACAGTGTACACACACATATTCTAAATACCTGATCAAAAGCGTATTCAATACATTTCACGCCTTGTTAACTATTCACCGCCCTTGTTAAAGGACAAGTTTTGCAGTCGAGCAGGTGGCGCTGTGTCAATACACCGAACTGGCATACGGAGGAAGCCGCGTTCGATTCCCGGTCCGGCCATTCTGATTCCGGTTTATCCGTGATCCTCGGAAGTCGCTTCAGGCGAATGCCGTGCCAGTTATTTAATGCAAGCCGTGACGGCTGAGTCCATCCCTGCTCCTGGTTGTCTGAGGGACTTCCTACGTCACTAAATCCCCCCCCCCCCCCCCCATTTTTGTCAACAAGACGTCAAGGGGTTTTCCTAGTGAAATATTTTAAGAGTTGGGTGAAGCTGCGCGTCCAAGGTCAAGAAGACACTAACACGCACTTCTAGCGCCTCATCGCTCCTACGTGCACTAGACGCACTACTGTGTGTGTAAATAAATTAGGTCTGTAACAGTGAAGTTTATTGCACGCAATGAAAGACCACAGATCAAGCTATGCCCGTATCTTTGTACTTTTCTCTTGCCGCTCAAGAAAACAGCATGGGCAAGCTTAAAAAAAAAAGCGATATTTGACCATTTTCATAACTTTTTTCTTCAAGAATACACTCAATATGACAAAAGTAAAAAAATACGGCATAGATAATAGTTTTTTTTATCTTTTCAGACAAAAAGTCGTATTTGCAGAACATTTATTTACCGAGATACACGTATTCGCGCAAACAACTATTTCATAGAAATGTTTCAGTCCATCCCACTCTTAGAGATACATCATTGTCGCTATAATAGTTTACAATTCTGTCTCACAGAATAATAAATAACATAAACAGAGTGCTACTGACAGCGAATTTTCAACGACCACGTTTGTGTTTTAACAACCCTATTTATGAATGGACAACTTAATATTGGCTTTCACTTCTGCACTATATATATATATATATATATATATATATATATATATATATATATATATATATATATATATATACATACATCGAAATACTTCATAGTTTACGTAGCGGGCGAAGTTGAGAAAAGTAAGCTTGTTCCGCTTACGTATTCCGAGCCCGCTTTCTTACGCATCTGTGCATTGCAGAAGGGGCCTTAGAGATGCATTTCCCAGTATTTTCTCAAAACAGAGTCACTTTATGTTGCATAAATTCCTGTGAGAAGCACACATGCCAAAATTTTAATCATACTGTATTGCTTCTTTATCCAAAAAATTGCTTACAGCGAATTCGGCAGGTACTTTACATTTTTATCGAAGCCAGAAAGAAATTTCCGATGCGTATCCTGGTACACAACTGATAGAACTATTCGCTCAAGGGCAAAATTTCTGCTGTTAGTCCTTCTTTGTTTTTATCGTCGTTAAACACAGAGGCTTTGAAACTTGCATTTTTCTTTTTTTACTTCCCATTCAGAAGTACTTACCTATAATTTCCAAATAAAGTTTACGTTTTGGCCTAACAGAAAAAAAAAATCCGATGCTAGTAGACTAAGCCTAAAGAATTGGATAACATTAGTTGAAAACGCATTTTATTTTTAAAAATGATCCCAAAAGAATGTTTTCACCGGCTATATTTTTTACATATTATGCATTGTTTACAGGAGTTACGCTAAATTATATAGAGTTTACTGATAAGTACGTTGATCGTCATACATTTTACTGATAAGTACGTTGATCGTCATACCTTTTACTGATAGGTACGTTGATCGTCATACCTTTTACTGATAAGTACATTGATCGTCATACTCTTTACTCACTTGCTTACTGACTTTCCTCTCTAGTCATCTCGTTATGCGTAGTTTCTATATCTTTTTACTTTGGCTGTAATTCTGTATTGGGAAAACACACACACACATACATATATATATATACACACACATAAACTATTGGCTAACTATGGCGGAAATATATCGCGTATAATTTTCTATCGTATTTTCAAAAAAGTTGCAAATTATGAACCTTACAAAGAATTCTATACCTAAGCTCCATCCATAAAAAAAGTTGTGTTGGAATCATTAATAACATCGTTTGTGCTACGACAGCCCGTTGTTAGGATTGCACCGGGGGGGGGGGGGGGGGAGGATGGAAAAGCCCTAGTTTCAAAAGTGGAGACTGTTTCAGCATTGGTGTGTGTGTGTGTGTTGCGTCAGCATACCTATCGAGTGCGAGAGGCCAGAAATGAAAAGCAACAAAGTACCTCTACTTTTTAACATCCTCTGTTGTGAAATATTGTTTTCAAATTGTAAACTAATGAAAAATAATTCATGTTACAAACCTACATAACTACGGCGCGTTAAATATTTCCTGTGGTTGATGTCCCTGGTATACGCAGACAGAATAATCAGAAGTCAGCCTTACACACTAAACTAAATCTGAACTTACACCTAAAAAATGGAACACATATGAAAACACCGCACTGTTTGGTTCAGAATTCAGGACACTTTTCATCCTAATTTGCAGTCCTAAACTTCTCCTCCACACAGGAGGGTTGGTGCTAGATTTAGTGAGAACGAGCGGACAACATCGCTTTGGCATCCAGCCACGAATTCTAGGGTGATTGCCCCCCTCCCTCCCGAAAGCACAACAAAAAAAAAAAAAAAAAAAAAAAAAAAAAAAAAAATCAAACACGACACTCCCGACAAAATTTGTCAGTCACTCGAAAGAATGCAGCATATTACACACAGCACTGGCAGAAGTGAAGACAATGTCGAGGAATCCGACGCCTGAACATTTTATTCTTTTAGTTTTCAAATTCAATCCGTATAATCTGAGTTAGTACAAAGACTCGAGGATGTGGAGTAAGTCAACATTGAAACTAGTCTCGCTATAGTGTGTGACATATGTGCTCCTGGTTGTAGTGATCTTACTCGCAGACTGGCATGAGCGTTTTTAGTTTGTGTGCTTTTTGTGAAATTTTTTTACGAAATAATAAATACTGAACTGTTACTATGAATTGTACTGAGTTTTCTGTTCTCAAGCTTAGTACATACGAAGATTTTTCGTGACAAAGGGGGTAACCTTTTACTCATGCTCGAGGCTACGAAGTTTCTTGCGTCACAAGTACAGATCTTATTATTCACTGTCTTTACTTTTGCACTCTAGCAAAATGCGTGTATATTTTATGTTTTTGGGCGTGTATCTTGTAATTATTGTGTGAGGAATTTAACTCATATTATAGAAATGCTATAAGTTGCAAATTTTTCGATCAAAGAAACCTACTCATGGAATCAAAAGCATCTGCGTTAATTTGTTTTAATTCTCTAAACACTTAAATAGTAAGGTATAATTTCTGAAGATTCTTTGTTATTGTCCAACTAATAACAAATTTATACTAGGCCAACCATGATTTGTTAAAAAACAATTAGGCTCGTTTGACAGTGATGGTGAGATGCCTTCCGACCACCAAAAGGTAGGTGGAGGGGGAGGGGGAGTTAGGTGTAAACAAAATGTGCCTCACTCAGACGAAAACAATTCCCAACCCCGTCCCTAGATGCCGTTAGACCTACTCAATCTTAACACCCATCCGAGTCATGCCCCGTCATGATCTTATAAATAAATTACTGGTAGAATACACCCAAAAGCAGTAGAGGTTCATTTCAGTGGCATACGAAAGACTGCTTTTCCAAATCCAAACTTGTACCGGGAAACAGTTTATTTAGAAAGTATAATCCATTGATCCATGTGGCATTGCAAAAATCTCAGACCCTCATATCATAAATACTGCATAAAAACATTATTCTTACACAAGTTCCGACAGTTCATTTCTAACTCTACGTAATATTGCGTACCAATATATTTTAACGCAATTTAAACCAATCTATTACTGCAAGCCACCACAGAGAAGCTACTGAGTTCACCCGTTGGCGAGTTTAAATCACAGCGTGACGTGTTGCACTCCAACGCGAGGAAAATACCAATATGATAATCACAGTACCTTGCAGTGGCCCGTGTTGGGGAACAATCGACAATTCGGGCCACGGCACGATGCAGTGGTCGGGCCGCCTCCTCCAGCTACGCCGTCGTGAAGTACTTTTCTGCTTCCGACAATCAGCCCAGCTGTTTTCTTCCCGCAGGCGCGAACTTCATTTCCGTCGGCTCTAAATGTTAAATACGTCGCTCTGTCGCTACACTCTCGCACATACGTGAAGTTTACCGCGGAAAGTTTTCGCTAGCGAAATAGTCAAGATGTTAACCCCGGCCAAAATGATTTTCGCCATTCAGCCCGACAATTTTACCAGGGTGACTGTCCAGTAGTACGGGGCGTCACTTCTACCACGTCCGTCATTCACATACAGTCCGGATTCTCCTCAAGAAATTTCTACATCAAAGACCCGCGTATATTTCAATGACTTCCGTGGTGAATAATTTGATCTATGGGCATTTGGTGATCCTACTACCGTCTCTACATAATGTTCCAAGTCTCGGTACAAACAGTCTACGTTTCTAATCAGTTCAGCCCACATTTCCCTGGGAGAGTTGCGTCTCACGCGAAATTACACGCCAGCTGTTGCCTAGTTCAGCGGTGCCCCATTCTACAATGTTACTAATCGAGCTGCACCTCGCTCGCTCGCGGAAAGTTTCGTCGCGCCTCCGACAGTACATTATAATACGGGCACACTCCAAATTTTGCGTGACACGACGATCATGGAAATATTGTCGTAGTTCGACAAACGAATGCACCGTCCACTCTCAGCTGGCTAATAATCCACATATTCGGGCCTCCCGTGCGAATGCACCCGCGCCAACCAACACCTACTATCCGGCAGCACGATTATTATTAAGATCTACAACATTTCACAGCAATAGCAGACAGCTGACTATTTCGCCCACCGAAGTCAGACTTTCCCCACATACGGGTTACAACTCTAGCTACTGCCCGAACTCATAATCAATTCACACACGGCGGGTGACAGCTTCTCGCCAAAGTCACATACTTCACGCCCGTACGGGTTACGTCTATTTCTCGCCGATCACACATACTCCGGCCATGTATGGTTTACAACTCTCTGGGCCCACAACTCAGCGACAGTTCAGTTCAATTAAGTTCTGTCTTTTCTGGCTTTAGTTTCCCGTACAGCCATAGCGAAATCTGTTCTCTACCCATATTAGAGAGGGAGGAAAAGTACCCAATCGATAATTTGACGAGCACAATCCTGTTTCTTGTCGAAGTAGATCAGAGACATCCGTCAGTTACGAAAACCGGAACAGCACTGACAGTAACGACATTATGAGACTTAACAATTTCACCTGGTGAGACGGAGAAGTTAGGTACGCCATTTTATCCACTTCACAGGCATATTGCCATGCCGGAGCGAGACGTACAACCTTCTTTCACAAAGCCTGGAACAACACTGACGTTAGAGGCGTCGTAACACACGATAATAATACAAATCGAGAGAGAGAGAGTCAAAAGATCACGCCATATTATAATGCTTCAAATACAGCTTCACCCGAGTACCGCTGCAGACAGATCAATTGTATGGTTTCATTTATTTTGTGCAGGCATTAGCTTCAGATAATGAAAATTAATTTCTCTGAGCATTCATAGGCGAATTTTATTCCGCACTAAAAACTCAAATAGAGCGTCATATACTTTTATCTGATAAGGGTATGAAACACACTCTCTGTCAAATGGCGGAGAAATTCCACAGTGATGTAAACAGTCATATAACTCATCACGAGCTTGCATTTGGCGATAATGAAATAAAATTTGTCTAATAGTCTGCGCACCGTCCCCGCAATGACAATTAGGAGATTCGGCCAGTTCTAACTTGTGAATATAAACATTACAATTTCCATGATTTAACCTCAGCCGGATAATCGTCGCGAAATAAAGTTTGTTCCTCACTTTGCAACTAAACCACGTTTGTGTTTGTAAGTGCGGTTGGATATTCTTGCAGCACGGCGCAACCTCACAATCTTTCCATTGGGTTTCCCAAATACCGCGAAGTTGACGTTTGACAATTGTAGTGAACATATCCAGAGTTGGAATAGTAATCGACGTTCCTGTGTCAGAAGCCAGTTTTGCCAGTTTATCAGCCATGTCGTTGGCGGGTATACCCACATGACTGGGAAGCCACACAATCACAACCATAGCACCCATGATCTCAATAGTATAGATAAGATGCTTAATCTGTAAGATAATATCATCTGGTTGACAATAACAGTGGAGAGAGGCGAGAGCAGTGACGACGCTGTTATAATCTGTAAATATGCAGAAATTTTGGGCCGATATAGTCCTGCATACTCCAGCGCTTTTAAGATAGTATATACGTCAGCATAAAATATACAGTCGAAAGACGATAACTTAAATAAACCAGACGATTTGTATGCAGGAATACAGTAGGCACAACCAACTGCATGTAGGGATTTCGATCCATCAGTATAGATGTGGAGAAAGTTGGGATATTAGCTCAGACACTGCCGGTATAGCGAATGAATTTCTCCACCCCTCATGCAGCATTTGCATTCTGTAAATAAGCGGTCCACCTGACATGTGTAAAGAAGCACAGGAAAGTCCACCATATAGGAGGTAATAAATTTCACACAAGGGAAAAAAGGGCGATACTTAAAAAAACCGTCAATTAAAAGTAATACCAATATAACTTATACTGGTACGAAGAGGAGATTCATGATAATAATTTGCCTTGATCCAGAATTTGTTAGCCAACAACCTTCTATGTAGGCCATATGGTGGTATATTCGCCTCAACAAGAAGTGCCCCAATGTGAGTGGACCGCAGTGCCCCTAGACATAAACGTAGACAGGCATTTTGTAAACACTGTAAGATTGTGAGGGTATATTCACATAGTGAAGTCATAAAAACACCACTGTAATCCATCTTGCCCCGAATAAATGTTCGATAAAACAGTAACAGAGTGTGAGAGTCACCGCCCCAGGCAGTGTTTCCAAGCATTTTCAACATCTGAAACGTTTGCTGTATCTTCACAGTAAGATGAGTTACCTGATCCACCCAAGTAAGAGTAGAGTCAAGAATGGTGCCCAAGTAGTAGTTATCACCACCTCTAAAGGCGCATTGCAAAGAAGCAGGCGGATCTGTGACCAGTCAATACGTTTTCTAGTAAACTTGATAGCCTTAGTTTTGTGAACTGATGGTGACAGACAATGAGTACAAAGCCAGGTGCCAAGATGTTGGAGGGCATCATTCATAACTGATACCGCATCACCAACAGTGGAGGACAGATGAAACAATACAACATCATTAGCATAACTAATAAGTGGAATAAATGGGCCAAGATGGAAGATAAGATCTTGAGTGAATATATTACACCTTCTGGGTGTAATATAGGTGTCTGTTTTAAGGTAAGTGATCCTAATTTGAAAGAGAGCCTTGAAGATGCGGACGAGACTCATTGGCAGTTCAATCTGAGGTAATTTGTGCAAAAGCACAGGAATGCTTACTGCATCAAATACAGAGTGAATATAAAGAAATCATGCACACAAAAAAAATCCCTTGCTATCAAACGTGTCCTTAGCCCATTTAATCAATACTGTAACAGCATCCAGAGAGGTCCGGCCTTTACGAAAGCCAAATTGTTCCCTGTACAAGAGGTGATTAGTCTCCAGCCACTATTCCATCCTCTTCTTCAAATCTTTTCAAAGAATTTGTTTACACAAGAAGACAGCGTTGTAGGTCTGTAGGATGCAGGTAATGTAACATATTTACCAGTCTTGTGAATAAGCAAAACGATGTGTTTCTGCCATTGGGCAGGAATTACCTGATGTAGTAATATACCATTGAATATACAAAGTAACAGGTGAATGCCTTCCTGTGGAAGCTTCCAGACATACTGATATGTAATCCCATCTAGTCCTGGTGATTTCCATCCATCCCGAAGAGAGTAATGATATCCTGCAATGCTGATTTCAGACGTCGATAGCAGTATCCTTAGCAGGCCGTCTCCTGGGGTTAGGTGCAGATGCAGAATAAGAACCAGGAGATTCATCATAGGTTGGGACATAATCAGGAGAAATACATTTATGAATAGTAGTCAGAGCGGAGTATCCCAAACTTCCGGATCGAGGAGAGGATGAGCGTTGTCTTAGAGAATGGATGGCCTTCCAGACTTCACGGGAAGGGGTAGCAGCGGAGATCTGTTGACAATAAGAGCACCAGTGATCCTTCTTCGCAGTTTTGACAGTCAACTTAAAACGAGCTTGTACCTCCAGATAGCGTAAAAAATTTGTCTCCATACTATGCTGTTTGTATGTGCGGAAGGTCAGACGTCTATCCGCATTAAGGGACGTATAAGAAGAAGCCAACCATGCCCAATATGGTTTACGGAATCCAGACCGAGAAGATTTACGTGGAGTAATGGCCCGTATGGATGATGGGAACAAATTCTGAAAGTGATCATACATAGTTTGGACATCACCCCCCAAGATATTGGGTGAGCTTATATGATGTACTATATATTCTCTATATGCCTGCCATGAGGTGCGCCGGTAATTATAGCAGGCAACTCAACGACTACTTCCGACGACTCCCCGGCCTAGCACACAAGCGCCACCGACGGGACCCCCTTCTCCACGCGACGTCACCCGGCACGTGCCAGGCGCGATACCCATCGGCTGCTCTTTACATTAGAGCTGCGGCAAAAAGAAATACAACAGCCGTAATTGATTAATAGCCTCTATTACAACGATACCCAGCAAGAACACTATGATAATTCTCACACAATGAATAATAGTGCTTATGATTAAATGTTGTATCAAATCATTACACAGTATAAATGATCAAATGATAGGATTAAATATATAAGACTGATTAAATAGTAAGACTAAACATATATGACTGGTCATAAAACAATGAAATTAATCCAATAAATATTAAAAACTACCAACCAACAAATAAAAATACACCTTAAAAAAAATTCATACAAAAAATGTGGCGATTTCCCAAATCGTCACAATGGGAATAATAAGTATATATGTATCACTGACCCGGACTCGTAAAAATAATTTCATCCGAGTAATACCCACAGCGCAAAATATACGGACACGGATTAACAGGACTGGCTTTACTGAACTTTCACCACGAAATAAAACTAGATTAAAATAGTCATTAACTTGTGTGCCAAGAAACAACAAAGGATATTAGAGTCTTGAGAACCGATGAGGGTGATTGAAGTTAGTATGGAGCGGCGCTGGAGTGAAGGGGTTGGGGAAGCGGGAGATCCCCGAGGAGACCCGCCGACCAACGGCATCGTCCGGCACGATTCCCAGTTGCGATGACCCGACCGGGCATTGAACCCGGTTCGCCTTGGTGGGAGGCGAGCGTACTAATCACTCAGCCACCGTGGGCCCTAAAGGATATTAAAGTTTTTTCAGTAAGACATGCTGGAAAACGAAACTATCGTTTACTTTAGAAAACTATGGTAATCAATGAGGTAATATTAATTTTTAGTGAAAATATTTATATTCAACATGTTCCATTTGCTGTACTTACAGTTCAGCAAGCCACTCAGTGAGGAACATGAGATAGTACATACAATAGCTAATATGAGTGGAAACAGAGGCCGCAGAGGTGAAGTGGTCCCGAGCTTCTCATGTGGGAAACATGGCGGACGTTGTTGCTGCCTCGTTGGTTTTCTCGGGGTACTTCCATTTATCCCAGCACTGCATTTTGTCGCTTCTCCATATTCATCTCACCTTGCTCTCATCAGTGCTGTCGACCTGCCATGGCGCAGTCTGTAGGTGTGCCACCTGTCTGGGGCGCAGGAGGTTCTGGGTTCGAATCCTAGATAAGGCATATGTGTTAGCTTAGTTTAGGTAACAAGTTAGTTTGTAAGCAGTCCACTGATAAGCCTTCAGACGTAACAACAGAGTACGTTAATGAGCAATTTTCAATCAATCAATCTTATCAGCGGTGAAGACCTCAGCAATTAAGCGCCATCCATATCCATCACTAATGCAATGAGTTGAAAAGTATTTTGAGGAAATATCTGACTAATAAGATAAGGTCACCCATTATGAGATGCAGTTTGTAAAAAGCTCATAACTTTTCAGAAAGTAGACATAAATAAACTTTGAACATGTTCACTATCACTCCAAATAGTTTACTTCGAAGTACAATACATGTAATTTATATCTAAAGTCAAATATTAATTTACTGTACTATAAGACAAAACACTGTAATTTTTCAGGACTAAAAAAAGGGCTCCTAATATGAGACACACTATTTTTTAACCCTCTTTCGGCACTGAGGATAGACAAAGTGAATGTCAGTGGCACCGCAGTATTCATGAGCCCAACGGTAGCAGACAATGCACTGTATCGACTGTTCACCTTGCTTGTCATCTGAAAATACACATCCACAGAAGAGGCACTCAACATCGTTGTCTTCCTCGCCAGAGCTATCTGATACTATGTTGAACACATAGTCAGGTTCGTCGCTGCTTGAGCTGTTTACTAATCTTCTTTTGCAACTTTGTGACTTTGGTGCATCAGGCAAAGGTTTTTTCCAACAATTTGTCGACTACATTTTGCTGCAACTTCTTTTTTATTCTTCGCTGCCGTAGCTACTTCCACACTCTTCGGGAGGTTGGATTTGTAAGGTGATAATGTAATCACAGAGGCTTTGCCACCTCTTCGATTTCGTTGTGCTGTTGAAATGCTAGGAAGTGGTGTAATGTCTTTTGGTGACACAGGAAACCTTACACCTAAAGATTTTGAAGCTATGTTACGACCTTTGTTGTTTGTTTTGTCCAACCGGAGTGAAGGATGATCATTAGAATGTCCCACACCAGAAGCGGTAGTTTGTGCGATATCCATAGGAAGAGTAGACCCAGCATCAGAAGGGCCTGTATTAGAAGAAAGTGCGATGTTCAGAGGCACAATATGGGGAGCATTAGAAGGATCTGCACCAGAAGCATGTGCAATGTTCACAGGCAGAATACAGGGTGCATTAGAAGGACCTGCATCAGAACAGGCATCGTGTGCAGATCGGTTGCTATCAACATCTCGATCAGAAATTGGTTGATGGCTATGAACACCAAAGTCACATTCACGAAACACATATCTGATGGTTGGATACAATCCTGTTTTGCGGAATGCATTAACTACAATTTCCATTGTTGCAGCTCGTTGGTATGCCGCACCTAACAACTTTACCACCATGAAAGATGTTACAATACGATTTGGGTTGTTCCTTAGAAAATACTGTCTTCCTGGGCCACACAATTAATGGAGAGACAAAAGAACCAACTGCATTCATGCAAGTAACTACAGTTACTAGTGACCTCCTCTCAGCGGATGTTAATGCAGCTACTGCTTGTTTTCCTTTCAAGGTTGAGACCTTTTCAGCTCTGTGCTGTACCATAGTTACCCCCGTCTCATCAACATTGTAAAATCTGTGAGCACGTCCTTTACTTTGGTCAAACTCTGATTCATACAGTTTGAAAAAGTTTTCCACATTTTCAGGATTGAAACCTTTTATTCTGGCATGAGGAATACCTTGAGGAACTCGTAAAGGCAACTGTGGATTACATTTAAAAAAAGAAGCCATCCATTTCTTCCAAGCTGCTTAATTTTTTTTCAGAAAAAGGGTATTTGATACCATTGGCAATGGCTAATTGGAAGGCCATTATTTTAATATCATGTTTCCTCAACCCATTAAATTCGTTTATCCATCTCAACACAATATTCGACAAGCTCCTCTTCGAGTTCCCAGGTTAATATTGGCCTTATTCCTAGTGGCACATTTACTAAATCATCAAGACTTGACTCAGTTTTTTTTTTCACGTACCTTTCCACTGCCCCTATTGGCATACTAAACTGCTTCGCCGCAGATTTGTAGCTCATAGCACCTGCTTGTAGAGTTTGACTGCTAGGATCATCTGCTCCTTGTCCCAATTCTCCCTTTTCGGATTTCGGCCACGATCCATCTGCACATAAAACATTGTATTTAAAGTTAAAGATGAAAGTTTATATATATATCCACATTAAATACTAAGAGATATAACATAATTTACTACGTACAGTACTTATTAATAGTGTCTTATGCCTATTATCACACCCTTTAATAGAGCAAATAGTATTGTTTATTGAGAGGGTCCCCCGGTTTTATGCCCATTAGTGCTTAATAAGGGATAGCTTACGAACACTCGCGATGTGATAGAACACAAAATCCGTACTCCCGTGTGACTGAACAGCCGCTGGCTAATGACGACGGGACACATGCCAGGAAAGGTTCCCGCCATCGAGTTGGCATATTCGTCGCTAGAGTTCAGCAGCTACCTGCTCTGATCCTAATATGATACCCCATATCATATTAGGAGGGGGTCTCATGATCGGTGCTTTTGCCTTACGTCTTTAATCAGGCCGACTCACGGGGTACCACCACGGAAACGGTAATGTTTGCAGGGTGATCAATTCCAACACTATAACTAAATGGTCTTAGGGACTAATAACACGATTGAGATGAATGTGCAGTCTTCTTCGAACGAATACATGACTGCGCAGCGAGTATCGCAGGTGGGGGCCCGCGGTGACTGGTGGTCATTTTGGGGGTGTGCAAAAATTTCCGGGCAATAAATATCGTGACTCCGATGCGCCAGTATGCTGATTTTGCTGTCAAACAAAATTATATCGTCCAGATCTGTAAATTTAAGTCACAAAAGACAAGTGTCAATTTCATTGCTTTCATAAATAAATATATATATATATATATATATATACACACATATATACATATATATATATATATATATATATATATATATATATATATATATATATATATATATATATATATATATATATATATATATATATATATATATATATATATATACACACACACACACCTCTAACACAAACTTACTCACGTATATCTGACGGCCATGTTCCCGAAACAACACGCCAAAGTTTTTCTTCGAAAATAATACCCCCCTCCCCTCCTTTTCATGAAACTTACCTGTGGATCCGTGCCTGGTGGCATTGCTTCTGTATTGCTAGTGATGTTAGACACTGAAAAGTGAAAAGTATTGGGCAAGGGCAAGGGGGCTGTCACCCCTCCACTTTAAACCAGCAGGGGCGTTGTCCTTACCCCTACCCTGGGTGGTTGGCTACTGGTTCAGTTTGTAATAGGTATAATTTATGGTAGCTTCTTGCCTCATTCCTTTCCAAATATATTATGTTCTTCTAATGTGTTAATTTATTTGGTTTTGTAAAAATAGCAATATGTATTTGATTTAGAATTTTCATTTTCTTACGAAGCTTTTATAATTCAAATTGAATTTACAAGAAAAATTCAGTACCGTATTCTCTGAAATATTTATAACTCATGTTACTTAAAACCTTGGCATAAATTAAAATAAGTGTTACATTCGCACATAACTTCTCGCACACACATACAACACATTGATAAAGATAATATTAATATATATTAATGATTATGGGCATGGTTTCAGAAAATTTGAGCCTTCTCCTCCTCCTCCTCCCCTCTCCCTTTCATTACGCTCCACTTACGGGAAACTAAAATTCGGTGTGTATGATATATGTTGAATTTTGTCTTAGCTCGCTCAAATATCGCTATAGTCTATAGTTATAATTTGATGCATACTAGATAATAAGGTCTTTGAAGACCTTATTAGATATTAGACCTTTGAAGATAGCAGGTCTTTGAAGTTGAAAATATATCTTGAGGCGCGATTGTCATTTACTTTTCTGCTTATCGGAAGCAGCTTTATAACTTGGAAACAATAAACAGAGTGAAATTTACTGTTGCACGAAGTGTAGCTGCCACGTACCTATCAGAGTATCGTAAACTCCACATTAGTTACTAGCCTTCGCATTCCTGTTGTATAGTAACCAAAACTTTTCCTCTTAATTTTCAACTCTTACCGTGGTCATCAACAAAATTTTGTTATAGAGGTCCGCAACTCAATAAAATCAATTTTCTGGAATTTTAAAATCATGCAGTGTCACAAATGTGCTATTTTATAGATATTACAAGCACAGTGGTTTAAAATGGAGACAGTGGCATTGCTTATTGACCATTTGTTGAACTATAACACCTATTTATGCTTGGCAATTTATTTGCACTTTCGAATAACCCCCATTATACGGCATATTAGGAACTAGCAAATATTTGCGAAATAATCTTCAGATATGCGAAAGGAAGCAAAACACTTCTGCTGTACTACGTCTCAGCGAATCGAGTACAGTGCCTCATGACTGTGTAGCAATTCTAAGAAGCGATAAGCTGCTCAGTGACAGATTATTATCCCCGGGGCACCTGTCTCACGCGCCTTGCCACCCTCCTGCCCCGCTGACCAGGCACATTACAATCGGAGTTCGCTGGTTGCCTACCTACAGGCGTTACACGTTCTGTAACTGACATAAGCAATGTCATCTCTGGAGGCAGAATCATACTAAGTTTCCCTTCCATTCAACCTTAAGCCGCATTGACATGAAGTTAGATGAAAGGCAGGTAACTAACCGCATGTAATCTGGAGCAAGAAACCTGCTACCTGTTTACACAAAGCCAGTTGAGAGACAGGTAGCCTGTATGCAGTAGCCTGCAAGGCCTGTTAACAGCTTGGCAAGTGCTGTTCACACGAAGCTAGGTAGAAAAGTCAAGCCATGCTAATTTTGTGGCAAGTTTCAGTTCAGAATTGGCGGAGAGTTTTACAGTAGTTAGTCAAGATGTTGTTAAGAAAATGGTGCAAGACCTAAGTTGTTCATTGGCGTCGGAAGCATGTGACGTTTTGTTAGACGAACTTGAAAAGAAGAGACCATGGGTTCGAGGCTTACCACAGAGAAGAGGCACTTGTGGAGCTTCAGTACAATTATTAAGCGAACTGCGTTTTGATGATCCAGCTAAATATCGTTCCAGTATGTGAATGTCACCAGAGTGTTTCGATTATTTGCTAACCATTGTAGGACCACTAATTACAAAGAATGATACTGTAATGAGAGAAGCCTTGAGTGCAAAGCTTAAATTAGATATAACGTTATGTTTCCTTGCAATAGGAAACAGCTTCAGAACTTTGAAACAACATTTTAGAGTGTCCAAGGCAGCCCTTTCTCGGTTCATCCCGGACGTCTGCAATGCTTTGAATGAGTGCCTGAGCAAGTATATCAAGGTAAATAGCGGCAACACAATATTAAGTACAGAGTTACTTTCACTGGAGAAATATTCTCTGCAAGTAATAATTAATTATAATGTTTTTTACAGATTAATTATGTTTTTTTTATCCCCGGTGGGGTCACTCCTACATTGTTCGTATTGAGAATCGTGGAGGACGATGGCTTTGGTTGGCGGGTTTTCTCGAAGATGTCCCGTTTCCCCGCCTTTACATTCCGGTGCTGCACCATATTTGCCTCACGTCATTGGATCCAAAGACGTCGGATGTCAAGAGCCTCCCAAACCTCAAAACTCACTAGAGTATTTTACCGAACCAATACTAACTACGCACGAAAAACATACGATCAGGTAGATCGAAAAGTTCTCAGATTGCATCCACTACTAGAGAGCTTAAGGCTCTTACGCAAACAATAGCTCATCTGGATAACAGCTGGTTTGATGTGTTTGGCAAACATTTTGCAGACCAATTACAAAAACTAACAACTGAACAAGTTGAGATCGCACAAGGGGAAATTCAAGCAATCTTGACAAGGTGTATACTGGCTGAATGCTACAAAAACATTATAACTCTTAATGCATGTGATTCACAGTCTGTCTAATTACGTATCTTGCAGCAAGGATATCACATTTCACAATGACAGATTGCTGCCGATGATTGCAAAATTTACCAAGAATAAAATCAGATAATGAACGAAACATATTCACACTGTATACTACCATAATTTTATTATGCTTTTTTAAAAATAATATGTACAAAGGTCAATGGACAAATGTCAATGGTCAAATGCTACTGGCTTCCATGATGGCCGCGTCCTATCGGAATCACACAGCATGAACAGCTCCGAGCTCCGAACACCTATCCCTTGCGCCAGACTTCATTTTCTACTACTGTACGCGTACCCCAAGAAATGAAATGCATTATTTTATTTTAATTAAATGTATTTTAAACACATTCTTCGTATAACATATTTGCATATATCTTAGCTGCAAGATGCTAATGATCAATGTATAATAGTTTCATTTAATGTAACTCTTTGGGTTAAGTTGTTTTGCGATTGGCGAGTTATGCGCGCTTCTTTAGAACGATCAAGAGTGCGAATCCACCAACCAGTTCACTAGAGTCTTCAGAAATGACCAAGTTGATTCTCTTGCTGCTCTTCCCGCAATATTTAGACCTCTATTCACTTCACGTTCTGTGGAGATACCGACTGTAACAAAATTCAAAACTCAAACTTTTACGGATGTTATAACTGACTGAAACAAATATGTGTCATTAAATAAACAATCATAGCTCGGAGGGTGATAATAGAGGTACATTTTGACATCATTGGGAATTATAATAAAAACACCAAATTTCAATTTAATTGTACTTCTTTGCGCGTCTTCGAGCAACTAAGGCAATGTGTTTTACAGGAACCACAGATTTAGGTTATCATTCAGACGTAGGCTATTGGCAGCTAATGCCTAGTGCTAGATAATTATTTTAAAGTAATATTTCACGTGGCTTTATAGCAAGTATATATTTCGCACTGAATTTAAATTCATTTTCCAATTATCCGATTTTCAAAGTCGAGGTCATCCAAGGTCAAGATTAACGACACACAAGTTTGAGTTTGCCGGCGTTTGACTCACGATGGACTTTGTTACGCGAAAGGTCAAGTGAGGCGTTATTTAAAATGCACTTTGCTTTAACTGGCCAAACATATCTGCTGCCAGATGATACAGATTTTTGCTACGACTTACGGAAGTAAAAGGTTAAACGTATTTTATTTCCATGGCTAAGTAATAAATAGGTTTGCTTTATTATCTCTTTAGCGTATGCCAGTTTATAATAGTTAAAAATACGTCACTAACAAAATCATTAATAGATATTTTATGCAAATATTTTTTCTATCTGATGGCGTATCAAACGGGAACAATTCACGACACCGTGGTAATTTTCGTCATACTCCCCACTTGAAATATTCAACGACTTCTGGGAATAATCCACTGATATCAGTGTTAGAACATCAGTGAGTAATCACTCCGCCAGACATACTCTCACAAAACAATCTTTACATTATTTAAAAAAAGTACTAGATGCCAAGTTCAAATAATCTTCTTAAAGATAATAAATAGTCTGAGGCAAAGTCATCTTGGGACAAACTGTTCAAGTATAATTAAAAATGATAAAACCTATTGCATTTTTCAAAGAACAAAACATTAATGTTCATTCAATATTATATAAGTTTGCATCGTATTTTATCGGTACTTAATGTCTTATTTCAGTTTTAACTCCTAATTTGTATGCTTAAACCTACGGTGAGGTGTTGAAACAAATATGAGGGTCTCTTTCATTCAGGAATTCACATTCGTTTGCTTCGTAATTTTGGCAAATAGACCAAGCGCCAAGTACAAAAAAAAAAAAACAGAGACATTCATTTATTTTTCAGAACCTGGTTCTATTAAGATTTTATCAGGACATGTAACGTGTCATCTGCCATACTGCCTCTCTCTTTCCACACGACTCCATTAAGCAATTGTCTCTGTAAATCTTTTTTTCTCTCTCTTTCTCTTCTCCTCCTCCCTTTACTTATTCTGTCTCTTCCTACGTCTGTCATGACACATTCACTGCTGAGAATTCAAAGATTCGCTGAAGTTCTAACTTCGCAGAAACCTTCACGTTCACTTGCGCAACTCCCACAGCTAAGTCTTCAGCAGTCGGTGAGGATCGAGACATTGACCTCCAACGCAGTGATCCGAGACCAGCAGATCGGCTCCTTCTACTGTGAAGAAAATGCCATTGTATATGAGTCATGCAGTCTTGTGAAATTTCCAGTACACGTAACACCGTGAGCCCACTGAATCGTGGCAGTAACTAGAGAGTGAAATTCCAGTTCACTGTAACATTTCAGAAGAATGATGCTTGTAGGGAGCAGCAGTCAAACCAATGGCCAAACTACATGAGAGAACTCCTTAGTATATGAATGTAGTAGTGATTATTCTTGCCAGTCCAACAAATAATAAATAATTTTTCTTCATTTTCCTCCTTGATTTAGGCACGCAGTTTTCCTTCCCACTGATCAAACATACCTACTAATTGTAGCTTTTTGTAAATGTATTATTTCCACATACATTACCACACACTGTTTGATTAGATATCTTCTTTCCACATCATATTATCAAATCACACTTCCTGTTATCGGCCAAAGTATATGCTTTAATCCAATAAAAACAAGAAGTTTCTGATATAACTAATATACCTACTTTCCTCAACGTTGGTGCAATTAATTTTTAATTAAGGTCTTTTAAAGCTGAGTTGATAGGTAGGACTTGATGTCACGTTGAAATCAATATCATTATAGATGAAACCAGAAACATACACAACAATAGTGAGACAATTACAAATACACAGTGCTTTACCCAAGACTCGAACACAGAAAACCTCGTACAATAAACTAGTGGGCAATCAGCTGTATTATTACGGAGGTCGGACTCGGAGCATCAACCTCGGATTTAATCGGTCTAGTGTTTCCAATGATAGTGTTTACTAGCCTAAAATATTCACAAGGCCATCATTTTGAAAATAAGTGACTGAGCCACTTAAAACACGTAAGTTTACATGACTTACCATAGCGCTACTTGTGTGATGAAGAGTTACCGGAAATCGGTTGATTGGTCCCTGAGATATAGCATAAATTTTTTTATTTTCTTATTTGTTGCTATCATACAAAATTACCAAAAAAAAAAAAAATGGCTCTGTATACAATACTTCTAATATATACTGTCAAAATGCAAAGTTCGGTTGGAGTTGGTTTCACTGTATAATATATGTGGCAAACTTATCTAAATTATTAACGAAACCCTTTGAAAATCGTTGTCTGGCCGACTTGAATCATACAAATTTTTACATTGCTTTCTGTAGCATTTATGGTATGTACGATTTGGTGTAAATTAGTTGAAATGTTTCAGAAATATGACAAAACGTTCAATTTTTCAACTGATATTATTTTACAAATAGAATGGAAAAATTGGATCTTCGTGTTCGTAATTGATGTTTCTAATTAATACTGTACGTGTACACAATTTGGTTGAAGTTTGTTGATTTGTTTTAAAGATACAACATATTAAAATAAATTATTTATACTAACACCATCAAAACCATAACTACCACATCTGAAACATGTCAGTTTAAATTCTATAATGTAGAACTACTTACGTGTAATCAGGTGGTAATCGTGTGATTGATCCTCGAGATATGGTTTAAAAAAAAAACTCCATATTTTTCATGTAAAGTGCTTGTTAATAAAATACGAAAGAGTTATATACTAGCACATTCGATTATTATAAATTGCCACTATACCAAGTTAAGTTAAAATCGATTACATATATATATATATATATATATATATATATATATATATATATATATATATATATATATATATATAACACTAAGCTAAAATTACTTTATGGCCGAAATTCTTAAAATAGGTGTCTCTCAGGCTTAAAAAATACATATAAAAACATCGCCTACCACAGTACAACTAATATGCCAAATTTGGTAAAAATGAGTTGATTATTTTCCGAGATATGACTTAAAACTTTATTTTTTATCGTGGGATATCTTATAGAATTGGAGAGAAATGAGGCCTTGTACAGACAAATTTGATAGGTGTAGTAGATAGTGCCAGCATAAAAAGTTAAGTTGGAATTCGTTTCGTTAGTTAAATGTATTGATCTAAAATACTTATATAGCAACCATTTGAAAATAAGTGCCTGTCATACTTACAATATACCAGTTTGCACCACCTGCTGCTGTCGCTCAACGACTTAAACTGCTGTAAACAAGATGGCAGATGCACACCAGCACCTCCTAGTAGGTGATAAAGATGGCAAACACCAGTGCCCCTAGTAGGCGATGAACGAACTACTGCAAACAAGATGGCGTACCAGTGCCCCTAGTGGGCGAAGAAGGCGACAAGATAGAAAGAGAGACAAGATGGAATGGCAGAGCATGAAGAAACAAGATGGTATGAGACAGAAATAATAGAGCATGAAAAATACAAGATCAAATGATAAACCATTAAGTGCAAAAACAAAATGGCGGACATAAACAACATGGCGGCTGGAAACAAGATAGCTATCGAAACAAGATGGCTGCCAGAAACAAATATGGCGGCGGCTATTATCTATCTACTTTTGTGCAGTTGGAATTTAAACTCTTAACACCACAGTGTTTGATTCAGCATGTCTCGCACAGTTTCCTTAATGGTCCTAGAAAGTATTGATATAAAACAATTTTTTTTAAAACTGCAGTAAAGAAATAAATGGCTTTGAATATTATTATAACCCTATTCCTAACGCTTAAAGGGACAATTGAGAGATGCGTGACACATCTGTCATCTAACCACGCGAACATCGGTGATGTAAAGAATATATAGAGTCTTTCAATGAAATATAAATTTATCTAAGTAAAGAAATTTTTTACATGATTTTTTTGTTACAACTTTCGAACTGTATCATATTTCAGAGAAACATCGGGATATTTTCCATAAAATTAGTCTCGAGTGAATCGATTTTTTAAACAAGTAAATATTTTTTAATCAACCCAATGCCCTTCTTTTGCACGATAATGAGCTTTCTTCAGGAAAGAAATATTTATAATATTCAAGTTGTGAATTTATTATACATTAATAACTGAGGTATTCTCCTTCACCATTCTATTACTTGAAAGGATTTCTGAAAGTAAAATCTTCATCTCTATATTGAATTAGGTAGGCATAGGAGCGATTTTATTATTTTTAAATTCATCATGTACCCAGACCAAGCCTCAAGTATAACAAAGTGGTTACCTTGCCACAGGTCATGTTTTAAGTGCAATTTGCCTATATCTGACACCCACGAACTTATAAACATAGTTGGCAATCAATTCCGAACAGTTTAATCTATAGTCACCGAATTCAGAATATAGGTACTACTTGTAGCACTGATCAATGTGATATGGCTCATTATGGCATAATCCCCCTTATAAGTATAGTTAGTCATAATTTCCGCATTGTTAAGCTATAGTCATCAAATTAATATCATAGGCATATGTAGTTTATTTGTATGTGGTGAAACAGGGCATCTCAATTATTGCAACTTACACCCCCACATTTCTATCACGACATCTTTAATATGACAAGGTCAAAGCAATTTTGTTCAAATTGTGTCATAAAGTTACAATTCACTTGAAACATGTACAGTTTTTACTGCTTCTTTGCCCTGCTGTTACGAGTAGAAGGGACCAGACATCTACACGAACAAAGTAATTAGCTGATGCAAACATTATTCGTACCTTGTACAAAACATGTTCCGACCCACGTTTTCTGACTGTAATTCCTATTACACACTTTGAAAAGATGTTAAAAAAATTTGGTGAGGAAATATGTTAATCACATTGTGAAAAACGGCTGCCCTATTGGACAGGTCACGCGGTCTAAGAAGAAAATTATTAAAAAAAAAAGATTTAACTATGCTATATTTCACCGTTGATCCATCACTTACCTCCAAATTGTAAACGGGAAGAATTCTGCGATGAACGAACGAAAACGTTACGATCGGCTGAAGTTTATTACTCGGAGGATCATAGGTTCTCTGCCATGTCGGCCGCCCAAGGCCATGCTGCCCAGTACTCTTCTGCGTCAGGCCACGGCGACTTCACACATGTGGTCTGGTCAGGGTTGGACAACTGACCGGTGCTCGGTGGGCTGCAGATGTCCAGGCGGCTATTGGTCGTGCACCCAAGATCCGAAGAAAGGGTGGTGGTTTGAACTTTCTGTTTGATAGGAAGCGCACTGTGAAGCCACCCCACTATGGGAACTTGTGTGTTTTCATTGCTAATTGGACACACATGAATGAGACTTTTTCCTTGGTGGTGCATTTCGTATGAAATTTTGGTTCTAATATTGTATAAATAGTATCGCGGAGGAGCCAGTCGAGAGAGATGTATATTCTGTGGCTTCAAAATGGCATTTTCTATAGATAAATGTTTTGAACTTTTCTATAACCAAATCAACTGCAAGCCCTTCTGACATGAAGGTTAGGATGGAACCGATGGGAAGTCATGGTAGGAGTTTCTTGGACATTAGGATATTTGAAATGAACTAATGAAGTGGATTTTTCTAAAGACATTTTTAATAATTTTCTCTAAGGGTAAATTTTTTTAACGTACTTCTCAAAGTTTCCATTTGAGATTTTAAAGAATGGCATTTAGTGAGAAATGGTTGGCCAAGTTGATAACTTACAATCTTTTACCTTGAAAGTCACAATTTATGTCAATTATGATAATTTTGTGGAATATTATCTTCAGGCGGCAGTAAATTCAAATATGCATCCATTAAAAGGTTTAAGGAGGTGTAATCAAGGCCAGTTGTGGTTAAATCATAATTAATCTTTCGTATGTTTGGTAAAATTGCTTTCAGCAAGTGGCTATGAATATTTAAAATATTCCACAATTCAAATAATAAATATTTACTGGTATGTACAGCATTTTTCATAATTCAAAATAATCTATTGAATGGTATGTAAACTGGCCTTCAGCATATGGCTATAACCAAGTGTAAAGAATATTTATAAATATTCCATATTTCAGATAGTAAATATTTATCGGTATTGACAATATTATCATATGTTTGAAGAGATGGCCTTCACATGTGGCTATTGCCAAGTGTAAAGAATATTAAAAAATATTCCACAGTTCATATTATAAATTTTACTGGTTTTTAAAAAAAATTTCCCATGGTATGTGAAATGGCCTTCAGCATATGGCTATGGCCAAGAGTAAAGAATATTAAAAAATATTCCATATTTCAGATAATAAATATTTACTGGTATTAACAGTATTTTCATATGGTTGAGATAATGGCCTTCATCCTGTTGTTCAAGTCAGAGGAAAGAAAGAAATTGCATTATGGTGTTAGATATATATGCATTGCTTGTGATGTTTTTTTTGTGATTGGCAATTGCCTAGTGGTCAGATTCTGGTTTTAAGTGACAATTTCATGAAAACAAAATGTTGGGGCTAACCAGTAGCCAAAATTTTTAGACCTTTTGAATTTGAGATTCTTCTTATGTATTATTTTACTTGAAATATAAGCTGAAAGACCCATAGTTTCAAGGTTTCATATTTTACGACATTTTGTGTTTGAGGATACTCCATATCATATGATTCAAAGACAGGATGCCGATTATTGAATATAGCTAAGGGAATAGAATCTTTGTAATCACATTTGAGTTTCTTTGTTATTGTCTAGCTTTGACTTAGTGCCCCTTGGTTTTTCTCTGCACCACTCTATCCAGGGTTGCTTAGGGCCTTTGGACGGCTGCCTTGCTGGACCCCCAGGACATAGAGGGCGCCACAAGGAAAACTGTGCACTTTGTTTAAGGCAGTAGAGTGTTGGCATGAGATGTTGAGGCCTTACCTGAATTGTGGCTGGAGAGTGAGACACTCAAGAACTAAAAATAAACACAAAAACAAAAACAATTTTTTTGAAACAAGTGTTACATTCCAGTGTTTGTGCTTTGCTTTGTGCTTTGATTTGTACTAATCTCTCATTATGTCTACAGTTGACATGGGGTGGATTCAAAATTTGTCCAAGGCAGGGCTCGCGCAACTTTTGGAGGAGATTTGTGAGGAAGTCCTCTAAACTGAAAGTATTAAGTATCTTCGTGTCCGCGTCAGGAGCCTTGCGAGGAAAGATGGTGCTAGGGCACCTTCCAACACAGTGGGACCCGAAGGTGGTGACTTAACAGCAGTCTATAAAATACGTAAAGATATTCCTTCTGAGATTTCTTCCAAGATTCCCCACCTAATGGGTACCATGCTGGTGGCAGTCGTTAATTTTTTTGTGGCCCTCTCAGCTGTGTTGAATTTGAATTTTGGTTCACGACAGATTATTTATTCCGTGGCTACCTTTAGGGTACCCGACATATTACAGCCCCATTTTTGTAAAGCCCGAGAGGATAATTGGGAATTAGTGCAAGTTTTAAATGAATGTTTACAGCTGGTGTCCAATGGGAGTGATTTTGCCAATTTTCGGTTGAAATTGCTCGAGAAGAAGCAGGATAACTCCCTGTCAATGTGAGAACTCATTCAGGAGATTTTGAATATTTTTCAAATCGTAGGATACCCTTGTAGTAGTGAAGTGTACTACACTCAAGTAGTCTTTAATAATTTACATCCCAGAAACTGTAGGTATTTTTGCTTTGCTTCAAAGCCTTCTTCTTTACCACATCTGGTACAGTTAGTAACTGAAGTAGAGAGTACACTGATGGATTGTTCTCCTGAACAATCTACGAAAATTGATCTTAAAGTGACGAAAGAAAACCGGGTGAAAACTAGGCCCAGCAAATATTGCATTATTTGTGGGGGGAAACAATCATATGGCACCTAATTGCTACCACAGAAAATCCCTCTTCGCAGATTATACTACTGAAGGAAATGAAAGGAATGTGGCGATTAGTGGTAAGGAAAAGGTGAAAACACGTTTGTGGTACTCACAGACTATGGGTCCTGGCACTATTAGCTATGCAATGAGTATTAGTAAGAAGGAGTTAATTGGTTATATATAAGCAGCCAGGGCATGTAAAGGTGCATTGTCCATTTAAGGACAAAATCGTTGGAAATCACATTGTAAATGCAATGAGCTTTGAAAAAAATTTGGCACTTGTACTTGCCTGTTGTAATTGCTGACCAAGTGCAAGTAGCTGCTCTTTTGGACTTGGGTGCTTCTTGATTACTAATCAGTCAGGATTTCAGTAATTACCTTCTGAAGAACTTGCCCAAAGTTTGTGTGAAGTTAAGCCCTAGTGAAGAAGAGGTTGTCTCCATCACCAATGCAGGTGTTATAACATTGCATGGCGTAGATGTGTTTAAGATGAAGATTGACAATTTCTCATGAACATTTTCTTTCAAAATCGTTTCAGGACTAAGTCACGATTTGTTATTGGGGAAAGATTTCCTGGGGAAAACCCATGCCAATATTCACATGACACAGAAGGAATATGTGTTTTCTTTTTTAAGGATCAACCTTTAGTAATTAGTTCAAAGGTGTTCGCTTTTCAAGATGTTTCTGTACAATCTACTGTAGAGGTTACTGAGGTACCGCAGAGACAGACTTGCGCTACTACAGCAGGATTTTGTGAATGTTGTCACGCACAAGTTGGGACATTATAATAAGCATCTTATACAGTTGAAATTGAAAGATTCAGAGCCCATGTCCTTGTTACCCTAAAGAGGGGCATCCCCTAAACTGAAAATCTTTCTTCAAATATTTCATAACATTTAGGAGGAACATGTGGTTGAATCATCAGACAGCAGCTATTCTAGCCTTGTGTATTTAGTCCTCAAGAAAACTCCTGAGGGATTCAGTTTCACATGCGAGTATTGCAAAGCGAACAAAAATATTTATGTAGATCCCTAGCCCTTCCTGACCCTGAGTCGGTTTTTCAACAGGTGGGAAAGGCCAAGAATTTTTTCTGTTTTTGATCTTAATAGTGCTTTTCTGTAATGCGAGTTGTATGCAGATTCTCGTGGCATCTTGGCCTTTGTCACCCCTTGGGGGCAGTATCAGTGGATGTGGTAACCAATGGGCATGAATTGTGGGCCTCAGGCCATGTCCCGTGTTCTTTTTTCCATCATGGGCAAATATCGATATGAATTCCTCTTCACGTACATCTATGACATGCACGTGTATAGAAACTCGTTTGAGCACTGCCTTGAACATCTTAGACTAATGTTTCTTGCTCTCAGGCAAGCTGGCCTGACCATCAACCTTGATAAGGTTACCTGGGCCAAAACATAAGTAAATTATCTGGGCTTCGTCATTTCCTAAGGGAAGTTGTTGATGGACCAGGAAAAAATGCCGCCTGTGGTGAGCTTCCCTGTGCCGAAGAATGTGAAGGGGATTTTCTAGGGATGGCCGGCTTTTACTCAAAATTTATCGATAACTTTGCAGACACTGCCGAGTCATTGAATGCTCTCAAGCGCCAGAGTGTCAATTTTGGTTAGGGCAAAGCTCAAGAAAAGGTATTTTGAGATTTGAAGGAGAAATTAACCACCCTGCCAATGCTCCAATTACCCCAGTTTAGCTAGCTATTAATCCTCGATGTGGATGCAAGCTCTAAGGCCATAGGGGCTGTACTATGTCAGAGGCGAGGACTGCTTGTTCCTATCGCTTATGCTAGTCAACTCTTGACTCCTGCCGAAAAAATGTTTTCTTCTTACAAGAAAGAAGTTCTGGCTGCCATCTATGGTATGGATAAATTCAAGGACTACCTAGAAAGTGGTGAATATGAACTCCGTATGAACAATCAGGGCTTGAGCTGGTTTTTAACCACAAACAAACCTGTAGGTCATTTAGTTAGATGGCTGGTGCGGTTAACTTGCTTTAATTTGGCCATTAAGCATATCAAGGGAATTGATAATGGTGTTGCCGATGCACTGAGTCACATGTTCGTCTCAGACGAATTGCATGTTGACACATTGCCTTCTGTATCTGTGGTGGAAGTGTTCAGCTCCTGTGCTAAGTTCGAAACATCAGCGAATGTCACCCAGACCGAACCAGGTCTTCCTTAAGAGACATCAGTTGCACCCTAAGTCGCGGTCCTCCAGGATTTTCCTCAGGCGTACCTGAAGTTACAACACCACCAAGGTATGGACCAGGAATCTCAAGGAATTATGGGTGATGTGGCATCTGGAAAAGGGGAAAATTTTGAAATAAGGAAATACCTATTGGGGCAAGTTGACCCCAAAACAGGTAAATTCTGTTTTTGTGTACCTGAGGTGTTAAGAGGGCAAATGTTTCATTATTATCATAATACCCTTTTGGTGCCCACTTGGATCAGGAAAAGACCATTACTCAGGTGAAGGAGATGTTTTTCTGGCCAGGGCTAGCAAAGGATGTTGAGCAGCTCGTCCATGAGGGTAATAAGTGTCCACGTGTTAATCCGTGTAACATTAAGGTTCTAAGCCCTTATAGAATCAATTTTGCGAAATTTCCTCGGGAATTGCTGTATTTGAATATCTTGGAGCCCCTTACCCATTCCAATTCAGGGTTTACTTCGATCATTGAGGTCGTTGATAATTTGAGCAAATTTGTAGGAACATAAAGCCTTCAAAAATTTGCAAGGTATTGAGTCAGAGGTTTCTTTCTATTTGGCTTACCAGTCCACATAGTAATGGATAACACTACTTATTTCATGTCATCCAAGTTTAAGAACTTAGCTTTTTTCTGGGGTATCAAGCTGGTCCAAACCACCACCTACTATCCCAAATCTAATGTGGTAGACAGGTACAATAGGAACTTCAAGGTAGCTTTGCGTGCCTTTCAAACTGGGTCACACAAGAAGTGGGATGTGGGTTTGTATCAGCTGTCTTAGGCCTTTAACAATGCCATCAGTTCTGCCACCAAAAAGATGTCTTCAGAATTGTTGTTTGGTCGTAGTATATTTCATCCCCTCATTAAATGTATGGGAATTGCATGACTTCTGCTGGGAGGCAGGCAGTATTTGGATGATGTTTGGGCTGAGACTACCTAAAATCTTAGAAAATATTATGCTAGGTTGTCATCCAAGAAGGACTACAATAGTGGTGTTGCTAAGTTAAACAAGGAGATAAAGTGTTCTTAGAAACACATTAGCTAAGCAATAAGGCAGCACAGTTAGTGCTAAACTGGTGCCTAAATTTGCTGCTCCATTTATAGTTAGGAGGTTCTTGTTCCTGGTCACCGTCGTTTTGGAAGATGTGGTATTACTGGGATGCTTTAATAATGCACATGTTTCGCAGATTAAATTAAGTACAGTTCAATGATGTGTTTTTCGAGTGAAATGCTGCTGCAACCACTGGGATGTATTCATTGTTTTTGTAATTGTTACAGGGTTATTGTATTATCTTCATCATTGTGTTTTTAAGTCTGCTACCGTGAAGTAATGATCTCTCACTCATGCACATTTCGCAGCATTTCATCTTCATGTTGGTATTAAGATGTTCATGCCCCTCTATTGTATTGCTGTCATCTTCATATAGTTTTAAGACGTGTTTAGTCTTAGGAAACTGCCTTACTGTCTTAGTCTTCATAAAAATAAGTATCACTATTTGATGCTTTGGAGGTTGTCATTATTGACATGTGAGTATTTGATGCTGAGGAGGATGCATCTCATAAGTTATGGATTCTGTAATGCTTGTACAAGCTTTTGTTTGTTTTTGTGACCACAACATCACTGGAGTTCGGAACCTGCTGCAGAAGTTCTCCACCCATTTCTACTGATAGACGACTTGGTACCCCTTGGACCTGTGCACTGTTGGAACTACTGGAAAAGATGGAGCTACGTATGGATCTTTGCTGAAGCTGACCACTTCAGGGGAGAGACTCCACTGGGCTCATCTTGTCTACTTCAATGGATCTTCTGTTGTCTATCTTCGAGGGAATTTCAAGATGCTACTGAGTTCCTGGATCTTCAACTGTTTTCTATCTTCGAGGGAGTTTCAAGATGCTACTGAGTTCCTAGATCTTCTTCAAGTTGTGACATCTTCATTGTCATACAAATTTCATCTCTGTTAATCTTCTTCCTCTCTTTTCTTCTGGTACTGAGCAAAAACTTGCTGTTGGTGTGTTATTTGAAAGTTTCCTTTAAGGGGAAGGGGGAGGAGCATTGAGACAGGGCGTCTCATTTTTTGCAATTAACACACCTCCCCCACATTAATATCACATCTTTAACATGACAAGTTCAAAACAACTTTGTCGAAATTGTGCTGTAAAGTTACGCTTAACTTGAAACACGTAGAATTTTCTGCTTCTTTTCCCTGCTGTTAGGAGTAAAAGGGACCAGACACCTACACGAACCAAGTTATTAGCTGACGAACAAACATTCTTCTTACTTGCACAAAACACGTCCCGACCCACGTTTTCTGATTGAGATTCCTATTACACACTTTGAAAAGTTGTTCAAAAATTTGACGAGGTAATAAGGTAATAATGTTCTGAAAATAGGCTGCCCTATTGGACAGGAGACATGTGGCCTAAGAAGAAAATTATTTTTATAAAAAAGATTTAACTATGCTATATTTCACCATTGATCCATCACTTACCTCCAAATTGTTGTAAACTGGAAGAATTCTGCGATGAAAGAACGAAAATGTTACGATTGGCTGAAGTCCATTGCCTGGAGGAGCATGGGTTCCCCGTCATGTCGCCCGCCCAAGGCCACACTGCGCGGTGCTCTTCTGCATCTGGCCATGGCGAATTAATGCATGCACTCTACTCAGGGTCGGACAACAGACTGCAGGCGACGCTCAGGCAGTTATTGACGAACTGCAGACGTCCAGGTGGCTAGTGGTCGCGCACCCAAGATCTGAAGAAAGGGTGGTGATTAGGACTTTCTGTGTGATTGGAAGTGCACCCTGAAGCCACACCACCATGGGAACTCGTGTGTTTCTATCGCTGATTGGATGTGCATGAATGAGACCAAATAGATTTTAAGCCCTTCTGGCATGAAGGTTAGATGGACCCGATGAAAAGTCATAGTAGGAGTTGCTTGGACCTTAGGATATTTGAAAACAAATGTGAATGGCCATTGTCTAGTGGTCTGCTTCTGGTTTTTAGTGACAATTTCATGAAACTAAGTGTTGGGGCTAACCAGTAGCCATAATTTTTAGACCTTTTCAAGTTGAGATTTTTTAATCTATTATTTTACTTGAAATAAGCGTCAAACACCCATAGTTTGAAGGTTTCATATTTTACTACATTTTGTGTTTGAAGATACCCCATATCATTGGATTCAATGACAGGATGCCGATTATGGTAAATAAAAAGTGAATAGAATGTTTTCAATCACAATTCATTTTTATTGTTGCAGTCTAGCTTTGAGTTCGTGCCACTTTGTTTTTCTCCGCACCACACTCAGCTGGGCCCTCAGGACATATAGGGCCCTACAGTTGTACATTAGCAGCATTCCAGCACAATGGAGGCATCCAGGGTTCCCACGGGCAATTGGCTGCGTGAGAGACATCACTAACTCTCCTTGAGTTATGATGCCGGGCCATATCAACAAGTTTTTGCCTCAGCCGGTAAATCGGACGGGGCTGTAGCTCACTTCAACACCCTTGGAGCACCTCGCCCACATTATGTATTCTGTTGTCAACTAGTGCGATTATTCTTCAGTGCCAAACTTCAAGCCATCTTCCTGCCGTATGTGGTTTTCCCTACTTGTGGGGCAACACAAATAATGAGAGTGCAAAGTTAACCTCCCATGACTTGTGAGGCCATCCAACAGCTGAAAAATGTGAGTATAAATACCTCGATATAAACAGTGCATCGCATTACTTACATAACTTCCAAGTGTATCTGTTTCCCGTGCTCACATATATTGAAATTTTTGTGATCTTTGTGCCCTTTTTACATGCCACGAGACACTCAGTGTACTTTATTTGGCCGGCTGGCCCGAGTATTGAAGTCAGACGACTTTCATGGTGTCAGTTTCTGGTGATAGCGGTTGAAGCCGATGAGAGAAATGACAGGGTTTGGTGCAAAATGGATAATATTATTGCAAAGCATTAAAAAAAACCACCTACATGGTCCGCATGGGAAGGAGAAGGGCGAGGATGCACCGGGACGATTTCCTGCTCATACCGGGTGCCGTTGATGACGAGGTCGGTCCTGGTGATCACCCACCCCACGACAGAAGCGCCGCTCTGTACAGAGTAACAGAGTAGGAGGGAAGTGAAACAGCACCTCCAGCGGGAGCAGAAGTATGGGATCTGCCACAAATAACAGATGTGGAAGTACTACATGGTGAGTCCCACGATGGCTCTCGTCAACGACGAGTTCCCTTGGGGGGAGGGGGGTACTAGGGCGGGTGATAGTACAGTACCACAAGCAGACAGCACCATTTGAGATTGAAGAGCCGACATTGCCCGACATAACCACACCCTATAGGGAGCATCAGACTACTTCGACCAGTGTCATCGATGGCGTGTCGCCTATGAGCGTCACTGTTGATAAAATTGCAACCATTCCTGCAGCAGTACCACAAATGGAGGAACAGTTCATAAACGTCGGAATGCCCGAAGTTTTTACAACAGCAAGAGCGGAGGAAGTTACTCCCGAGTTACCACTAGTTTCAGGAGGTATACCAGGACTCTTGGAATTAAATGTCGACAGCATCAGAGAAGTCATAGGGCACGCCAACTGCAAATGGGGGAGGAGTAACTTGTCACAGCAGGCCATCCCAATGAGAAGGGGCAACAGCCAAGGGGGCACCGATGAGTCACCAACCCCCTTTGACAACAACTCACCCGGGTCATACCTGGAAGCAGCGTGATGAGAGGAGGCAAAGGAAAGAGAAGAAGCAACACAAGGAGAAGTGTCAGCACGATCAGAAAAGTACCAGCAAGGAAAGTACAAGCTGTGACGGCAGGAGCGAGGGCAGCGGGTCGTGGTCTCATTCTGCCTCCGCCGGTCATGTCAGCAGACAAAACCGCCACAACAGTGCCAGCAGTGTTGGTGTAACAAAGCCACCTGCAGAACATTGAGCCACCACATCAACAGCGATCAGCAGGCAGCAAAACAGGTTACCACCCAACCAGTGTGGGTGTACTTCTTGCGGCCTTGTAGAACTCCGAGGAACCCCAGCTGTTGCAATTAGAGGCATTCGGCCCACAAATGGTCACATAAAATGGTGGGAGGGGGGTTTCTGACGTGCACTCTCATCTCCTAGCTTGTTTGTCAGGCCGTGCACATCAACAGTACCACAGCAGATGTCAGTGCTCTACATTGGAACAATGGTGGTTTTGTTGTAGCAGTTGAGTGGGTATTGTAAGTGTTGAGTACTCAGTTTTAATGCACAAGTGTGAAGGTGCAGTGTATTTGATGCCACATCTAGTAGCACGCTGTTAGTCTTCTTTCGTGAGTGAGTTCAACCATTCATTCCACATTTGCAGAAGGGCATATATTCAATCACCAAAAATGATGGAATTTGCAAGGAGTATGAGTTTCATGAAATCGAATTAGTGTTAGTTTCATCTTGTCAGATGCTGCAATGTTTAGCTTCTTGAAATTTCGATGTATGGTTTGTGTTTCACAGCCCATTCTTTTCCACTTTTGAAGGCACATATATCAGAGTTAATAGCCATTTTTATTTGCTGTTGCAACCCTCTCTTACCCCAGTATAAATCGCTTGGGAATTTTCATGCAATTAAAAACATTGCCTGAACATCTTCCTGTCCCTGCCGGCACGTAGCGCACAGCATGCTGCAAAGTTGATAGTAACATTAAACCCAAGCAATTGAAAGTGGATGGGTAGTGACGTTTAATTGGACTGTCCAATGTATTGGTTACCACGCCCGCAAGAGCGGCATCATTTTTAGAGACTTATATGTTGCTTGCAATAACAGTAGGATACCCCGGAACCATTTATTAAAATTTGGACTCAAGCTTTCAGTCTTCCATAATTAAATCAGTACCTGGGGAGGACATTTTGGGCCTCTTATTAAAAAATTCATTGCCTTGAACCTTTTTTTCCTGTATCCCCATGCCGCACTAAGCATGCACACAAGGTAAAGTGTTCATCGGAAAAGTATTTATTCGCCAAGCAATGCAACAGTGATCTGAGTAGTGATCCGTTATTTTGACTGCAGCAAGGTATTTCACGGTATAGGCCCTTACAATCCCCCAATTTTCCAGCAAGTTTATGTCTTTTCCAAGTACTTTGAGTTAATGTGTCTCCTCACAATTCATGGTGTTGATAGCCCGATAATCCACTGCAAGGTGTAATTAAAGTTCTGAGAATCAATTTAGTCAATTATTCCAAATTCACGAGATCTGTAATATGGGCGCGTGGACAGATATGGGCCTCTCGTTTATAAAATAGATTAATATTCCGTAAAATGACACAACATATAACCAGCAAGCAACTGATGGGGATTTGTGGCTGGTGTGATCGGCCCACAGCATCTCAAGAGCATCGAGAGACTCCAAGCTCCACACCATCATCATTGTTGATGCCGTCCTGAGAGACGTCTTGCACCTACTGGGTAAAATCAATCACACACAAACCTAACCTACAAACTATATCGCCTTCCAAAATATTTTCCACCCACAATTTGACCACCACACGACGTAAAGTGAATACAGCCATTGCTTAGAGTGGCCACTCATGTTTCAGATGTATGGTGTATTCCGCTACTGTTCTGTTATATGATGGGTCGGCTGCTGCAGATATGTCTCGCCTCTCATGCAGTAGTTTATGAATGGTGATTCGGAACTCCGGTGGTACCACATGATCAAGTTCGTACAGCTGGATGTCGGGTGTGCAACTTGAGGGATATGGTTCGAGATCGTACATGGTTCGTCATTCTTTTTGGCCGAAGTTACTCCTATGTGTTGCTGGCTCCAGAATGGTATTTTGTTTGCTGAACCAGGAGATGCCAAGTATGGCATCCTCCTGTATGTCAGCTTGCACTAGGGTAGCGGTTTTGGTCACAACATCGCATATCCAAACAGTTATTATTGTCCCTTCCATTGCTTCCCCTGTGTGCTGCCATTTAGCAAGTAGTAGTATGTGCATTGTTTGTATGAATTTGCTCACATTAACGAACCCGGCACACACAAAGTTCTGTGATGCTGCTGTGTCAAGTAAGAAGTGCCAAGTTTTAATTTTTTAAGATGATTGCTATTATTATCATACTATCAATTCCTTGTGTGATTTGTTGTAGCAGGATCTGCTGAGGTGTAGGTGTTAATTTTGTTCCTGTGACCTGGGGGCAGCGAGTGTCTGGCTCTCCTACTCCGACAGGCCATTTCCCATTGATGGGGTTTTGCTTTCTATGCATTTTGGGTATTTGCTATGCCAGTGAAATTGCTGCCCCTCAAAATACCTAAACGCGAAGGGAGGGCGCCCCTTACTGGTTTGGTACCCTGTTGTGGCCTCGCCCAGCACAGTTGACCTCCTGGTTGTAAGCGTGGCTGGACTGTTGTGTTCATGGTTTTTGCAGGCCTTTGTAGTTGCTGACCCGGTCGCTCCACAAACAGCTGACTGCTGTGTAGTCCTGCTAACCTGCTCTGGGTCACTCGTGCGGCATGGGAAAAACCCTTCCCATCCCCATATTGGCATATCATGCTCCCTAGTGGTTTGGACCAATAATGCAGCTGATCGCATAAAGTCCTCAGCGCTGTTATGTATTAAGGGGACTGGAGCTAGTCTGCTTTAGCCTGCAAAGTTTCTACCACTACTTCCAGCACATTTGTCTCCCTCAAGTTCAGGTGAAAATGTTTAATGAGATTGATTTCGCATGTTGCAAATGCAGTTAGGGTCTCTCAGGCTTTTGTATTTCTACCACTGCAAGACATTGCACTTGCAGGGAGGAGTATGTGTTGCAAGATTGAACTGAATTCTGCTCCAAAATTCTTAATTCGACTGCATGCCATAGTGCCTTATTGTGCATCATTATATGTGTGTGTCCCCCATAAGTTGGCCTCCGACACAATTTGGACATACTTGTTCAAAAACTCCATACCTGATTAAAAATCCTGTGCAGTATCTCAGGAATCAGAGTGTGTCCTTAGTGGTCAGACCAGAAAATGTGGGCAGTGACTGGAAACAGGCTGGAGAATTGCCAGTTTCTGTAGCTGTTGGTGGCTACTCAGTGTGGCTGTAGCCACACGAAGCCAGCTGTTGGGTTAGGTGCCCAGGTGCTGTAGCTGTTACCAGACCCGTTGAGTGTGCCAATGGGCTGCTGTAATTGCTAGCTGTGTCCGCATACATGGCTGGTGGGTGTGTCACTGTCGGTTGTGGTGCTGTTGTGCACTGTGGCATTGAAATATTCTGGCAGTTAAATTTACAATTTACCATTCTGTTATGCACTGTCAGTGAGTGATCTGCCTGCAATACTCACATGCCACTTTTTCTGAGTTACAGTTTCTGCACAAGTCCTGGTGACACAGAATTTGTGGCACGCTTCCTCCTGTGATAAGATCGGCGGGTAATCTGGTTATTGGTAATAATGTTTGTGTACACATTGCACATCAATGTTGCCGCTTTGGATGTCTGTTGCCTGTTCACTCCTAGTAATGCACTTGGTATGGTAAACTTTGATGCAGTTCACACACAGAATTGTCCTGTTCCCGATGCTTGCACATGTGATATGTTTTGCACATTGTCTATTGTGTCAAATTTGCAATCCGAAAAAAAAGTCTTGTTGGTGGAGGGAGTGCCCACTTGCATGTGTCTCGTGACAGGGCTGATGTGGCCACGAACTGCTAATGGCCTTGTGCAGTCCATGCACAATTTCTCCCTCTGGCAGGCAGAGGTGGAGCTCCATGCCTGTCCGACACGTTCTCTGTTGGCCTGGCGAATATCGTCATCAAGACATCTCGCATTGTTCGGTTCTAGGCAGGGGCACATTTTGTCCCGGAATGGGTTGGACCCGGGCAAAGGTTACACACACTTTAGGCACAGTGTTCTAATTGCTCCATTACAGGTGCACTAGTTCAGGTTACACTGTCCAAGTTCCAGTTCAGCCATGTGGTTCGGCGTGTGTGCTGTCATGTTGACAGCTGTTGATCTTGCGGCTGTTGACCTGCCTCCCTTCATGTTCACAAGGAGGGTGGGAGGATACCATTATGGTCTGGCAGTATGGTTGTGACATGCTCATGCATGTCTGAATGGTGGTAAATTGCTTCACCTGCCCGTGCTGGAATGTGGGAGGGGGTTGTGTCTGTTTACCTGGCTTGACCGGTGTCCACAATGGTGGCACTCAGGGATGCTCCCTTTATCTGGCAAAGTCTCAAAATGACATGCATGAGTGTCCGAAACTGGAATTTAATTTTTTTGTTGGTCAACGTTGCTTTTAATTAAAGTTTGCTGAAGGCTCTAAACACGTGTCCTTTATGGCAAAGTATTTAATACATTAAAGTTACCATTGAAATATTATGTGAAATGCACACAAAATTAAATACAATATAAGAGTAAATTCATTGAAGACAAAAGTTACTTTGAAATGTTACGAATGCACTTGGTTACAGTTTATTGATGTTTTGTGGTGCAAGTGACTTGAAATAAATTACAATTCAACTGGCATTAAATGGCTACAAAGTACACTGAATGTCCTGTGATGTGGGATAAGGGCACAAAGTAGTCTAAAATGCAGTGAGACATGATCACGGGGAAACAAGTACACTTAGACTTTGCTGATGTTACATGTGGCAGTGTTTGGGTTCGCCACACTTGCACTCAGGATTTTCTGTTTACTTTCTTGTTGGGTAGCCTACCAGGCTCGGAAACCTATTTGACGTGGTGAAAATGGCTTGTTTGAAAATTCCCCCACAAGTAGGGAAAGCCAAAGGACATGTTCGAGGTACTGGAGTTGATGATTTTTGTCCTCTACTTACCTGACTGACGAGGTTTAGGTGGAAATGGTTGAAATTGCCCAGTGCCATAGCTTAGTGAGTATGAGTTAGTGAGTGAGTGAGAAGCCGATGGCTCGTGGGACCCTGGAGACCTTTGTCAATCTGGATGCTAGCTGTAGTTGAACTTACTAATAATCTGCATGTGTTACGAATTTATACTTATTACATTGGTAAGGTTGTAGGCTACCTCGCACACCTTATTTACACTGAATGGAATCTGCCATAGAGTGCAGTACCCGAAATATCACAAAGGATAAAATAAATAAAACACGTGTGATTTGAGAAGTTTATTAATTTTTTAGTTATACATAACCTGTTTGCACTATTATGTCTAAATTAAACAGAGCTGGCACTCTGGTCTGCCAGTGATAGATTCAGAAACAAAATGGCCTCAGCCATGAATAAATTAAGTTGAAACTATGCATTGCATGTTACACCTTGGTTGAATAACCGGGTGGCATATTAGTCGACCACTCGACACTAGCGATGAAAAGCTTCCTGTTAATTACTTGCTAAAACGATAAACATGGTTACAGCAAACTTTCACAGTGCCGAGGGTGTCCTTGTGGAGAAAAACTCCTGTGCTGCCTGCTGGCCTGATGCTGAAGTTAGACTACTTTCACATCATTGGCTTCCACTGATGGGGGCAGAAACTGACACCAGAAATTAAGCGCAAATACATATTGACGCTTTGAATGATAATGAAGATGCTACACGTTATTAATTGATTATTACATATATAGTGACATCCCCATTATTAATTAAGAGAATTATATGTTTGTGAATGTGACATCACTAGGGATGCCACAACACATGAAGAATGATATTATAAATGATTGGATTCGACCTTGATAGGCAGTCTACTGGAAAAAGGACACAACTACATCCTTCAAATATTGTATTGACGGCTGTTAAGGTGTCAAAAATGCAGAAGGAATCTGCCACATGTTCGGGCAGCCATTTTGGATGTGGGTGCATCTGATGATTTAGTGTAAATGGGATTTTGAGGAGCCGTGAAGTCTAAAATGAGGTATTTTGTGGGAAATAGGTGTTGTTACCTGGGATACCAGGCATTATTCAGACATAATGCTGTAATGAGTTGGTAGAGCAGACTCTTCATTTACTTAGAACATGCGGCCAACGACCATCCCATATCGGCAACAATCCTTTCACCTATGCTACATCACTCCTCTGTACAATAATTAATAACTGATGCACGTCCTATGCGGTGAATTATCTGGACTATTCACACACCCATATATTATGCTGTAAATCTCTGAAAACATTTGCAATAATAATAAGCCTGAATGTTTATTCACATGTGCATTTTAGCAGGAATTGAAAGGGCCTGTACCCTGAAGTGCCTCGTGTCTTAACTGAATAAAAACACTCGTTTCTCCATTGTGACTTTTATTAGGCATGCATTACATTCTCCCCAAGGGAAACACTTTACACAAGCAAGCCATACTTAAATTGGTCGGCAGCGGTAAAACTGAGAAATGGTGTAGCTGCCCTTGCCTGACTTACTGTGCTTAAAACTTCCCTCAGCAATGCAAACACTGGGGGAGGTGAGTGGCGGTGTCGCGGGCAACATAAATGAAAATGGTTCCGGTTATTAAACAAGTCTATTGTAGTTAATGATTGATGCAAATGATGATGGCCATCCGGGCATGCAGACCAGCAGTACACACGACCTGCCTCTCAAACCTCGCATCTACTGCAGTTCCCACATGGTGCGTGTGCCGGCATTGCCGCACAAGCGAGCCATGCAGAACTACTTTGTCACATTACACTTGCATAAACATAATAATCACTTACCAATTCTGCTCTAACTTGCTAATAAATCACTGTGCAAACTGTATTACATGATACACTCGCAAAAGATGTGGAATGAGGTGATGATGAAAACATGTGATAATAAGTACATTTATGGACAATATGAAAAAAAAAAAAACACTTTGCGATTGACTACAGGGAACATTATTATATTTACGGGTGTTCCCTCGAACACATGTGACCATGCGGCACCGCCCTTGCCCTTTTAAGCCATTTTGGAAAATTTAATACTTTGGTACTATTTCCTGTATACATGCACACAGGCGCACGTGGCTGCTTGGCCACTGTCACCTCGCCACACTTCCTACATTACTCACTACTACACTTTACACTTTGTTCCCTTTTGACATGCACTTGCACCTGCACTTGTGTAGCATTGGTTACCAATGCGGTATCGTGTATGGTAGAGTGAAGTTCTTTGCTGCACTGTTTCTGTACACGGTGGACAAGATTTCTGAGTGGTGAGGGAGGTCGGCACATGTCAAAGGTCCACCCCCCTTTTTGAGACCATTTACATTCGTTTCGCCATCATTCGTAGCAGGCAGACTGTCTCCTGACCTGCCATCGATACTTCCTCCTCTTGCATTTCTACTGCACCTGCATGCAGCGGCATGCTCTCATGTGCCACTATATCTGAGGCGATGACCTCTGCTGTTATTGCATCGTCCCCATCCCTGTGATTCACATTTTTCTAGGGCTTGTTGGACACTGCGATGTCCGGCATCAGCGAGACTTGTGTCACTGGTGGTTGGCCTCCTGTGGGAAGTGCTGACCCAAATTCATCTTCGCTTGCTCGTGGAGCTCGATAGGCTGTTCGCCATTGTAGGACTGTCACAGTTAATTTTAAGGTGCCTCTGCGCAAACTCATGAATGTTGGTTAACTTCTGGCATAGTTTGATAGAATATTCTGGAGTGACTGCTTCTGCCTCTACTGGACATCCGAACAGCAGATCACCAGGTAGGCAGAGTTCACTCTCAAAGAGCATCTTTGAAGGTGTGGACTTGTGGACCACCAAGCAATATGCCAGGAGAAATAAGGGTACCTTAGAGTTCCAATCCTTCTTATTGTCTTCTATGAAGTTAGCCAGATACTGTTCCAGGGTACTATTTAGCCTCTCAACCATTCCATTCGACTGAGGGTGTAATTCTGTGGTTCGGGTTTTCTTCATTTATAAAATCCTTGTTAGCTCTTGGAAAAGAATTGCTTCAAAATTTTGTTCTCGATCAGAATGAACTCCAAACCCGGAAAAAACATGCTCAACAAGGGTATCAGCTACTGTTCCTGCGTCTTGGTTTAGCACCGGTATGACCTCGGGCCACTCTGTCAAATAGTTTTGTGCTTCCAGAAGGTATGTATTTCCCCTCTCAGTGATTGGTAGAGGTCCGAGAATGTCATATGCCATCATCTTGAATGGGGCCCCCAACATTTTCCATTTGGAGGGGACCATGTCCCTTAACACTCAGACCCTTCCTCGCAGTACATGCATCACACACTGGTTTCCTTCTACTTTAATATTGAACGCAAGGTGGGGTCACTTAGTTGATCACTTCTTATGTCCTTTTCGTCCCATGTATATGACCCATCGCCAGATACAGGGCCTTGAATTCTTGTCCTCCTTGCTTTCCATGATACACCAACCTTCTCCTCCTGGCGTTCATAATGACGACAGGATGGTTCGCATGGTCTCCTGAAGAGTCCATATGCATTGCTGTGAACACATCCAGACCTGTGTTTTATTTCAAAGTCATATTCTTGCAGGTTCTGTATCCATCGGGCTATTTGACCTTCGGGGTTCTTGAAATTTAGTAGCCAGCATAATGAAGCATGATCAGTACTTAGGATGAAGTGTCTGCCATAAATATATGGATGAAAATGTGCAATTATCTTCATCACTGCCAAAAACTCCCTGTGTGTCACACAGTAGTTCCTCCCGGTTTTATGTAGCACCTTACTGAAGTATTCCAATGACCGTTCTTTTGCATCCTCGATCTGGGATAACACAGCCCCGATTCCAACAACACTAGCACCAGTAACTAGAATAAATTCTCCCTCTACTCGGGAATCCCAGTACTGTCGAAGATATCAGAATTTTCTTAGTCTATTGAAAGCAATTTCGCACTCTGGGGTTCAACAAAATTTCCTTTTTGCCTCAGTCAATTCATGCAGCGGTTTGGCGATAGTGGCGAACCCAGGCACAAATCGATGGTAGTAAGCACATTAGCCTAGGAAACTTCGAATTCCAGTTTTATCCTTGTAGAGGCCAGTCTCTTATTACTCTGGTCTTATCAGGGCCTGTTTCAATCCCATGGGCCGATACAATATGAACCAAGAAATTAATTTTCTTATGGAAAATGTGGCATTTCTTGGGAACCATTTCAGATTGGCCACAGTCTGAGTCTAAGCGTGCCAGGTGTTCTTCAAAAGTTCTTCCTGTGACAATAATTTCGTCTAGGTACACCTAACAAATATCTAGGGGCAGAACTTTCTCCATTAGTCGTTCAAAGGTGGCAGGGGCATTGCATAGCCCAAAGGGCATAACCTTGAATTGCCAGGTTCCTTTCCCTTGGACACTAAAGGCAGTATTTTCCTTGTCTTCCTGGGCCACCTTGTACTGCCAATACCCACTCTTTATGTCTAGAGTAGAAAACCACTGTGAGCCTTCTAGGCTATTCAGGGTGTTGTCTATCCTAGGAAGTGGGTAAGAATCTTTCTTGGTAGCATTATTAAGTTGGCGGTAATCATAACAAAATCTAATCTAATCAAAATCTTTTTAACAGGCACAATGGGACAAGACCATGGACTGACTGATGGCTCTATCATATCTAAATTCCTCATCTATTTCAGAATACTATCAACAACCTCATATGAAGCTAGCAGTAGTCACCTTAGTGGCTGCTTTATGGGTATGGCATCCCCTGTGTCGATGTGGTGGCATGCAACATTAGTTCTGTCAATGTCATTGGGATTGCAGGAGAAAGCACCTCTATTTCTCTGTAACAATTTGGAAACTGCCCTCTCCTGTCGCCAGTTGATGTTTTCTTTTTTTCTTGTCACCAGTTCCCTCAGAACATCTGGAAGTGGACATTCAGTAGGTTGTGAAACTGAAGCTTCTGGAACATTTGGAAGTACCTGAGAGACCTGCTTGCAAAACCCTATTGTGGCCCCCTCTTCAAGTTTGATAGCACAGTCAGACAAATTAATCACCCTAACAGGCAAACTGTCCGATTTTGAAGAAATCAATGTCCTGGTTACAATGACACCATCGGGTAAAATGCCAATTTTCTGAGCTGGTTCGATTATGCCCAATCGCCTGACAAATTTTCCCTGGCATCTGCCTGAAATAACAACTATGCTAGAAGCAGGGATAACAGTTGGCTGATTACACACTACTGGGTAGCTCATTGGCAAAGATAAATCTCGTCGTATTGACACTATCAACTCGGTATTACCTACACGTAACACCCCCAGTAGAGTATCAATACAGTATCCCATCTTACACAAAACATCAAGACCCAAAATACATTCATCCTCTATTTCTGCTATATATATATATATATAATATAATGCTCTATCTCAAGGTTATCAAGCTGTAAGCGTACTCTTCTCTTGCCTTTAACTAGTGTGCTCTCGCCCGTTACTGTAGTTAAATAGCAGTGAACCATGCTCTTATCGGATGATCGCCAGAGGGAAGGCCCAAGAATGTCGGATCTTACCTCTGTTGTAGTCGCTCCTGTGTCAACGACCATCTGGCAAGAAACATCATCTAGGCTCCCCTCCACCAATATGGCATTGAAGTGTTGTTTCATGGTGCGTACTTAAAAATGCACCGTGGCCTTTTCTCGAGCAATCACCGACATTTGCCCCTCAAGATTGGTGTTTACAAGTTTCTCGAAGACATTGCACTCTCACCTGCCCCTTGGCACCTGCTCCCTGGCTGTTGCTGCTGCTGCTGTTGCTGAGGGCAGTTGGCTCTCAGGTGCCCCGGCTGTCCATACATCCAACATTCCGGCCGTTTGGGTTGGGGATGGCTAGTCTCCGAAGTACGCACCCTGGAGGCGATGTCCCTCATGGTCGTCTGTAAGTCTTTCAACATCCTCTTGATGATGTCGTCCTCCCCTTCATTAAGCATCACTGCCCACACTGGACGCTTGGGAACTGATGACTACCATGCTGACTCCACCTCCAGTGCTTGGGCCAAGGCATCCTGCATGGTGTGAGGTGAAGCTAACCGCACAACTTGCCGCACGGCAGTGTCAGCGATAGCGTCGATGACATCTCGTGCCTCTTCCAAGCATCCCTCCAGGGACAGGTGCGACAGTCTTACGATGTCCTGCCACAACTCCCTGCAGTGGTTCGCCGGGTCGGTGGAAGTGTCTTCGCAGTTGGGCATGGTGGGCGGGCCACAGGTAATGGTCACCGAATCGAAGCTCCAAAGCCGACAACAGTGTGGAGTATTCTTGACGATGTCGTTCTGGCAGCGACTGCAGTATGCTCAACGCTGATCCCCTCAGTGCAGCCACCAAGTAGTACTTCCACTGCTTTTCAGTCCAGGAATTCAGGGTGGCAACGATCTCGAACTGGTGCCGGTACTCCTGCCAAGGTGTCTGTCCATCGTAAGGGCAGGTTTAATTGTGATGCCTTTACCGACCCCTGGCCGGAGCGTACCTACCCTGCAGAACTGCTGCGCCTCCTCTGCGATGGCTGCACTGACGGCGACCTCTACCTTCTTTTCGCTGCCCACATTCGTCGTCTTGGTGGTGACAAAACTCGGCTCCTCTACTGCCCTGCATATCGTCTCCCCTGTTGCTGCAAGAACTCCTGCTATTCCTTCTTGAGGGCGCTCACCTCTTTGTCCACTTTACATTCGACACTGACCAACATTTCGTTAACACTGTCCATTCTCTCGCTCTCATTGTGAATTTTCTTGTCCACACAGTCTATTTTATAGTTTACCAACTCGCTTACACCTTCTTTCTTTCTGTCCACATTCTTATTCACGCTGTCTATTTTTCTATCTACATTTTCGTTTACACTGTCAATTTTCTTGTCAACTGCTTCGCTAACACTGTCTATTTTCTTGTCTACTACTTCGCTAACACTGTCTATTTTCTTGTATACTACTTCGCAAACCTGTATATTTCCTAGTATACTAATTCAGTAACACTATTTTCATTTTCACGAACACTAATAAAAGATTCACTAAAAATATCTATCTTACAATTTACATTTTCATTAACGTTACTAATTTGCCCGATTAGTGTTTCAATTAAAGAACGAAGTTCTTCCATGTCTGCCAACATTTTCCTAGTTAGCATTCAAAATTTCAAAACGATTCCTCGGCCTATTGCTCAAATATTGTGATATTTTAACATACCTATTTTAATTACTTAATTATTAATTTTTTTTAAATGCCTCCATCCCACTTCTAACACCAGTGTTACATTCTCTCTCCATAGTTTTAAGTGGTCTATACCAAGTTCGTTAAGGGATGGAGGTCTTAATTAAATAAAAAAATAATTGTTATTGCCTTATTTTATTTACAATAACCACAGCAAAATTCTCTGAACTCAAAATATCACAATAAAATGATACCACTTACTGTTCACAACTAATTACTCCAATTTCATACTATTTAAAATTACCACAAAGTATCAATTAAATTAAATAATTAAGGATCAGTCCCAATAGACAGTGTATCAACCTATTCAAATATTATATAAAATATGTGTTCAAATTGACAGTTCGAATATTTACAGTAAAATCCGTATTACACTTCTATTCAGTCCCAGTTCAGTTCAGTCCATTTCCCGTCAGTCGCTATGTTCTAGAGTTCTCCAAGCGCCCTCACACACAGTAGGCTTCACTCGTTGGTTTCACACCTTCTCGTCAGTTCACGCCACGAACAACTCGCCCACCGTCGTCCTGCAATCTCCTGTCGTCGTCCACAACTCACTTTGCTCTCGCACACTTGGCCAGATGGCCTCCATCAAAGACTGCCGGCTGCTGGGTTGCGGCAGTATATATAGTGTCTTAGACAGCCACCTAGAATCTTCCCCAACACCTGTGATGCATTGCGGAGGGGTGAAGCACCAGCCAGTCTCACCAGAACATTCTTGCATCGTCGCCAGACCCGTCGAAACCTCTAGCAGGGGAGAGGGGCCGTGATGCATGCAAGGCACAGTGCAGCGCGACAGCCTGACCGCTGTCCATTATTTAGGGGTTTCTCGGAAAGGGGAGTCAGGAGGCAATCCCGGGAGAGGGGAGTGATGAGGTGGGTCCACCGTCACAGTGCCGGGCAGCAGCGCATAACAATATAATGATAAAATATACAAAGTTTCACAAGAAGTTATTTTAAAACTATCGAAATTGTTTTTAACAAATAAACTTGTTCTTGATAATGAAAAGACAATTTTTGTAGAGTTCCATAAGTGCCATAAAATAAACTATGAGGTAAAAATAGGATACAATGAGGCAACTATTACAGCTCCACACACAACGTAAATTCTAGTTTTTCAGTTGGATGATAATCTGAATGCGGAAAAGACATATTATATATTTTCCTGACAAACTCAGCACTGCTTGCTTTTCATTTAGGTACCTTTTTCTTCTGGTGACCAGGGTTTCACTTAGTTCCGTTCTTACCATCTCTTGGTAAGGGTCTTGGGTAATTTACCTTCTAAGCAAAGGACAAAATTCGTCTTACCACCTGTAGGTACCGCTACCCAGAGTATAAACTGTCGTCTACTTTATTTGCATGTTGAATCTCTGAGTATGTCTCTACCCTGGGGATAAATATGGCGATTCCACCAATCATTGTTTAAATCTGAAATGGAGGTTGTGAAAGAGATATGTGAGGTTATTGGAGATGATGATGATAAAGAAAATGTTGGAATTATCAATGCTAGTGATGAAAGAACGTGATTTTAGAGAAGTAAATTTGAAGGACTTCCATAGATAAATACATGTTCAAAAAGTTGCGAATTTTACTAACTGTAAGTTTGTGTGTTTTGTAAATAATGCATTAAACCATTACTATTATTATTGAAATGCACCTGGCCTGGAAAAAAAAAAACATCACTTTCAACACTTTTGTAGTGAGTAAATAATATTTCTTTATTTGCTTGTATCGTAATTCAACGAGTGTAAGGTTAACTTTGGTCAAAGTGTGTATTGCTGCATCTGTACGAATACGAACAGCAACATATGTATCGTGTTTTGTTTTTCATTGAAGTTAAAATTTTCTAAATCACAATAATGTGAATACTATTTAAATATGAGCGAAATTTACCACTGCTCCATCAAAAATATGCAACTCAAATTGCTACACACTCGTACGAATGCAGTCTCACGAAATACATTAAACTAATTCATCCCCTCCTTAGCACTGTTTCCTTGCTTCCTTCTGAATAAAATTAACAACCCCAACAAATTTCACTTCTCAATTACAAAAATTAAACCGGTTTTAATTCCAATCTAGCTATAATATATCTACTACAGTCTTTCAGTGCCACTCGTGAGTAAGGAAACCCGAGGAAGGAGGAAAATGCAAGTGTTAATTGAATTCAAACACTTGATTACAAATGGCATTTACTTCAGTGACAAAACAGATGTGTTGAAAGGACACATTCTGTCCACACTACTTTTCTAGAACTGTCAAAATATTCGTCCTACTTGCATGAAATAGACAGTATTTATATATAAATAATAAATACTTTGGCGAACTTAATTACACACACTGTGCAAACCAGTGCCACAATGGTTCACTGTTCATTAGTTCAAAGTTCACCAAGAAAGTAGAGATTACTTTTTCCGCATTACTATTATAACCATTAATTCTCCAGTGTTTTTTTTTTTTTTTTTTAATTTTCACCTTTGCAAATACACAGTGCTTGGAAATACGTATATACCACAAGTAATTCAAATCATGTTTGTTTACCTTAATTTTCGTGACATGTTCATCACCAATAAAACTCGCTGATGACATATGAATGTATTTTCCCGAACCACTGCAGGACCACTTAATGAAGTAGTTGTAACAGATAATTTCTTAGTGCAATCTGTGATATGAATAAAGAAACTGGTTTCTTTTAAATTGAATGACTATGGAACCAGCTGATGAATCCAATGTTTGTAACTGTAATTTCCAAGATGTAAATAAGGGCAATCACTACCTACTTGGGAGAGCTATTTAAGGTGAGGTTATTACACATGCGAGATATCGCAGTTTTGACATGATTTATTATCATGACCTGTTGCTATGATTTATGATTATTTAACTAAACAATGAATCTTGTAAACAGAGTTCCCTTGATCTAGAATTTGTTACGTTTGGTAATTCATGTAGGGCTATTAGAATATCACATATTAAATGAAAAATTCTGTTGGACATATGTCTTTGCAGCTAAGCTCATATAGCAGGAAGAAACGTTTACAGATACGAACATACAGACACAGGAAACCAACAAAGAATAGTTACCAACAGGTAGGAATACACGAAGTACGAAGAGAATTCGGAAGGAATTCAGTCGGTAAGTGACAAATTAACGGGGAAAAAAAAAAAAAAAAAAAAAAAAAAACTAATGATGGACACAACAAAAACAGACAAACATAGTGGTCTTCTTGCAACTAAATGATTCCTTTTGCAGAATTCAGGAACTCTATAATAATAAACTCTATAATATTTATTAATTGAAATTTATTTTCTGTATATGTGTCTGTAATGTATATGTAATGTGTCTGTATATGTGTGTATGCATATATGTAAATACATTGTAACCTATTTGTTATATATGACAACTTCCAGTATGTACTGGTACCTAAGAAAGAAATAAGTAACTAATTACAGAAAAATAAAATGCATATGTGCAAAACACTGTTCCTCACATTCAGAAAACAGATTTATGATAAGCTGTCATATAATTATATTCATTTGTTACTATCATATTTTTTAAATTCAACTTAGTAATTTATTTTGCCCAAATATAATTGAAGAAATAAGGCGCCTCTCGTCACTTCCTAAGCAGGAGCTGCGGTAGTTGTAGTGGTAGGACACTTACCTTTCACCAAAGTGATAGATGTTTTTTTCCCCTGTAAGGTTACAAACAGGTTTTCATACATAGGAATTTCGCTGAATAGTGCTGTTGGCTGGCATGTTTTCTCAAGGTTTTCCTGTTTTCCCTGTCCTTGGATTTCTGCGCTGCTCTGTCTCTGCCATATTGTGCCCTCATTGGTTCTCCAGCAACTAGGTTGTTACAAACCACCTATACCTTTCAGCTCCTCTCTTCCAGGGTAGTGAGGGTCACGGTGGTGTAGTGACTAGAGTACTCGCTGTTTTACGATGCACACTTCGATCTAAATATGTACCCATGATTCGTCACAAACAAACAAAATTAAATACTAAGGACCAATCAGAATTCACCCAAAATGTCCAACCTAACACAAATTGACAGCAAGTTCCAGGTAGTTACACAGAGGAAGAAAATCAATGGTAAGACAATATTGTCGGGTAAAATATCTGAGTAGCCTATTTTCTGACTGGCCCTTAAACAAATATATTTCTTATATTTTCATTCTGTTCTTTCTTATGGAATAACATATTGGGGAAATGCAGATAACAGTGGTCAAGTATTCTTGCTTCAAAAAGAGGTAATTAGAATGCAGACAACTCTTAAAAAATAAGAAAATGCTTACTCTTACAGGACAACATATAAATTTAATTCTTTGTTTAGTTTCTGAAAATTTAGAAAATTTTAAATTAATCATTTATGTTCATAATTATAAAACTAGATACATCAGAAACATACATTTCGCCACAGCATCCCTGTTCTTTTAACAGAAAGTAGTTCACATCTCTGCTGTAAAGATATATAACTCCCTTCCGCTTCAGTATAAAGATCTCCGTTAAAGTGGCACAAAATCAATTAAAACATAAGAGAAATATTATTTGCACCCCCGTTCTTTTTATTCTATGACTGGATATTATGATTCTAGTAATGGACCAGCTGTTTGTTGTGCCTTGTTCACTTGTATGCCGATCTTGAAGAACAGAGTGGATAACTAAAGCAGCTAATCAGAATCCATCCTTGATTATCGCGCGAGTTGTGCAGAAACCGAGGACAGTGCGGTGCAAAAATGGCACAAAGCTTAAATAATGCACTACTTGAAAACTTAAGCCCCGGTCATGTGCAATGACCAGGATGTGGAGTGGTTCTATCCCAAGACAAAAAAAAAAGAACTTGTGTTAAACTAATGAATTGGTTATTGTTCCTACATTATTGGTGCAGAGTTGTAGAAAGTCTGGGGTGTACACACATGCACACCCACTCCATGCGAGTGCAAGTTGCTACTGAAAGGTGGTTGGCATGGAGCTGGCTGAGTGACCGAGCCTTTCCACATACTTCATGTGATACCGATTTAATGTATGACTGATAATGTAGAATGGAAATTAGACGCCAATAACACTGCTGTTAGGATGGGAAAACATACATACACTTTAAGTTTTATTACAATGACATAAGCCGAGCTCTCCACCCTTAGACAGCTTGTCCACCATCCACAGCAGCTGCAGCAGCACTCTACCACATGCGGTAGCTCGTCGGTGACCAACACGATGCAGGTGCAGTGCAGTGCAGTGTTTACAGGTGGTGCAAGACAAAGTAGAGCATAAATTTCCTTAAATAAATATGAAACAGAGCAATGGTGGTGATGTGAAGTCACAGGCAAGTGAAGGGACACCCACAAATCTCATTTTAATGCCCACAGTTCTTTTATCAGTGTAATTACAATGTTTTTATTGTGTATCATCACCATGTGTCATCATCTCCACTTCATTTCGTTTGTAGTACAGTACATATTTGTTGTTTACTATGTAAGGGAGTTTTTAAGCATGTTACAGTAATTGTAGCAAGAGTAAGAGTTTGTTTGCAGAGTGTCATCTGACGAAAGTAGTTTCACATGGCGTGCATCAGCGGCAACCCTGGTGTGCAAGCCATGTTGAAACTGCAGTAGTAGATGCCAAGCATTTCGAGAAGCAGTTCGCATGTACCGTTGGTTCCATGTCCAGGTGGCATTCACATCTAGCACCGGACATTTTCATCTCAATAGACTTTTAACATTATCCGAAACTTTTTCGCAAGCTGTCCGGGACCAATACATGCCCGGCTTTTGCAATGTAAAGTGTTTTCCAGAGTGGAATTGTAATCAATCGCCTAATAAACATCACAATATTTGAACGAGTGTTCTTTTTTGAGATAACCCACAAGGCATGTAAGGGTATGGGCCCTTATAATTTCTCACCAAATCACACACATGTTAGAACTTTCCTACCAACCTTTATTTGCAAGTTTTTACAGGCCAGTGTAAAGTAGCATAGGCATGTGGATAGCCTGAATAATTCACTGTGTAGCACACGTACCATTTTCTACAATCAGCACGAAGAGTGACACAGCACAGGGGAAGGATAGCTGCCAATGGTCATCGACTGCATGACCCAGAGTGAAGTGAGAGTCTGCTCTACCACTTCAACAGCACTAGGTTCGGATAGGGCCTGGCGCCTCGAGTAATACAACTTAATTCCAATCACCCCACCCAGACAAAAACACTCCTCAACTTTCTAATTTTTATTCTGACCACTGGACCACCATCCATTGGCAAAATATTACAGCTTTCTAAGCATACGACAACCATCAAATGTCACCCAACTTTGTGGTCTATCCTTCATTATTAATTCCTGAACTTCAAAATTTGCAAAAACTTTCCACAAAATTTCCCGTAATTTTTCACAAATTTTCTATTCTTCCGCTAAACATTTTCCCTGCTGATTTCCCATTACTTGCAACAAGGAAGGCAACGATAACAGCACCACTGGATGCTAGCAGCATCGGGATACCCTCCAGATGCCTGCAAGACGTCGGGAGGTGAGCATGTGTACAGCAGTATAAAGCACGGGGAATGCAATGAGTGACTGCCATTGCTGCGAGAAGGCGAGTACGTGGTCGGCAGATCGCCATTTTGGAGCATCCTGATGTCAGCCGCACCATCCTGGTGCGACAGCAGGACAAAGGCACTTCGTGTGCACATATCACCACCCCTCTTCATCCGTGTTACACTGCACCACAAGGAGGAGAAGCATGTGGGAAGAAAAAAGAAAGGAGAAACGAAAGACTCTCCTTCCTCCTGCACTATCTGCTCACCGCATGGCAGCAGTCATCTGTGTGCCCACTGTACATTGACCCCTGCTCTGTGTGCAGGACAGACACACCATGCTCCAGCCATGCTGCACTCCAACCGCAAATGTGTTTCAATATCTGCGCTTCCATGTCTACACTTCCGTGGCCACGCTTCTGCGTCCATGAGGTTTGTACCAAAACAAACCATAGCTGGCCGGTCAGATGATAGTGCACCAGCATTTCTCTGTCCACATTGCGTAAGGCTGATACCACTGAAGTTTCTTTCATAATACAAATACTGCAACAACTACTAGCAATGCCTCTGCCAGACCAGCCCAGTGAGCACCTGTGCCTCGGACAACCATGACAAAACAGAGAAACTGGAAATACAACAGTATGAAACAAAAACAACAAACATTTCGGCAAACCAAACACTGGAAAATTTAACTGTTTTAGCAACATATAGTAGGTGCGGCAGTTCATTATGCACAGGAACCTTGTATGTATGCAATGCCAGGTACAGTGCCACCACGAGTGTCTCAACAAGCAAGAAAGCGAATGTGAAATGGAGGAACAGTTCATTTGCAGGAACTGTAGTAGCAACTTGTAACTGAATCAGAGTGTACCGTTCAATTGGGAAGCATTTTTCACGGGATTTAAACGACACGCAATGGCTTGTTCACGAGCCACATACACGGGAAAATCTGGGGGAACAGTTTAAGATGTCGGAATTGATATGCACTAGTGCACGAGAGGTGTCAAACAGCATGAGAGAGAATCACAGATCATGGAAAGCAATTTTTGTGTGGGGACTGCACAGCACAAAGGTGATGGAGGTGGGGCAGAAATGGTCCTACCGGAGTATCGAACAGCAGTGATCCCATTGCTCAACAGCACAATGGAAGAAATAATGAGAGCTGCTATAATTTTGGAGAGAAATCCATGCCAGCTGCACCATACAAACGATGCTGCACGAAGGTGGCACGAGCCGTGCGAGGACACCAGTGCAAAGGACAGTGTGGAACCAAAAACTTATGGTAAACAACTGTTTTAACAGTCAACCACAAAATCTGCAAACATAAACAGCAATGTAAATAGTGCACAGTGTTTCGGATACGGTAAAAATAACAGAATCGCACGTGCTCCCAAGAGCCAAGACGTCAAGTGGAATAAGACAGGGAAGCCACAACATCCCTTCTGCTACTGCAGGCCTGCAGAAGCATATCATTGGCACAGTCAATGTCCCGACAACTCGCACATTGATGGCTATCAAGGCGTCACAGCTACCCAGCAGGGAAACAGGAAGCAGTGGTAAGGGTACTTGACGCCTCCGATGCCCCAGTCTCGCCGCAACAACAACAACCCGACTTGACACCACACAAGCACTTGTAAACCAGGTGAGTATAACAACAGCACAATTTATCTGCATAATTGTTTGTGAATAATAAACCATGTCACGCATTGATAGACACAGCGCTGCTTTACATAACTTCCTGTAACTGCAATTTGTAAACAGATCCGATGTAACACCTACTAAGCATGTCATAAGATTAGCAACAGGTCAAGATAGCAATAGTGCAATAGGGCAGACAACTGTTACAGTAAGAATACTCGATCTTGAACCAAAAATAACTGTTATAATAACTGCAAAAATTACAGAGGAGGCGATACTAGGCATGCCCTGGTTACGTGAGCAAAACACGATCGTAGACCCTGCTGCGAGGCATATTCACTTCAGTGCAAACGAGCGACGCACAGTTTATAACATTGACCAGCATGTAAAATACAACACCCCACAGGTAATGCTTAATAAGTTTGACCATCGGATATCGCCACAATACCAGATCGCATTCCAGAGAGTGCTGGACGAGCGTAAAGAAGTGTTCATGCAACACAATGCACTCAGGCGTACCACTGTAGCAGAACATGCAATTCATTAACTAGCAAAGGACTTATCTACACCGCACGGCGATGCTACATGCCACTTAATGCAAACCTCATTAAGGAGCAAATTAAAGAAATGCTATCGGACTGTGTGATAGAGCCTACCAGTAGTCAGTTCAGCTCAGCAATCACCCTAGCATCCAAAAAAGATGGAGGCTGGCACTTATGCGTAGATTTTAGGTCAGTAAACAAGATAACAAGCAGTGCATTGCCACAGTACATAAGTGTCAAGGACTCCTTACAATCATTAGGGCATGCAAAAATACTAACATCACTGGACCTAAAAAGTGGCTATTGGCAAACCTCGCCAAGTTGCAAGCTCGTGATAAAACTGCTTTTACTGAACCAGACAAGACACTATCAATTTTGTGCAATATCATTTGGCTTGAAGTATGCCCCAGCGACTTTTCAAGCAATGATATTGCGTGTGTTAGACGGTCTGATAGGTAACTTCACTCTTGTCTATTTAGATGATGTGATCGTATGGTCAGAAACCTGGGAAGATCATGTGCACTATTTATCATTTGTGCTAGAAAGGCTTGCTCTGAATGGCTTGATGTGTGCGGTACAGAAATGTCACACAGGCAAGACAGAGTTAGATTTTCTAGGCCATGTATTAAGCGAGTGGGACAGTTACAATTTATTGACCAGCAATGTCCTCCACATATGTCCAAGCAGCTACGGAAATTTTTCGGTTTAATAAACTGGATCCGTGAGTACATCAAGAAGTTTGCAATAATAACAGCACCATGAAATGCACTTCTTTCACCTCAGAAGCTATTCATGTGCACAAGCGAGGCAGAACAGGCTTTGGCAGCGATCAAGGAGCATTTTAGTAAGTTTCCAACATTAGCTCGGTACGACCTCACGCAATCTCTGTTTTTACAGACCGACGCCAACCAGGAGGGGCTGGGTGCAGTCCTGTACCAGTGCAAAGAAGGCAGAGAAAAACACATGATTGATTTCGCAAGTGCGAACCTAAGACCGACAGAGCGCAGGTATGACATCAATGAGAGAGTATTTGGCAGTAGAGTGGGCCATTAAGAAGTGCCGCACATTTGTAGAATACCAGAGGTTCACTTTACAAACAGACAATCGATGGTTGGTATGGTTAAGCAGGATGAAGGAGGCACATAGCAAACTGACTTGTTGATCGTTGCTTCTGCAGGAATACAATTTCGCTGTAGAGCATGTCCCCGGAAAAGAAAACAAGCTGACAGATGCATTGTCACGAGCACTGAATCCAGATGTCATAAATGACGAAACTGAATGGGATGCAATCCTTCTACCAAATTCATAGGAACATCTATGTGAGGCGCAACTGAACCATGTAGAACCAAGGAAGTCTAAGCCGCGCAGAGAAATTGCCTGTTTACACAGGCACAAATAGAAAAGTGAGCAAACATTCACAAGGAGTAATTGCATGTAGTAAACAACTGGTTAGAGACATGTGCACCAAGTGATAACAGCGAATAGAGATTATTTGTGCCGGCAGGAATGAGAGAGAACATTTTCGCACATGCACATGCTAGCCACACGGCAAGTCATCCAAGTATGGACCAGACAATACGCAACGTGACGGAGAAGTTTTTCTGGCTCGGCCTGTAGCACGACATGCAGCAATACATGTGAAACTGTAGAAAATGGCAGCAGTTCAAATCGCGATGCACAGATGGTGTACAACAACAGCAGCTGAGAATGTTGAAAAGGTAGTATGAAACTATTAGCATGGACCTTATGGGCCCTTACCCCAGGTCTGCAAGGGAGCAAGTGCTTCATTTGAGTAGTTACAGATAATTTTTCAAGATTGGCCAAGAGCTATGCAATAAGCACTACATGAGTACCAAACATTGTGAAACCTTTGCAAAATGATTTTTTCACACTTTAGGGATATCCCAAGCAAGTTTTGACAGACAATGGCATACAATTTACAGGCCAGAAATGTTAGGACATATGCAACAGGTGGGGAGTACAGCACTTAAATACCACAGTAAACCATGCAAGCCACTCCACCACAGAGCTTCACAACCAGGACCTCAAAACAGAGTTGAAACTCTGTGTGGGAGACAAGCACAACAGTTGGGGTGAACAACTGCCAGTTGAGTTATTTACCCTCCGCCGACGAGTAAATGTTGCCACGGGAAGAACACCTGTGGACGTGCTCTTGGGTAAGAATCTCGTACTGCAAGGCAAAGGCAACTGCCCCAAGAACACCACAACAAGCAGTACAGAAAGCAGTGGCAAACAGCAAGAGGTTCGCCGACAGTGGCGACACGAGCAACAGTAACAGCAGAAGAGATACGTGGCGAGGTGGGTCCAACACAGTACGAGCCCACTGCCCACCTTGTAAGAGGGACAGCAAGTATATTTGCGAGCACACCTGCAGTCAGCTGCCCGGCAGAACTTCTGCGCAGGCCTGGCCGCAAAATGGAGAAGTCTGCCCATTATAGCTGAAAGTCTTGAACCTACCAAGTACATGGTCCGGGTGGGAAGAAAATTGGTCCGGCTCATTGTAAAATGACAGGACAAGAGATGTACCCGACACCTCACAGCCCCACAATGGTGAACAGCATACCGAGCTCCAAGACAGAGCAAGTTAGGAAGGAGGTGGTTCAGCACAGCCCCAGGTGGCCGACTACCAGTGACAACAGTCTCGCCAGTGTCGGACGACACAGAGTCTAACAGGCCCAGGAACTTCGTGTCACGCAGCAACGGAAATTGTGCAACAGCAGTGGAGGTCGAGAGATGAGAGCAAGTGGCACATAACAACAGTCTGCAAAGTACCGCTGCGCAAGAGGAAGTGGAAAGGCAGGGGGAGGAAGTTTGACTCCGACAATGTCTTACGGCGCCCTCACTTCCAAGCAAGTGGAAGGTCAGAGAGAAGCGAAAAGTGTGTCCGCACCATCACCAAGTACAGCAGCAATGGGTGCAGTAAGCCCAACGATGCCCGTCACAGTGGGAGCCTGGGGGACTCGTCCGAAATGTCCATCTCAGCAGGTTTACAGGTGCACATTCTGATGGTGTTTGCCAACACACAAAGATGAGGTCTTTGTTTCAACTGCTTTCTAAATACAGGTGTTTTAAGTTTGTAAAACAGCTGTGAGCCCCCCCCCCCCTTTCCACCGCAATGGCTATGATGTCAAAAATATACTTTGCGTTGCTTCCAGTGAAAATGTTTGAAAATATTTATTGCCATACATTTATATATCAAATTCAATTCATTTAAAATACTATCCCTCAAAATCACATTGAAATTTTTTTATATAAAATATACTTTTCCCACTGATTACATTTGGTATAAAATGTTTGCATAAAAAATAATTATGTTTAAAAACTTCCCCCAAAATTTATATTTTTAGTAAATGACATCTCTTTCCAGCTACATGTAGGTAACATATAATTATTTTTCTTTAAACCATACTTAACTAAAATGGCAGCAAGCACCCCCTCCTCCTTCTTTATATTGTTAATGGAATAGCAGTTCTTGCCCAAGTGAAAACCCTGTGCTGTCTCTCCAAATATGAGGGCGACACGTGTATTTATATTTTATTTTAAATGATCAAAACCATTACAAAATGTTCCTCACTCCATCGATATCTAAAGTCCTGGAAGGTGACGCTATCCGCTTCCCTCTAGCCCGTTTGGCCGCCTTTGCTGGCAGCTGCTGCAGCAACCAGCACTCTACCATGCGCTCATGTGTACCGATTGGAGAGTGCACAACAGTGGTCGAATCAAGAAAACCTAAGTTATGAGTGCGGCCACAGGGGACGAAGAGAGCTGCCATGACTTGAGCGGATAGGAAAGTGCAAGTGCCGAGCAAGCCAAGTGCGAAACACGCATGTGTCTTAAAAGAACACCTTGCAAAATTGGGCGTAAGTGAAAGAAAGTTTAAGTACGAAATGCTCAAGGATGCCCATCCACGCAACTATAAATAAAGGAGAATTATAATATTTTGATGCCCCATGGGGCTTTAATTACTGTGTTTTCTACTTTCAATCATTTGCCATTTTCAAGTATTTCACCCTCATTTCGTTTCACAGAGTGTAACATGTTTAGTAAAGGCTTTCCTTGCCAAGAGTAATTGTTTTATAAGAATTGTAATGTTTCAAGCAACATGGTTATATATTCAGACATTTTGTGTGTATAAGAAAATAGTGTGGTTGGCCTGTCCTCCAAACCTCGGCCAGCATGCTGCGCGGGACCATGGTGTCTCGAGAAGTGGGACGTGCTGAACGACGGGGTCGCGTTTTGTGTGCTTGGGCAGTGCTTCATCTTTGTTCGCCAATCACTTCACAGCAATAGACATTAATTAACCGGAACCTCTTTATAATGTAGCCGCCCAAGATTTACTACTCATCCCTTCCCGAGGAAGAGTATCGCCTGGGAAGGCTAAAGTTTCATGTAAAGTCTTTTTCGCATTCGGGCAGTAGTACGGTGTCACCCTGCCGGCGAGTTAAGCCCGGCAACATGTATAAGTTGCTTCCTGGAGGAGCCTTAATAAAACCTAATTATTTAATGTAAAATGGTGTGCATTCTCATTTGGGTTGCCTATGGGCCATAGCGGCATGGGCCCCCACCTTTCCCGCAAATCAGTAAAGGTTATGTATTAGTGTTGTGTATTATTTTTCAGTGTTTTATCTATGTACAACTAATTATGGGTGTGTGAGCCACTCTAAGATCTCACTGCGCAGGTTTTCAGTATTGCAATTATTTTTGCATCAATCACCATGGTAGGAGCACCGGGAGGGCACCGCCCGTAGTTCGTCGGCACACGACACAGAGAGAAGAAAAGTCTGCTCTTTCACGAGTTAGTTGGTATTTCGCTTAAAATACCTGATGCCTATCTTCTATAAGCTGAAGAGTTGGTGAGAATCTTTGGAACATTAGCTGTCCCGCTCCCAACCTTAATGAACACCACTTTACTCCACTACCTTGCAGTCAAATTCCTTTCCCAACCTAGGCGAGTACCCTCCCGGCAAAATTATTTTTCAAAGCTCCGTTGAAATTTCCTCAAAATGTTCCGCAATTTTCTACAATCAGAACCCATCCTTTCGAGCTTTCCCGGACCTACACCAATGCCAAGGAGATGTCAACAACATCTATTGTGCACAGCTGGAGTTGTGGGACACTGTTACGAAGCCCCGGGATGCCGGAAAGTTGACGCACATGGTGTAATGGAAAAGTGCACAGAATATGCAAGGCCACTGCCATTACAACCACCACGAGGGAGCAATCAGAAGGACAAGGGATTGTGGCCATCTTGCCACGCCATGACTTCAGCCAGCTCGCCCCACCCAGGGGCCGAGCAGACAAAGAGGCTGCAATTCCTCCCCCTCTGCCCGCGTTGCATGCGCTCGAGCAGATAGAAGGAGGAAAAAAAATGAGTGAGGGTGGAAAAGTAAATCGCCTCCCTCTCACACTACCCACTCCCACACCGAACAGTTGTGCACTCCCACCGAGCGTTGACCTCTGCCTATCGCCACATTGAGTAGGACAGCCATTCCGTGATGTCACCTGCACTGTGCCGAATGTCGCCTGCTTTTGACCACGCTCCCATGTGCCGCGCATCCGTGACAACTATCTCACGACCACATGAACTTGTATACAAACACAATGGATTGCCGGACCAGTAGTTACTCCGTCGAGTTTCTCTGTCCAAAGTGCTTGCAACCACAACTGCAGGAGTCTATTTTAAATACAGGTATGACACTACCTATTGTAAGTCTATCCGGCAGTCCAGCACATGTACCCACGTCGTAAACAACAGTGAAAGAGAAGAGCGAGTGAACAGTAAACTATATTCAACAGTGACATTTCGGACAAATCAACAACAAATTGTTGCCATAACCTACTGTGCCCAGGTCGGTACACATTCTTATTAAAATGCGAACTGTGTAGTAACCATTATCATACAGATTGTTTGAACGGGAATGAGTTGCAAACAATTAGAGGGCTAATGTTTTCTTCTAAGCAGTGCAGTACACAACCCTTAACACACAATCAGATCATGTACAATTGGGACACATTATTTTGCGAGTTGCAAAGGATAAACACATGTGACTGTAATAAATGTATGTGTAACTCTAATGGAAAGATAAGCAGCTCTGACAAATGCAACATTAGGGCCCACCTACAGTGTCAAACAGAGACGGAGCGGCAAACAAACAGTGAGGAAAAGTTCAGGTGTGGAGACAGCCCGGTCAAGCAGGAAGCCACAACTGCTGAAATATCCGACATTCAGAACACATCCATGGTACCGCCCAGGGCGAATGTACCGGAGTCACAACCACTGCCTGTAACTACCCTCAAGTACCAACCTTTGCCGCTATTACCTAGTACATCCTATGTTCAGCAACTGAAACCATATTATTTCTCACCTATGTACACACCGCATTTTCCCACAGTATTGCAAACCAAACAGAACCAGTTTCCTAACTCAACACCTTTTCCAAACTTACCAATAGCCACAATGGCTACGCCCAGTGTAACCATTCGCACTGATGTACCATGTAGACCAATGCCTACGAAGTTCCAGACACTGCCAACCTTTTCCGGCTAACTGATTGCGGATACATCCGCCTTTATACCAGATTGCCTTATGCACCTACAAATGTAGGGAGTGTCGGAAGAGGAATGTCCCGGATGTTTTGGGAAACAAATAGAAGGAGACCCACTGCAATGGTGGCAATCTATGAATCATTATGGACTCAGTTGGTGAGAGTTCATCCACGCGTTTCAGTGCAGCTTTGGAGGTACATTAACCTCAAACCAAGCCCAAAGCAAACTCACGCGCTAAGAACAACAGGAGGGCGAAACATTATCGGCATTCGTCAACAGGAAAATACACCTCCTGGTACAGAGATTCCAACCTGGATTGAGTGAACAGGAAGTTCTCGAAGTTATAGTAGAGACAGCATTACCAGAGTACAGACCAGCCTTAATATCACCACTAAACAGTGGAGTCGCAGAGTTCATGCATGCCACAATCATCCTCGAACAAAACACAAGTATTCCGCAACACGAATCGGGAGGCGCTCGGACGCGCTGAGGACCTCGCGAGTTCGGGAACTACCGTGTCGATTACCATCGGGTACACAGACAGAATCTGCAACCGCGATGCCCGGAACAGCCATGTGTGAGCCAAGTGAACAGATTTTAACCCCGTGCACGAGGTGGCAAGAACAGGCCAAATGGAATTAGTACTGTGATGCGAACTGGTCCATTCCGTGGGACCGTACGAGACCGCCTCCAATGCAGTTACAGTATTTCCCAGGACAGAAGTTGTTTGGCATGCCGATTGTCCAGAAAACCCTCGCCAGAGACACCCAAACAACAGCAACGGAAACACCCACCAACAATTGGACAGCAACAAAGACCAGCAGCGAAAATGGGTTGTTGGGGTTGAGCCAGCAACCGCAGATTTTACCCATCCCCTCAACACCAGCACAGTGGTAACACCACAGTAAGCCCTAATTACCAAGGTCGGTAACCAAGGGTGCTAAATCTATTCGTGTAATTGTCTATGTAAATGGTATCTTGTTCCATGCCCTTGTCGACACAACAAACATTACATAACCTCAACTGGACGAGTGATCCTGCTTGCTAACGAGGAATGCACTAATACTGTAGTCAGCCAAGCGACTGTTACTATCAAAATAAGAGATTTGGAAACCACAACTACAGCAGTCATTACTAGTGTAATTAATGAATATGTTTTTTATGAGTACTGCAGCTCTCAGAGCAAAGCACAATAGTGGAACCAGCCGAACGTCGCATCCACTTTGGAGCGAAGGAAATATGAACAGTTTATAACATAGACATCCGTAGCCATGAAAATTTGCCTAAAGTAAATTTAACAGAATTTGAACAAGACATACCCCCAATACACCAAGCTGCTTTTCAGCGCTTGCTAGATGAACGTACACTTGTTTTCGCGAACCATGAAGCATTATGCAGGACAATAATGGCAGAACACACTATCCAGTTGACTCGAAGAACTGATCTTCAGTAACCCCCACAGGTATTTGCCTCACCAGGCTAAAATAATAAAACAGCAGATATCCGAGATGTTTGCAGACTGAGTATTCAAACCGACTCTCGTGCCGAAAAAGGATGGGAGTCGGAGGTTTTACGTGGACTTCAGATCCATCAATCAGGTGACGTGCAGTACTATACCACCCTATATCAGTGTCAAAGACACCCATAGTTCACTCGGAAGGGCCAGAATCATGTCGTCGCTCGATTTGCGAAGTGGCTACTGGAAAATACCAGTACATCAGGAGGACCGGGAAAAGACCCCTTTATCGTCCCGAACGACCAACAATATCAGTTCTGTGCCATGCCTTTTGGGCTAAAGTGCACTCTCACCACATTCCAAAGTATGATGGTATGGGTCCTCAATGGTATGATAGGCGAATTTACACTCGTCTACCTCGACGACATCGTCATATGGTCGGAGACGTGGGAAGAACATCTGAAACACCTGTCATTTGTACTCCAGAGATTAGAGATTAATGGACTAGTGTGTGCCGTTAAGAAGTGCCGGCTTGGCAAGAGCGATCTAGAGTTTATAGGCCACCTGGTCAACGAACAAGCTAACCGACCGAACCACGAACAGCTGGGGCTGATTGAGAATCAAGCACAACCTCGTACACTGAAACAAGTACGTAGATTCTTGGGTTTAATATACTGGTTATTTGAACACGTGCAGGATTTTGCAGCACTCACCGCACCCCTCACGGACCTGCTTTCTCCACAAAAGGGGTAGTGTAGGGCAGTGAACAGGAAACTGCCTTTCTGTAAATTAAGGATAAATTCCGAGACTGTCCCTCTCTAGTGTGGCACGATCCAGCAAAACACATTTAACTGCAGACCGAGGCCAGCCAGGAAGGACTGGGCGCTATGCCCTACCAGTATGGCGACACAGGTGAAAGAATGGTAATTGACTTCGCGAGTGCGAAATTTGGAATTACCGAACGCAGATATGACATTATACGCTGTATGTAAAACATCGTAGGTTCATTTTGCTAACCGATAATCACTGCTTGTATGGCTCAACAATATGAAGGAAGCCAGGAGCAAACTTACGAGATGGGCAGATTTGTACTGTTAGACAGTGATTGCGCAGGAAATTTGTGACCTTGCGAGGGAGAAGAGAGAGCGATGCGGAAAGGACGGATGGAGATGTGTAGGAGGGCCGAACATCTGCCCACCCATACACTTCGTGTTCTGGTGAAGATTAAATGCAGCGACCAGACAAACCTTGGCATAAGTCCTGCTAGGAAGGAATATCACATTGCCCAGTGAGAGTAATTGTCTGCAAGAGAGAGAAAGTAGTGGGACAGAAAAAAGTGGTGCGTGAGACGAGAGGTGCAGGCACCGCCACTGCGAACAGGATCGGCAGGTGAGATATGTGAATTGCTGGTTGCCAGAAACCAACTGACCACCAACAGAAATAACAGTAGGACAGGCAGTATACGTCCGAGCTCATCCACAGTCCGCAGTCTGCAAGAACTTTTGTGCAGGATTGGCACTGGACGGGACCTCACTGAGTGGCAAGGATCTCGGACCCGACCACATACCTTTGTTAGGACAGGCTGCAAGATGTTAAAAATCCATCATGATGATATTCGGCAGTGGCTGAGAGCACTCCCAAGAACAGCAGATATGAGCCCCAGATCGGCCAGGACGGCCTCGCTCAAAACGACCACTTTAGGAGAGGTAGTGAAACAGAAATTGGTCCAGGACCTGAAGGAAGTGTCATACCAACAAGTGCAGGTGGGTCTCGACTCCGAAGGACACCGAGTTCACCAGGGGTCTACGTCACACCACGAATGAGCAGGTCGCTGGATCTGTGATGGATGGTGTCGACTCAGGGATGATGAGAGAAAGAATTCCCGAAGTGTATATAGAGCGAGAGGAGCCGGAATCATCGGCGTGGAGCAAGGACCCCCAGGAGCCCTATCACGGTGATGGTGCTGACGAGCCCCCTGGTGACTGTCCATCTATGGGAGGTGATACACTACCTCAGTAAGGCAAATCAGCAGAGGACGCAGGAGGTCCGGAGCCACCAACATAGAAGTGCCAACAGGGTTGAGCCCGGTAGCCAAAGTTGACAGGTCCGACAGGGATGCGTCGTTGAACCATACCGTCGAACAGGAAAGTTGGAAACGTCTGCAGTACTACCAGAAGAGGATGGGGAAGGGGTAGAACCAGATGCCACCTTGGCAAAACCATATGTAAGCCTGCAGGAGGACCATGGACCAGAGCTTCGGGGAAGGACACGACCTACTTGGGTGCAACTACCAGGTCGCACCACGACACGACTGCAGCAGTGAATAGAGTGGAGGAGTAAGCAGTGAGGACTGCGAGAGTGGCAGGTTGGCCAGTCCGCAACCTCTCCAACATCCCAAGAGGCGAAGAGCACCTGCGTGGCATTTTGCCAACTCTGGTAGTACCTTAGCGCTCCGGAGAGTGCAGGTTCGCACACAGCAGCCAAGGAATAACAGAGTTTCGAAGATGTGAAGTGGAGTTTCCGTAAATGCAAGCCCCTATCAAGATAAAATCCAAACCGACACTTGTACATCCAGACTGACACGAGTAAGAAGGAGCTGTGTGTTGTAGTCTTCCAACTGTTAGATTACAACAAGCACCAAATTGTCGACTGCAGGGAGTGCTAAGTTCAGCCCATTAGAGCAGTGGTACAACATTAATGAATGGGAATGTCTGGCCACAGTGTGGAGCCTTAAGAAATACATTTCACAGGTAGAGTATAAATGCTTCACATTACAGACTGACAATCAACTGCCTACTGTGGCTGCACAGCATGGAGGAGAGCCAGAGTAAGCTGATGTGCTGGGCCCTCTTAATGCAGTCTTACAACTTCGAGATGAAACATGTGGCCGGAGAAGAAAATCAGCTCGCCGGCCACTTATCCCATACACCAGGAGCAGGGATCGCCCGAGATGAGGAAGAGTGGGAGAGCACTATACTCCCCCCCCTCCAATTCTGGACGAGACAACAGGACACAACGAGTACAATTCGCTAACATTGCGATGTTACACAGGAACCTACATTCACCCCGATAAGAACACACATGATAAAAAACAGGCAAAATGTCATGTTGCACAGAAGTAGATTTTAGAATGTGAACAACATATTAATAATTGGTGGGACACATTAAACAGTGCACTAGAATCACGTGCGAACATAAACACGGACACCTGGAAAGTGAATGTACTAATTGCTGCTCATAGTGTAGTATTACAGTATGCACATTCCAACAACTTCATGGGACATCCTGGCACCGAGTAGACACATTGGAATGTTATAAAGCATTTTTACTGGCCAGGAGTGTCAGTCGGTGTCCACCATTTTGTACAGGACTGTACCACCTGCAAACAGTACATGAGTCAATACGCAGATGTACCCAACAACAACAACCTCGCACCCTGCTAGAACCATTCGAGACTGTGGTGTTGGATTTGATGGGTACCTATTGACGCACCTCGATGGGCAAAAGATTTATCGTAGTCATGACCGACTTTTTTTCGTGGTGGGGAGAAGCGTATCCTGTGTCAAGTGTTCGTGCCCGAGCCATGGGAAAAGTTGTAGAAAGTGATTTATTTGCATGCTGAGGATACCAACACACCATAATGAGCGATAATAGGACCCAGTTTAAAGTTTGTACATGGCGAAGCATGTGTGAAAGATGAGGTGTGCGCCACATCACTACTGCGATTTACCATTCACAAGCAAACCCAACAGAATGACGCAGCAAAGAGTTGAAAATTGAGTTGTGTCTGTGCGTGGGTGAGAACCATACCTCGTGGGCGGAACAACTCCCCATGGCTCTCTTCACCCTAAGGATATGAGTTAATATGACCACTGGAATGATGCCAGCCTAGCTGCTACAAGGTCCCTGGCTGCCCTTCCACCCCTCCTGGGTCAGTTCGCGAGCAGGACCAGATATTTGCTAGCGAAGCTGAAGGAGGTGAGAGAAAAGAAGAGTGTCACACATTAGCTTTGAGGGAAGCAAGAGAAAATCAGCGGTGCTACATCCGCAGCAGAAACCGGTGTCGTCGCGACCCCCACCACCACTCAGACTGGGCCACTCGGTCTACATCTGAGCACACCACCAATATGCGGGGCAGAAAGGTATTTTGTGTGGGGCTCGCCGAAAAATGGAACAGCCCAAATGTCGTCACGAGAAATATGGGGTGTTCTACGAAGTACAATTGAGCGAGCATAGAAAAGTAGTTTTTCACAGCGACACCCTCAGGCTGACAAGCACCCACCTTAACATCCCCGATGATGTACTACAACAAAGTGGGCAAAAGGAGAGTGAAAATGTCATGACACATATCGGCGACATTACAAATGTTGGAAGTTTATTTGTGTCACCACCTAGCCCGATGATAGCTGTCACGACTGATGCCAACACATCTATGTGGAAAACCGCTGCTCAGATCACCATGGAGCCGCTGAAGGAATCACAACAGGGTATAGCATCAAGCTGTCAGGACGCACATGAACACAGCACGAAGCCCCGGCGAAGTCAGCTGCCAGCCATACCGGCAACAACATCATCAACACTGGGAAGTGAGCCGACGCAAGGAAATATGTAAGGAACATGTGTCGCGGATATCTCATTTCTAAGCAGACACCACCTGCATGAAGAAGAGGACAGTAGCAGTGACGAGTCGGGGACTAAGGAACATTCCTACCCTCCCCACCGCACAAAACACCCATGGCAACATCGGCATGTCACATGCATAGCTTGCGGACACACCACTGGGAAAGCAGCAACCCACAAGGACTTGTCGTCAGTACGAGAAGTCCGACAATGTGGGCCAGCCGGATCGAAACAACAATAAGGAGAACAAAATGTTTACAATCTGTGGCCATGTGCCTCCATGTCAAAACAACAAGAGGGAGCATGTGTTGACAATTCGCAACCATGTGGTTTCATATCAACACAACAACTACAAAAGCCACATGTCTACAGACTTCGACCACGAGGGACACTTCAGCCACCAGCGTGATGCTGCAGTGAAGCTAAAAGATGTCACGACGAGAGAATTGCCTCCGAAGGTAACACGTCTGAATGCATTGTACAGTTATGGAGCAGCATCTGCATCACCGAACCAGTGTTATGTGTGCATCTGTTAAGTGCAGCATTAAGCAAAAAGGTGTAGAAAGTGTAGTTTTCATGGTCTTTTTAAATGCTTAGGAGAGTGTGAGAGAGACTGTATTGTGTATTCATCCTGTTTGTTTACTTATGTAAGTATTGCTGCAATGCCACATGTCAGTGTTCTGCTAGGTTAAGGTTTTTATCCAGTGCAACATTTTTAGTGTCATGTTTTGTTTCATTCCGTATCACGCACGAGTGCTCACAGTTAAAATGTAAGGTGCATATTATTTTTAACATGTCCTAATAGTTTAACCTACAAATATGACAAACACACAGAGAGGCACTCCACGTGCTAGTGTTGATGTTTCAATTGTTGTAATTTTTGGGTATTTATTAATTTTCGCATAGTGTTATGTCAACATTGTTTTATTCCCCTGTGTACCTACCCATCATGTAAGTACAAGACAAATAGTTTCCTAGTACCATGTTAATATTATTAGTTCATTTTAGTGCCATTCAGGGTTATGTCTATTTTAGTGATGTGTTTTGACAATTTGTGCACTCGAGGCACCATCTTGTATGAATTGTAAATTGCCACATGTAAGGTAACTATGGCATGTGTTAGGTATCATAATATTAACAATAATTATTAACGCATTATTTGTGCTCAGAAAATGTTGTTTAAATATTATATATAAATTATTTTTACAACCAGTATATTGTTAGTACTATCATTATGGCAATACTACCTTTTTTGGCTGGAATTCTGGAACCATGCACCAAGGCTAACCAATGCTTATGACCAAGTGGCCAAATAGCGACTCATCATGTTAAATGTAAATTATCAGTGTTTGTGGATCACCAGATATGAACTCACATTAATTATCCAGGGTAAAATAAATGATATAATGAACATTATTGGGATGGACTTAGAAAGAGATTAAAATCTTTTTTCCACATGCATAAAGTGAGGTTATGTTGCCATGGCAACATAGCGTGGTTGAAGTGTAATAATTTATTTTTATATTGTTAACATATTCATTTGTGCTTTGTTGATAATGGTTTAATAGTTTTCACATCACATCGGCATTGCGGTATTCACATAATTTCATTTAATTAGTTTCACAATGTTTTAATCATATCATGTGATTTGGTTGGCGGGAGTCTTGGCTAATGAGCGAGCTCTATGCCAAGTTAAAGTAGTAGCATCTTGGGTTTTGTGAGGTGACGATTCCCCGTAGTGCTCCAGGCACATCAACTTTGTAACTAATCATAATGTAATTTCTGGTGCTTAATTTTAGTGTACTAGAACCTTATGTCTTTTTCTCGCCCGGGGTACACATCACCTCACTTCTCGGTCCTTCTTTTATACCACCGAGGCATAACACTATAATAACCATGTAGCCCCTATGGCCATCTTTTCAGTTTAAGAGCCCCCTAGGTTGACAGCAGAATTGTAAATGTAAGTGCCCCATTGGGGAAGTGAAATGCAATAAATTACATGATGGTAAGAAGCCTATATATTTATTATATTAACAGCGTCATGGTTATGTAAACTGTTTATGTCAACTAATTTTACCACATGTCTGGGCAGCCAGAATAACCCACCAGGAGTGCATTGGCATATGAGGGAGGCCTGCAGCCCTCACTAGATCTTACAGTATTGGAGTATATTTACGTAAATTCAATGGTGCCTAACCTGCAAGATGCGGACCACTGGAGGAATGCCAACTGATTATCTACCGAACAACCCTGAGATTACATCTACATCGTTCTCTACCACTTATGGAGTACTGCTGCCCACCAGAGAACTTCAGGTTTTCCATATCACCTATCCACTTAACCTTTATTCCCCCCATGGTCCAGCCCAGGCTAGTGCCACACTGTTAGTGCAAAGTGGCAGGCTCTTACCACGCAGAACAAAATTACTTTTATATTTTATTTTAAATATTAATATGTGGTTGATATAATTCAAATTAATACTGAGCATTTCTTATTTAATTTAAAGTGTAATCATGTCTTCATGCTTTTCCAAAAACAAACGCAACATTAAAGGCTTCTTTACAATTTTTTATAAAAATTACTGAGACGTAATTTTTACTGCCTGTTATATTTTTTGCATGCAAGTGCTGGTTTTAAGGTGTCAAATAATAAGCATTTCAAGCAGTTTTGTGTTCCATATCATTTAAATTCATGTTTCCCTGTGAGGGATTTTTTTAAGTAGGTATGACGTTGGCCATAAGGCATCGCCAATGCGAAACCACCATCTTTAGTTTTTGCTCAATGAGCATCACGATATTTCACGACGATGCAGCTCAGAGGTGAAGCAACTTTGTAACTTATCAGTAACTGCTATAGACCCTATGATTCTGGAACATTTTCCAATCATTTGTGCACCTCTTAAGCCTACGCCACAATAGCTTGTCTGCAGTTGAATTGTACGTGGACTCACTTTGTCCACAGACGCATGTCCCAATGGGCATGTCTACAGTAACGATGTCCGAAGCTAAGCTTTTCAACACTGGCACTAGAGTACACTAAATTCGAAGCCGTCCGAAGCTTAGTTTTCAGACACGGTAACTAGAGTGCACCCTAATCGGCACGTCAATAAATTGTATGCTGGTACATATAAATATTGATATTTCTAGCTTTTTTAAAATTAGTTTTCTAATTTGAGTTTGGCGAATGAGTAAGTTTTGATTTTGCTTTAATTTAACTTCATTTGGATATTGTTTTCTTTGCCCTGTTAAGTGAATTTTTGTATTTTTACTTATTAAAGTTTGGATTTTGTGGTTACAAGATTCAAGGTTATTGCTTTGAACAAATAGCGAGTTTTAATAATAATAATAACTAACACACCCGCAACTTACTTTTACCATTTGCACGCAATAAAATATAGACAATGAAATTTTCGGAAACGTCTGCGGACCACGGTCCGCGGACGAAAGTTGCAATTGGTGATCGATCTTGGGACATGGGACCTTGTGACATTGAGACGGCGAGCTCTGATTTCAGAGGGTCACGTGAACCAATCAGCAGTTAGGTGTCTGTGGACCGTGATCCACAGACGAGTTATTGTTGACTATGCCTTACTATACCACCATCCAGAGCAGACTCACTGCCCCTCCTGTTTATTCGGCATTTTAATATTTTTTGCAGTTATGGCATTTCACAGCTTCAACCAGTGTGAGGCTTCGTGCCTCATGCATGCTAAGTCGTGACTTCAATTGTGTACCATCTCATGTACTTTCTGAATAATCAGTGATTTTGTTGAACTAAAACGACTTCACGTACATTATTCTCTCTTGCAAGTCAAGTATTAAATTTGTTCCAGCATTATTTCTTTTCAGTATTGTTAAGGTGTGCTGATGAGCCTATATATCCCAGCATGTGTGTGATCCACATTTGTCGAACTTATTCAGTGTGTTCAGTAACTGCATCCTGGAGAACCGTAATATCCCAGTCCAAGTGCATTTATGTTTGGCAAAGTGTTTTCACAGCTTACAACTACTACCGAAAGTAGAAGCTAAGGAGCACAGTATCATTAGACCGGACTTTTCGATCACGGTCCATTTTGTTGGAGTCATTACTCTTTCCGACGTGCATCGTGCGTTTCAGTTATATATAATTTATTTGTTCAAATTAAGTCACATAAGTGGCAATATTAGTGGATAGAAAATGGAAAAATAAAATAATAAGTTACACCATTGTACCTGAAAGGATTTTGATTCTTAGATTAACGTTAGAGAGGAAACCTAACTTTGATCACTGTATATGCACCAGAAGAAAACAAACAAGAAGAATCTTAACATTTTTATGAAAACCTTCAAATAGAGACAGATAGAATATGTAAAGGTCATTTCCTTATTGTAGCTGGTGACTTTAAAGCTCGGGTAGGAAGTATAGAGAAATAGAGGCGAATCCACATTAAACGAAAATGGTAAATTATTGGCAGAATTCGCATCCTACAATCAGTTAAAAATTACCGATAAGTTTTTTGAGATAAAGGATATTCATAAGTTTACATGGACAGTGAGAGGACGATAATTTATTATTGACTATGTGATGGTCAATAAAAAATTAGGTCCCCATGTAGTAGACACCAGAGTGAATAGGGGTAGCGATATATATATATATATATATATATATATATATATATATATATATATATATATATATATATATATATATATATATATATATATATATATAGATAATTACCTTATCATCTCAATAATAAGAATTCTTGCCAAATGGAGGAAAAGGTAGAACAAAAATGTACAAAATGATCAAGATGTTTATAAGATTTATCTGTTATAAGATGAAGGAATAAAATACCTATACCAAAGCCGACTGATTACAACAGTACTTACTTGAAAATCTAACAAGTAATGATGTCAACAAATAATGGCAATTATAACATCAGCTATATTCACAGCAATCGATGAAGCCACAGGAAAGAAAAAGAAATTCAGAAGAAAAACAGGACTCAAAATATGGAATTAAGAAGATTCAAAAGCAAAAATCATATTTAAAAACGATACAAGATCGAACCACAGAAAATGAGAATGAGTATAAAAGAAGAAGAAATATTGTTAAGTCAATAACAAAGAAGGTGAAACAAGAATCATGGGATAGATTAATAAGTTCAATAGAAGACGATGTTCATGGGAGACAAGTGATGGCTTATAAGCTTATGAAACACCCTAACAAAGAGGAAAGGAAAACCGTTTACATTAATGAAATTGAAGAAGGATTGTGGCTTAAGCACTATAGAGAATTATGGTATAATGACAATCACAGAGAGAAAGAAAAGGATGAAGGTACAGATAATTATGATATTAAAGAAATTGATCCTATGGATATAGAGGAACTTAATGTAGCACTGAAATCATTTAAAAATAGCAAAGCTCCCTGGCTGGATAAAATTAATTTAGAAATGTTTAAATATGGAGAATTGATTCTAAAATTCAGGTACTTAAATATATGTTGGAAAAGGAGAATCATACCAGAAGAATGGCAGAAGACAAAAGTCATTTCAATTTTCAAAAAAGGAGATAGAAGTTTATGATTTTATTATAAGTAAATTAGTTTGTTAAATACTGGATATAAAATATATGCGAAAATAATTAACAACAGCCTTAAGGTAATAACACATGCGCTTTTCGGAAGAACAGTGTGGATTTAGAAAAAGAAGATCCTGTACAGATAACATATTTTGCCTCAAACAAATACTGGTGAAGAGAAGAGAATTTAACTTAAATACTTATATCGTTTTTGTCGATTATGAAAAAGCCTTCGATAAAGTAAATAGAGAGCAAGTGGAAAATAATGTAAAAGAAGGGATATCCAAAACATTTGATTCAAGTTATCCAATATATGAATAAAAGGTCAAAAATTGTATTAGATATGGGATATAAATTAAAATAAATAATAACACATGTATCAATACTATGTTTTTTGCAGATGATCAATTTATTCTACAGGAATATGAAGGCGGACTCCAAAAATCAATGCATATATTAAATGTTATTAGTAAAGATTACAACTTACAGTTATCCCATACAAAAACAAAAGTTATGGCATGGCAAAGGAAGTATCCTTATCAGTACTAAAATAGTGATTGACAACCAACCGATAGAACAAGTTTCCAGTTTTACTTACCTTGGTTGTGAATTATCCTTTAATGAAGATAACGAAGTGAAGAAGAAGTTTCACCGAATTCATTATATGTGTGGAACAATTCGACGAACACTGAAAGGTAAAATCTGACAGAAGACCCAACTAAAATTTGATAAAACGATGACTGTAGTAATAATTGTAATAAAGTACAATACTGAAAAAAATCCGAAATGAAGTTCTTTAGATCAACGATAGGTTATTCCCTGAAGGATAGAAGAAGTAATGAAGAAATTAGACAACAACTGAATATATTTCCTTTGAATGATAGAATTTCCCAAAAAAAAAAAAAAAAAAAAGGCAAATTGGAAAGACCACATTCTAATGATGAATAACAACAGATTTCCGAAGCTTGCCCTGGAGGTATCATCCCACTGGCAGGAGACCCATGAAGAGATGGTCTGAAATCTGAGGTCTGAACAGGCTAAGAGCCTTTCCATGAAGAAGAAGTAAGTAAGTAAATTAGTCACCATGCCATGCTAAAAGTTTTAATTAAAATTAAGCTTCATTAAAACTATACAATATTTCAATATAATTAAAATATACTATACTCTTCATTATCTTTCGTAAATTACTTCATCATTTATAATAAGTTTACAATATCAACATCGTTAAAAAAATTATTTTTATTATATATAATCGTCAAAACAATATTCACACTAAAATTTCATTTACAAAATTATTAAAACAATTGATCACACTAGTACAAACAAATTCCAACAGGACTAAACATAAAAAGAGTTTAATTCCGGAGTGGACTTTTTGTTAACCTTCATAAATTATTTCATTATTTACAATACTTCTGTCCATAAATCTCGCATAAATCTCAAGAGAACTTCTAAGAACATTAAGTGATAACATTGATAATAGTCCATAAGAATTTAAACCTAATCTCCTTATCTCTTTCTTGGTTTCCACAGATACGATACCCCTCACCGCCAAAATGACCGGCACTACCCCTCGGTATATTTTATCATCATACATCTGGGCAATTTTTCCCTCTAATACATTATATTTTTTAACTTTTTCTTGCAGTGCCTTTACCAAACTATCACCCTTTTTATAGCTTATGGTGATCTCAGCTAGAAACACGTCCTCATTGGCCAATATAAGGTTTGGTTTAAAATTTTTGCCTGCCATTTCGAGGGTGGGTTCTTCAACTACTGTTGCACCTTTCTTCTGCTCAATCCACTACCGAGCTATGATTTTACAAACATCATTGTGCCTCTTTATCCTATTTGCTTTCGTACTGGGGTACGCCCCTAAAATACGTCCTGTTGTTTCTTGTCTCACACAACATTGGTGGAAGGTGACATCGCCACCTTTGTACCTGGCCAAGGTTACACGATTATTCGTGTTATTCATGCACAACTTTATAATCTCGGGAAATCTTGACGACTTCAGGGACTCCGGCTCATAAATTCACCTACTGGATTCCGGATTATCCCTGAGGTACTTACAACACTCTCCTTGAGTTTTTTGCTGCTGCCATTGAAGACTCATTCTATTCTTAAGATCTTTTTTAAATTTTTTAATCATTTTATCAACATCACCAATAATTTGGTCCTCATCAGCTCACTCTACACTAAGCTATTCAACTCCTCATCAATAATTCTAGCTACATTAATCTCCTTACACACCCACTGCAGCATTTCATCATTACTATTTTTAATTTTAGCAAATTGCTTCACCCTAGACAAGGAGACGGTGTTGTGGTACGTTAAAACAACAAGCCCGCCGTCCCTCTTGCCAGCATAAAGAAAACCATCTTCTTACATGTGAGTTGGTATCTTCAAAATTCTTTTGATCCCTCTTTTAAAAATCCCATCAATTTCATTGAAAAATTTTTTGCTAACTCCCTGCAATATGAGAGAGTAGAGGAACCTAGGCATCCAATTAGTTTGCACTATTTACAATTTCTGGAAAGGCTTCAGTGGGGAAGCGACGATCTTTTCTAGATTATCCTCAATATATTTTTAAAATGTACTATCTCTACCCTTATCAAATTTTAATTTAATACCTAAGTACTCCAGATGTTCACCTCCTTTCATTGTGTATAGTCGAGACCCCCTGAGACCAAAAATCGTAGGTAAAAATGTCCATGTGTTATCTTTAGCCATGAGCTGTCAACCATTACATTTAGAAATCAACAGCTCCACCCCGAAACTCGATAAGAAACTGTAAATCCTTACTAGAATTTCAATCATTTTACTTGACTCATCTGCTACCAATATCAAATCATCATCAAATGTGAGGACAGATACAAATCCATCCCCAACTTTCGTCCCTCTCATATTCTCTAATTGCTCCAACAGTGGGTCAATTGCCAGATTAAACAATAATGGGTAGAATAAGTCACCCTATTTAACTGTCCTTTTAAATTCAATATTAACTCTTTCCCTTCCCATTTCAATATCAGTACGACTATGTTCATATATTTTACTAATTATCCTAATTAACACCTCAGGCATTCCCTAACTCTTTAGTCTTCTTAGAATTGTTTCGTGGGTACCATATCAAAAGCTTTCTTTATGTCTATTTGAATAAAAATCCCCCTATCTGCTCTGCTCTCTGTATCAATTGTTGCAATATAACCACATTATTGAAACAACCAGACTCACTTTTAAATGCTTTTTGTCTATCGCTAATCTGAATACCACTCTCAATCCTCTTGTACAACACACCACTAAACCATCTGCAAAAATACTGCCAATAGTAATTGTCCTAGAGTCTTCAATTTTCTTATTTTCTCCTTTGTTTTCAGATATTAAAACTGTTCTGTTACTCTCCCAATCTTTGCGAAAAATCTGATGTCTAATCAAAATATTGAAAAGGAGAGCAACAATCCCCATCACTCCTGGCCCATACAAATTGCCCTTCTTACCCCATCAGGCCCTGGCGCACCATTGGGATTAATTTTATTCCTTTCTTTTCACAATTTCATCATATGTCACTGGTGCTAAACATTCCATAAAATCCCACTCCTTATAATTTACACTATCCTCCTCTTCACAAACTAATTTCCAAACCCCCCATATACCATTGTAAAATTCTTTCACCTCTTCCTTACTAATTCATAACTCTGCCCTTACATCGCCAAGATTTTCCTCCAATATATTTTCAAATAAAAGTCAATAATCTTGTGTTAACCCCAGCAGATTCCCCTTGGAGGTTCGCTGGCGCCCACCAAATAATTACTGATTGTACTCGCAGCAAGTGTCAAACCCAATAATGCTAATTCGGCATGCCCATAATTGCGCTTCAAACATGCCAATATCCCGCTAGGCATCAAATGGTCACCAATTCATATGGCTAAACACTGGGGCCACGTGGGCGACCAAGCATGGAACCGCCATTTTACGACGTAGGCGAATGTGGAAAGCGAGTAGGCAGCCACCACTAGCATTCCAGGAATGGTAATGGTACATGTTTTCCACCATCCACAGTTCCACGAACCACCTCGGTCATCCGCGAAGTACACCGGGGAAGCTGAGCACCTGTTCGGCCATCACCGACAACAACCACAAGCAAATATGCAGAGAAACATTGTCCATGGGCATGGTACAAATATGTGAGCAGGAAGGTCGTGCCCCCGTGATGTTCTCCGTGCAGCCATGCAACCGCGACGGTCTACTGCGATGTGTACATGTTTTCACGATGGAATATTGGCAAGCAGTGACGTGAAGAAATCGAAATAAAATAACAGACAGTGATCTGTTCGCCATGTATGAACCCTTGGAAAATATTTGCTGATGCCCACCAGGAAACGTTCTAGTGGCATTCACAACGGACCAGTGCAGCCAACAATTTGGGAGCTCATGTGCCGAAAACATATTTCGACCTTGATGTGAGGGACCAGAGCTGGGTCTGGCATCCTGTACACATTGCTGGAACAGACATTCGGAGAGAACACTAAATACAGCAGAAATAATAAGTGCAAGTTTGGGACAGTTTGTGTGCTACCAGTATTGCCTGTACTGACAGATAACTCAACCCTGAGAGTGTCTGCTACACCGATAATCCACGCCAAGCCTCCCCAGACAGACTCATTGTCAGCAACACAAGACAGTGGGGAGTCTTTGACCATGGTGCCTCTGTTGCCAGTCAGCGTGACATCACAGCCAAAACCAACACAACCAAATTGAACTTTCATGACTGTGCCTTGGCCGTGTGCAAACACACCCAATAAGGAGAAGGTATCGGAGAGTTAAAAGGAAAGTGAGGACACAGTGGGTAGCGTGGTGCCTTCGCCACCAGCTACCAACACAAATAACTCGACGAGGAACAGCAAAGCAGACTATGGCAGCGATGGGTACATCTTCTGGCATCCCGCCACGTAGACCACAGCGCCATCGGCACATCCTTTTGAGGTACCCAAGGCAGTATTACCAACCAATGTCAACAAGACAACATGACGCAACTACTTCGGAATCCAGACGCCAATCGTCAGTACCAACTAAGGCCACATCCCAAACGGGGGTGACATTGTGCGGGTCAAACTGAGGCATGGGTCGAAAGAGTTCCTGATTGTGCCTGTTGAAGGAGTGCCTGGGGGGGGGGGGGTGGAGCGGCATTTGACTCCTTCTGTGGCTCGTGCGACGACAGCCCTCATCGACTCGTGTGCTATCTCTGGAGGAAGGTAAGCAACATGGCGGGGTAGAGCTCTGGCCCTGCAGCACCCTGCCGAAGGCCATTAACTCTAACATCATGACATGAAACAGTGCAGTGTTTGTAAATGTGCACATGGGGGATCATTCTTATTACAGCTTCATTTACAGAGCCAGTATGTGTAAAATTAACCCCGTTAAATAATTGCATACTACAAAAGAATGTGATAAAATTCCATGAAACGAAACAGAATAATAAGTGTGCTAAAGTAGATGCATGTGGGGTGTTCAGAACTCAGCCATCCTAATATTTATAAAACTGTTTAGCACATCGTGCTCAACATAATTAAATTAGTTAAGAGCCATATAAAGGCCAATTTATTCCAGTAAAGTAGTGAAATGTTAATATTGACATGTAAACACTGTTAGTGCGAAGCGGCACGCTCGAACCGAGTAGAACGAAATTACTTTTAATTTTTATATATTTGTATGTGATTGATATCATTTAAATTAATACTGAGTTATTGTTATTTAATTTAAAGTGTAATCATGTCTTCTTGCTTTTCGAAAAAAAAAACCCGCAATGTTAAATGGCTATCATAATATTTTGTTATAAAAAGTTAGGAAATCAATATGTATTTCATGCAGTTTTGCGTTCCATTTCATCCATTTTATGTTTTACTGGGAGGGATTTTTGTAGTTGGTATGACGTCGGCCACGAGGCGGCGCAGACACCAAATCACCATCTTGTGTCTTGGATCAATGGGCATCAGGGTAGATCGCGACAATGCAGCTCAGAGGTGAAGCAACTTTGTAACTAATCAGTAACTGCAATAGACCCTATGATTCTGGAACATTTTTCAAACATTTGTGCACCTCTTAGTATATCACCCTTCAGAGCAGACTCGCTGCCCCTCCCTTTTTTGCATTGAAATATTTTTCACGCTTATTGGATTTCGCAACTTCAACCAGTGCGGGGCTTCGTGCCACATACCCTGTCAGTAGTGACTTCAATCGTGTACCATCTCATGTACTTTCTGAATAATCAGTGATTTTATTGAAGTAAACCACTCCACCTACATTATTCTCGCTTGCGGGTCTAGTATTAAATTTTTGCCAGCCCTCTTTATTTCAGAAACGAACATGTGATGCAGAACACATGTTCAGAGTACTCGAATGTCTATATTTGACATAAAGTGTTTCCGTATTGTTAAGGCGTGCTGATGAGCCTATATATCCCAGTGTGTGTGATCCACGTAAGTAGAAAGTATTTAGTGTGTTCAGTAACGGCTTGCTGGGGAACCGGTATAGCCCAGTCCATGAGCAAAGTGTTTCCACCACTTACAACTACTACCCAAAGTAGACGCTAGGGAGCACACTGTCATTAGACCAGACTTTTCGACCACGGCCGAAAATGGAGTATCATACTCTTTCCTACTTATGTTGTGTGTTATAAAACCTTACATACCTATACTTGTCTAACAAACATCAATCTTCAATAGATTGGTGCTGATTTTTATACAAACACTTAAAATACTGACAGTGAACCAATCAATTTTAATGTAAAAAATGAACATATTAACAAGATTCTCATGTTAACCCGAGCGGATTCCCCTCGTAGGTTATCTGGCACGCATCAAATAATTACTGATTTTACTCGCAGCAAAGTATCAAACCAGTTAACATTCTATCGGCATGCCCATACTTAAAATTCACACAAGCAGATCCCCACTAGGCGTCAAATGGTGCCCAATTCGTGTGGCTAAACATCTTGGCCAAGTGGGTGACCAAGTGTGGAACCACCATTTTATGATTTTGGCGAACGTGGAAAGCAAGGATGCTGCCACCAGTGGCATTCCTGGAATGGTAATGGTACACATATCCCTCCACCCACAGTTCCACGAATTACCTCGGTCGTCTGCGTCACATACCGAGGGAGCTGAGCACCTGTTTTCCCAATCCCGACAACAACAGCAACAAACTCTGCAGAGAAACATTGTCCACAGGAATAGGACAAATACATGAGTGGGAGGGCCGTAGCCCCGTGAAGATCTCTGCTCAGCCAGGCAACTGCGACGGTCTACCACGATGTGTACATGTTTTCGTGATGGAGTGTTCACAAGCAGTGATGTGCAGAAATTGAAAGAAACTAACAGACAGTGATCCGTTCGCCAAGTATGGACCCTTGGAAAATATTTGCAGATGCCCACCGGGAAACGTTCCCTTCGGCAAACACAACGAACCAATGCAGCCAACCATTTGGAAACTCATGTGCCGAAAACATATTTCAACCATGACGTGAGGGACTAATCGAGGTCTGGTGTTCTTCACACATTGATGGAACAGGCAGTCGGAGAGAACACTAAATACAGCAGAAAGGATAGGTGTGCATTTGGGACAGTTCGTGTTCTACCAGTGTTGGATAGCCCTAGGAAGAAATTGCACTAACTGCTTAACACCAGTGGGCAATAATATGGTGTGGGACTACATAGCACGAGGTACAGGCGAGCTGAGCAACAGAGCCACACAAACTAGGACGAATGCCACCACTGTCAGGAATCTCAGGTAAATACTACATGTGAGTGGGGGAGAACACCTAAACAACCCTCTCAGTGTCAAACGTGTACAAGTCCGCTGAATGGAGTGACTGACATAGTGGAACAACCACGGGTACAAACAACAGTGTTCCAGCCAATCAGACAACCACAAACCATAACCCTACCACCATATATTCTTAACATGTTAAGCTTACCAACCCAACAACCAGCCACAACATTCTCGCCACTTGAACCAATCCCACCCCAATATCCCTACGTCATCCCGTACCGAACACCTGAAAAATTCCAGATCTTTTCTAATTTTGGACGTAGCACAGAAGACCTGAGGTCATTTATTGAGAAGTGTACTCAGAAGTTACAACGATAGCCATGGAAGAATGGCCTGGTGTGGTAGGAGGACAGTTGGCATGTGACATAAGAATTTGGTGGAGAGCTGTGGAGAAGTATCATATGACCAGAGAACAGTTCGTTACAAAATTTTCTACAAGTTATACCAGCACATTGGCAAACACAGGTTAGCCATTTACCAAGTTACAACAGCCACATGAAGATTTAGAAATATTTGCGAAACACAAAGTCCATCAAGTGACGTGTTTTTACCCGCATGTTGCTACAGCTGACATATTAGAAGCAGTGTTATAAACAGTGATTCCAGAACACCAGAAGACATGCAATACACCATGGCTTTGAAAACTTCATCAGAATAGCTGCCGTCATCGCACGTGATAACACAGAGCTATACAAATGGTGAGCACTGTCATGTGGACCGCCGTATGTAAATACTGCCAAACCCACCAGTCATTAAAACAATAACATCAGGGTACCTGGAGGCCAGCCACCCACTGAACACCTCAGCGAAGGGGCGCGGCATACACAAGTGGCAGCAACACAATTTATACATGGAATTGACAGATCGGAACAGCCACTGCCCACTCCATACAAGTACTGCCCCGGTGAACAGATGCATTGGCACCAAGACTGTCCGACCTGCCAACAACAACAAAACACGAGTTCAGGAAACATAGTGCAGATATAGGGACCACTCCCCTTATCGCCGAAACAACAACACGACACAACTACTTGGGTCGGGTTTTACCAGAACTATGACAATTTGTTACGCATCCCCATCAGTGTCAACACTATTTCCACTGTGGCATTAATCGACACCGCAGCATCACACAATTTTACTAACAAAAGATTAGTTGATCAGAAGAATTTTAATAATTTTAAACAAACAGTCTAGCTTGCTACAAGTGATGATAATGGATATGTCAATGGAATCAAAACCGTCCACATCAACATCAGAGACAAAACCATAGAAGCCCATGTGTTGATTATTCCGGATCTTTGAGAAGACGTCAGGAGTGCCATGGCTAGTCGATCAGCTGGTATGAGCGAAGTTTCGTGGGATTGCATACACTTTGGGAAGACTAGGAGGAAAACAGTGTACCATCTAGGCTACCATCAAACAACCATGTTGGATGAAATCAAGTTTAGTGACTTCGACCATTAAGTGCCAGAAGAGTACCAAAGTGCAGTGCAAAACATCTTGAACGAGTGCTAGGATGTGTTCTCGTGGGGAGATCCGCTACACCGCACCAGCATCTTGGAGCACCCGATACCAACAAGTCATCAGGAGCCGCTGTATACACAAACCAGGGACTACACGCCATACCACCTGAACGTCATCGACCAACAAGTTAGTGAGATGTTGAGAGATTGTATATTTGAACCCTCAAATAGTAATTACAACTCTGTGATAACGCTAGCCCCAAAAAAAGATGGGACATGGAGAGTCTGTGTTGATTTTCGTCCCTTAAATTCAATCACAAAATTTCGTACCATCTGTGATAAACGTAAACAGCGCACTCAGTTTGCTAGGTTCCGCCAAGGTAATGTCATCTTTTGATTCGCGGTTACTGGCAAGTACCGGCCATTTCTAGTGACTGCCACAAAACCGCGTTTACCATCCCTGATGGCAGATGTTATCAGTTTTGAGCTAGGTATTTTGGCCTTAAATGTGCACTGGCCACCTTCCAGGCCATGATGGTCCATGTGTTAGATGGTTACATTGGAAAGTTTGCCACTGCCTACCTCGACGACGTCGTTGTGTGGTCAAATAACTGGGGGGAGCATTTAGAACATCTCGCTAAGGTACTGGAATGTTTCGCGTCCGCAGGCCTGATGGTGCGCCAACCACAAATGCCACATCGGGAAAACAGAACTTAACTTTCTTGGCCATGTAGTAGACGAAACAGGGAACCACCCAAGTGAAGAGCATTTAAGGGTGATTGAAGAGTGGGAGTCCCCTAGGATGCAGAAAAAAACTGCAGATTTTTTTTGGCTCAATCAACTGGTTGAACCAGTACATCCAAGGGTTCACCATAATAAATGCACCCCTAACGGACCCTATGACCATGCAGAATAAATTCCAATGGATGCAAAAGGCAGCAGAGGCGTTCACGGAAATCAAACGGCAGTGTCACCAATATTTGTCTCTTACACGCATGGATTCCACTACATATCTCTACCTACAGACTTAACCAAGCAAGGAGAGTTTAGAGGCCATGCTATTCCAACTCAGTGAGAACAGTGAGTGTAACATTCTTGACTATAGTAGTGTTAATTTTGGACTAGTGGAAAGGAGGTATCATGTGAATGAGAGGCAATGTATAGCTATCGTGTCGGCACTCAAACGGTACCGGCATATTATTAAATACAAACATTTCACACTCAGGACAGATAATCGCAGCCTGGTATGATTGCATAACATGCAGGAGTCACACAGTAAACTGATGCGCTGGTCCATGTTAATGCAGGCTTATGCATTCACAGTCGAACATGTCCCCAGAGTTGAGAACGAACACATACATGCAATTTAACTATTCCCAGGTCCGGAAGTATGCACAGATGACCCGAATGAATGGGAAAGCTTGTTACCACCTGAAAATCAACACAAATTTAGTGATGCAGACACCTTCCCACAGCTCAGCTTAATTCAACTGGACGACACACAAACCACTCAGGTGGACTCACTGCAGTTAGAGATTCATGTGTTACACACACAGCAGGTTGCGCCAGACACTGTGCGAAGGTATCACGAGTGCAGGGAACGTGTGCAGCCGAACTTTGTGTGTCGTCAATGGCCGACTGGAAGTTCTACCCCCTAACGGCAGGGAGAAACGGAAAATCTACGTGCCTAGTAACGCTCGACTCACAGTGATACGGTACGCCCACTGCTATCAAATGGCAGGACATCCAAGGAAGAACAAACCCAACTGCACATTTCCAACAAGTACCACTGGCCAGGGATCACACAGGAAGTGCACGATTACGTCGAAGAGTGTAACATGTGTAGTGTTTACAAAGTCCACCGCTCTGACAAGAGTGCAGCAACAGCAGCCACGAGTACCAACCAAAACTTTTAATACAGTAGCCCTCGACCTTATGGGGCCATAGCCCGTGGTGCCCAAGGGAAAATATTTATTGCTGTAGTAACCAATCTATCCTCTTGGTGGATGGAAGCCTATGCCGTGAGCAGTGCCAGAACAAAGAAGATCGCAAGGACCCTAGAGAACGAATTCTTTCCCTTATGGGGTTTTCCACGAGTGCTTCTGTCAGATAACGGAACACAGTTTTTGGAACACACGAGGGGAGATCTTTGTGGTAAATGGAAAGTAGAAAACTACATCACAGCACAGTACCATCCAAGGGTAAATCCAACCGAACGAAGGAACCAGGACTTGAAAAAGGGACAGACCACACAACATGGCCACAACATCTGCCAGCAGCCTTGTTTTGTTTACGAACACATATTAATGTAGCCACAGAAAAACCCCAGCCAAGATCCTACAGGGAAGGAAACTCGCGCGCCCCGGAGAACTAAACTGCCCCGGCACTGTAATGGTAAACAAACACAGACAGGAAGGGTAAATAGATATGATGCAACAAGTACATGAAGAAGGAGGACCGCTTTTTATGCCATGGTTCCCTAAAACACAAAACATGCCATGTGAAATTGAAGTAGGAGATCTGTTTACAAATGTGAGCACCCGCAATCGGCAGAAAATAAAATTATTTGTGCATGACTAGCGGCTAAGTGGTGTGGACCATACCCTATCAATATAAAACGAGGTAATGCTACCTATACCGTAATAATCAGTTTGAGGAGGATTGTAAAATTACTCCAGAATGACATGAGGGAGACGGGCGAAGGACTACATGACAACCCCCTCCCCCCCGAATTTTGAACAAAGTCAATCAGTTAATTCCGATGCTAAAGGAGTGGGGAACAGTGCTTCGACAGTGCTTCAAATGGCCTAAATTCCCATTGGGGGAAGTTGAGATATAGGAAGACACCCCTCCCTCAAATCCTCTCGAAAATCCGCTAAAAAACGTACCTTCCAGATCGAAAAGAAGGCGAAAAACGAACCCGACCGGTCTTTGCATCTCCTTACAGGGGGTGTATTATAAAGGGGAAGGGGGGTTCGACAGACGAAGGTACAAAAGTGTACAGAAATTTGGCTCAAGCTCTTCACACGAACCTTAAACATGGGGATAAAAAACCCTCCCCTGGAAGTGGTGGGTGGGGGTCCGCAACCATAACTCACCCCCTTCTCCATGAGGCACTTTCATTCCCCATTAGGCCCGTTCCCCTCTCCCAGCATTTGGATGTAAAGTGTTAGAAGACACAAAATTTCGTTCTTGATTAATAGTATAGAGATACTGGGTATTGCCATTTTATTTCTTCTTCCTCTTTGCGATTAGGGGACGCTGACCTTCCTTCACTCTGTGATACAGGTTTGATCCTCGGCAGGTTAGCCCTGGATTTTCACACTTGGGAAATGTGGCGGACATCGCCGGTGGGTTTTCTCGGGGAACTACTGTTCACTATGTCCTTCGATTCCATCGCTGCTCCGTGTTCACCTCATTTCTCCCTTTTCGGCACAATCAGTTCACTGTATCAACAGTTTACTTGCACAATTAGGATCAAAGGGGGTAAACTGGCCACCTCTATAACGTGATAATTCTGTACTTCTAAATTAAGTTGAAATAATATTATCCCCTTCAGTCCCGCATATGTTAACAGTGAATCCTTTACAAACAGTAGTATTTGCAATGTAGTCTGCATATGTACGTAGAGATTGAGCTCGTTCTGTCCCCTTAAATCTAATAAATCTGGATAAGTAAGGATTAAAACACAAGTTAATAGGTGACAACTCTCATTAATATCTAATAAACTTTCCAGTTCTACACACACACACACACACACAGATATATATATATATATATATATATATATATATATATATATATATATATATATATATATATATATATATATATATATATATATATATATATATATATATATATATATTCAATTTAGAAATGCAGTGCTAAAATTTTAAAATGCAGTATATCTATATAACCCAATGGTACTTTAATAGAAATATATAAATTGATAATGTTTCTACATGGCACTATGCGAATAATAAGAATATTTATAAAACAAGTAGTATTCTGGCAGATAAATTAAATATTTCCACAAACAGATGTCATGTGACGGAAACAATATATTTGAGCAGTACTTGATAGAATTGATTTTCCCCTTTGCAAATACGTAGAGTTTGGAAACACGCTTTTACCCCAAGTAAACCAACCCATGTTTGTTTACTTTCATTTTCATGATCATGCATCACCAATAAAATTCGCAGCTGACATGTACGTATTTCTCAGACTACTGCAGGACCACTTAATGAAGTAGTTGTAAAAGTTAATTTCTTAGTGCCAGCTGCGCTAGTAATAAAGAAATTAGTTTCTTTTAAATTGAATGACTATGATACCAGCGGATGAATCCAGTGTTTGTAACAGCAATTTCCAAGATGTAAATAAGGGCATTGACTGCCTACTTGGGGGAGAGCTACTAAAGGTGGGGTTATTTATTACACATGCGATATACCGCAGTTTCGACACGTTTTCTTACCATAAACTTTTGATATGATTTATGATTATGACCTACGTGAAGAACACAGAGAGAACTCTGTAGAAGGAATTCAGTTAGTAAGCAGCTAATTAATAAAATAAAAAAACTATTGATGAACACAAAAATTACGGTGGTCTTCTTGCAACTAAACAATTCTTTTTGCAGAATTCTGTGTGTTCACATACCAGTTGATAACTGCTCCTTTTTTGTTTTGTGTGTTTGTATGTGTAATTCTCTGCAACATAAACTCTGCTATAACAGTGTATATACTAAAAAATCTATTATTTGTTTTGACATTTGGCTGGATCATCGAGGAGAGAAGGTTATGTGGATAGGATAATTTAACGTTGTATTTCCATGTGGGCGCCAGCACTCTCAGTGGAGATCACGAAAATTGTTGAGGTCGTGCGGCCGACGGCCTGAAGTGGCCCCCTCGATGTGCACGTCTTAGATTGCAGAACTCATTGATATTCGTAGAAAGCTGTAGTAAGTGCAGAATTCCATCCCTGTTATACCAGAAGACCCTTGGCTAATGGAGATAATTGGAGCTACCTCCATACGCTCATGCTCACTCCCGGGACTGTTATAGGCCGCCTTACGCCTTAAAGGTTATGTCGGCACATTGATATCGGTTAAGCGACCGAGAGGCGGTCGAGCAAATAAAATGTCGAGTTCCTTTATGACGTTATTTATTTACTTACTTCCCATAGCGGGCACATACATGAAGGTTCGCCGTTTTAGTGGGCGAGCATTAACACTGATAAATGGAATAATGCCTATATAGCTTACGGAAGATTTACAATGCCATGTACAATATGACCTGACACAGAGTGGCTCACTCCCTGGACAACGAAAGAAATAAAAGTTACCACTTACATTATATTGAAAACTATTGATACACTAAATGATTCGACAAGAAAGATAAAAAGTCCGGGGAGGACGACACATGCGTGTCCACCCTGCTATATCATGGCGACTCTACTGAAGCTTCTTTCGCGCGGAGCCCGCCAATTGGCCAGGATCTCCGTAACAAGTCACGTGACTTGTAGATATGAATACATTTAAATTACAAAAATGAGAGGAATGATGATGAAGCTGATGGACAGATGAAACAGAAAAACCTTCAATCATTTCTCAACAACACTTATTTAGAAAATATAAAAGAAAGAAATATCTGTCGGCGGCAGTGTTGCCACGCCTTTCATAACCTCACTTTTAATTCGGACTTATTTTCGGGGCTGTAGCCTAGCGAGAACCTTCCCGCACCAAAATAATTATACACATATTAATTACAAACCTTAATAAGAACATGGCCCACTAATATTACACAATAAACACCGTTATATTAAAAAACCTATTTTTGTAGGTTAACCGACCACGTCTCACCGTGTTGCCGGGTGCGGTGGCTGGTCGCCGGTTACTGGATCTCTATACTGGCGCAGCCAGTATTTACTGCCACGACTTTTTATATTTTAAGGAAGGCATGTGCCAATAGGCTAGGAATAATATTTAACGGACTGCAATAGTCCTCGCGTGTCTCTGTGTGACTTTGTTTACATTACGTTACACCCCTAGCGGGCAGACATGACACGACACATACATTAATTTACTTTCAAACAAAACACTAACATAACATGGGACAGACTTTGGCATCCTGATGCAAAAGGGTGCAGAACCAATATTGTTAAACATGCTCGGCAGTTGCCCTCAAAATTACTGTACACAAATTTGAAAATAAATATTCCGTGCCAGATGCCGACGGAGAAATGTAAACACTAGCACGTGGTCTCACCTGGACCACGCGACAATAACAACATACGAACTCCAGCTGTCATCATGTTACATTCCAGTTGGCAATGACACAAGACAATATATAGCACAAAACAACTACCCTTTGCTTAAAACTAACAAACTTGTTTCAATGCGGCACTTTAGTGCCCGGCCGGGACACAAGGTACACAAACATATTTATTACACAACACTTTACAATCACATATATTATCCTCAAAGAAATACAGACGTAAACAAACGCATGTGGGTGCGTCCCTAGGCTTGTTACGTTGCATCTAATGATTTGATGTGGATACACGTGGCACTAATGCTGGGTGCCGACGTGGAACAACACAACTTACCTTATGACATTTTACACAAACAAACACTTGCACTAAAATATTAATATTGCCACAAAATAAACTAAACACAATACACTTTAAGCTGTGGCCCTTCTTCAAACACACGTAGCACACGGCACTGCATGTCGCTACTGCTCGACGGATACTAGAGTGTTGACTCGAAGGCAGCAAAACAGGCGTGGTGAACGGGCTGAAATGCGCTGCCCACGTCAGTTTCATATGTCACTACTGCAGACCTTGCGAATAGTCTAAACTGTGGGTGATGAATATGTCACTACTGTAAACATTATAATTAGCTGTTGTTAAAATACTTACCAATGTTTTAAAATTTGGAAGGTACTCTGCAAATGTTTTCAAATTCCACTTCCAGCAATACATGACTACTCTATATAATTTTCTTTAATTTAATTTTCTTTTCTGTAAAATTATCTCATAATGTTGTATGTATAAATGTATGTAGGTTCATTGCAACCAATTTATTATGTTTTGCAACTCCCAGCGTGTACTGGTACATAGGAAAGAAATAAGTAAGTATAATTATAAAAAAATAAAATTAAGATGTACAAAATACTGTAATTCCCATTATAAAACCAGATCTATGATAAGTTGGTAGAAAATTTTATTAATTGTTACAACCATTTTTTTTTAATTCAACTTTGTTATTGACTTTACCCAAATATAATTGAAGAAATGAAGTTCCTCTCCTCCTTCCTAGAGGGGGAGGTGGGGCTGCGGTCGGCGAAGTGGTAGGATGCTTGCCTTCCACCAATGTGATCCTACTTTGTTTCTCTGTGAGGTTACTCACAGATATTCACATATAGAAATTGTGCTGATTGATGCTGCTGGCTGTCATGTTTTCTCGAGGCTTTCCAGCTTTCCACACCCTTGCATTTCAGTACTGGTCCATATCCACCATATTTAACCCTCATTGGCTCTCAACACCTCAGTTGTTACAAATCACTTAAAACTCTCTTAACTCCTCTCTTCTTAAGATGATGGAGGCCATGGTGGTGTATCGGCTAGAGTATTCGCTGTTTCACGAAGCACGCTTCATTCTAAATACCCATGATTCATCATCAATATTAAAATAAGCTTACATCCAATTAGTTTCCCTCAAAAGAAGAATTTCAAAAATCCCGAAGAAGGTTGAGATAGCATTTATAAATAAAATAACGTGAAGTTTTTCAATTTGGCAGATGGTGTAGTTGCAGGAAAAGATTGACTTTATCTAGATTTTCTTGATTTTACCAACCTTTGGAAAATGATAAAATGTAAACATTTGTCATTTACTGTAATGATTACCTCATACCGTTAAATACATCACCATCTAAACACACTAGTAAACTTTATATATTTAACTTAACAGCTTGTCAACGGCAGGTTCATTAGAGAATGGTACACCAAGAACACAACAATGAAGGGAATACAAGGAAGGAATTGGTAATTGCCTTTATTAATGTCACACAATAAACTGCCTGGAGTGAGTTCGAGAAACCATGGAAAATGCTTATCAGGAAGGCTATATTCATTAGATATTAAGAATATGAGAACTGATTTTGTTGTATATTCTTGTGTTATTCTGGTGTTGATACACAGCTGATTTCTTGTTTGTCACTGCAACTCTGCTGGCTTGGGGAGAAAAAAAATTGCAAGGGTGACGTTTTTTATATGATGATATGGTGTAACCTTGTAGGATGAAGGCACAAAACAACAACACAGGCATCACATCAATACCAGCATCCATGACCACGCCATACCTGGTGAAATGCTATTACGTTTTGTAGCGGACGCAGTTTGGACAGCGAGGGTATGCCAAGCAGGTTCGAGAGCCGGAGCGGGCAACCCAGGTGCGGCAGGCGGTGTTTGGAGAACTGGGTGGTGGCAAGTGGTGGCAGAAGGAAGGCGGTCAGTGGCTATAACCGGGAGTATATAAGCGCGTGCTGAGGACGCGCGGCGCACTCCAGACTGTTACCAAGACTTCACGACAACGAGGGGCTGCCAGAGGTCACCATTGTTCGGCGGGAACCCTGTCGACCGCTGAGTGAGAGACTTCAACTTATTTTAGTGGTGGGAATAAACCCTCCTTACATGCTAGGCGGGAACGTCGAAGACATTGATAGGCCAAGACTAATACTATATTGTTACCAGAGGTCAGCATTGTTCGGCGGGAATCCTGTCGACCGCTGAGTGAGAGACTTCAAATTATTTCAGTGGTGAGAATAAACCATCCTTACATGCTAGGCAGGAACGTCGAGGTCATTGATAGGCCAAGACTAATACTATATTGTTATTAAATGAACTAGCCAATTCCTATCAGGGTCTACTTGGTCAGATTAAAGTTAGCAATACTTGCAGATTACAGCATTTATTGAATTGTACTAACGTAAATGATATTGTACATTAGAATCACAATAAAAGCGTGTACCAGTGGTAGTGTATTCAAAATCTTCTTATTTTGTGTCTAACTACTAAACCCCCAAAACCATACCTAGTGTGGTAGCCCCTAAGGCAAGTGCATGCTCACGTATGTTTTATGTTAAGTCCTGTGTTAAATTATTTTTCCAGCAATACAAACATACCAAAATTTACAGTATGTATTTCATGATTTATTAGCATTCATGAATGCAATAAAATGTGAGGATAATTTTTTGTGTACCTTGTACACGAACATGCAACCTCATGTTAATCATGAAAAACCTACACCATCTTAAAGTATCTAGCAATCTATTATTAGTGTGCAAGGTATACATTATTCTTATTTAAGGCCCGGCTACAATCACCGTAACAAATAACAATAAAAAATTGAACCCACCATTTTATATGGGACCAGCTACAACACAACACAATGGCAAAGTTGGCGGCGTGCTCTCGGTAGCAGCATAAAGAGGATTGAATATTTTCTATTCTCTTACGTATAGTTCTACGCCAGCCAATCACGAGACAACATTTCCAACCCCGAGAGTCAGTGCAGCGCAAACTTATAACAGGAACGTAGATATTAAATGAACTTTGCTGTACAGTTCAGATTTCCGTTTATATAAATAGTCAACCCAATTACTAACATGTATACCACACTTTAGATATTTCAAAACACGATTCCCACGAAACTTTTTTCAACACAAGAATATACACAAAAATAAATATCAGGTTAGCCAACAGACTGTTTGTAAATATCCTGTATTTTTTTAGTGTTCGCTTATCATTAGCGGCATAACAGTTTTCTTACTGCGATTGAAAATATTTAATTATAGTATATACTACTAAATAAATTTGAGTAATTCATAATATTCAGAAAAAAGTTTTGACTCCTTGAATATACTAAATTACTGTGTTATTTTCATTGTTCCTGCTCATATTTAAGGGTATTTTATTTTTGAAAGGTTTTGGGATTTGGTGGTGGCCAGTGTTAACATAAGATTTAATCATTAAGAATTTTGTCTATGAAGCCTAGGCTACAATAACCGTAGCGTTCCCGTGGCGTTACCGTGGAAGTATGAAAATGCACTGGCCACACGATTATTTGATTTAACACGTCTACCTGAATGCATTAAAAACTTGCTTTCACGCACTGTTCGAAACACCGCACGACCGTTATCATCCGCCATTAGTTCTGACAACTCCCACAATGAACTGTGACGTCAACGAGTCAAAAACGCTACTGCTCTTCAACCATTGGTCACCGAATGCTATGGTGACGCACATTTGTGCATAAACACCATCTCGGAAACTATCGCGTTTGTTGAACTAACTTAAATGTATTTCTTTTATTCTACTAGTTATCCATTACGAAGTACACTACTCTCGTGAAAATAGACATGGTAAGCCTTGAGTAATTCACCAGAATTACATAATCTTCCGACACTGTTTGGTGTGTTGTTTTCATGTATAACCTCAGCGCCACCGCATAATTATACCCCGTAAATGACGTTTTATACATTAAATATTCGTTGCAAACGGTATTATTACATGTAAAACAGTTCAACGATTCGACATAAATGCATTTCACATAAATCATATGTATTTTATAGCATATATACAGCAGTATTAATAACCCTTCTCCCTGACATATTTGATTTATTTTTTCAGAAAATTACTTGAAGTAGCTTCAAAATTCCTAGGCAGCTACGACAAAAGGGGATTATATTTCTACTTTCGTCGGGCGTTGGACCGGTCGGCCTCACTTGGCAGTACAAAAAAAAAAACGGAAACATAACCTGGTTTTCTTGTAACAGAAAGCTAATCAACTGACGAAAATAAATACTTGTTGAAAAATATCTGCTCCAAAATCCAAAAATATTTTGTTTCCAAAGTTATCAAACAAAATAGTGTACAATGATCTGTGATTTCTTCACACTCCGTAGTTATTGGTAATTCCGGGATTTTTCCGAAAGCCACGTAACACTTGTCGGAAGAAAACTGTCGGAGTATTGTAAACATTTAACTAATTTTGCTGGCGGAAATGTTTGGGCAGTAACATCGTGATTATTTGGGTTTTCTCAGAGTGCTTCCATTATTTTACATATAAATTTTATGGGGAAATTATTTTGTGGGCACAAGCTACACTCTCTACGTCTAAAAGAACTACATTTATATATAAAAAATTTTAGTTGATGTTCTGACTTCGTGAGGTAAACGTCTTTCTTGCTATACCAGAAAGATGAATTGCGAAAACGATGGTCTATCTTTCACCTCAACTAACATGGAGCCGCGGACTGCATCGCCGCTAACTGGTTGTCTCCAGCGTAGATTTTGAGATCGAGTGTTCACCTATGGCCAATATGCTCGACAACATGAGAGAACGGCCTGTACGAAGAGACCTTTTCGCGGGATGAAACATTACGACAATGGTTGCATGAAGCTTTTGCAAGATGATACAACGAAGGAAAATAGTCAGATCTGCAAGGGTTCGTCTACTGGGAGGCCGGTAAGTGATATCATCAATACATCCTGCTACATCGATGGGTACTATTTCCGCAGATGATTATGATGAGACAGTTAATACTAAAGACGGAATGAGTGCAGTACACTCGGTTTGTGCAGAACGTACAAGTACAAGATGTTTGCGTGAATACGACGAACTTCAAAATATACGACCATCAGCTCTAAATACTGATGAACATACAACTCCTGCTACAAAGAAACGTGAAACTGATATTTATGATGAAGCAGGAAGTGAAAACGTTCATGAAGACAGCATTGATGATGACTATGCCGACAGTGATAGTGTTGAAGATGATGATAATTCCCTGAACGGTCCCACACATTTCCTCGACGAGTTTCCTTCGACAAGTGATGTGAAGAAAGCGGAATATGCCGAGTATACTGACGATATGTTTACCGGACATCCCAACACACTTGTAGACAGACTTAGATAGTTGCTCTATAAGCAACATTGTGGGGATTACTCGATAATGAAAGAGGTGGTTTGGATCATAAGAGAACTGAAGGATCGGGGTTATATCAGATGATGAGATGAACTGCTTTTTTCTGAAAATGTAATTTAAAAATGATAATAAATTATTATAAAATAATTGTTTTTCCATAAATTTTTGTGTGTCGTATCCTTTTATCCCTCACAATTTTAAAATGGTGCTACGAGTACTAGCTTATAAACCTTAAGATCTGTAAATAGAATGATAATAAATATTTTAGTATGAAAATACACTGATAGCTTATTGCATACTCAAACATTAATTCTGCCGACATGTACAAATTTTGGAGATAGTAGATGAATCTTTTTTTAAAAATATGTATGAATACATGCAGCCGACAAGCCCATGGGTTGGTGTGAAGATTGCGAAAGATTGGATGGATTGGTGGGCAGATTGGTGCATGGATTAGTGAATGATAGGATGGATTGGTGAGGATTGTGAGGACTAGAGAATGATTGAGTGGTTTGGAGAGGATTCGTGAGAATTCGTAAGGATTGGTGAGGATTTGTGAGGATTGGCGAGGAAGATTGTGAGAAGGATTGCTATGGAGGATTGGTAAGAGGATTGGTGTCTGAGAAGAGCACGAATGATTATCGTCCTAGCTGCCGCCGTACATTCCAAGTCTCCAGATACTGGCAGTATTGAAATTTTAATTAATGTCAATAAGACATTAAAAGTATTGATCCATACCATGCTTATAACATACTCGTGCATGTGGTCGCTATTAGTATGATTGACCTGGTTTATTCACATAAACATACAATGTCATCTGCATCTAATATGGTGGCAGTGGTCTGTAACGCCCTATGCTTGTTGACTTTAACGTATTTTTCTCGAGTTTTTGTTTACAAGGTCACTAAAGGTCGTGGGGTCAAATTCAGGGTTGTATGCATCTAATATGGCGGTAGTAGTCTGTTATGTATTATGCTTGGTGAACTTTATGGATTTTTCTCGAGTTTTCTTTTCATGTTCATTCAACATCATGGGGTCCAGGTCATGGGCATTGGCTTCCAATATGGAGGATGGGTGATGTCTACAAAGATGGTGGTCGCCTACCAAGATGGCGGTCATCTAAAACTATGGTGGCCTCAAGTAATGTATAAACAAATGACGAACGAAAAATCAAGATGGTGGAGTGAGGGAAGTGGGGGTAAGGGAGGCAGTCGTCTGCTAGGCGTGGTGCTGTGGGAGACCTTCGGAAGTGCAAGTTTTTAAAATAAATTTTTAACAGTGTTTTAACAATTTTAATAATACATTATTAGTAATTTTTAAATAATAAATGTTTAGGTATTTTTTTAAATTTTTTGTATTTTTATTTTTTTATTTTTCGAATTTTAAAGGTCTAAGATCAAATTCAAAGGTCAAATATCAATGTTCCTGAGAGTGGCTCTTCTGTCTCGGAGTCGCTGATCCCTCTCGCCTGCTCCGGGAAAATGGGCCATTTCTGAAAATCCTCTTTTAATATTTGTAAAATTTTTTTATAATTTTCTTTGTAATTTTTAAAAATGTCTTTTTTTTAATTAATTTTTTTTACAGTTTTTTGGAATTTTTTGAGGATTTTTTATATATATTCTAGGTTTTTTACGGTTTTTTGGGGTCAAAGGTTTTCGGGGTCAAGGTCAAGGTCACGGGTCGAAGGTTATGGGTCAGAGGTATAAGGTCAATTACATCGAAGATAGTGGTCGGGTGTCATAACAACATTGCGATACTCGAATCCTGCGATCCTGCGCCCCATCCCCTTTTGCGTCAATCGATTATTTCCTACTACTGGTTTTTACAATTATGATCTGCATTTATCGAGGAAGGTTTATGTATATTAAAATTTTCTCTAGCACTTATAGGAGCTGAGAATTAATGGTATTAGTGAATCAAGTCGGGAAAAAAAATTTGCCGCCAGCGCGCTCTCATGGAATACGCTGTCTTATCCTTTACAGATTTAACAAAACCATGTACGAAATAATTGTGTAAAATTAAATGATCTACAAAAATAATCAGCGGTAGCATATATATCTCTTTAAAAGATATGTAGTAATAAGCGTATTTAGAATTTAAATTACGCAATCAAAACGAACGTAAAATTTATTGTTTTCTGAACATAATTAACTAAATTTTTATCAAAATTAATTAATTCACAATTTAAAATATTTAATTTTGATAAGAAATTACCTTTGCGTCATAAAATTATCGCTTGTAATTAAAAAATTATTAAGAGTTTTCTAAAAAGGTAATTTCTAAAATCGAGACGCGTGCGCGGACATATACGTGGGCGGTGGTGGCGCTGCAGGGTGTGTGGCGATGCGGAGTACTAGTGAGTTACAAGGGGGGAAGGTGTACGAGGTGAGCGCGTGCCTCCGCGCACCGCGGTAGGCAGAAAAAACTAAGCCGTACGCGGGCGAAGCCGGGCCAGATCGCTAGTTAGTTATATCAATAACTTCTTGTTATTATTCCTAGAGAGAATAGAGGCAATGAGCACTGTTAATTTTTTTTTTTGCCAATTTACTGTAGAAAAGTGGGAGAGGCTGAAGTAGAATTTTATTATCTAATGTGGTAAGATAGGTTGTGATAGGCTAAATATTGCACACAATAAATAAATTAAAATATTAAATAATGATCATTATACACAGGAAAATTACATTTATTTCCAATAATGCATATAAGGAAGAAACTTTCACCAGATTTTACAAAATGTTTATTACTTTTAAATTTTAAAAATTCTCCATACCAACTATAAAGGATAATGGTTTTACCCCTCCCTTTTTCTTGTAGAAATTACATTAATGCATTCATTCAGTACAAGAGAAAAAGTATCTTGAGCAGCTTTCAAAATTTAAATTTGAATTCAGGCCAAACTGCTTGCCTACAACCTGAGGGGTCTCAGTCATAACATTGAACGGTACTCATCTTAATAGGTATTTAGTCCAAAATATCCTAAGTATCATTTCACACCCAGCTTGACTAAATCTTGGAATTAAAAACCTATTTTATATCCTACCTTCGCTCCTACAGCAGAGGTTTTGCTACCATTTTGGGTTGCAAAGTACATTATTATTTTTCTTTTAGGTCAATGATATGCTGCCATTTGTTTTTTTCATAGGTGCAGAATAAATAAAGTTTATACATTTCATGCTATAATGTCTAAAATTCAATGTTGCAACTCCGCCAAAAGTGGAAGTAGTGAGTCAATCAGGTGGCGATTCGTTGTCACTTGCTGGCAGCAAGGTTCATCTTGCTATGTTCAGAGCCTCTTCAGTATGTAGAGAACTTTTTTCAGCTCAGAACGCTGCCGTCTGGTGAATTTATATTTTGCCATAGAGAACCAGTATGTCGATGGAACATTCTGCGAACTTGCATGCCGCACTTATTAGCGGTGGGCAGCAGTAAATATGGGGAATTAAGCTATGTTTCTTCAAAATTATAAACATGACGTTGTTGCGTGACGCCCGGTCGACTAGGCTGTCGTCTAATTACCATTGTTGAAAACAACGTCATGTATCGACTTGTTACTGGAGACAGATTATATTAATTATATAGAAGTGGTTTTGAGTGATTTACGAAGTGGGTTGTCTCTAGGCCTTCATTTAATGGGTACAGTTCCACTCTAAACTGAACACCACACTCCTGGAAAAATCAATGTAATTTATTTTGACGTGCATCGTCACCGATGTGTCGTAAGCTATCAGAAGTGAATGGCAGGCGACCGGTATCATTGACATAGATCGTACTTCATCGAGCACAAGAAACTCTGATTTCAAAAACATATTTCTGTTTTTACATGGTATCTTGTAAAGGTTTCTCTGCGTCTTCTTCTTAATTTTACATATGGCATAATAATACACAATGTGTATACAAGGAAATCCTAAGCAGGAGTCATTTTACCACGAACAGCATATCAGCCCTTAAATCAGTAATGAAATCCGTGACTTGGATATTACCAAGCTGTTTGCATTCACATAAAGGGGAAAGAAATGTGTAGCCCTATTACATTTTTCTGACGGCAATATTGCCTTGAAGTCACTGTATCCCATAATGATTGATTTTCTGATTTGTCCAAGGGGTGAAAATTCTTGAATCTGTGTATAGACATTTATTAGTGCAAATTTCAACCGTACTTGAACTTGAGGTACTATTGCCCTGTGAGTCTTTACGTTTATAGCTGATCCTCAAAATGTATGAAAGAGCAGTTGCAGATGTCAAATTCAGACACTCACTAATTTGGTTAAATATAACGAATACTTTACCACCAGCTGAGGGATGTATCATATTCATATTTTGAACATGAAGTAGTTTGTGTAAGCCCCGAAATGTGTAGAGAATCATTGTTTTCCATGCTTTATAAGGGAACAGGATAAAAAGAGCTCAATTTGTTCTGGTAGTATGAATGCGCTTTTATCTACAAGCTTAAATTTAACTCGCATTGTTTGTACGTTTTTGTAGATGTCTGTCCGACCTCTATGCACTGAACTGGCGTGCAGCCTGCCTGCAGCGCATAACTGTTTGTCAGGTTGCAGCCCAAAGTTTGGAAGGGGACACCAGTGTCTAACTGCAAATTTTTAGTCTTTTTAGTCTCACAAATGTATAAATGCTTGGCGTAATATAGAACTTACAACTCATCAAGCGTAACATGCACATATCTTGAGCAAGAATGTTAGCTATTCACATTATAGTATGTATACTTCATTTTCGTAATCGTAGTAGGCACATATCTTGTGTAAGATTAACAATTCGCAATATACTGTAGAACGTATACCTCATTTGTGCAAGCAATGATGTAAGCACATATCTTGCGTAAGGCTCTTAACTATTCGCTCCAAGATTCTATATATTAAATTTAAATTGCTACAAACAATTCAATCCGTAGTCACACTTATTATGGCTGTTCGACCACGTCTTACAAGTTCTACAAAGTTTGTTAACTACTATAATACTTATTCTCGTTTTAGTACATTCATAAATAAATGGTTGTTTTTTAAATTGTTTTTATAGTTAATTTATTTTCATGTGATGTGAATGAAAAATACGCTATGAACAAATCTTATACAATAATGTACAGTAATTTCATGGAAGTTTGGCATTAATTAGGTTAACAATATTCGTAACATACTAGCAAAGTTATTAATGAAGTATCGCAAGCACCTACATAGTTTCAAATGAAAATATGAAATCAAATATTCATAATACTGTCATCCTTCATAGAGTATAATATTAAAAAAATATTTCCTTTATGAACAACTGCAAAATAAGTAGCATGAGTGGATTGCATTAAGAAGAAAGTTTAAGAAACACAAGAGTTCTTGCGAACATTCAAAATTGAATATGAATATTTTAGTCTCATAACAACGAGTCACACTGATGTACAGACCATAGTCTGTCAGCCAACTAAACTAACAGTTGAATAGCTGATTTGAAAAAGTCATCTCAGTAATTTTCATAAAATGGTCTCTATGTTGTCTATGTATCTTAAAAATAGCTGGATATTTAAGGTGTAAAATAACTGAAGTAACTCCACTATGTCAAGGGTTAAATAGGCGTGAGAACTTTCAGCGAGCTATGAAATATCACAAGTCAGTGATTTGTGCCCCTTTTCCGCTCAACCAGACGAACAATAAAGATATGAATGTGTTAACCATTAGTTGTAGTTGTCCTCATTTAAAATAAATGTTTGGTTATTCATGCAAAAATAATATCTCAATTAATTACAATATATTTTAAACTTATAAATCATGTTGGTTTCATTTAAGAAATGTCATAAAACTTACCTCTAATAACTTTACAAATTTTGTAATATCTGATAAACAAAATACAGCAATGTAGAAAGTGTTTTGTAGCCTACTTGTTCATACATCGGTGTAAAATAAAACTCTCTGTATGCACAGATAATTACTCAATTTCAATATACACATTTTCAACTTATAAATTGTGTTAATTGAGAAATGTATTAAGACTAACAACTTTGTAATTTTTTTTTTGGTAATTTCTAATAAGGAAAAAATAATTTTACATCAAATAATATGAACAGATAAAGCCATTTAACTTATTGAAATGCGTGTGTCTCTACGGTTTTTTTCCCATATCTTTTATAACGTACTTTTCATGACTTACGACATTTCTCAAATCAGTAATTGAGTCGATAAACATTAACATATTTGTTAAACTGGAACATTTTAAATTAAGTGCGACTTTGGGAAACTGGGAAACCAAATTATCAAAATCATTTAAGCTATGATATTTCATTATCGTTTCAGTATATCAATTAACAGCGGAGTCCTAAAATTTGTACGTACTACATGATCAACAAATGCACCCAAAAACAGAAGAGGTGTAAAATGCAGTGTGGTGTAAAATCAGTGAGTGTAAAATATGGCATCATTGCATTCGTATGTATTAATACTTTCAGAACCTAAGGGAATTGCAAAAGTAAAATTTCACTCAGGCAATAAAGAAAGCTGCTAGTCTCACTAATTAAAAACTTCAAATGTTATGGTTAGCAATTTTATTTCGAAACAAAAATATGTACATAGTCTTACATCATTTCGCACATAAAGATTTTGGAATATGATACAAATTATGAGGACTAGGTAGTGAACAGGCAACATTTAAATAAATAATTTTCATAGGTATTTTTCCTTTTTAATATATTTAGTGTACACTTTGTTAATTTTCGTGAGAATTCTTGAAGGTACAATTTATGCGCATTTCCGCATCACAAAGATTTTATAACCAGAAGTAATCACTTTTTTTTTTTAATGTTATGGCAATGATATAGCTTCAAGGTCTTAATATATTTTGTCATTTTCATAATCCTATTGAGCCCAGCACATTTCTCGTAGCATCTACTGCTGTTCCCACCGTCTTGTTTACAACACTGGACACGTGCTCTAGAAGAGATGCAGATACAGCAGCTAAAACAAATAACATGTCAAGAAATGTCGAGTATATACAATATCACAAAATTCAATACTGTAGAAGACTATACAACAATGGACAAAACGAAATTTTTTTTCTTTAGGTAGAAACTGATCTGGGGCAACTTTTTTACTATTCATTTCTTTGTGAGAATGCGGTTTTAAAAAGTAAATAAAATTTATGCTACTGATGCGAAAATATAATATAAATATTACTTTCAAAATTTCTAAGAAGTAATTGTATTTTCATTTTATCACCAATCACTTTACAAAATTTACGACATGTGTTTTTGCTGTACTTCACCAAAGTAGCCTAATAGCCTAGTCCTGACGACTCCAGCAGAACTCTGAGAAGACCCAGGGATCCTGGAGGGCATGTAATACTAGCTAGTGCAGGAGTTTAGTGGCTAGTGCAAGAGGTTTGTGTTAGTGTTGGACGGAAAGCTTAATCCGTGCAGCATTTGAAACTGGTCCGGTAATAAAGAAAACAGTAGAATGCAAACATCTCTCATTTGTTAAGAGTCGGTGGGAGTCATTTTGCCTCCATTTACTACCAATGTTAGTATTTACTAGCAAATTGTAAAAACAAACTATAGGCTCTCTTGAAACGCAGTTTTCTGGATACACAAAACGAACTTAAAACTTTAAAAATGGAATATTTAAAAAGTCAAATTATCATTTTAAATATTAATTTTTGGCACTTAAAATACACAAAATTTTCTGCACAGACAAGTTATACGAGAAAAAGTGACTTTCCCGTACAAAATAGTCAATGTTTTTATCTAGATGGATAAAAAATTTTATTTGTGATTCAATACTGCGTTCACCATTGGCTTAATGTTGATACTTTCTAAATAAATTAACAAAATCTGTTTCAATATATAATACTGCAAAGTACGTTTTGGAAATAGGCATGTTTTAAACTACAGAGTATTTCACATTGTCTGAAACTTCTCAGATCGCGAGACAGCTTGACATAGGTAAGTGGGCTTGCCATCTAGTCGACAGCGATCCGATGTCATTAGAGACGGTGCAAATTGCACAGGGTATGCGGAGTGGGGAGCGACCACAGAAGCCTGTGAAGAGTATTTGCAGTTCAGGAGGCCTATGCTGGAACAACCACTTGAGCATTCGTATAGGAGTTTTGTTTCTCCCATCGGGCTTTATTTTCGCTGTGACTAGCCAATCAGACAAGTGGGCTATGTTAATTTGAAATAGGTGGTAACTTTTTTGTTGTATCCAATATGGCGATGGCAGAGTTTAGGTTTCATATATTAAAATTGTTGAGTAAATCTACCAACTACATTACAGATAATCAACTTGAATAGTAGGTCATACTTACGCCGAAGCCGTAAACTTAACTAATATAATTACGAGTTTATTATTTTTAAAGGGCTATTTTAGTGCTATTTGAATAAATCGACAACATTTAAAAATGTGGCAAACATAAATCAGAATACAAGTAAGATTCCCTTAATACACTTTGAAAACATTTAATTATACTTGCGTAATATACTTAATGTAAAATTTACAACAATTAGTTTTTAAAACGTAGACATTTAGTAAACCTTTCTATATTTTATAAACTGATAAGTAAACATTCAAATAATTTACACTTACATACAACTAAAATTATTTAATAATGAATATAATTGATTACTTTCAGCACTATCTAGTTATTTTCAACGTAACTATTACTGCTGTATATGAATTACATGTTGTGTTTTGCGATACGAAACTGCATAAAGTAGGTATTTACAATGTTTTAGTATCTGAGGAAGGTCATTAATGAAAATAGAAAATAGAAGGGGTCCCAGAACAGAGCCATGGGGAACTCCAATTTTAACTGTGCGCCAAGCAGATTGTCCAACGCTCATGCAAACATGCGGGTGTAAAAATGCAGCAAGTATCTGTCATTTATTAGTAAATAGCGCAGTATGGCACTAAAATACATTTTTTAATACAGTAATACGCAATCGTACATAATGACAGAGTTGAACGACGAAACTGCACAATAGTAAGGTTAGCTTACATCATATTTACTATCGCATTAATGCAAGGTCTAAGAGTGTAGTATTTTCTTTTAAATAAAAGTAATACGAATTACGAATGTGTATCGCAGATTACTCAAGAAAATACAATCAAGAAATAATGAAAGCGTTAAAAGCTAAATATAAGTAATACAAATTAAATGTGCTGTTGCAATATAAGTGTTATAATAATTTTGCTGCACTGACATCTTCTAAGTTTTTAGATTATTTATTACATTTATATCTCAAGGCTCACTTAATGGATACGTAAAAAGTGTTCGTGTGCTCTTGGTAACATTCCCATGCATTAATGAGTTTGAAATTCCGCTACAGTGGTGTATCTATGTGAATTCTCTCGGTAACAGCGATTGTGTTGCCAAATTTTAAGCTTAATTCGTCATAGGACGCCGTTATAGCAAATAGATAATGCTTAATACACGTTGGTCCAATATATTATCGTGCGTCGTTAGGTAGTTGGTTCGTAATCACCTATGCTGTTACTATGTCTGTTTTTTTTTTTTTTGGATTATCTAAGTATTTAGAAAATCGGCCTCTCTTCAGGCACTTACTACACACATCACGGCCACCAGCATAGCTGTGATTAACGCCGAAAATTTTTGTCTGTATGAATCCGGCATTGTGGTTTCGGAGTTGGTCTAAGGGCTATTTTGATACGTTTTGTGGCCCTGTTAATGCAGTAAATGCTAATATTATTCAAGGTTAGACATCACTGGGAATCAATCCCAACACCCCTTCTCACCTTTGAAGGATTCAACGTTCGCTGTATATGTATTCTTGTTCTTATACAGAAAATAGTGTTGCTCAGATGCCAAAATATTTTTTTTTACCTAGCCTACGGCTATAACACCTCCCTTTGTAATAAATACGTTAGAGATATGCATGCTGTACGTTACGTAGAGAATGTAATAATACCATATTTTTACTTCTGGCACAAAAATGAATTTAAACTAATCGATTGATTCTGGCAGAATATGCGTGCTGAAGTTCCTAAGTGAAATGAAAAATATACTGAGGATAAGTGATTCTGAGATTTGAAGTTGCTTGTTATATACCATTAGCTAATAGTTGATCAAAAATCAATGTACAAATTTTCCAGCCAGGGCAAGTGAGATAAACGTGCATAGATTCGTCGAAGAGAAAATATAACATTCCAAGCATTAGACTGATATTAAGAATAACATCCAGTTAATGTAGACAAAAAATCAGAGAAAGTAGACTACATTAGCACGGAATCTTTGGAAAAGTTTTGCAGGGCGATAACGCGACAAATATTTTTTGGCTAATATTAAGGTTTTGGATATGTTTGGTTTGGTGTTGGACCTAAACAAACGTGAACTAAAAGAAGTTAATATTGGGTTAGTGACGGTAATATATCACGGCTGTGATTGAGTCCACTACACCTTAAGGTTACCGTTTCCATAGTAAATATAATGTAATTCATGCACATTTAGTTTTAGTTTTAAATTAAATACTTATCACAAAAGTTGAGTTTTTAGCGTTTCTCTGGAATTAACAGCTGGGGGTTTAACAAATGGGCATGTTTCATTATACAATGCTTTTCGTTCAGGTAGTCTATTGCTCATCTGTGCCAAGAATGTAAATAAATGTATGATTTTCAAAGGAATACTAACAAAATCGTTGATGAAGCAAAATGCAGGGGATCGGCACCTAATACTGGAATAACAATGTTTTATTTAATGCAGTGGTTCAGAAACGCCTAATTTTATCAACGTCTGCTGTGGCACGCATACAACACGTAAAAAACAATTGCACACAATCAACGCGAAGCCAGGAATACGTATGCCTGTCGTCAACTTATTAACGGCGGTCTGGTAGCGCGCCTGCAGCGAATGGCCCTCATGTGATGACGTCCCAGCAGTCGGCGTTGTCGGTATTGTCCAGGCACGGTCTCTTTAGCATTCTCAGGTATATGGGAACAGCAAGGAGACAAGCTGATATTTACATAGGTAAGATGAAAACTTCTCTTCCATACCCCTCGTTGGTGCTACACTAATCCTCACCAGTCCGGCGTGCAAAATGAGCGTAACAACCACGATGCACCGTGCATCTTTCCGGTGAGAAAAATACGTATATCACGTCAAGTGCCCCCGACGGCTAGCATGCAGCAGCGGCATGATGTTACAAAGAATATACTATCAAACACCTTACAGTATACGATCTACCTTTGCGAGACTTAGGTCCGGCAAATTCGTTTTCGTAAGACATGAGCCCGGGTCCATCCACAAAATTTACTTATAAAAATATTTGCAGGTGTTTAAAAATTCATCTGCTAACATGATCTCACAGTCCTGACACGTGCCGAATTAATTTTTGACACGAAATAATATATTTTACAAATACTGTTATTGTCACGTTTTACGAATATTGCACAATAATTAAAAAAACACTACTAATAAATAAATGTGTATGGGGGTGGACCCAGGGCGAGGCAACACCCTCCGAGTGACGGGCTTTCCAGCTGGGACCCGTAGGTGCCACACGTCCCTGAAACACTACTGAACGACAGACAATAGGAACAAATACTACTTTCTGAGACACTGCATGTGAGAAAATAAGTGAATTACAAGTTCATATTCAAGTACATTTTGTTGTTCATTTTTGTGGAGGTTAGGTGGTAGATTTATTTGTATTATTGCAAAAGAAATATTATATGGTAGTTTATGTTATTTTCTAAAGTTTTTTTTTTTGGAAATTTGTCTACCTTGAACGTCAATAAATATGACACTAGACGTCTTTCTTAGTTAGCAAAAGTAAAAAGCTAAAAAAATTTGCACGATAGTATGAGAAAAAGGAGTGAAGGAAATTATTATTTTTCGTAATATCTAGGCCAGAATAAATCACTGGTTACAGTCCACAATAAACTCACAATGATTCCAGGGCTTCGTAACAGGCCATGGATTGGCTTGTGAGAAACACTACCTTATAACATTTTCAAATAAAGTAACAATAATGAAGTTTAACTTCCTTTCAAATTTGGTGTTAATGTTTCAATGTAATAACTAGTAATTTTTCTTCATGTGTGTGATGGCCACAAGTACATTCCAAGGAGTTATCAGTCTGCATAAATTTTAGTTGAATATTTCATTTATCACCCACTAGTGCCCACTGCAGAGTGGAATTAATTTCTTGTTTTTTTTTTTTATTGGCAGCAATACCACTATTCTCATGAGTGGTCCGCAGTGTACTCTTTATACAGGCCTGGCGAACTCCAGTTTTTAATCCAACAGCGTTCTGTTCAGCTGTTGTTTTGTGTAAGCGACATATATTTAAATTCAAATTAAGCACACATCCAGGTCTTTTCACCTAATGATACTTTTGTATTTTGTTTCAGGAAACATGTTGTTAACAGGATACCTGTACAAGCGTCATTCCTACCAATAAAGGCCTACATAAAAGTGACGTAGAGGAATTTTTTAAGTGCAAGCCATGCCTCAATTACCGGCAGTGTTCACTAGTAATTTCGGCTAAACACAAAACGCATCCTGAGAACTGGTGAAAAGGGCAATTTTGATGTGTAAGATTGTGTTGTGAACGTTAACATTTAGAGGTATGTAACAAGTGTTGTGTTGTATGATTACCAAAATTGGCATACACAATATTTGTTTAGTGTGTGCGTAGAGCTGCTGTGAATAGTAATAACGATGAAAGGTTTAATCATTGAATGTGTCTAGTGATTCATCATTTAATATAACAAGGGTTATGTGCCCAGCAGAAATGCCAAAATGGAAGACGATATTCAAAAACGTGGAATATTTGATGGCATCGGTTTTGACAAATAGTTATACCATTTGAAGGTGGTTTTGACAAATAGTTATACCATTTGAAGGTGGTTTTAGACAAACGTGAATGCCTTGATTTCGTTGAAAAGGAATTAGAAGAAATATTGGTGGAGAGAGGATTAACTGTAAAACTTAGCGATCACGTTCAAGAAAGGCTACGAGAGAAATCGGTAGGCATGTTGAAGAAAGCTGAAAATATGGCAGTTCACATTATCGTACGAAGAATAGCGGACATGCAGTCGGAGAACATTAAGGAATGTAAGAATCCAAAAACGATCATTAATGCTCTGAAAAGTATTTATATGAGGAAATCAGTTAGCTCACAGTAATTTTTGCGGAATAAATTATTACTGTTAACACTTAAGAAAGGGGGAAATTTGGAACGCCACACTGCTGAGTTTGAACGCATTGTACGTGATTTAAGGTTAATCGGCTTGAACATTGATGAAGAAACTTTGACTGGTCAGTTGTTGATGACACTACCCGACAGTTATAAGGGGTTAGTTACTGCAACTGAGGCGTATATTGATAAGTTGGTATTTAATGAAATTAAGGAGAGATTGTTAGAGGAACATAATAAGAGGGTTAAAATAAATACTGAGAAATGCAGTGTCAGTCAGGGCGATAATGTCTCTATGGTGAAGAAACAGCTTAAACATTATAATTGTGGATTCCCGGGACATAAGAAGATAAATTGTTGGAGAAGAAGAAACGAACCAGGCCGCGTGGGGAGCAGAGGCTCTCCAGAACCCAGCAGCCTCATGAAGACATGGTAGAGGACAACATAGGGCAAGCGTCACTGAAGCTGAGGACACAAGTATGGTATTTATGGCTTCGTCATATGGTGACAACAAAACTGTAAGTAGAAGCTGTGATGATGAATCTGTTAGACACTTTGTGTGTGGTTATGGTGCATCTGAACATTTAGTAAATGTTTCAGTTAGGCCATTCATAACCAATATAGAAAAAATTATATGTTGCAATTTCTATAGTTGTTGCTTATGGATCATCTAAGCTTGTTGTTACCAAGAGGGGTACCATAGCATGTGACCAGTGTACTATAAAGAATGTGTTACTTGTCGAAAACTTAATATACAATTGTTTATCAATTCCAAATGAAACCACGTGTAAACTGAAGGAGGGGACAGGTATCAAAGGTATGGATGGTGTTCAAGATTGTATAATTAATCTAGAAAGGAAAATGACTAGGCAACCTTTGAAGTCTTCTTGTCCCAGAGGAAGTAGACACCTGGAAATTATTTCTAGTGATGTGTGTGGACCAATTACTCCAATTATATTTGATCGTTTTAAATACTTCCAAACCATAATTAACGGGTTTTCCAATTCAACAGTTATTTACCTTTTAAAAACTAAAGACGAGGCTCAAGAAAAGTTGAGACATTATGTTGAAGGAGCCGAGCAGAAATTTTCAGTTAGTGGTCTCAAAGTTAGTATAATTCGCTGTGGCGAATATTCATGAAATGATTTTAAGAATTGGTGCTCCGAAAAGGGCATTGAATTGGAATACACCCCTATTTTAAAATTACAACTAAACGGTAGATGTGAGTGGCTGAACAGGACTGTTAAATAAATCAAGGTGTATGATAAGAGAGTTACCAAGGTATTTGTGGCGGAGGCTATTCACACAGCAACTTACCTCTACAATCGAACCCCTTGAGTGACTAATGATAAACCTGCTGAGTTGTGGTATGGGTATGGGATCAACTACAGTAAAATAAAACCATTTAGGTATAAAGCATTTGCTAAAAATAATCGGCACATAGGCAAGTTTGAGAAAAGTTGTGAACAGTTAATCATAGTGGGATATACATAATAAAGATAAAGTCTGAACATTCCTCTGTCTCCAGCGCAGTGGTGGTATTGATGGTAGCAACAGTAGATCTTTAGTGACAAATTATAAGTTCATAAAATTTGAACAATATTATAACATTAACTAATAAAAAATTAGGTTTAAGCTTTAAAAAGTAAACCTAACTCTGCTGCAATTAGATTTAAAGCACCAATAGCTTTTTTGTGGATGCCAGCGGGATGCTAAAAAGTCGCTACATTATCTATGTTTATCACTTTTCTCCGCTTTGTCTCGCCAAGGTTTAAATGTCGCTATGAGCATCGGAATTCCGCTACTGTTGGCAACACTGGCCCCAGCCAGGTTCTATTTATGTAACGCTGCTCGATAAGCGGAAGGGGAAGTAGACAAGACATACACCGAAGTGAGTGCGGAGTGCCTTTGTCAGTGCACAGACGATAACAGACCGTGAAGGAGGCATGATGGCGGGTGATGTGCTCGTATTTGGAGGGACATTACTAAATAATTAACTACTGTGAAGCTGATTCTGTTTCATGTCTCGTTGATTCCATTAGTGACTCTGAAGTAGTTTAAGATTGTGAAACTGTGTTTGGGAAATAAAAAAAACTGAGTAACTATTCCAAGACGGGAATTCATTTTTTTAAATTACAATATGGCGCGTTTGTCTCATTCTCTACAGATACAGTGAATCTGAGTTGCGATGTCCAGTCGTTAAAGTAGTGGTGACTGCCACGTTACATTTATTGCGCCCAGTGTGGTGCAAGGATTTTAAGCATGCTTGAGAAGTAATGTTGCATACATTTATGCTGCATAGCAGTGGCACCCGTTGAACACAACTGAAGTTGCGGTGTTTACGACAGTTAAAGCAGTGTTCCAGGTTCCAGAGTCCAGCATTCCATTGTTCTAGTGTTCTAGAGAACTACGAAGGATCTCCAAGAGGACAAATCTCCAACAGCAGAGTGCAAATGTATATAACACTTTGGGAGAAGTCAGCATTGAAGCCATCAGTTCAAGTAATTTCATCACACATTTTTTTTTGGTATAGGTTATGTTGGTCAAATAATCAAAAGTAAATGTGTCATGTTTTTTTGTTTGTTTTGTTCCGGGTTTTTGTGTTAAAGTTTTTCATGTTTTAAAGTCACTCTAAAATTAAGGAGAGCAGTTTATTTGATTTACATGAAAATTGGTGTATTCAGGCAGGTTGGATAATTCATTATGGCTAATCTAGAGGAAAAGCGAGCAAGTGAGGGGAAAGTTTTTTTAGGTTTCGGACAGGAAACGGACGGAAATGTATCAAACTTATTAAATAAGGTAGTTAACATTTCAGGTTCAGGTCTGGGTAATACAAACGGGGAAAATCAGGGAACAGAATAATCGGAAATGAGTGAACAAACAAACCTGCTCGTACAGCTTATCACCGAACAGAACAATTGGATTACTTAACAGAAAAATCTGTTTCAGCAGTCAGCAGGAAAATTCGATAAGTTCAGAATTGATTTCGAAGAAAAATTTGATAAACAGAAAATGTAATTTACAGAAAATCTGTACAAGGTACTAAGTAATAGTAATAAAAGTTTTGCCGACTTAAAACTAGAACTAAAGGTGAAATGGAATAAGGTTAGGGAGGAATATGCCACTAAGGAAACCACATTAATTAACACAAGTAAGTTTATTAATGGTTGTGACAATGGAAATAGATAGCGTATGCTGAATAGAAAAGTAACTCAGTTCCTGTTACTGAAAATCAATTGCTATGACAACTTAATAATTTTGAAAGAGTGTATGAAACACTTGTGAGTTAAGTGTGTCAATGAGAACTGTAGTAAATGAAGGGAAACTTCAGGTATTGGGACTGAAAAATGTTTGTAATAAATTAAATATGCAATTAGAATCAGAGATTAATGAGAATACAGTGCCAGTAATAAAATATTAGCGAAAAAAGGGCGGTTGTAAGGGGGCCGGGGGGAGGGGTACTTTAGACTAAACTATTGTGATGTATATTTCAGGAAAAAATGTTGTAAGACGAAACAAAAAATTGAAAAACAAGGTCAGACAAGTAATGAGGGAAAAGAAAAGGAAAAAAAGGAGGGTAGCTGTAAGACAGTGGGGAAAAGGAAAATCGTACAGTAAAGTATGAGGAAGGTGGTCAGGAATAAAGGAAGAAGAAAGAGTGACAGTGTGAGAATACTGTGGAGAAAGAAAAGGAAAACATTTATAAATAAAGGCAGACATACTGAAACTTAGATGGAGTAGGTAAATAAGTTTTTAACATTTTTCTTGTACCAGTTTGTAATAGTTGTATTCCACAGAGATAAGATAATAATTATAAGTAATATGTTTATTTTGAGGAATATTTATTTGGTTAGAAGAAGCATTAAATGGAAAAATAAATAGGGTTACGATTTGTACAGTATAAATTGAGTAAAGTAGAAGATTTCATTCTTAAGCCTTGGGATAGGCAAACGTGAATAAGCTATTAGATTATCATGTTGAGTGAAATATTTCAAACTTGCTAAATTGTAAATTGATAGTTTTTAAGATATGATTATGATGAAACAGTGTTTCATTTTTTTTTTTTTTGGTTTTAAACAGAATTTTAAAACAAAATGTCAGAGTATATTAATGGTTAAAATAGTAACAATACCAGGAAGAAGTAAAAGGGTAGAAACTGTATTGATAAGGAAAATGTAGGTGAAGTGATAAAGTTAATATAAGAATACGTGAATCTTAAAGAGTTGAAAAGATATATTTCCAGAAATTTTATTTGTAAGTTAATGGTGCTGTTGTCACTTAACATTAATATCAACAATCGCAAATTATGTTAATTTATTTGTGCTTATACTCATTAGTGCTGAAGGGATTTTAATTCCTGTAGACTTAATTATACATTTTTACGTGTTTTACAAACCCATAATTTAATACAAAAGGGATAATACAGTATTTTATTTGTTTTTCCCTTTATTTAAAAACAAATAATAGAACTATAAAATGGAAAATTTTGGTTCTATGAAAATAGTTTTTCTTTTACAGAGAGATGCAAAATCTCACTATATAATTGTAAAGTATACGGAATGTTAATAGAAGGGAAGTAACTGGTTAATTTTATACTGCAAGTAGTTGTGCAGTTTGTTTGTCATAAAAGGTACTATTTGTCTTAAGTAAGCGGAATGTTAATATAAGAGATGTAACTGGCTAATTTTATACTGTAAATAGTTATGCTGTTTGTTTTTCATAAAAGATTATGTTTGTCTTTATGGTTTTGTAACTATTAGAATTTTGTGCTTGTATTTCAAGCAGAGTACCGAACAGGAGCAATGAATTATAAAAAAAAAATTACATATATTAAACATTTTAAATTTTAATATAAAAAAATACAAGGTAATTTTGAAAATCTGGTGGTAGTTTTGAGGAGTATGATGTAAATAGAATTAAGAAATGTAATGAATGAATATAGTTTTACTGTTCTGTTATGAAATTTGACTGTTTCTTGCAAATACAACGTTGACCGAAAGGAATAACATTTGCTAACCATGCAATTCTTGAGAGTTTGCTGTAGTGCATTTGGTTTGAAGAATATAGAGATGAAGTGGTAAGATGTTGCTCCAGTTTTTATGGTGTTCGGGGATTCAGCACTAAGAAAGTTTTTTGACGGGAAAGGTCAGAGGCCTCTTCTATTTGTCAGCAATGGCCTAGTGCATATTCAGATGTTTAAAGTAAATATTGCAGTGGCTTTTTTGTATTTTATGGGCAGATCTGAGTTCCCTTTTTAAATGTCGTGTGCTAATCCCAGTGAGGAACTAGAGTGGACAGGAGCACTCTACATAGAATTGGCATGAAAATATATTATATGTACACGCTCAACAGTAAATGCAAACTATAAAAATGAATGCAATTACAATTAATTTTTTAAAACCAAAATTATTAAAAGTTGATGAAAAATAACTTAAAAAATATATAGCAATACTGTGAACCATACTTTAAAATGTGATGATCATATTATTGTTGGAGAATTTTGTGTAAACTTTGTGGTTAGAACTTTGAAGTAATGTCTTTTTTATGAAATGTTATAAATCGAAAATTTTTAACATTGTGTAATTTGCGTACGAGTGAAAATCAGTGTGATAATTGATGTTTATCAACTTAAAGTGGCGTAATTTAACTATCAGCATTTTCTAGACCTTATCAACACATTATCCTACATCCCACACGCTCTTGCAGTTCACTTGCCGCTCAACAACAATTTAATAATTTATCTGCTTTTACAGCATCTGTAGCTTACTTCTGGTGGTGGGAGACACATCAGGAGCAGTGTAGCAAGTACACTTGTAGACGAGCAACGTATAGGTATGACAGAAAATACACAAGATAGTAGAACACTTAAATAATTATATTTAATAACCTTTGACAAAGACAATATATAAAACTGGCACAAATAAACACTAGCTGTGCACATAAACTCAAGGTTTTGTTCAACTACTACTTTGCAGGACATCTACTGCCTTCTATCACTGCAACTTCTGGATGCTAATTAACAATATTCAATCCCAGTCGAGCTCTCAACAAGTATTTAGCTGTTATTAGAGACTTCTCATCCAAATGCTGCCTGTTATTGACTGAACATACAAGTTAATTACCTGATACGGTTTCAGCTGAGTTATGTTAAACTTTCCGACTGGTGTACCATTCATGTCTGATAAATGATAGCAATTATTTCTGGTGATTCCAATAATCCGGTAATCACCTTTAAACTTAAAAAACAACTTGCTAGTAACAAATGCCCAATACGAACTAGTAGGGTTAGTTTGGCCTATAACTAGATCGTTCAACTGGAAGTTGCTTAATTTACTTTACTTGTAATGTCGCTTGTGACTTTCGATGGACAAATACAAACGTCTTCTCACCAATTCTAATAACTATCTTTGTATCTTCTCAGGATCCTCCTTTGTTGTACAAGCGTCAAGCTTCAGTAGAGCATCAAGATCTTTAACTATACAACCCAAGCATTAATTAGTAAGGACATCTAAAGGTGCGAGACCTGAAGTCAGATGTACTATATGGTTAATCCCAAATTCCACTACACTTATCATATCTCTCCAGCTTTGCTGACAATCATGGCAATAAATTCGGAGCATGGTACCAATAGTATTCATGCTTCGCTCCACTGGATTACTCTGAGAGTGACGTACCAAAATTATTGTAGGTACAATTCCTAACTGATTCAGCCCTTCTTGCCACATATCACCTGTAAATTGACTTCCTTTATCTGACAGGATACAGATGGGGCATTTCTAACTTCAGCGATAAACAACTTCAAATTTGCAGAAGCATCCTGACATTAGCTTGTACTACTGGATACAATTTAGTAAACTTGAAAAACAAATACAACACTACGGACACATACTTTGCCCCTGACGTAGATCTGGGTAAAGGTCTGAAAATGTCAACAAAAATCAATTCCAAAGGTTCTTGCCGCAAAAAAACTTGCATTTCCCCTTGAAGATTCTCAGTAGGTTGATTCGCTTTCTGGCACCGGTCACAAGACGTAGTAGCCTCCCTAAAGGTGCATACCATATCAGGCCAATACATGAGGCATTTAAGGCTAGCATACGACTTATTAGTTCGAATATGACCAAGCATTGAATTAATTTCAACAGCAACTTGAGACTAAATACTGTACTAACAGGAATAACAGGCTTCCAATCCTGTTCGAAATTGCTTACATTTTCACCATGGTAGAACAAAACATTGTCTTCTGACAAACAGAAAATTCGATGAAATTTGTCTTCAGGTGGAAGAGCTTCTAACTTAGTGAAAGTTTTCTGAAAGTATACATTTTGCTCTTGCAACTTGGTTAGCTATCTCAGAAGTTCCTTAAGATGTTTATTCGACTTGACGGGATGAGTTGATAGTGGCTATCACAAACTCCTTCAACTTCTTAGGTGGTCTCAGTATATCAGGCTCAGTATCCTTTATTATACTCAAATAGTCTGCAGCCTCGTTCTTGGCTACTCTGAAATATTGCATTTCTATACCATACTCTTGCAGATACAACAGCCAATGAGTAAGACGACCACCGAAAGCTTTACCTGTCTTCAAACACATCAAAGCTTGATGATCAGTCAGTAATGTTATCTTCTCACCTAGCAACAGGTCGCGAAACTTCTGCAACACCCATACTATGGCTAACGCTTTGACCCACCCCAACAACTATACATCAAAATGGGGATGTCATCTATTTTTAGATATGCAGTGCCAGAAGTAATGTTAAATGCCATCTGTAGGAAATATTTTTTTTGCTGATTTCCCTCAAATTTCCACCTTTTTACAGTTCCTCCAAAACGGGTCTTTAAAGAGAGCGTGTCTTAATAAAAGGGGGTTCATATAGTGGGGTATCTATTAAAACCATGAAATGTGTCAACACAGTTCCCTTTTTTCCACCATTTTGTAAGATAGTGCCACAGAAATATAAAAGTTTTATACCATATATTTGGTATTAATCAACCGATTCTCACCAGATTGTGCATACTAGTAGTATTACAGTAGGACATGTGAGGCATTTATTTTGAAAATTGTGTTAGTATAAATAATTGAGATAAGTATGTCACCCATTACACAATTAAACCGGTTTCAACCTAACAGATTTTTTGCTAGCAACATCTATTAGCTATATCATATTAAACCATTTTGTACGCCAGCACTACATGAGAAAATATAGCTTTTATGCCATATCTTGGACACCGATCAACCCCTGACCTCTAAAAATTTTACACATAAGTAGATCTATGATAGGCCATGAAGCTTAAAAGATTTAAATAGTTGAGACACTTATTTTCAAAATGGCAAACTTTTACAAACACATTTCAAGTTACTGTACCCAGTCTGCTAAAATGCTAAAGACTGATTACAACCGAAGTTGATGATTCAAAGCCTACCTGTATAGTGTAGTTGGTTGCACTCCGTACGCCTACTGTTGGCATAAGTGCTTTTCAAGTTCCATGTAAGGAATGTGTGTATTTGTACTTGTCTCACTAATGGTAACATATGTTTCTGGTACCATCTTTAATTACAGTGTTGTCAACAAAATGTCAAGTCCTACCTGTCATCTAGGATTTTAAGAAATTCATCAAAATAACTTGCATCAATGTAGGGGCAAGAAAGCTCCAGTCATATTGGTAATTTCTGGTTTTTTAATATAGAACCTTAGACAAAAGTTGCAGCAACTTTCCTTTATCAACGGAGCCCAAGTTGTCATTGTAAACGTATACACAAAAAATCTACACTTTATTTGACGTGTTTTCTTATACACGTATAAATGTTGACATGATTGCTGACATTTACACTGGCAAAACTACCACCTAAATAAGTCAGTACAACACAAGGCCCAAAAAGGCACATTATTGGAAATGACATCACCACCAACCTGCTAACATCACCCATACTTGTCATAGTCAACACAACACATGACTTACGTTCTCGAGAACAACGCAACCTATCAACAAGCAAGTATGGAATATGATACCACAATACCATTTTGTTACTGTGCACACACCTGTTCTGTAATATGACTCAGCGTGCTTGTTATCTTTCAGCATTAATCCAGCAGCCTTTACCCTGGAAAGAGAACCTTCAAACCCATCTGAGCCCTCAAAGATATCTGGACAAATAAAGGCAGTTGAAAATTATGATCTTGTTCATACTGAAGAGCTAACTCAGAAGCTCAAGATAAAATGTGTCACCACAGACGACTGAACCAGCGTCACATATTTTTAGTAACATTGCCACAAACAAACCTGAGAAAAGTCACAGTGTGCGGAATTAAGTGCATTGTCTGAAATACTTACGAACAACTGACAATCTTTACTACTACAGCCAAAAAAGTTTTCAGTTCTGATATGGCACTTCAATTTGAAGAGTAAATGTAGTAGAATATTATACACAGATTTACTAAATATTCGATCCTTATGGAAGGGGTCCAAAATTTACTGAGATGGCAACACTTCATCTGTAAAGATGCAAAACTCCAATAATGTTGTTTGGTACAATTTGATGGAATCAGACAAGATCTAATTTGGGTCTTATAAAAAAATTCAAATTTCGAGATGATTTTTGGATAAATGGTAAGACTTTCACCAAAAACAAAATTTGGTATCTGTGCCATAAATATTTAATGTGCAAAAGCTGTCAACATGTATGGTTGTTATCACTGAATTGAACATGAGCAAATTTATAAATATTTAATTACAGTAATATTAATAATATTTCTTGAAATTGTTAGTCATTAGGTCTAAAAAGTACAAGTCTGAAAAGTACGAAACACTAATTACTGATAGTACTACGATATATTTGTACATATGCTTGTACTTTATGTCAATGTGTTCTTATTTAATGATTTGCAATCTGGTAGGTTTTGATTTGCTTACTGTTGACAGTCACTTGTTTAACCATAGTAACAAAACATCTCAATTTTGACCCCAAAATACATTTTTAGGAAATGAAATTGATAAATCTAAATATCTTTATTGTATATGACTTTTAAATAACCTGAATATTTTTCTACTTTAACATTATAAGTTTAGCATCACTATTTTACAATGCATTAATTTAACTATAAACAAAGTTAAAACTACGAAATATGAAATTACAAAATACACTGCCATTTCTGTGTAGAAAATCCGGTCATGTGGCCATTTCGTAAAAAAAAAATCTGCCAATACACACACGGCCAGAAGATGTTAGCAGGTACAAGAGGGTCAAGAAATCACCATTAGTCTGAGTAACTTACTCGTATTCCAAATGAGAATTGACTTGTCCGACAGTTGGCCGTTCTCAATCGCAGCTTCCACAATGACCGAGTAGGTCTCTGCTTCCTGCAGATTGATAATGACGTTCGTAAGGCTGGTGTTGGCGCATGAGTGCATTCCCATGCCGGTCCAAGTGCCCCAGCAAACCAAGTATGACTGAGCACAAGCTGTGGCCTCCCAGTTCAAGGTCACTTCCTGGTGCTCGTGTCCACTTGCTTTCAAGGCAGGCACTGACTCAGGACCTGTCAGTCAATCAATTCAATGTCACTACAATGCATGTGACACTCCTTTTTAATATTTTGTTGTATAATTTTCAACTGACACTGGTGCTACTAGAAGAAGTTCTTATGGAGGGATGACATAAACATCGATGGTTTTGAATAGGGACAATTATGAAATACAGCCATATTAAATATATATATATATATATATAAATAATATAAAGATTAAACATTTTAAAATAAATGAACAGAGATACAGAATTTAATAAGTTAATACACTATCGACCAAAAAGTGATTGGGCACCTGTTCGCAATGTTTGCTCGGTGGTTGTCACCCCTTTAGAATCTCGTAGGGCCACCTCTTGTGACTATAATAGTAGCCACACTGTCTGGCATGCTTTTTACTTGTGGTTGCAGGAATCCACGGGAATTCGTCGTCATTCCTCTTGCAAACATTCCATGAGTTGGGCAATGGATTTTGGCCGCGCCTGACGAGCCCTCACCCGGCGATCCAATTCGTCCCAAAGATGTTCTATAGGGTCGAGGTCGTGGCTCTGGGCGGGCAAGTCCAATCGGCGAAAATTGTTGTCGGTGCACCACTGCATAGTAGCCCTTGAAACATCGCACCTGGCATTGTCATCCTGGAAGTAACACGGGTCCATTCCGTAAAAACCCCACAATGTTGGGAGCATTCCATTATTCAGAATGTTACAGTAGGCCTCTGTGTTCATGCTACCACGAACAAACACCAGCGATCCTACGCCGAAGGCCGTGAAACAGCCCCACACCACCACTCCACCACCATCGAATTTCGTAGTTGGCACTATACACTCCGGCAGAAGTAGTTTCCCGGGTAGACGCCACACCCACACGTCCATCGGACTGGAATAATGTAAACCTCGACTCATCACTCCACAGAACCGATTTCCACTGCTACAGTGTCCAGTCGCTGAGCTTTATTGCTTGTTGTGATGTGTGGTTTGTGTGCAGCTGGTCTTCCGAGATATCCAAGTCGGTGGGCCTCTGTACGCAATGTTCCAATGGAAACCGGTACTCCTGTTGCTGCATGAAACTCCTGTTGGATGGTAGCCATGGGTTATGCCCTATTTTTGACAATTTCACGTTTCAGGATTCTGCGATTTCTGTCGGTCAAGAATTGGAGGTCGCCCAGAACATGCAGCATTGGCGCAATGCCCATTGACCTTCCACTTACGCAGGACGAATGCGACCGTTGATTTAGGCCTGTTTACCTTCGGCACAATCGCCCGGTTTGACAGCCCACTCAGACGGCAGCCCACAACCACGTCCTTATCGAAGTGCGATAGCTCTAAACCTCGATCCATCTCCTTGTCAACTGGTTCTACACCGACCTGCAGTGTATGGCGGCCACACAAGTCAACTGACGTACTGAACTGCCTATCTTCGCGGGTGCCCAATTACTTTTTGGTCAATAGCATATATGCATCCAGGTATGATTAGGTGTATGTTTTCGAGGAACAAATTCACTCCTCAAATAAAAAGTAAGCATCAATTAATAATACAGAAAAAAAAGTATATTGTGACATATTACTGCAACAGACAAAGCAAAATGGTGCATTGGTAAGCACTTGGACTCACATTCTGGAGGATTTGGGTTTGATATCCAGTTTAGCCACAGTTCTCCTAAATCACTCCAGGTAAATGCCGGGATTGTTCCTTACTACAAGACATTTCCGATTCCTCTCCTTTTCCTGGTTCTCTGAACAACTACCTCTGTCTCTAATAATTTTGCTGTCGACAAGATGTTAAGCTCTACCTGTTTACCTACCTACAGTAACAGAATCTTTAATGATGAGAATGAATGACTGAAGCAGAACACTTGTCTCCGAATACAAAGTAACACAATTTTTTCAGTAAATAAGCAAAGACTGCTCAGGGTAACAGGATCAGGTAAGTTAAACACAAGGCACCAAAAATATTGACAGCCAGGGGTATGGGAACAGGGGGGTAAAGGGGTACACCGTATTCCCCCCCCCTTTACCAAATATTGTTGGAGGGGTACAGCATAGCATTTGTAATCCCGCCAAATATATTACTCTCACGCTATTTTATTACTTCAATAAATTATAACAAATCTTGCACCAGTAGCAATCTTCATTCCAACAACATTTTGTAGCATGCTGCAACAGATATTTTTTCTAAACTGTTAACTGGCTTTTTCTGGACATGGGAAAATCCCACGTGCTCAGGTACTAGTCCGTCTTCGTCTCTCCGCATCTCTTTTACTGCCTTAATCCTTCTTACAGTATCTTGTAACTGTACTTATTTTGTATACTGTTGGCAGAGCAAGGGAGTGGGAAGTGGGAACAGAGCTATTACCGGTGCATGGGGAAGAAAAAGGCAGAAAAAGCAGTGGATACGAATCCGTACATTCCGGATTGTTTTCGTTCGAGGACAGCATTCAGTGAGTGGTAAGGTTGAACATTTGCATGTGGTGTTTTCGGAAAATGGTAAACGGACTAATAAATGTGTTAGAACTAGTCACAGTTAGTGAGATAGCTATTAAAATTTTGTATATTTATAGTGCACTCACGTATATAATAAGTTTTTTATCAATCAGTAAGTATATTTATAACGTTTCTCGTCAGTCAAATCTCTCAGTTTTGGAAACAGATGCTTTAGTGAAGTGTTTATACTGTATCACGAAATACAATTTTGGAAACTTGTATGTTATGTGTTAGTTTATGCCATAAATCACTGGTATCAAATTAAAACTCGATAAAATATTTTCTTTCTGTTATGCTGATAAAAATAATATCTGCAGAAAAAACATAAATACGGAATTTAAAAGGTATTAAAGTTGCATACATGGCTAGTATTTTGCAATTTTTTTTATAAGATAGTATCACATATTTATTGTGTGACTGTTATTTGCGTACTTACGTTACAAACCTTTTTTTTCCCAAAAACGAGACCCAGGTTCAGAATCTCTGGTTTCAGCTGTCGTTATAATAAACATGCTGAGTGAAAGTCTAAGTCTAAAAATAACAGCTTTTGCATCTGTCTACCTTGCAAGTATAACATAAGACTGATACAGAAACGTTCTTTGTCTGTGAATAATTAAATAACAGTACATGCAAGAAAAACAGAATATCGTCCCTTTCTACTAATATTTATTCAATTCTAATGAAAACATCACTGACTTATGTAACATTTATACTTACTTCATTAACCCTGCATAATATTCTGCAGCATTTATTTATTTCATGGATAGTTTCAGTTAATAATTTTGACACATAGGCATATTCATGAGGGTGGAAATATCGCACACAGATTTCTTAAACAAGCAGCACCCGGCCACCTGACGTCGTTGAAAGTCCGTTAAATACTTTAGACAATCCCATTCTACTGTCCTGCACTGTTTGGTGACTACTGCGATCGCTGACCACGTGTTCCTTGCGATAGTTGGCAGTACTGCATCGTCCTGTATTTTTAAACTTTCATTTTGCAGCATTTCCAGATACTTTTGATAACATAGTGCATAAACTAAGTGTAGAAGGTCATTAAATGGGGATATAGCTTTTATGGGTGATCTCATTTGCTTATAAGGAGTGGTTGGTAACTAAACGGCCACGTAAGTATGTGCTCTTAAAGGAAAACCTCTCTAATTAGTCAGTTTCACCAAGTGACCTGTGAGCTGGGAAATTAATGGGTAAATGCAAGTTATAAATTGGTTTTGCAGCCACATACAAAGAGTCAAGATTATTCCACAAGCTCCTGTCCCCACCGTGCACAAAAACAGAATATGCTAATAGCCGCTAGTTTTCTGCCAGCTGATATAAATCTCTCCAGTACTGCAGGAATTTACTGAGGTTGTTCAGGGAGGTGTCCATGACTTGACTAGGCCGCTGCAGAGCGCATGGTTATTAAAGACTGTAAAAATTAATTTTAAATTCCTTATTTATTCAATTCTATCTCAAAATTATAAGTTTTTTTGCAGTAAAATTCAACTTTAAAAATTATTTTAAATTACTTTAAAAGACAGACATTTGCCGCGCACGCATGGTGTCGCCAGTATGTAGCAGCATGGAGCGGTAATCTCTGCGCCGCTTCCCCTTCGTCTTCGCACCAGCCGTGAACACACTGCCCAATGAATAATTTTTTGTGCGCTCTCAGCTGATCAAGTGCGTGAGGGACATTAAAAATTTGTCTTGTATTCAGTGTCATATTATTTCAATTTTCAGAGGGGTTTGAAATTTTTAGGTTGGCTTCTATTTGGTGTCAGAATACAATCAATTATATATATATATATATATATATATATATATATATATATATATATATGGTATTTGATGTGTTTTTTAAAATGTATTATCTATAGTAATACTAATACAGTAAAACTTTTCTTTAATTCCCTTTTTTATTGTGTTTATTACCTAAACTTTATTCATAGATAATGTACAGCTCTCAAGGTCAGAAGTTGTATTTTATTGTTGTACAAGACAGAACCGTCATCTACTGAAATCCCGTATGAATGAAAATTTTTGACATTCCCCTGAAAAACGGTAGATAGGTAGTCGACTGTACTTACTGCTTGCAGGACATGAAATGTATTGTTACTGTACAACAGCGAGATAAGCACACACGAATCGTGCAGCAGCATGTTTACATAGCCATTGAGTATGGCATTTCTCATGTTATGTAATCTGCAATTCGTAGAAAATATCACTTGTAGTTCATTATAATCAATCCTGCATTTAAGTTCAAGATCATACATGTCTGTTGTGTGAAATTGCTTCCGCCTCAGGAGAAAAACTAGAAGCAGGTGTTTCAGTGGCTAAGCTAAATGCCACACCAAATCACCTAAAATGCTACAATTTATTGAACAGTGGCAGAAGTGCTAAAAATTAATTTTAAGGATAGCAATAATAATGCAGTCACTATGTCTGCTAGTTGTGATTCATCATTTTTAGCCATCTGGCAGGTGAGTGAGATATGACAAAGAAATAGGAGTCGGGCGATCGATAACTTGGCCAGAAACTGTCAAGGTCAACATGTACAGTTGGAGCTTAGCGAGCATCTCTCCTGGCTGCACTAGAACATTTACAACAAATTGAAAACATTAATATTAAAGTGAGCCCCAATAATATTTATAAGTGTATTTTTTGTACTCTGCCGTTTACAGGTCTTTCTGGTTTACCGGACTAAACCTCCCCAATTAGTCTGGTAAACAGAGGGTTTACTGTATTCCATCCAAGCAAGGAATGTAATTACCGCTAGACAGTAGTTGCAGGAAGCTTTAATTTCCTCAGTCATGGAGACAAAACTCATTTTGAGGGGGAAATACTATTTCTCAAACATTTTGGAGGAAGAGCAAAAATTTGTCAGCATATGCTCAAGCCCCCAGACAAAAAACAACAGTTTTATCAAAAGACATGGAACTTGTCCAAGTCCATCCATCAAAATATTCATCATGAGGTAAATTTCCACTTCTCATGAAAGTTAAGAAGACTGGTGGAAAAGTTGCTAAGAGATAATCAATTTTTGTGTTTAGTAGGAAGCGGAAAACCTATCACAACAGGAGTAGAAGCAGATAAAGTTGTAAAACGGAAGAAGAAGGGGAGAGTAAAATTTATTTACACCAACAGCAGCAAAAGCAAACATGATTGTTTCTCTACAGTCTATTCATGGTTTCTCCACACTTTTGTTGTTTAAAACTTTAAAAAATCACCTCATGCATGTCTTGTTTGATTGTTTCTTTAAACTGTCACGTATCACAAGTGTTTCATACTTATGTTAGAAAAAAAGTATATTTTTAGTGAAAAAATTTAAATTTTAATGGTATATTTTTATCAATTTTTAAATATATAAGTTAGTTAAAATGAATAAAAGTAGGGTGAAAAAAGGTGTTGTTAATACGTAGCAAAAAAATAGTTTTCAAGCCAAAATACTATTAAAGTTAGCGTGAACGAATGTGGTGCATTGTGCCTTTTGGTATAATTTCCTTAATTAAGTTGTGTTTTGTTTGCACGAAGCAAAGGAATATCCTTGAAGTAGAACTTTAGCAGGGCTCCAGAAAAGTATGAAGTAGCCATGAATGGTCTACAACATTATAATTTTGGTATAACCTTACCTGTAGACCACGTAATTATCGTGGCATTTCCAATATCCGTATCGCTACCCATTGAATTCACAGAGATTGTGTACATGGTGCAAGGTTCAAGTCCTGTTATGCGGAAAGTATTGTAAAGAGACTGGATCACTTCGGAACACTTCTCTGTTCCCGAGACTTGTGCCCGCCAGCACACCAAGTACTTCAGCAAGCAGAGGTTGTTCTCTGTTGGTGGTTTCCACTGCAAGTGGACAGATCGAGAAGTTGTGTGGAATACTTTCAGATCTTCTGCTTCTCCAGGTGCTGTTGAAAAAAGAAAAACAGGAAGAAAATATTTTCTACGTTAGTTTCAGTATTGTGTTTCTAGAAAAATAAGCTCTTGACCTGGGACTGCGTCAGAACTCTAACACTGTTGTTGAAAGGTCATCTCATCTCCTTGGTCCACCCTTGGATGGTCGTCATCCACAATAATAAATCTTTTTATTGATCATATCTGAAGGTTGAAAATACCAAGTGCAAAAATTTTATTTGTCAAAACAACATGATAAATACAATCTCACTAGCTCTAGAGAAAAGTAATTATCTATCAATAACCGAACATGACAGTGACTGCATATGCAATGTGAATATGTGACAAAAAGGGATTGTAAGGCAAAGTAGAGTTTCAAGTTTCAGCTCTACTGCTCAGATAACTTCAACAACAAATTAAATCCAAGAATAAAGTTTAATCAACATTTAAATGTACTGTTTGCCATGTGAGACGATTAACGCTTAATTTTGTGAGTGTGAAAGAAAAAACTAAACGAAAATTTCTATGACCAGTTTAAGTACACTGAAATGGCTCCAACTTAAATCATCAAAGTTAATTTTTAATGGGTTCCTGTTCGTTCTTACGAATCCCGGAAAGGTTTTGCTGTGCTTTACAGAATACTACCTTATATGCATGCTCAAGTAACAATATTTTTTTTTTGGCTAATGAGCACAACCCTTTTAAAATATGTACATATGTTTTCTCAAAATTGGTATGATGTATTGCAGTGACCTACCACATGGCCACTAAAGACCATGTGTTACAATCTTTGTTATTCCACAGGAAGGTTTTTGAGTGCAATTGATTGGCTTATTGATTATCTTCTAATAACAAAAATACCATATTTTATTGCATGATTGTCGCACATATTAAGCTAAAAATTTAGGGTGTCGCTATTAAGCAAATACAGTAAAAAAATTATACTCTATGTAGGGCCTCAAAATCTGTGCGAGCTACGAAATAATGCAGAATATGGGGAAATTAAGTTTATTCGTGAGATTCTGTAATAATTCCCATATTCATGAAACAGTAACGAAATTGCTCATTAAAATGTTTCGTAAACCACAATGCTGAGGTTTTTTTTTACCATGAAAAGTCTTACAAATAGTTAGTTTTGCCATTTTTAATGTATGTTACAGAATTGTCTCACATTTGTTTCACATATGTATGACGTGATCTTAAAGTGGGCATCAGGGAATGGTGGTAGGTTAGGATGTTCGATTATGCAGGTTCAGGTTGCCAGGGGAGCTCCAGTCCTCGCTTAGCCGAGAACACGATGATGCAGTTGGGGCCATGGACTGTTCGCCCTGAATGTGGGCCCCTGATGCTTCAACGTCACTGCTGCAGTCGTTCTGTTTCCTATAATTCAAGTGCATGGTATAGTCGGGGATATCTGAGCTCCTTCGATACGCTCATTCAAAACTCTATGGGAACTGTTGAGGCCATCCCCATGCTAAGACGTTACTGCGTTACTGTGTCACGGTTAATGTGGCCCAGAAGCGGCCAGAATAAATAAAAATGACGTAATTCTGCAACGGTCAGATTTATTCATTACGATACCTCACATGAGGCACTATCATGAAAAACTCCACTATAGCACTGCATGCTCTGATACAGTAAAAATGGCGCGAACGCCAACAAAATAACGCACATGACGTTCCAGTTCCAGACAAACGAGCTGGGTTGTCGAGTGGCCTGCTCCCCAGTTGAAAAGTAACTTAAAATGTTCCTGAAATTACAAAATGACTATGTATATGCTACATGGTTAGGCTAAAACGTGAAGGTCCGGAGAGGATGCTAACCATATGTCCACTCGACGGTGAGGCGATTACGCGACTGACTGGGCAATGGCGCGCAGCCCTCTCACTGGCTGTATATTCCCACCGGGAAATAAAATCACTTTATTCACAGTACTTTTAATGAATGTAAAGAAATGACTGATGGCTGATGATTTGTAATGAGGCTGAACACTGAACAAACTCTTACATACACTCAGAAATCAATACAAGACAATATAAAAGTATAAAAACATGTATGACTTGTGATGTCAGACTGGTAGTGTACTTAACCTTAATAGTGTCCACGTGATCTAACTTGGCACGCATTGCGTGTCTTAATTACCGCATTTCTTTTTAAACCTATTATTTCAGTCTTCTAATTAAATACTGTAGATCACATTGTAACACTGAAAACCTTCAAAACATCTTACAAATAAAAAATAAATAAAGTAAGGTTGACTTTGCCACGTGTTCAAGTTTTAAGTTGCCACTCTTACACACAAGGCATCCTAACCTCCTGGTGTGGTCTTTGTACTGCTCTGAGCACTAACTAATACTTGCCACTACTGGTTTAATATTATTTTTATATTACCACTGACAAATGAGAGGCTCGCCAAGAATTGCATATCAAATAAAATTCAACTTAAGTTTAAATAAAACACGTATCATAACACAGTGATTTGTGTGAATTCAATGAGATGTGAAGTGTCTTCTGTGTGCAATACATGCCATACATATTACCCTAACAATTACAAAACCTTCTTAAATTTAATAACAAGTAAACTGAACACTGATTATAATATGGGCGGTGGTATTACCGTACATGTGTATGTCAAGTGACATCTCGTGCACTGTGATTAGGAACATGTGATCTGATTTAATACACAATCATAAAAATAAAACACAACACTTCAAAAACATAACCATACCCTTGGAAATAATATTACGACGTGTGGAACAGTGTATCCTGGTGTGTCAACATATGTTCATAACCTCAATCTACACGTTAGATGTAAACAAACATAATATTTAATAAAGCCTGAAAACACTGACTCTACTTTACACGTGGCAGACAATAAAAATCACTACAACAAAAATATTACACTTTACTTTTTACATAATGAATTTTACACACGCTACTGATGTAGTTGAGGCACTAAGGAACTATATGCTTGATGTAACTGTTACACTGTGGTAGCTTCCCGGTGCATGTGGGTGGTGTATGCGGCGAACGAGATGAACGGGCTAGGGTTAGGTGGCACACGTCATACACTGATGATAGTTCAAATTATTTGCGGCAATCATGTAGTTGACTTCGCAAATGAAAACCGAAAAATCAAAGCTTTACTCTCGATAAAGAACAAATTATAAATTGATCAGTAACAAGGTCGAAAGAATATTGCTGTAGTACGATTCGATATGTCGACCTAAAACTCTAGGCACTAGTTGATGTGCAAAAACACATATAACATACTTTTATTATTTTTAAAAGAACAATTCTAATTTAAAATGTTGGTAATAATACTAAAGTAAATATGTAGATATAGCACTGGTGATATTTTTTTTAGGTTAATAAAATAATTACCTATGTTGTAAACATTTGCTCAGTAATTGTAAACACTTACTCAACATCTGTGATTTGTGGTTAGGTTCATGAGAAATAAGAGAGGATATTAGTTGTAGTCATCTACTTATGTTGTACAATAAGTTAAGGGGGATTAGTGCCCAATATCTTATAATTGTATAATTTTCAGAACAACCTGCCCAAATATTTGTATTAAGTTGATGCGTGCCAGCATTTTTGCTCCCCAGACAGTTTGCCCACTGCGCACCTCTACACCGCCGCAGCAGTCATCCACATTCCATAGTGATAAACTCTGCAGTGCCACGGTGCAATAGTACGACGTGTGTAGTGTAGTGCAACATAGTGTAGTCAAGTGTAGCATGTGAGAAGGTGTATAAAGCCGGATTTGGTGCAACACATTTTTAAATCGAAAATCAATCAATTCTACCCCAAAATCAAGCAATTTAAGCCCGAAATCAAACAATTTAAGATCAAAATCAAACAACTTAACCCCACAAATCATGCAATTTAAACCCAAAATCAAGCAATTTAAGCTAAAATCAAGCAATTTTAAGCCAAATATTATCGTTTTCAGGCAGCTTCTTCAAGTTTCTAGAAACCTCAATTGACATTAAATTCAACTCTCAAAAACAAGCAAATTAAGCCAAAATCAAGTCAATTTAGGCTAAAAACAAGCAAATTTAAGCTAGAAATCAACTAATTTTATTATTTTCAAGCTATTTTTTCTGCTCCCTAGAAGCTTCATTTGACCTTAAATTTAATCGAAAATCAAGCAATTTTACCCCATAATATAGAAAATTTACCTTTTTTCCAAAAAGGTGTTCGGGTTTTTCATTCACAAACAAAAACTAATTTAAGCTAAAATAAAATAAATATAAGTCAAAAACAAGCAAAATCAATAAAAAATCAAGAAACTACTCAATTTAAAAAAAAACAGTGCAGGATTTGTGTCAATTTCAAAACAGCAAATTTAAGCTAAAATCAAGTAAATTTAAGTTAAAATGAATTAAATTTAAGCTAAAATCAATTAAATTTAAGCTAAAATCAAATGGAATATTATCTTATTTTTCTTTACATCTTATATTCGAAGCTCTACTAATTTCTTAAAAACTTATTCTATTTGCCAATATATCGAAGTTCATATTTATCGTCAATGATTTCCGAGAGTGATAATTTTAAGTTTTGCAATTTTGAATGAAATTTGTGAACTATGTTTGTAAGATCTTCAGACACATAATCTAATCTATAGGAAGGTGGTCTTGAAACATCACCACTTTTTAAGACGTTATTCAAAGTGCATAGAAACAAAGACATTTTTATTTATTAAGAAAATAAATTTATTAAGAGAATGAAGCAAGTCATTTAGAATAATGAAAATTATTTTTTATTAGAACAAATAATTCATTTACATTTCTAAAAATTCGTAAAACTTTTAAATGTAACCACTCAACTATAAGTCTAAAACATATTAAAATATCGAAACATTTGGTTGATTCTTCAATTTTTTAATTAAAAATTTATATATCTTCAGTAATTCTTTCTTTCAAATAATCACAAGTAAGATTTCGTTTACTAAATAAAACAACATTATAAATGGTATCTGCTTCAACCTCTTTAATAAAATAAACACTAATTATCATAATAGTTTTTTTTTTAATTACAGTAGTTTTCTATAGATAAAATATATCACATAAAATGGTCTTCGCGCCCAAAATGAATAATAGTATGTCATATCACCATCAAAGTTTACAGTTGACTTATAATAAAGTTAATTATTTCTATAGTTGGTATCTAGTTTGGTGTTTGAATTTCTAAAATCATTATAAGCAAGAAATTGTTTAAGAAAAAGACTGTTTTGAATGTTTAGATTCCAGTTTTCTTTAGAAAAAACTTCATTTCTACCATTTTTAACATAAATATTTCTCACATTACAATGATCAAACATAGTAGCACGTTTATGCTGTTCAGCATGATTTTTTCTATTATATTATTAACCTACAATTACAAAATCAAGCATATAAAATTCTAAATTATTTAACTGGTCTTTTATATCAAAGTTAAAAACAGATGATCCAGCAGGGACTTCTTTTTGTAAAAAATGCAAATAATCAAAACTAATAGGTATTTTTGGATCTTTGTATGTATTTTCTTTCATTGCAATGGCTGTATTAGATTCAAATTCAACAATAGGTCGTATAATTTCTATTTTTTGAATAACAATTTTACCAGGATCAGGACGATGTTTCGTAACTTTACCTTCTTTATATAAAGTTTAATTTAAAAAATAAACAGTTTTTATAAGATGAATTAGGAAAAAAAAGAGGTTTTATAACCACCTTTCCAATAAACCTCATTGATATCACTGATAAAACAAAACAAATATCTCAGCGGATACATTATTTAATTTGTTTTATCAATAAAACAGTTTTAACTTCATCTGCTATATGACCAGAAACATATTTATCTCGATACAGATTATATAGACCAGTAAATTCTAAACAATTTTGTTCACTTGGTGATCTTAATAAAGCATTCATTATTGTTGATGTTACACCAGGATTATCAACAGCTTCAATAATATTTCCACGTTTAGAAATTTCTACTCTAGAAAATTGAAAAGGGAAAAGTTCGAACAAACACAAACATTATCTGATATGTCATATTTTGCCCTATCTCCAACTTTATCTCTCTTTAGTAAACAAAATTGCTCATAAACATAAGCGTCATTTGGAAAAGAAAACCCATATACTATAGGAATATAAAATTCTATTCTATTTTTGTAAAAATTTAAATCACTCCTAGTTTAATCAGTTGGGGGAAAAGTTTGTCTCTCGAAACTGTCAATACTTTTATAACTCATTTATAAGAAAAAAATTAATATATATGTTAAAAAATATCATATGTAAATGACGGAATCAAAGTGAGTTTCTCTAGTTAAATTACTCATCCACAGATATAAAAAATACAAAAAGTGTCTTAAAAAAGAATATGAAAAAATAAGAAAAAAGAACAACCATTTATTGACGAACTACGAAGCATCGGTAAAAAAGTAGAAAAAGTAAGTGAAGAAAATAAAAATTTAATAACAACACTAGTTCCTGTTGCAGAAAAAAACTTATATTATCCACCTACTCCTGAAGAAACATCATTCGAAAGAGAATTATTCTTAGAACAAAAATCTAAATTGGAAGAGCGAATGGGCATTTTACCCATAAAAAGTACAACGTTTGATTCTACTATAAATCTCGGAAAATAAATTTAAAAAATAATAAATATTTTATATACTCAGTATGGTTTGCGTGCAGAAGGACAAAATTCTTACATAGGTAATACACAAGTAAAGATAGCCGATGATAAAATATCCGGTAAAAATAAAGAATATGAATAAATGGAAGGAGTTTCTACTTGGTTAACAAAAGAAAAAGAAGTTCTTGAGGATAATTTCACTGCTACTGACTATGAAAACTTCACGAAAATTGTTTTAAATAACAATCCTGCATGCTAAGATTATTATCCAAGAAAGAAAATAAACTCGAACAGAAGTTGGAAATAAAAAATATAATTAAACCTATTTATGATAACTATATAAAAGAATCACATTCAAGAACAGCATCAAACACAATAGAAATACTGATTTCTCTAAGAACTCCTAGATCTGCCGAAGGTATAAAAAAAATAACAATAATTCCCAAAAGAATATGTTTGGATGGATGATGTTAGAAAATTTGTTGATAGATTATTTGTTATTTATGGCGAAGAAAATACTGGAAATAAAAATTATTACAATAAAAAAGTTAACATAATGAATATGTTGAACAAGAAATTTTCTGATTTTGTTATTAACTCTTCTACTACCAAAGGGGGTAACATATTTACCCCACTGCTATATCTTTGTTCATAGTTTTGATATATGTTATTGGTTTAACTTGTAGTTTCATGTATTTTATATTTTTGAATTGTTTTATATGGGAAACGAAAATAAATATAAGTATAATTTTTTTAAATTTTTTGTTTTAAGTATTTGTTATTGGGGTAGTTTTGTTATCCCCTTGGAATACTATGTCTCGGATATTTCTGTTTATTTTTCTCTTTTTGCTATTGAATTTCTATGTGAAAAAATTTATATACAATGCCAAAAATTATTCACCATTATATTTACATCAATTACCAACCACTTATTATAAAAAACTTCCCAAAATAACTTTTCTTTCTTTCTGTTGGTATTTGTTCCCAAGAGTTGTGTTGGAATTCACTTGGTGTGGCGTGTTTTAGGCTTCTCTACACAGTGTATAAAATGCCAAAAACTTACAATATGGTATTGAAGAATTTCAAAGTATGCTAACTGTTGATAATCCAGATAATTTTCATGATGATGGTAGGGAAATACACTAGCTACCAAAAAGTAATAGGGCACCCGTGAATATATGTAATTCAGTAAGTGAGTTGACTTGTGTTTCACGGCCTTCGGAGTAAGACCGCTGGTGTTTGTCCATGGTAGCATGAACACAGAGGCCTATTGTAACATTCTGGATAATGAAATGCTCCCAGCATTGTGGCGTTTTTACGGAATGGACCAAAATCTAGTGCCCAACTCATAGAATAGTTGCAAGAGGAATGGCGATGATGCAAGAAGATTCCCCGTGGATATCCTGCAAACACTCGTAGAGAGCATGTCAGACAGGGTGGCTGCTGTTAAAGCCGCAAGAGGTGGTCCTACGTGATTCTAACAGGGTGACAACCACCGAGCAAACGTTGTGGATACTTGCCCAATAATTTTTTGGTAGATAGTGTATATGACTTATGGTATGACAACAAAAGTGATTGTGAAGATAATGTTGAAACTATTTATGAAGTAGGTGATATAATAACTGAAATTACAGATAGACTCAGGTATGTTCACAACTAAAAGTGGTATGATATGGTCACCAATGCCTCTTTGTAAAAAAGGCCGAAGACCAGCCTGTAATATTTAAGCTACAAGCCTACTACCATGGATGCGAGAAAAGATTCAATTGTAGGATTGTTTTCTCTCTATCTGCCACCAGAGAGGTTGGATATAATTTGTAGACATACAAATGTAAAAGGTAAACAAATACTTGAGCTTTTCAACCAACAACATCCAGAGAAGCCCAAAGAATGTAAAGATGTAGATGCCCAGGAAATGGCAGCTTTTATTGCATTACTTATAGCTGCAGGTAAAATACATGGTAACCAAACAGCTATTCCAGAATTACGGATCAGCCATCCAGCTTTTCGTAACCCATTTTTTACTGCTATAATGTCCCGAAGCAGGTTTCAATTGCTGTGTGCATTTTTGAGATTTGATGACAAGATCACAAGGTGCACTCGAATTGAAGATTCCGGGGATAAATTGCAAGCAATAAGAGAAGTAACTGATATATTTGTAAAGGCCTGCATTCAAAACTACAGTCCAAAGGAAAATTTGACTCTTGATGAAATACTTCCAGCTTTTCGTGGCAAATGCCCATTTATATTCTATATGAAGTCTAATCCAGGACGGTATGGAATCTAAATTTTGATTTGTTCTGACTCAGCAAATGGTTACGTGTACAATCTTCAGGTTAATACTGGCTATGCAACAATTAATGCGAAATAAATCAAGGTACCTATGAGAGTTGTGATGGACTTGGTGGAATAATATTTTGAGTCTGGTAGAGGTCATTAAGGATAATTTCTTTACTTCCATCCCACTTGCTAAAGCCTTACTTGGCATGAAACTAATGCTTGTTGGCAAATTGCGTGACAATAAGAGAGAGATTCCTCACCAGTTCCTACCAAATCCACAAATGAAAGACAAATAATCAATTTTTGGCTTCGCGAAAGATATTACTATTGTTTCTTATGCACCAAAGAAAAAGAAAAGCAGTTGCACTTTTATCAACTAAATATCACGATGCCACAATATATGAAGACGAAGTCAGAAATTCTGAAATAATACAGCATTATAACGAAACCAAAGGAGGTGTTGACTTAGGAGATATGATCACAAACGAATATAGCTGTGTGCGAATGACAATCCGGTGGCCCCTGCATTTCTTTATGAAAATAATTGATATAGCAGCACTCAACACATATATTCTGTGGAAAGAGAACAACCCGGACTGGCACAAAAATAAACCTAGGAAGAGAAGATGCTTCCTTCATGAACTGATGTTGGCAAAACCACATATCGTGGAACGAGCTCAAATGCCAGTGGGCTTCCAGAATAACATTGTTAGTGCTATTGAAGCAGTGGGTATACCTGTGACTTAAACACGGCGAACCGAGGAAGGTACTGTTGCTGAAACTTCAATAATGGAAACTGGAAGAATATGTAACGACTTTATTCCAGGAACAAAGAGAGAAAAACACGTCTAATGTGCAAATTTTGCAAGACGCCTGTTTGTCAGATACATTGCAAGGAACAATTAGTCGTAAAATGGGTGAACTGTAAATAAATAAAACAAATGGCTCTCTGTAACGGGAAATGATGAACATCCACGTCTGAAAAATATCAAGAAGCAGCGTATGAATAGTAAAAAGTGTGGACTTCGACAAGTAAATTTACAGTTGTTATCATTTACTTCTATGTTTTTTTTTAAGTGTCAATGTTGAAGTGCATTTCCTAATAATGTGCATTTTCTGTGAGAATAAAAAATATATTATAACAAAATGAAGTAGGAATATATGTAAACTAATGTAAATAATATATGTTTACATTTCAGAAGCTTATACAAACACATACCAGTAGTAAAATTACCAACCAAATAAAAATTAGAAATATTTTTACTAGAGTAACACAATTACCCTCCTTGGTATAAGTAAGGTGTCTAAATACCTTGGTAGTAAAGGAATTTCATATCTGATAAGAGTTTTAAATGTAATTCCACAATAATTTTGGAATTCAGAACATCACAGTAAATGTATTAAAAATTGGGCTTTAAATAATTTAAATTTACCCGAAATGCATTTTCCAGGTTATAATTATTGTGCACCATTTACAATGTTAAATGAAAAGTTGGAAAGACGTGAGACAGGAATAAATAAATTAGATGAAGCATGCAAATATCACGATATTGCTTATAGAGATCATAAAGATTTAGAATCAAGACATAAAGCTGATACAATTTTTACAAAAAGAAGCAACAGAAATTATGTTAAATATAAATACACCAATTGGTGAAAAAATTGTTTCTGCTGCTGTTGCCTCAACCATTTTACAAAAAGAAAATAAGGATGGGGATTCAAAATGTTTATTAATTATATATAAACACATATAACTTATAAATGAAGATAATAAGCTTAATTTTCGATATACGAATTGATCAATTAAAATATCTGGGTACAGATAATTTTCAACAAAAGATCAACTTGAGAAAAAATAAATAAAAATTAAAGGAATGCAAAGGTTTCTTACTAACTTTGACACTTCCAATACTAAAAAAAATATATTTAAAAAAAAACAGGAAATTGATTACATTACAGAGGAATTATACCACTCATATGTCCAATTTTAGGTGCACTTGGAGCTTTAGCAGGAGAAGCTACTGCAATTTATAATTCTGTTGAACAAATTAGAAAAAAAGAGATTTAGAAGAACAAGAGAGACATAATTTAACAATATATCACCACTATCTGATATTGATATTGAAAAATATGTAAAAATATTAAATATAAATATTTCAGAAATGTTTATATGATTGATGACTTACCTATAAGTATGCATGGAAATTAATGTGCTGTGGTTAATTTCGACATTTCATCAAATCCTGAAACTCATTGGGTTTATTATTGTAAAGAAAATATTGATGTTTATTATTCAGTTATATGTGGACACCTATGTTTAATTGTTTTATATCTTTTTTCGAAAGGTTTCAAGTTTAATGATATAATTTCTTTGTTATTAAATGACAGATATATTTGGAAAACCATTAATTGAACCCTTAAATAAAATTTTATACACAAGTACTTATGCTTTAAAAAAAGATGTTGATTAAAAATATAAAACTATTGCTTCTGATTACACTTTTAAAATGTATGTAGATTCACAATGCAATTAAGGTGTTTCTGATTTACAAAGTAAACGAAGCACATGCTTTGATTATACAGAAAATAATGTTTCTTTTTTAGGGCATAGAATTGTTAATATAGATGATCCTAGAAACGAAAAAGATGTGGTCAATAAAATATGTTTTAATAAACAAATGGCTGATTATGCTTCAAAAGAAGATACACATTTACAATTCAGTAATACTATTTCTGATTATATAAAATTAATAATAATGCAACGCAGGCACTAAAAAGGACATAGATTCAAAATATAACAATAGTGTTTCTGACTGCTCTTTAAAAAAGATGTAGAATCAAGATACAATAATAGTGTTTCTGATTTAACAACATATGTGGAATCAAAATACAATATCATTGTTACCGCTTTACAAGATCAACTTAGTAAAGTTTTTGTTAACAGAAAAGATTATGTTCTCTTCAAAATTGCAACATTAATAATATGGCTAATCCTATAGATGGAAAAGATGTGGTCAATAAACGATATTTCGATAAAGAAATAGCTGATAAATTATAAAATTTAAACCAATCTGTTTTGAATTATCGTGATACACTTGTTAACTCTAAAAAAAAAAAAAAAGTAAGGAAGACAAATCACATATATTTTATTTACCAGCAAAGTGGAATAAAAGTAATATTTTCACTTAGATAATAATAAAATTTTCTTTACTTTTCTGAGGATTGTAATGATTATAAAATAATTACTGTTAATCCCAATTTACCTGATAATACTGTGACTGTCATTAAGGGATCTCAAAAATAGATTACAGTAAGCCTTTTGATGTCAACATGGGTGATATTTTATCTTTTAAAATAAAAAAAATCCAAAACATCTGAATATGATGATGTTTTGATGACTACAATAGGAATATTTGTAAAATTTAAAGATTCATAATTTTTATTCCTATTAAATGGAGAATACTTGGTTTTTGAAGTGTAAAAGTCACAAAAATAATAATATAAAAACTGAAAATTCTAAAACTGGACAATTAGTTCAGAAAAGTAAATGTTCAATATGTAATTCTAATAAATCAACATAAAAAAGTTGTCCAATATAAGAGAAGGCATAATCAATGAATTATATAAACCTGAACAAAAAAAATTTCCAAGCAGAAAAGTAATTTCGTATAGTATTGATTATTTATGACAAATAGATCTTGTTGAGATAGATACTGGGAATTTAAAAGGTATATCACATATAAATGATGGATACAATTATATTACGACACTTATTTATGTTTTCTCAAAATATGCATATGCTATACCAATTAATGATAAAACAGCAAAAAATGTAATCAAAGCGATAATGGGTCTGAATATTATAATAAAATATTTAAAGAACGTGTGCAAAAATATAACATCAATCACTATTCTACATCCAGTGAACTTAAAGCCAATGTTGTACAAAGATATAATCATACAATGAAGAACAAAATATGGAAGGAATTTGCTTTAAATGGCAATTACTAATGGGTAAATACATTAGATTATTTAGTTAAAGAATACAACAATACCAAACATACAACCATTGGTATGAAATCAATTGACATTAATAAGACCAATAAAAACAAATTTAATGCAACAAATATTGTAGCCATTATTACTAAACCAAAATAGAAAGTTGATGATATTGTTTGTGTAAGCAAGAGTACATGAGAATCTTTGAAAAGGGTTTTACAGCTAATTGGACGACAGAATTATTTACCATTTTTGAGGCTGTAAATAATAATGTACCAACTTACAAACTGAATGACAAAGGAGAAGAAATGAAGGGTAGTTTTTATGAATAAGAAATTTTGAAAACCGACTGTCCAAATGAATATTTGGTTGAAAATGTTTTAAAAACTAAATGTAATAAAAATTATGTTAAATGTTTGGGTTTTGATAACTCGCATAACTCTTGGATTAATAGGACATATGTTTTGTGAATTCAAATATTTTGTGAAATAAAATAATTTGTGTAATTAATTATTTCAAACACAACATATAATCACTATTTTAATGCTTGTTTAACATACATAAAACACCTTCAACTTTCGCTCAACTTACATTTCAACTATGGTGAGCTTTATTTTCTTTAAAAATTACAAACAGTTTACAGATATTTCTATCATGTCAGGGACCTTTATAAAGTTTTTAGACATATTTCTATAATGCCAGAGACCCAATTTTTCTGGCCATAAATAGCACCTGCCAAACTCCAATGGAGAAACTCTATCACCTCTCTACTTGGCCAGCCTGTTTTTTTTTTAAATGGAGAGGTGATTGGGTTTTAATTTTTTAATTTTTTGTTTTGTTTTATGGTACTCCTGATTTATATAGTGGAACTCCTTCCATTATAGGAATCACTCCTTCCCATACGTCTGATATGCTACAGTATAGCATAGAGAGTATTTTTGGTTTGAAGATTAAGAAGTACCATTTATTTGCATCAATACTCATATATAGACTATACGGGCACGAACAAGGTTTTTTTTGGCTCAAACTTTGAATGATTTGGTGATAATCTAACAGTACAAATATGGGAACCGCATATTCACATTATGAAATTATCTGCTAAGACTGGGGATCGTATACACGACATTTACACTTGAAATTGAACACCTTGTCACTGAGCCACCATGACAAACAAGCGAGGTGAAAATTAAGTCATCATTTGGCGAGCTGAAAGCTTGTTATCAACAACGCAGTGTTCGCCACATTGCAAGTAGATAACGACGCAGTTGTAATAACATACTTCCTGTTGTAGACAAGGAAAACTTGTGTCGAGGCGGAGCACACTGAGAGATTGTTCTTTTTTCCTGTAGCCAGTAGATAGGGCGACAGTCGCAAAAAAAGATAAAGAATTTTTGTATCCAATTCGGGATAGAGAGAGAGAGAGAGCGAGAGAGAGAGAGAGAGAGAGAGAGAGAGAGAGAGAGAGAGAGAGAGAGAGAGTTAGAATATAAAATTTTTTTATTTGATTTCTGTACTTCCTTCCATTATTTTCTGCTCACATCTATTGTGATAACACCAAAATAGTTGTCCCAGCACTTTGCACAAAGCTCTCTGAATTTATCAAAAGTCATATGTCCACCAACAAAATCACAATGAATGTAACTTAAATTTGTGTTATCTTGTCGAAATACCCATAAAAAGTTTTCATTATCACTTATTAATTGTTTTGGTACTTTTGAATAAGTCTGTGTCAAATAAATTACATCAATATTTTTATGTCTTCCCATAGTAAAGTACTCGTAAATTACATCTTGATTCTCTAAAATTACATCATCGAAAAAAATCAGTGAATCACTTTCACACTGCTCTAAAGGGGTCATTTCATCATTGCTATTTAAAAAGTAAGGCATATTTTCATTAAACTTGTTGGATATTACATCAAAGTCATTTTGTAATGGAATATATTTTGGTTTATTTAAACTTTTTGAGCAAACATACAATTTATTAAAATTTAACCAACCTGTCTTATAATCAAAATTGATCATTAAATTCTTCTATTCACATTACTGGGCCCGGCGATAACGACTCTCATATTGTCAGGTAATAGTTGAATTTTTTTTTTTTAATTAGCATCTCCTTCGGAAATTTAACACCAACCTTTTTCAGCCTTTTTCATTTATAACATAATTTTTGTAATAAATGGATAATAAAGTGTTTAGGTTAACAATTAATAGTTCCATTCTAAGGAAGAGAGTTCACTATGACATAATTCATCAAGATAAATTTATTGCATTGGTTAGTTTTCATACAAAAATTATGACTCCAAAAATTAACAATAATATTAAAATGACAATTGAAAAATTGAGTGCTGGGGTTGATAAAAATGAAGTTATAACCAACCCTAGAGGTCAATACGATATCGAATTTTTAAAGGAAACTATAAATTCGATTGACCTAATTTCTAGAAATAACATTCAACTGACATCAGGCAATGTCAAAAATAGAGTTGTGGTTAAATCTAAGTTTGATAGCAATCTTGATGATCTATCTTCTGATATGTGCACTTTTGAGAAAAATATGCTTATTAATAATGGTAAACTGATTGATTTTGGTGGTTCTGATATTGTCATTGTTTTGGAAAATAAAGATGTTTAAAACTTAATATAGAAATATAATAATATAAAAATTAATTTAAAATTATACATCTTGATACCCATATGGTATTGTATCTGTTTTATTTTCTAATATAATCCTTTTACTGTCATAAGGACTTAATGCAATTTTATTAACTTCTGCTATATATATATATATATATATATATATATATACACACACACACACAAACACACACACACACACACACACACATGTTTTTCACTCATTAAATGCATTGTTCTATATTCTATTTTCTTGTTAAACAAACAATTATTAGAGTCCTCAAATGTAATTCTCTTGTTAACAACACAATTCTTAACTCCTTCTGAACTTTTATTTTCTTTATTATCAACCCTATGTGCATGTATTTTGATTTTGAATGAACAAATTCCTCACATTATTTTCCCATTACATTCGTATTTGATATTACCTATAACTCTCTTATTTATTTGTGGCATGTTATAGATATTGCCATTTTAATAATAACTCGTATCAAATTTTTTTATCATCGACTTCATATCTTTGTAAAAATCTTCTGTTCTTATGTTATAAATGTACGAATCAGTGTCTTAATAGCACATTTACATTTTATCGTCATATATTGGTTTCATTACTTTATAATGAAAATCATACATTAATTATTTTGATTGATGTAAAAATAACATACCAACATAAATAGACTTGTTAAATTTTATATTTGTCTTGTTCATATGTATAGCTGCAAGATTCTCATTAAATATAGTACTTTTATTGAGATTTGCTTTAACTACTAATTTTTCACAGACTTTTCAATTTTATATCAGTCTTATATCTACTATATTCCTAATATTTTCCACCATTTTGTCGAACACAGAATTATTCATAAGCTTATAAAAATCTTCTTCAAATTATTTTTGGGATTAGTTCTCAATCGTTGTATTTAAAGCTACATATTTCTTCAACCAATTAGACTAATTAAACTTCAATATTATATGTATTTTAGTAAGTTTTAATAAATTATTTAGACTCTGTTTTAAAACAAAATAGTGAATTATATACTTTTGTTTATTAAGTAAAGTTGTTAATAATTTAGACTTATGTGTTCATGAAACTACCTTATTTTCTGGTCAAAAGGGAAGATATTTATGTAATTTATGTAGATCTTGTGGATACTCTAAATCTACTTCTAAAATGAAACCATGATCAGAATCATCCTTAAGATTTAAAATATAATTTTGCCAAAAATCTAATTTGAATTCTGGATAATCAACCCATTCTAAACCACCATATGGTAAATATTGCGACATTGCCTAACCATATAAATTATTCGCATAGAGATAAGCTAAATAGTGAGACTTTTGATTATGATTAAAATCGTCTAAATATTTGGTATTGGCTTTAACATATCGCTTGCAACATTGTCATATTCCTCCTCTAATTTCTTTTTCATAATTAAAATCAGAATATAATTGTGTAATAAATCTAATGGCTGTTTGGTCATTTTTAACATTGCTTCCCACAACAATCCTGGAGTGGTAAAATACCCCATAGGATTGCATTTATACAAATATTTTTAAAATTATCGAATATATCCCCTAAGAATAATACATTGCTTCTTAAGTATAAATATTGATATTCGACAAGACTTTTCATACTGTATTGGTTCCATACAACTTTTGGGTGCTGAAAATCCTCATCAGTTATGTCAGATTCATTTAATTTATTGTAAAATTCACTCTTTGGTGGAAGTCCAGTTTCTTTAATTTCTTCTAACTATCCATAAACACCCTTTGTTATAACTAAATCAATTTTATCTTTTAGAAAATAATTTTGGGTGTGTTTAATTTGTTCTTTAGTTAAATTAGATGATAATTTATCTAAACTACTTGCCATAAATTTAAATGTTTTTATAAATAAATATAAATATAAATATTCACATTTTCTATTTATTTCCCAAAAGTAATAAACTTTTCTTTGTTATTTGCCATTAAATCTATATTTTTATCATGATATCCTAGTTCTTTAATAAATAAATGAGCATCATATCTGGCTAAATTATGAAAGTAAATTGGAACAAAATTGGGTAATTTTAATTGTGGAACACAAATGTTACATGCTGGATGAATGAATTTCCCAGTTATATGATCATAACAACGTACTTTTTTATTTCCCTTCGTATATTCACATCGGTATAAAGTACATTTTTTTTATTTACTAAGTAATATTTTTTCTTCTTATGTTAGAGGACACATTGGTTCAATTTGGAAATATATTTCTCCAATTTCTTCTACTTCACTTTTTATTGATTGTATAAACATCGTATGTGCATTTGGGCCTCGATATACTACTGGAGGCTTATAATCACCATAAGCAGATACAATATAATAGCAAAAAACCAGAAGCTCCGTGTAATTCATATTTCATTGTGTATGATTGGTTATTCCTAATTAAATCAATGGTATTTATTTGTTAATTAGTAAGATTATATCTTTCTTTAAGCATCTCCTTATCAAAGACATTATCAATACCATCACCTGTTAAAAGGGGATATTTTTTGATTAAGTTAAATTTATTTAATTCTCTTGGGTTTGATTTGGTGGTTGATATTTTCTTCAGAATTTATTAAAAATCGGCATATATTGTGAAAGGAACCTTAATTGTATTTTTTAAATTCTTAAATTTAATACTTTACCACACATTTTTAATTGCTTGGATATGGTATCATTTTTCATTTCATTGTTGAGCAACGATTTCATTTTTGTGTTTATTTCGAAAGAAAAAGTTAAAAAAATATACATTTTTTTAAAAATGAAATAACAAAACTAACAAATAAAATTGAAAATAAAAGTAAATTAAAAATAATAAAGTTAAAATTAGAAGGAAATATTAATAAATTAAGAAAAAATTAATATAATAATATTAAACTTCAAATTAGATTAAGTTAGAAATAACAATAGATTTAAAATTGAAATTAAAATTAAAATAACTTTTTTTATTATAAATATTTTTTTTACTTTTAAATAAACACAAAAATTGGAATTGCTGCTCAACAATATTAAACAATTAATTTGAGTTGACTGAACTACATTACCTAGAAAAAATAAAAGTATGTTACCTCCAAATTTCAATCATAGGAATTAAATAGAAGGGCAGAGGGGTGGAATTAAAAATATATTCTCGGTGGTAAATATAAAATTAATTTGCCAAATCATTATGTAAATCAGTTTGAAGAAAATTATTTAAAATTAGTAAATGAGAAACAATTTTTTATAACATATAAAGATTTAAAATAAATAAAAAATGGAAAAATTTTTTGAATTAAAATTCTTTCAGAAATTAAATATCATATTATTTTTTAAGCTATCAATTATGTGTGTTTTAATATTCATCAGATTTTTTGCTCAAATTTACTTCATTTTAGCTTAAATTTGCTCGATTTTAAGAATAAAAATACCTGAATATCTATTTTGGAAAAAAAGGCAAATTTGTTTGATTTTGGGGTAAAATTGCATGATTTTCGATGAAAATTGCATGTTTTTATAGCATGAAAAATCCTGCACAGCTATTTTGTGATATATTGGAAAATTTGCTTTATTTTGGGTTTAAATTGCTTGATATTCGAATTCATTTATATAAAATGAGACTTCTAGGAAGTAAAAAAGTAGATTGAAAACGATAAAATTAGTTGATTTCTAGCTTAAGATGTCTTGTTTTCAGCTTAAATTTGCTTGATTTTGGCTTAATTTGCTTGTTTTTGAGAGTTGAAAATTGATATCAAATGAGGTTTCTAGAAAATTAAAAATGTTACTTGAAAACAATAAAATTTGGCTTAAAATTTCTTGATTCTAGCTTAAATTGCTTGATTTTGGGCTTAAATTGCTTTATTTTTTGTTTGATTTTGATCTTAAATTGCTTAATTTTGGGGTAAAATTGCTATATTTTCAATGAAAAAGTGCACTGTGCTATAACCGACTTTATACAGCTATTCAGGTGGCTATTAGGGTACCCAAAAAAGGCTTAACGGCTCATGCTGTATGAACACTTAAGAAGAGAACTTAAAACATGTCCCTTAAAGTTATTATCCAGTGTGTTTTTTTTATTCCAGTGTTAGTTTCCAAGATTTAGTGTTTTAATTTCAAATGTTCGTCCTCATTTCATTCTCACACATTGTGCAAGGGACATGTCTATGTTTTGAAATAATGAAGATTAATTTATTGCGATATTGTTTTGAATTGTGTGTTCTTTTAAGAAGTTGTAAGGAAAGGTGCACACAATATAGTCCCCACATGCTGCACATATCCATCAAGCCAGCTGTGTACGCCATGCGGAAGCATTAAACAGTCAATGAGTACTCGGAGGGGTCGGCTCGTGTCGGGGCATGGGCATGTTGGACAACATTCATTTTTTGTATCACAAATTAACTAACGTTGCAATATTGTAATTCTCTCCGAACCTCCTTTATTTAGCCGCCTGGAGACACCACCCATACATGCCCAGCACTTAAATCACCTGGGAAGTGTGACTGCTCAAGTAATCGTTTATTGGCTTCGCACTTTTTTGCAATATCGCCCATACTGCGGGCTAAGCCTGGTAACCCAGTGAAAAGTGTCTTCCTAGAGGAGAATGTAATAATTAAATGCAAGTAAAGAATACATCTGGTAAGAAACCACGTGTGTTTCTCTTTTCAAAGCCTTCGGGTTTGTCGGGGAATGGGACCCTTAGAAGCCTGCCAAGTTTTCACTACTTAAAAGCAGTGTTGTTGTGAACATAATTATCTCAATAATTCAGTTATTCAGTCATGAGTATCAGGTATGAGGGTCATCCTTAAATAGGCCCACCATTTAGCAAACACAGCAGTTATGAAATGTGAGGGGTATAAACATTACAAAGGAAAGTTTTGTCTGGGGCAACTGCCCGCAGCACCTCGAGGAAATCAAGAGTCATCAGTTCAAACAACAACTTCGGTACTGCCACTGGTGGTGCTTGGTGCCTAGTCGGGTAATGTTATCATTAACGAAATTTCCAAACCCTAACCTCACCGCCCGTCAAAACTCCTTTCACAATTGACGGACGTCGAATTGTCTCCCTTCCTTTGTGGCGTAATTTTCTTTCCATTAAAATTCCAAATCATCCGAACCCAAAAACCTGTCAAAAATCCGCCATTAAAGATTTTCCTGCCAAAAAATTCCCTGCCCCATTTTCTGGCATATTCTCCCCCTGAATGCAATGGGGATAACAGGGACGATGCATCATGCCAACAACAGCATTCGTATGCCTTCCAAATGCCTACCAGATGTCAGGAACAATGCACCATGTGGGGTGGTGAAAGCATGCCAAATCACGCGATGGCAGCTATTGTACAATTGGACAATGTACGTGCAGGGAAGGCAGCCATTATTGGATGGTCAGGAGACGTAACCCCACCCACCAATTCTTCAGTACTGGTCAGAGGAGGATGCACCCCTCACTTGCTACAGTATCAACACCAGTTGTGAAATATCGATCGGACAGCGAGTCACATGAGCGGGTGCTCACCCCTCCAACTCTCTGCTGGGTGGTCCAAACCCCTAATGGGTGCAAAGGGGTCAGGCACATAAGGGGAAGTTATACCCTCCCTCCATCACTGTCATGTTTTTCTATGCTGAGAACGTATTTATCATGACTGGCCAGGTCCATGTGGTTGTGCTGGCACCACTATGCCTGTGGTGGTATCGAGGTATGAGATAGGCACTCTACAATGCAGATGCGATTGTAAGCCTCGCTATTTCCTCAACTGCATCGGGAACACCCGCGAGTGCGTAGACAGCTTCAGGGAAATTTAAGGGGACATTAAATCACCAAATAATGTCTTGTTTGGAATTTCGACCTCGCCACAAAATCAAAATTAAAACCTGCAAAATTTAAGTTACCAAATGTTATGCAGCAATTTAATGTGCAGTAAGCAGAGAAAGGCGAACTCTAGGTGTACTTTGGGTAAATCACTGTGTTATTCAGAGCGCCTCAGCACGAGCGAAACCACAACCATTCAAGGACTGAATCTCCAGTGCTAATAATGTAACACCACTGCAAAACCGAAGGACCCACACAACAGCTGGAGTGATTACCTCACCGGATTGATCTACAAAATTGTCATGTGCAACAATACAGGATGTATAGGAGGTGATGGTAGCAACAAAGCAACATAACATAGTTGAAAAGAAAAGGTACACAAACAGTGTTTGAAACAGGTTGAGAGATTTACGGTGTGAGAACGGGAGTTCACATGTCGGTATTGCACAGCCGAGGCAAACTTCAACAAACAGCTGTCACGTGCCTACAGTGCACATGTGGCAACTGCCAATAACAACAATATGCTGCATGCCCAATCCACATCACAACCACCAACCCTAGCCCCAGCACCTCACCCATTTTTACCAACTACATTTTACACACCACAAATACTGGCAAATACCCATACAACAATTTATCCACAAAATATAAATCCAATGCTACCAACTTGAAAGTTGTGCCAGAGACTGTACGCCCAGAGTACCATACCACATTGGTGGCACTACTAAACAGTAGTTTAGAATAACTAATGTGCACCACGACTATCCTTGAGTGCAACTCGTTCCTATCATGTCGCGATCACCATGCTGCACGATGGTGCTTCGAACTGCAAAGTGTAAGTGACCGTAAACAAAGTGAACAGCAGAACAGCTACAAAGCAAACATTTTCGGACAAAATTGGGACAAAATTCAAACTCAGGTTCAAATATCAATAAAAGCAACAAATAAACAACAGCAGCCAATCGTAATTCATACACATTCTATTGTCAGTCAGTGGTCATCACTGCCATGTCTTAATTGACAATATGGCATCTCACAATTTTTTGCAATCACATTTTGTAAACAAAAGTGATGTAACACCCACTAAACACATATTTCAATTAGCTACTAATCAGCATAGTAGTACAGCACTGGTGCAAGCTACAGTACCAGAAAGAGTGAGTGATCTGGAGGAAATTACTACCGCAATACTAACAGCAGACATCAGACGAGACACAATATTGGGAGTGCCTTGGTTAACAGAACAAAACATGATAGTAGAGCCTGCGGTGCGACATATCCATTTTGGTGTGAAGGAGATGCCCACTGTGTACAATATTGATCGGCAACTAGCTGATAGTGCACCCACCATGTTACTCAGGGAATTCGACAACAACATACCGCCAGAACATCAGACAGCTTTTCAGCAACTCATTGATGTGAGTAGGGTCATGTTTACCAAACATGACTCCCTGCTGCGAACTACAGTTGCTGAATACGAAATTCCCATGTTACAAGAAGGGCCTGTATACACCCCACTGCATAGATCTACCTCACCAAGCACGTATCATACTTCAACTGATACATTAAATGTTGACAGATGGAGTGATTGAACCCACAGTTGCACCGAAAAAGTACGGACGTGGAGGTGCTGCATGGACTTCCGCTCAGTCAACCAAGTGAGTCGTAGCACTTTACCACCATACATAGTGTGAAAGATGCTCTTAGATCACTCTGCCAAGCGAAAGTAATGTCATCCCTCGAACTTTGGAGTGGTTATTGGCAGGTCCCCATCAAACTGGAAGACCGCGAGAAGACCACTTTCACTGCTCCAAACAAGCGACGCTTTCAATTTTGCGCAATATCGTTTGGGCTGAAGTGCACATCTGCCATGGTGTAGACGATGGTCGTTAAGGTGTTGTACAGCCTCATAGGGGATTTCACGCTTGCCAACCTAGACTATGTGGTAGTGTGGTTGTCAAGCTGGGAGGGGAACAGGCACCATTTATCCATGGTGTTAAAGAGACTGGCCATCAACAGCCTAACGTGTGCAACAAGCAAATGTCACCTGGGTAAAACAAACCTAGATTTTCTGGGGCATATTGTCGATGAGAAGAGAAATAAACCTAACCTCGCGCAGCTGTGATCGACTGACGAATACCAACCACTGCACACACATAAGCAAGTAAGGAAGTTTTTCGGGCTAATAAACTGGCTCCGAGAACCCATCCAGGATTTTGCAGTCATCACAGTATCACTGACCGATCTGTTGTTTCCACAATGACGGTTCTTGTGGCACAGCACAGCCGATAATGCCTTCAGAGAAATCAAGAGAGTGGTTTCAGGTCATGTCTGACATTGGTGAGGTACGACCCTAGCAAACCGATGCCAACCAGGAGGGAATTGGTGGGTAACTGTATCAGATCGATGAGGATGGAAACTGTCATGTAATCGGTTTCGCTACTGAAATGTTAAATTAGGCTGAGTGCTGGCATGACATCAAAAAGCGAGAGCATCTGGCCATAGTCTGGCCAATCTAAAGTATCAGACCTACCTCGAACACCAGAGGTTTACAGTCCGCACAGATAATCACTGTCTCATTTGGCTAAACAACATGAAGGAAGCAAGGAGTAAACTGAACCCATGGACATTGTTTATACAATCATATGACATTGTCATCGAACACATTCCCATCAGTGAAAATCAGCTGGCAGACTCACAGTCTCGATCACCGAATACCGACGACATCGTCCGTGATGATGCAGATTGAGAAGCGATCCTGCCTCCCATCCCACAGGAGAATCAACTAGGAGAGTCTCTAGCAAGTGAATCTTGTAAACAATGTTATATTATTGTATGATTTGCATCGTGAGGTAGAGCGAGCGCAAGAGTGATGCACATTTGTGCATGACCAGTAAGTGAAATGCACAAACAAGGCAGAAGAGAATTGTTGTATTATTGATGGCAGGTTAGAAATGTGTTCACCCAAAGACCAGTTAATGTGGAGATTGTTTGTGCCACCTGGTAGCAGAGGAAAAGTGTCAGAACATGCGGATGCCAGCAGTGCAGCGGGGCATCCGGGAATGGACCAGACAGTGAGAAACATAAAGGAACATTTTTTTGGCCCTGCCTCACATGACAAACATGGCAATACGTGCAACAATTCACTATGTGTAACAGATTTAAAGCACAGAGAACAGATGGTGCACAACAACTGTCTCGCCTACCCAACAAACCTATAAATACAGTCAACCTCATGGAGTCATACCTTAGGGCCACTGGGGATAAGCGCTTCCTTGTGGTCGTCATGGATAATTTTTTCAGGTGGTGGAAGCTTATCCGAAGAGCAATGCATGAATGTCCAATATAGCTGCAAGACGACTACTTCCCATTTGAAGATGGCAGTGTACCACCCCCGTGCGAATCCCAGGGAACATTGCCACTAAGAGTTGACGACATAATTGCGACTCCTTGAAGGGAGAAGCAAATTATGTGGGAGGTACATCTGCCTGCCGCCCTATTCATCCTCTGTCGGCAAGTCAATGCCACCACCAGCAAGTAAACTGTCAACGTACTGTTGGGCCACAATCTCACTCTGCCAGGCGAACACAACTCCCACAGGCCAGAGACCCAGTCAGCAGCAACACCCGACGAGAGCAGCATCCACAAAACAACAGGAACTGCCCAAACATCAAAGGGAGTATGCCATGAAGTGGGTACCCATCACCACATAGCCACCAGCAGCTCTGCACATAAAACAGATGGTGTACCTTTGTGTGCACTCATAATCCACCACCCGCAACAACTTCTGTGAGGGACTGGCAGCCAAAAAGAACAGGATGCAAGAGGAAATAAGAAACGTCGGACTTATCACTTACGTGGTCCAAGTGGGGAGAAACAGCACCAGGGACATGGATATGATATCCAACTCTCGCCAGGTGATGTCGCGTGCCCTGATGCCCTACAATGGCGATTCAGCTGCCGAGCTCCCCCAACCAGCACCGCATGAGGAAGGTGAATCAGTAGGTATTCACCAGGGGCCCACGTGTCATCTAAACCAGACACACCAGTGTCTACCAGGGATCACCATGATGTAGGTACGAGTGTCGGGGATGGTGCAGCACCATCAGGCATCGTACAGCGTCATTGTCCCGACATCCGCAATATCCCAGGACCCATAACATCATGCAGAAAGAGCAGCACCACTGATGATCTACAAAAGCGATGCTGATGTCGAGTATCCCAGGGGGTGCAGTGGAGGAAACTGCAATGGCTCCTCCACCAGGAGAGCCACCAGTGGGAGTGGAAGGCCCAATATTGCCTGGAGCATTGGAATCATGCAGGTAACATCCTATGACTTACCGTGGTGTCAGTGATGGCACGGCACATAACAATGTCGCCACTCGACCACCAGCACAATCACAGATGCCTGCACTACTAGGGACCACCCCACCATTAGACAACACGACGCCCAAAATTGTGGTATCTACGTCAGCAGTGGTGGCCACTACCAACTGGCCAGCAGTTCGAGCACCAACACCAATCTGGGGGACACTAGAGAGTGATCTCCATCCTCTGGTCACTGCCTACTCGGGTCGCTTCCGGTAGAAGCGGGGCTTACGATGCAATAGCAGAAGAAAGAGCAGCAGTAGTGATGGTGGCAGTATGGCTCACATCACGTCGGCAGCCACAGCCACCATGCACCTGACATGCATAGGTGTCACCACGTTCCACACTGAGACAGGCTGCCCGCAACAGCAACAGCAGCAGCTATTCCATCGGCATCCTATGTCAGAGGCGGTGGGGGACAAAGTGGCGGCCCTGCTATGCCTAATGGCGCAAAGCTGCAAATGGTCTCGCAAAGGGTTTTTCGGTAAGGGGGGTGAGGCATTTGATGCGTATCAGCATTTGTGCTCCCCAGATGATTTGCCCACCAAGTATCTCTACACTGTCGCAGCAGGCATCCTCACTCAACAGTGATATACTCCGCAGTGACACTGTGAAATAGTGCTACATGTGTAGTGTAGAGCAATGTAGTGAAGTCAAGTTTAGCAAGTGGTAAGTAGGGCCCCCAAAATGGCTTACCAGCTCATGCCATATGAACCCTAAACAAGAGAACTTAAGGGATTCCCCTAAAAGTTATTATTCAGTGTGTTTTGTTTATTCCAGTGTTCATTTGCAATGGCAAGTGTTTCATTTCACATGGTCATCCTCATTTCATTCTCACAAGTTGTGCAATATCATGTTTATGTTTTCAAATAATACAAAGTGTTATGTTACAATATAATTTTGAAAGTGAGTGTTGTTTTAATAAGTTCTAAGCAAAGGTGCATAAAACATCGTCCCCACGTACTGCGCTAAACCACCAAGCCGGCAGTGTGCATCACATGGATGCATTTCATAGTCAACGACTACTCTCAGGGGTCGGCTCATGTCTGTTATGCGCACACCTGACTGCATTCATATTTTGTTTCACCGATTATTTAACATCGCAGTAGTGTTATTCTCTTCGAACCTTATTTATTTATCCTATTGAAGACACCACCTATACTTCTCCAGGGCTTAAATCGCCCGGGGAAGCATAAATGCTCAACTAATTGTTTATTGGCTTCATGCCTTTTTACAGTATCGCCCACACCAGTGGGTTACCCCCGCAACCCAGTGTAAAAGGTCTTCCTAGAGGAGAAAGTAACATTTAACTGCAAGTAAAGAATACATCTGCTAAGAAACCACATATGTTTTACTTCGCTGAACCTTTGGGCATTTCAGGGTTGGGACCCTTAGAAGCCTGCCAAATTTTCACTACTTTAAAGCAGTGTTGTTGTGAACATAATTATCTCGGATTCAGGAATTCAGTCATGCAGTATATGGCACGTGGGCCAGCCTTCAATATGCTCATCAATTAGCAAACAGTGCAATTATTAAATGTGAGGGGTATAAACATTACAAAGGAATGTTATGTCTGGGCGAATGGCCTGAAGCACTCCGAGGACACCAAGAGTCTTATGCTCCAACAACTTCGGCACCGCCACCGGTGGTGCTTGATGCTTAGTTGGGTAATGTTATCCTCAACAAAATTTCCAAATCTTAATTACTCCGCCCCCTAAAACACTTTTCATCCTTCTTATGACAACTGACAGACATCAACGATTTAGTAATTGACATGATACAGGTCATTACTTATTATATATTTTTTAAGTTGGTATAGCTTGAATACTGCAGCTACTTTTACTGCTGTGATCGTCCACAATGAATATTCACTTACTTCTTCCCAGCAGTTGCTAGTTAAAATGAATAAAGTCTGTGAAGTTATGACAACTTGATAAAGATTATGAAGCTATTGTTTATACTGTATTGCGAAAATTTCGTTGAACCAACTGAAATTTGACTTATGTCGAAAAATGGATAAATCCAAGATGGCAGGGACTGATCCCCCTTAAGAAGGGGAAAAATAATGGTAAATGTGTTTTATAATGCCAGGGAGTTTCTAAGTGAGGGCATCTATGGGTCTCATAAATTGAACAGAATGAAAATACTGCTGTGTGGACATTGGATGGGTATGAAATGACACAGGCATAAACGCTGATGCATAGTGAACAATTATTATGACACAGAATAAACAGCTACATTGGAAGGAACTTTGATTATAAACGCACATCTGTGTTGGCAGCAATCTTTATATTGCCAAGGAAATCAAAACAAAGATGTTTTCGCCACTTTATTTTAGAAATAATCATTAGCTCTAGAATAGAAACTTTGTGGGAACATTTGTACTATGTAATGAGTATTTTTGTTTTATTTATATCATTGTTTATGGCCCTGCTACAATGAGCCGATTGAGTGCAGTGCACGTGACCATGACATCAGTGCTGACATGCAGTGCTGTGCTGTACAGTGCTATGCTGGTGAACCGCTTCAACTTCTACCTTGAGTTGGCAGAAAATTGCTAGCCAGTCTGCAGCAGATCAACACTCTGTTTGTGAATGGCCAAGGGATGTGCTCCACAAGTCGTGAGCCAACAAAATTTAGATTAATAAAGCTCATATGTGCACTTAGTGTGAGTAAAACCACAAACAATTCAGATTGTAATAACATGTATATAGTCTATTCACGCTTTCTTCGGCCTTTTGGAATAGAACCTTTGAAAAATCACCCTAGGGGTAACATGCCAACCTATTGTGTTCAATCACTTGTATTCCACGATTATATAACTCTGTGATTAACGTTACAGTACTGTGTTCATGAATAGATTAATAATCTACTTAGTATCTTCTATACCTTGTAATATTCATCTCGTATTAATACGAATGAACAACAGTGAGAGCAGCGGCGTGTTGGCAACGGCCGGTAAGAAATAGTTCGCAGTTACAATATATTTTAACATCATTTTTATGTATACTATTTGTAAATTAAACATTGCGAATTGATATATTTGTGTTATTAGGTAGCACTGACAGAAACACATTTCATTGCTGCAATTAAAAATATCAGCGGAAATTAACGTACATAGGCTTGCTATAGTGACACGGTGGTTTTTGTTTTCGTCCAGAATAAAAGTTCAATAAGTGAAGCGGATCGTGTCGCTCTCTCTTGTTCTCTCTCTTTCTCTCTTCTCTCTCTCTCTTGGGAAGTTCGTACCACCTGTCTAGCAGGAAGTTATAAATCTTGTTATTTCTAATTTCAGCACATTTCATACTAATTACAGCAACAATAATAATGTTTTAAATTGTAATTTACAACTGAAACGCGATTGTATTGTTTAAATAACTGTTATAAGTTATTTAGATGCGATAGCACGACACTTACAAATCCACGACGCTTACAAATCCAGCAGGTTGGAAGACGTGGTGTGGAAAGGAGAATCTAGAATTTGATTAGCTTTCCCCAAGCCTCGTGCTTGTCCCAGCATGGCGGGCGATTATTCCCAGTTTTTATTGTGCCTTACGACTGGCAGTGGTGTGGCGACATGTTAATGACACTGCATATTTCTGAACGAAGCATCAAGTTCGTACTCGTGTTTTTGAAACATCCTAGTCAAGTTACAATGTTGTGATAAATATGTGTTTCCATGGCAGGGTTAAATGTGTTGTGATCGCTGCGTAGCATGTAAATGAGCATGTTGTCTGTGTTGTAATCGTTACACCGGCTAAGTGTGTGTGGATTTCAAATATGTGCAAAGTTTGTACGTTTAACCATGAACTAATGTTCTGACAAAGTAAATTATTTATATTTACGTCTGTTTATCACAACACTGTACTTTCGCCGCTAGGTGTTTGAAAAATAGTTGTGTAATGAGCTTACGTTTCTGTGATTTGAATGTCTGCAACAATCCCAACGTAATACTAAGCCGACCCATATGAAATGAAATAAATAATAAAACAAACCTATAAACCAGTAAGTACTAATGCATGTAAATATTAGCGGAATAAACGTTACGGTAAGCCTATGTGTTTGCACATTCACCACTATCTCTTACGTTTGTCGATGTTAATTAAGTAAGCGATACGAGTTGCATGCTTGAATTTACTGTGTAGTTTCGTTGGACTTATTGTTCCTTCGTTTTAATTTTTATTCCAAACACATATTAATAACAACAGGTAAAATACTATTGTTGTTTCCGCCACAGTTGTAACAAACACCATCGTGGCAAAATATTAATGTGTATTATGGGTAACGTGCTATAATGTGTGTAAAAAATAGTTATAAAGTTGACCTAAATATTGTTATAGGCCTAAATTGCGAACATTCGTAGGAAATAGTTTCTGCAGTATGGCATAATTCTTTGAACAGCCGTAAACAGCAACCAATTCATTTGACAGTTATAAAAGTAGAAGTCACATGGCAGTGTTTATGTTTACATGTAACGGAAGGATACGTAATTAGTAACCAAAAATAGATATTTAGCAGGGCTTTAGAAAAGGCCGAAGTAATCGTGAATAAACCATAGCAAGTATCTAAGCGAGTATAACACTGTTGTTGGTGTATTATATATTTATTTTCTCTGTTGCACGTGCCGATTTTGACACCGAGTTGCAACAAATTGGTATGTGTATGCAGTTATACACATTAAAAAATCCAGTAGCTAACCATAACTTGTACTTCCATGGTACCAAATAAAAATTAATGAGTTAAAATTTCTCGAGTTCTAAAGTACATCGAAATTTTAAAAACAAAAACTGCATTGAACTGCACTGTGTGTGGTTAATGAAGTAAATATTAACATGAACTAAATATTCGTCAAAACGAATGTAAACAAGAAAAAATTATGCAATCGTTCTGTCGCCTATTTTGGGCTAAAAGATCTATGTTCAACAGCTGATCAACAGAAATTCTTTGCAGCACGTAATAATGGAGTGATTGTCATTTCAGTTGTCAGTACTGTACAGAACTGCACTGCAGACAATTGGCTCATTGTAGCAGGGCCTTTGCTTATTTTTCTGTGGTTAGGTTGTGAATTTGGGTTGTAGTAATATTAAGAAGTGGACAGGCATTTTTCCACCGATTGCTGTTATTTGAATTCTACCCCAGTTTTATTACTTATTATTCTTTTCCTAATTCGTACAATATATTGTAAGGTGTGGGCAACTGGCGTGTGCAAACGACTAATGCCCAGTTTCACCATTGAGGTTCAGCAATGAGCTAGGTTCAAATACCGGTTTGATCCTGTTTCAGCACATTATACTGTTGCACTATTGCTATCTGGGCGCCTATCTAAGATGAATTTGATCCTCGCCTTGAACCGTGCCTTTTGGCGGTTCAGGAGAATGATCTCGAATCAAGTAAATACGAGTGCTTTTTTTAAAATGTTAAAGTTATACTGAAAAACAATTTTTTTTTTTAATGACATAAACATTATTACATATTTAAACTCTGTTTGGCACTCATACATTTTATTAAAGATTTTTAAAGTGAACAGAGAAGAATAAAAGTTTGTGCTGAATACAGTTTATGTGAATTTAAAAGCACTGCAAAATATTTTTACTTACTAGAAATAATTTGGTAGTATTTGAATAGTTTAAAAATTAATTCGGTTGTTTTCCTCCTGTAGAATGTAAATTAAGAAGTTTTACAAAGGCTTTAGCCACAATGCATTTAATGAATTCAAGTTGGTATTAATGTTTTCTTAAGACAAAACTTAATTAATACTTTTCCCTCCCATCAAATAAATTGGAAAACGGCAAAAGCCATTCGTAACATCAGAAACTGTCCCAATTTTTCGCACGAGCTAAATCTCTGGTCGAATTTATTGCTTACGAAAGAGCAGCCGAAGCTGACAGATGTAGTTGAAAAAATGCGCCAACAGACATCGCTAGGTTCAATTTTATTTTTGGGAATTCAAAACAACATTATACACACTTGAATATTATTCAGGAAAGTTCGTACAATTATTATACTGAGAACAAATAAAACATTGTACCATCTAGTTTTATGCACACTACCTTCTTCAATAGTATTGGTATAAAAAATAACGATAAAAATGTGTGCAAAGTGTTTCCAATCAAACAAAACAACTGAAACAGAGGTTTTTCATTGCATTCGGATACATTATAAAGTAAAACATCCTAGTCTTAAGAGATTATGTCCATAAAAACGTATTGATTGTCTCCGAACCTCAAAATAAACATTTGCATCATGACGTCACGAAATGAGAGCCAATCAAAAAAAGTGCTTTCATCTTAATCCTAGTTTTGAATCGTGATCAGGTTATCTACAATCAGAGCTCGGCGGTTCGCGTTGGTGCAACACTCGTACATTGAACTCGGATCAAACTGAAGATCATCTATGAACCAAGATGTTATGATCTTGGGCTAAGGCTGTTAATGGTGCAACCAGGCATAAGTAATTCACATACCCAATATACACAAAAGGAGGGTTTACGATTAATAACTGAAGAATTAAGAATTGAACTAAATGATTTGATAAGCACATGGAAAATGAATAATAAGAATTTTTGTAGTTAATTTTTGAATAAGCAACTGTTAAGTATAGCCAATCAGAATCGTAGGAGCCTAGAGCAAACAATATAACCTGGAAATATGGACTAGAGAGGATATTACTGACATCTATTTAATTATTTGTGCTTACTGCAAGCGTAATTATTTTGAAAACAACTCGTGATATCTTGTAGAAGGGGAAACCAATGCCAACGTTGGACATTTACATCAATAAATCATAAAAGGTTAGTTAAAGCGAATTTAATATAACCTCTTCCAAGAAAGAAAATATGTCCATGAACAGTTCTTTAAACTAAGAGGATACTGTCTCTTTATTAAAATACCTAGTTACTTTCATTCGATTTCACAATATGACATAACCTAAATACATGTAAGTACAGTTTTCTGCCAAAAACAAATGTTACTGGTTTCTGATTGGCTACTTCGTCTTGATCTGTACTTAAGTTATAAAATATAACAATCTCTTAAGTCATGCCAAGATCGCACACGACCTGTCAAGACCCGCACACGAAAGTCATAAACTAATACCCTTGAATACATTAAATCATATCTTTAGTGCATGGCGAACTTATTCACCTAAGTCAATCGTAAACCCACCTTAAGTATAGGTGATTTTGTTGACAAAATGATCAGGTGGCCCGATTTTGTATACAAAAATTGTGACGTATTTGTAATTTCACAGTATCTATCAGACATTAGCATACCTAACAAAAATAATCACCATGTTGGATTTGACGTTCAAAACATGTATGCGAATGCGAGATTAAAATGTTTTTTAAAACAAATATGTGTTCATAAAATACACTAGTCATGTTTTAAAAAGCAAGTAAGTGTTGAGCTTTGTTTACAGTTCGCTACAATTTTTTTAAATTCGTAATTGTATTATTTATACTTTTATCATCTATTAACATATTCGTAGCATTCCAGTGATGATTGTAGACATTATGACAGTTTTATGCATTCAATTTGGATAAAAATAATTTTCACTTATAATGTAATCATGTGTTGCTGAGAGTGCTAAGGAAGTGACTGTTAACGATTATTGAATTGAAATCTACGAAATGATCAATTACAAAATAACGAATTTGTCATTTCAGACACATCCTTTGTTTAAGTTCAAGATATGGTGAATCTGGGGGATATAACGTCTGATTAGAAGGAACACTGTGATTTGTTTTAGTTAAAATTTGGTAACCTACATATGAACAGGAGCTGTATGTGGGTGTGTAAAATTCTTAACCAATTCTAATACTAGTGGGTGTTTTTAAGCAGTTTTAAATGTCTTGACAAAGTACAAGACTGATGACACAAATTTGATTACGACTGTGAACATGTGCATTACACAACCCATGTGATATTATCTTTTCATCCTCATTGCAAATTTTTTGTTTATGTTTTCATGTAAATATGTATTGGTTAAAACTGATGAGAAACAAGTTCCATTTTGGTTTGATTGAAAGTCTTAAAAAAAAAAAGCAGACTATTGTCCTAATAAATATCACATAGATTAAATGCTTTAAAATTTGTTTGATGAAATGAAAATATTTTTGTCACGAAATGGAAAAAATCTTAATAATTAAATCAGTTATTTTTATTTACCATAAACATTGGGCCATAATTATTTGACAAAACAAAATTAATAGCATCTATACTAAGAAATTATGAAAATGGCATAAGTTGTAAAAGTGTTTATTGAAACAAATATGCAATAACTGGATGTGAAATGCATTAACAAGGGTGGCATCTACTGTGCTGTTATCTTTTTCTATTTAGCTGTTTCTTGGCAGTTAGTCACAACCTTACTGCCTTACCTGAAGCAGTTGTCTGGCAAGAAGGATGGCATCCTTTCATCCTCATCTTCGCTATCTTATCCGGCCAGGGGGAGACAGATATAAATTATCTTTGGGCATGCTCTGCTACAGCTTTTCACTCTCCCTACAGCCTAGTAGGAGGAAAGTTCTTGCCTGGCAGCTAATGCAGCATCCTCGCTCTTATGGTTGGCTTGTGTGAGGCCATAGACCTTCAAGCAGTGACATATTTTCAACTAAATAGTGCATGACTCCTCAACTAGAATAAGGGGAAAATAACTCTTTGGGAGGATAGTCAAACATTATAGTCATCCTTGGTTACCTTCATCTGATATTTTTCATGGTACAAACTGCATTGACATGAATATTCCCGCTTAGTGGAAGGAGTGACTTACAGAAATAACTTCCAACCAAATTTTTTTGTGGAGGGTCTGGTACAAGGTACATTCCAACATGTTGGGGTTTCTGGGAATGACAACAGGGATTATAACTTTGAGGCTATAATTTATTTTCTCTTTTCAGGTTTTTAAAATTATTTTCATTACATTAATTTTTTTAAATTTACTGTAAAATATTCTACATCATTATTTATGACTCTAAAGAAAACACAGATAAAAGAATAATTTGTTAACATAGTCAATGACTGTCAAAGAAGAAACCATGATATCTGTACATTCCAAAAATATATATGCTTGTAAAAACTTGCCAGAGTTAATAGATTTATTCATCAAGCCAATTTGGTAAATTATTTGTTAATTGGGCCATATACCATATAAAAAGTACACATGACACACTTTCAGCTATGGTAATCAGACGACTTCAGCTCATCAGTATAGTATACAGTGCAACTGATTTCTACGAAGTTTGCCTTACCATTGGCCACATTATGTCAGAAGATTGTACTGTCTGCACAGCAAGAATAGACGTTCTAGCCAGCACATTGTGTTATTCACCAGCCTACCGAAGCTATTCACCGCACGGTAATGACTACTACTAACCACAGCTACATGGCACCACTAGTATGTTTCGTCATTTGTCTCTCATACTCCCAGCCAGCCAGTGAAATTACGCCAGATAGCTATGCGTTTCTCCACCTAATGCTCAGAGAACACCCCTCTCCCTCAAGATGCCAGCCAATGAGCGCCAAGCCGACACCAGGCAGAGTATAAATACATAGTCGTAATTTGACTCAGGACCTGTCTTCAGTTTGCCACCGCACTCGCTGCCGGAACTGACCAGCTTGGACACTCAATCTTCACTGTGCTAGCTACCAAAGTTCTCGCTAGCTTCATTACTTGCTATACCTTCCTTCACCGCACCCTTGAGCCAAAAGGAAAATCTTTCCTAAGATCCATTGTTGGTCTTATCCTGTGGCACCTTGCACATCGTGCCACTCGTCATCCATCCACACCAAACACTGAGGACCCTTGTGGGCAACAATGCGATAGGGAGACCGTTTAGTTTTCAGTAGTTCTAACAGTGCTAAGCTATGCCGCCCCCTAGTCTAGAACGGATCACCTCTACATGCAATGCATAGCTCAGCTTTCCATCAAACTCTTGAGAAACACAGGAGGGAGTATGTTACAATGTGTTTATTTTCAGTAACATGGAATAACACTGTTTGATCATTGCATTACACTTCCCTGTAGACATTGCACCTTTTCCAGTTGACTTCACTCTTGAGTGAAATACAGGTGATCCCAGGAACTTTTACTGAATCGAGCCAAAACATGCCTTGCTTACCCACAGGCACTAGCCAGACAAACCTTTCTACATACATATGTACACAGATTCCCACCAGCTTGACAGTTCAATCCATCGCACCTTTGTGCTGGAAGGAATGTACCCTGGGTTTGGAATATGCGATTGAAACTAACACCCACATGTTGAGACTGCAGACAGCAAGGCCAAATTTTCTCTACTCACTGTGCCTTAGTGCCGAGCACTGAGATTGGGTATCCGCTCGCCGGCATCCACTCACATGGCTTTAAACTGTGGAGCACGACAAGCCCTGCTTTTCACCTCACGGACGTGAGAGTGTGGGTGACTTCAGATGCATTTATACAGATGTATTGGTCTGAAGGAGAAATTGAAACAGGAGCTCATTTCCTCTGGGTATTTCCAAAAGCTGACCGCTGCCCTCATTGCCATGATAGGACAGCTCACTTCTAAGGAACAAACTTAAGCCCACAGATGTCAGCTCATTCCAGTCACACCAGAAGTACAATGAGACTTATTCCAGCCACTAACATGCCTCAGTATCGAAGTTCACCTGTGGTTTGTGGAATACTTCAGCCAACTGGAACAGCAGCCAACAGCCACAATTGCTCACCTTATGATTGCTGCTCTGTCCCCACCGATATGAACTACACCCAACAGTCAGCGAGTTCAAACCTCAGCAAGATCAAAATGCACTGACGTTCCATCAGAAACATTTCCCAGCACAAGCAATCTTAATCGGCCACCTATACCGCCCATGGCTCAGAGCTTGAAACGAAAGATTGTTCTGGCAGGACCAAACTTCGTGTCCTGCCATAAAGCTAACAGGCTAATACTCTTCACAGGGAAAGCACCGGCCCCACATAGTGAGTAACTGCATTAACGAACCCTTCAGAGTAAGGGTTTGTTGACTTAGCACCCGACCAAACCCCCCCCCCCCATCCTTTTGGTGCCACTTAACATCGGCATTTGCCTAGTCAACAAGGCATTATACATCAAGTAGAGTAAGAAGAAGGTAAGTATTTTTCTGGTGACCATCATAGGGCATAACTACAGTAGTTTTGATAAGGGAGTATGAACAAGTCAGCTCGACCTTTGTCAAGAACCGAAACGACTTTGGCGAGTCCTGTAAACACCTGGTGTTGCCCAAACTCAAACAGAGATGTCGACAGCCTGTCTCAGCGAGCACGAGCTCGAGTATTCCAACTCAGCAGCAACCAAACTGTCCCGAAACAGGAATTTACAAGATTCAGTGTGCACACTGCCAACAATGGCACCGTTATTCCTGCCTCATCTGGGCGGACTAGCCACATTATATGGGTGGCTTGGAATTCACATGCGATGATTGCAGGACTAGACAGCCAGTATTTCGTAATTGGGTCACATACCCTGGCCGTTGTCACCACACAGGTGCATTTTGTGTGGGTAGACATACCACTATGCTTGCATTGGATGGCAAGACAAGCCTATCAACAGACCTGGCATGGTATATCAATGCGAGGTATGCAAACAAGCCTCCGAGTACAGACCATCCAACCCTGGACCAGCCTCTCTCGAGAGAGTGCGCCACACTATGCAGTAGTACTGCAGCTGCTGGAATTCACAGGCAGGCTCCACAAGGATCCGCCCCTTTTTATGCTGGAAAGCTAACAAAAGCTTTAATTACACACCATTCTAGAGAAACAATGGGTCGCCAGAACCAAAGCAAAGCAAAGTCCTTGACTGGTGGAACAAGTATGGGGAATTGATATCTGACTGGAAGCAACTCAGCAGCTGACTGGTTCAGAAATTAACAGGCAAGCAGGTGCTAGCCCATTTAACGACCGAATTCTACAGCCGTACACAAGTGCATGGAGAGGAAGTGGTAATATTTTCCCATAGAAAGGTGCATATGTATTGATGTATCATCCTTGAAGGAGATGAAGACAACTGTGTAAGACAGATTTCCTGCCTACTGCTGCCCTGTCTGTGGAACATTCTACTGAGCGCCAAACTCGAAACAGTTGACGAGTTAGTGGAATGTGCCCGAGAGGCTGAAAATAATTTCCAAGCCCCAGCACTTAAGGATCAACCCAAGCTTACAAAACCCATGGGAACAGAGAAACCTTATGTGGGCTGTAGTAAGCCACCTCCTCCTATGCCACAAACTCCACGACTTCCCAAATGCTGGTACTGCCCAGGATATCATTACAAGAAAGACTGTCCGCACGACCCACACTGAGGCCTGAATGAGTGGACGAAGGGGATGCAAACCGCACCGTAAACCAACCCTGTGGCATCAAATGCATCCCCGAAGGGAAATGCTGTCGCAGCTGGGTCAACTGGGGCGATACCATCGGAAAAGAAGGGCAAACCATTAAACTCTTAGACGAGGATGCAGAAATACCTGAGGCCCCTCAAATCGAAGTACAAGTCAACGGAAGGAACACACTAGCACTGCTTGATTCCACAGCCTCCAGAAATTTCGTCCAACTGGACATTCTCAGTGTAGAACATATGGATAACATGCACTCTCAGATCAAGACAATGAGAGTGGAGAAGGCCGAGTGCACACTCCATGTCGACAGCCACACTAGCTTTACTGTTGAAGTTCAGCACCTCAAAACACAAGTGCAGTTCATTGTGATGCCAGACATCTAGGAAGAATTGATACTAGGCCACCTTTGGCTTCAGCATTAACACTGTATTATGGACCATGGGCAAAGGAAAATATACCTGGGCGAAAACCGCCGAATCACCATGCACTGGGATCATCGACCCGACCGACAGAAGCCACTGACACTCTGCGAAGGGGACATTAGCCATGAGCTGCCGGAAACACAGTTTCAACCACTGAAGGAAGTTCTCAGTGGACATACCGGAGCCTTCCAAACTGGGGGAACACTGTGCCAAACCCGCACCATTCAACACAAGATACTGTTGAATACCACGGCACCCATCTACAACCGACCATTCAAGGTTTCTGCCAAGCAGCACCATTTGATAATGGACCAGTTAGCAGATATTAAACATCAGGGAATTGTTGAATCATCAAATTATCTATATAACTCCCACGTCCTCCTGGTACCAAGGATGGCCAAATGAGGTTCTGCATGAACTACAAGGCCCTAACAATGCGACCCTGCCGACCCCGCCTCCTGCTCTCGACCTAGCACACACACTACGAAATATATGAGTGGACAATATCTTCAGTACCTTGAACATGCAATCCAGTTATTGGCAAATAGCTGTACATCCAGACAGCCACCTGTACACAGTGTTCACCTCGCCAGAAGGGGAGACATTGCAATTCTGCTTCACATATTTAGACAACATAATCGTGTACTCAAAGTCATGGGAAGACATCCTGAAGCACTTGCAATGGGGATTAGAACAACATGGACTCACCACCAAGATTTTCGGAAAAACCTCTATTGATTACCTGGACCACATTGTATCTACCGAGGGCAACTTCCTGCAGGACCATTAAAATAGGGAAATACAAGAATCTGAAGAGCCCTACACGAAGAAATGAATTAGATGATTCCTGGGACTATGTAACTGGCTCCTAGGATTCGTGCCCAACATCGCAGACCTAATGGCACCACTCCACCCATTGTTGGAGAAAGAAGCACGATGGCAGCAGACGCCGGAACACAGTGCTGCTTTGAAGCCCTCAAAACCAGTTTCCAACATATTCACAGTATGCACAGACCACAAGGAGAGGGACTTCTTATCCTGCAGACAGGCACATGCCAAAATTGCCTTGGCATGGTCCTATACTAGGACGACCCGATGGACAGCCTCTTGTAATACCATACAACAGCACCAGGCTGAATGCAACAGAGCAAAAGTACCACATAAACGAACAGGAATATCTTGCTGTAATCTGGGCCATCCATAAATTACATTACTTCTTAGCAGATACCCATTTAATCTTGAGAACAGACAGTAAAGCATTTAATTAGGTGTGAAAGTCACGCAACAATAAAGCCAAACTCGGGAGATGGGACTTTCTGCTCTCTAAATTCGACTTCGAGGTTAAAAACTGCACTGGTAAAGATAATGACTTCCGAGATGTGTTATACCGACAACCGAGCCTGAACGAAGAGGCAAAACTATAAGATGAAGTGGACCACAACTTGTCACCTGAACCTCCAAAACACCAACCCAAAGAGCAGCTAAGACTCCAACAACTCCAGCTATGCAGAAGCCAGATAGAGCATGATCAGCAACAAGACTCCAAAGTCAAGGATCTTCTGCTCCAAAATTCACGACAGTTTAAACTGAAAGATAATGAAGTGTGGTCTCGTCATAACCAACCGAACGCAAAGTGAAGAATATGGGTACTAAGGGATCTACAACATTACATCTGCCATAATTTCCATGAACATCATGATGCAGGACACCCTGGAATCTTGGAAACTCTCGCCAACATTAGCACAAGGTATATCTGGGATGGCATGAGCCAAAATGTCCATAAGCACATCAACTAGTGCTCGAAGTGCTGCCAGTACAAGGAATATCCTACCAGATGTCCTACAGTGAAGCCACAGAAACCACACACTCCGTGGATACAGGTAGTTGCAGATATGATGGAACCCTACCCTGAAGTACAAAATGGAATATGTGCCTCCTGATCATCACAGCATGTTCTCACGTTGGGTAGATGCCTTTCCACTACCGAGCCAAGAGACTCACCATATCATCCAGAAATTAAATTCAGAGATCTTTTCATGCTGGGGATATCCACATAGAACTTAAACGGACATTGGAAACCAGTTTGATAGCAAACAGTGACAGCTAGCATTTCAAGAATGGGGAGCAGAATCCTGGATGACATGGCCCTACCATCTCCAAGCCAACCCAACTGAACACCACAATCAGGAACTTGAAAAGTGGCTTTGCCTCAGCTTGGAAGAAGACCAGTACCGATAGGACAGCCAAATCCAAAGAATTCTTTTCGCTCTATGCCATCACACGAACGAAGCTATCTGAAACAAAATCCTAGCCAGCTACTATTGGGACATATCCTCCGACGTCCTGGAGATTGGCAGTGGGAGTACCAGCCCACAGAAATGCCACAGCCCAAAGTCATATGCTTGGCTGCCCAGAAATGAGTTGACAAGGCCAGAGAAAGTCAAGGGGCATACATCACTCAAAGGTACCCTCCACGACACACTGGAATACGAGACTTTGAGATGGGATAGTCAGTCCTACTCCACAGTCTCTACCTGAGTCAAGGGACCAACCAGTTCAGTGCGGGTTTAGCCGGAATATGGGAAAGCTCATACAAGGTAATTGGATGCCAGGACAACATGTGTATTGGATTGAATACCGCCGAGGACGAATATGGAAGGCAACAAGAGGGCAGATGTGACCGTACCCAGAAAGTGCCTCGGAACCTGCCTAGTACACCAATGAGTAGCTGATTTAGCACATGCCATGCGACATTGAAGGGCTAGCGCAGCCCCCCTCTCATAAGGAAGAACTGGTGTCGCAGCCCATGAAGACGGATGGGGCAGAGCAACCAGCAATTGGAAACTTATTTTCTGTGCCGACAGGAATGGGATTCCTCCAAACCAAGAGTCGAGGAACCGGTACGATTGTTTCCATCAAAACAATCTGTTTTCCGTCTAAAGTTTACCAGCCAACCTGGAAGATGGACCCCCAACACCACAGAAGTATCTTGGAGAAGCCCGTTACATTGTGACTAGAGTCGCCAACAAAAGCATCTAATCGCTGGCACCCAGAAGACTTCAATTACGAGTTCTGTCAGACCGACAGTGAGCTCAGAGTCTTCATATCGATGAGCCACCCCTGCTTCCCCAGCTCAAGCCAGCCACCTCAGCGAAGCCCCTGCTACGATGGACGCCATAGCAGCCACTGCTGCTGAGAACATGTCTTCCCCAGTTCCCCAGGAGAGGCACCTACCAGAGCTGCCAGTACCCACGAGGCCGTTTACCAGGCCATGGAGCAGCTGGTACCTTAAGCTGCGATCTTCCTGGATCGTACGGCTGCCCTAGCCACCATATCAACACTCAATGCAGAGGCAGCTGCCTTCGAGATCCAGACGCCGCCCAGCACTGCAGCAGCCGACTCCCAGGCCCAACACCCCGAAGGAGTGGAAGACATCACAGAGGCCCAGACCTTTTCTGACCCCGAGGTCACTCTGATCATTGAGTAAAGATATACACTAGAGTGGCCATGGGATATGATATAGTCTGACCAGTTTTATGTGTTAGTTCCGCTGTTGATCCAGAGGAGCGCTAGTGTTCTCGACGTCATCCGCACTGTGTTGCCAATTCTGCAGCCGGTAAAAGTATGTTATAACCCTGGCCTCGGCTCACCCACATGTTCGTTCAAGGCCTGCCAGAGGCGATCCTTTCACACGTGAGTTACCATCATTCATTGCAGCTGTGAATACCTAACTCATGATTTACTAGTGGCGACTATGCCATGTATTTCGTTTCTGTCGTAGAATTATGTGTCTGCGGAAATATGCAGTTATATCAACTACTGTTTAGTTTTATTTACCTCTGCGAAAATAAATTATCATAAATATGTAATGGCCATTATTTATAATTATTATCTATTATTTTATTAAAGTTTATGTGTTCCTGATAAAATAACAGTACTGTTAATTACAAACGTCATTTCAATCATGAGTGATGTCATACATCACAGTAAACTTTTCGTTCAGTTCTTATGTTAAAGGAAATGGAAAGGAAATAATTGTTCAATCATGGAGAAATATATGTTGGACGCACGACTGTCTACATTTGAACACAATGTTTAAAGTTTGGGGTTGTGATCTACTACACAGGTGACTGTTCGTACAAATTATCATTACATTCAATATGTCGATTCGAACGTCATTAAGGCTGTGTCCGAACCTAGGAATGTCCTTATGTATTCAAGCATACTCCACTTGGCTCGATATGCGATACACTCCGATAGACATACTTTTTTGCATCCTTTGCAGCATCTAGTAGGCTCATTAGATCCTGAGCAAGCATTTTGACAGAAAACACATACTGAATATGTGCTGGAACATAGGCACATAGCACACGAGTGTAACTCAGCACACTATTGTATATTGTACACTGAAACCTCGGACTCATATCAATGCGAAACACGTTGACACTGTAGTGTTTATCAATAATATTAACACTAAAACATGAGAACTAGACATAACAAAGAGAATAGCAATGTTCTACTTCAGACTATGTACATTACAAAATATAACTATTTCTGCAATAAACATCGGTTAAATCCAATGACTCAGTGCCAATCACTAAGAGTCGAGCTAAGGCAGTGTCCGTAAGGACAAATTCGTTATTTTGTAATTTGTAATTTCGTAGGTTTCAATCCGGATGTTGTCGACAGTCACTTGTTTAGCACTCATGGCAACACATTCTTACATTAACAGTGAAAATATAATTTAAATAAATTAAATCCTAAGATTGGATGCAATATTTTTACGATCATTACTGGGATGCTGCGAATATGTTAATAAACAAGACAATAATATAATATCCAATAACGACTTAAAATAAAACATGTGTTGTGAAATATATAAACAAAGCACAACACTTCAACAAGGCGCAGATTTTGTCATTTTATAAGTTTTGCTAACATCCGCTATATACAAGATATGAAATATCAATTTACCAAATACGTCGCTATGTTTGTATAAACTATCGGGTCACATGATCATTTTGTCAAACAATCTACCATTTCAGACACGGCCTATACGGTTACAATACAAAAACTAAAGCAATTCGAATTATGCAGTAGGCGCTTATTTGTCATACGGAAACACGTCTTCTATATTTTCAGTTTCCCATTAATGTTTTAATTCTTAATTCCAGTGAATTTAAACAGGCAGCAAGCCTGTCATGTTTACTTTTGTTTCTAACAAGACCTCGTAAAAAACAACCATATTGAAGCAGATCATACTTCAAAGCCGACATTTGCTATTAGATAAGCATATTATTTGTTAACAAATATAATCGTCAATATGTGCAATACACGCCTTTGTCATATTGTTTTATACTTACATTACTGTTAATAACTGTTTCCCGCCAACAACACCGACTACGCTGTAATGATTGGATTGGTCGTAGCCTCAACATTTTTTCTAAAAATATAAAATACAACTATTTATTTCAATGCTTAAGGAAATCCCACCAATGCACACGACCTGATAAGGTTCCACTGGGAACCAAAACATAAGAGAACACACATTTGTTTCTTCTTCACACAACTTAATGCATAATATAATGCTTAAATACTTCTATTGTAAATCCAGCTTTACTTCAGACGTCACAGCTTACGGTGCATTACGGTGTGCAGGTGTGTATAAACGAAGTTGAATCAATCAATTTCTCTGTTCATAGTGTAAAGTTGTCACCAAGAAAAACAGAAATATTAGTAAATATCTTGACTGTGTCAAAAGTTTTTCTTGAATTCTGGAATCTTTGTCGTCTCCTAGCCTACAAATGGATAAATACAACAATTTACGAACACTATGAACAAATTGGAATTATTTGTGACAGTAGGGCATTCTTGTGTGTTATCTTTGTGGCATATTTACATAATTATAATTTATTTTTCCTAAAGTAGTCATGTTCTGTGTGCCCCATGTTTTGTTGAATGAATAAATCCTTTTTTTCATTAACGACCACTCATTTTATTTGCACGATTATACTATACTAACGAAATATTTTTTATAACATGTACGGTCTTCTTAACAAGGAGTGTTAATTCATACAGCAAGTGTAGATTCGATTCGTTTATCGTGGGTATTTTCTCCTTTTACTAGCATCCCCCTACCACTTAACAATACTAATTGTAATATGTTAGTATAATACTCGAAGTATGTAGTGTATCATATATTCAAAACAGTTTTTCTTCAGATATTTTAAAAGGATTTAAGACGTTTCTGGTGCCTAAATTCTGCGAGAGGCGTCAGTAGTTTAAGCCAGCTATACACGATGCCCAAGTTCAGCTAATTTCTGTTATACTCATGGGCACAACAGAAGGCATACAAGTTTCTATAGAAGAAGGGAAGAAAGAATGCTTCCGTTCACACCCACGCATTATCTAAAGTCCTAATAGAAACTTGTAAATGGCAGGCAAACAACTCGTAGAGGACAGGGGTACAAATTCAACCAAATTTTATATGTAGGTGCTTCGTGGTGCATCCAAAAGTTACGACGATTATTTATTTTTTCCCCTGTAGACTGCATTGGTTTTGATTTTAACACCCGAGTACTATTAATGTATGGAAAATTTAATGAGTAACGGCACTGCTTATATATGGAAAACAAGGTACTGTATTTACATTTATGTACGAAGGACATTTATGGCACTAATAAAATATTGGCACATTATTTAAACAAGGTCGTACATATAAATGTACTCTAGGAATTCGGTGAGGGTAGGGTGGCGTTTTTAGGAGGGGGGAGGGAGATTTCTTATATCATTTTTTGAGCAAAATAAAAAACCTGTATTATTACAAATTTATAATTACATAATAATTTATAATCAATGGCTTCATCTACAGATATGGAACTACACAATGGTATAAACATTCTTCAAGTTCAAGGCAGATCACATATTCCTTTAATTAACATTTAATAAAACTTGTAATTTTGTTTTCAAATTTTATTTTAATTTCGAAAATGGGGGAGGGGGATATGTCCCGATATATCACCCCCCCCCCCCCTTTTTATCAAGGCTATGGACCTGTTTTTAAATGTGTATCTTTAATGTGCATAATAATCAATCTTGTGCTCTTTGTAATTAAACATGCTTTTACGGTTAGACGGCCAAAAGAAAACAGAACTGTTACAATATTAAACTTAAGGCTTTCATGTGTGTCTGTTAACGTTACTCATGCTATACAGCTCAAATGATCTACTTTAGAAACAATCGATGTGATTAGCAAACAACCACTGCTTGTCGACTGTACTGTGCTGGTACTTGCATATTATTACTTTTAGACAAAGATATTCTGGAAAAAAAGATTTCCTAACAATAAAGTAAGTTATAAACCGCCATAATGTGTCACATAAAAAACTCGATATCCATCGGAGATTCAAACTCTAAAATATACAAACATTTGGCACAAACCAGCCTGCTAACTCACTGAGCTACATAAACCACTTAAAGTGCACATGTGTGATATATTATATAGAACATAAATCCACAGTTATCGCGTTTTGTATAAACTGGTGTTTATTCTTTTATTATGATTGTATGAGTAATATGCAACATTTCCCATTACTTATGCATACAAAATGTTTCATTTTGTTCATTCATATGTTTTACAGAACTTGCAATTTTTTCTTAGACGGATATATACGATGCGAGAAAGGAACTCAATTGTCTGCCATCTTATCTGTCCCAGTGTTTGGGTATAGTAGCATAAAAATACTTTCTACTGTTGAGGCATTTTGACTTGGGGTGGGGGACAGAGATGGAGTATGAGTGTGAGAGAGGGTAGATGTCAATGTAGCAATGCCACCGACATTCCCCAAGCCCACGCCTCAAAAATGGTCTAGCACGACGTGGTGTTCATCCCTGGAACTACAGCTGGAGTGGTCAGAAAATTTAACCTGGGGAAGTCCACTCTTGGTATATCTTTACTCATTGGTCTAACCCAGTGAACCATGCTCTGATTGAAGGTCACCTGCACTAGCCAATTCAAAGGCATTCCCTATGGTCAACCATCACAGATTTGAGGAGGACATGGCTGAGATGCCAGATGCAGCCCAAAGGCAGGCGACACCTGTGACAGTAGCAGTTGCAGAGACCATTCCGAGGCCCTTTCTTCATAGACGTGAGGAGGTTCCCATGGATCAAACTGCTGCCCAGCCCCTTTTGGAGCCCACACTCTCCTGCCAAGGGAGAACGTCAGCCATGAAAGTGGTTACCAGCCAGTCTGTCACCGAAGGGGTCCTTCACCAGTACCAGATGACCAGTATGTCCCAGAAGGTCGATGTGTTCAACGGGCCAGAGTCTCCTGTCTGTATATCATGACTCCGGACCTAGCACCTCCCATGTGAATCGAGGGGCCAGATAGATGCATTGCCCTGCCCTTGACTGCAACGGAGAGCTCCATACCACCAGACGGCCACTCCAGTACGGCCGAGTTCCAGCATCGAGTCCAGCCACAACGAGCCTGCAGAACCAACGTGATACCAGGCCTCTACGGGACATCATGATAGCGGCTTCCAGCCCGTTTTTGATGGCCGAACCCATCCTATGTACCTCCAAAGAAAAAGGGGCGCCCAGCACTATCAAGCAGCACACCGCAACAGTGAGTGTGCAACGAGTTCCTTTCATTTTTAAATAGCCACCAGATACTATAATTAGGAAATAGTTAACCGTACATGTAGTACATCGACAACCATAGTGCTGTTATGTAATCACAAACATGCAGGTGTAGCAATCGCTACACCTGCATTTATAGATTACGTAACTTACTTCAAGAGTGGCTTGTAAATAGCTAAACAAACTCAATTATAACACATAAATTGGAGACACGTGAGCAATAATGATAAACATATGTCGTATGTGTGACAATCCTGATGCTGAGTCTAAATGTTGTGTAAATATGAACAGAGACTATGAGAAACAAAATAGTTTTGTCCATTTCTATTTTTATATTTCAAAGCTTGCAACACACCTTGGTTTATATCGAGATATTGAGAACCTGCAAATAGTTTTTTATTGTGTAGAATCAAGCATTTTCCATAAACAGAAGTTTTGCTTAGAGTTAAGTAACAGTTAAAGTTATGTATTTGCTTAAAGGTGTTTTTAATTGTGTAAAATCAATGCCCTTAATGATTTATTCCAATTGATTAGTAAAATAATCAATAGCAGCTATGATGATGTATAAAATCATTTTTTTCAACCAGCAACCAAAATACTATATAAACGAATGAAGAAAAAAAAAGTGGAGAGAAGAAATGGTTAACGTTGTAAATAATTTCAAATTTATTCCAAGTGTTCTGTGTCTTGCCTTCCTATCTTCTTTCTATTTTTATGTAGTGGTGACGTGCGACATTGCAAGTAGTTAATGTCTCTGCCACAAAACACTCGTTTTGCAAACTCCTTGCTGTGAACTGAGTCTAGAAACGCTCAGTTCACTATTACCCTTGGATTGTTTTAATTATACAAGTCATTTTGCCTGCTGTGCGGCACTAGGAGGCTACGGTAGAGCCAACTGATATCACCGCACAGGTGGCCACAGCAGAGCATTAGCTAACATGAACCTAATGAGTGTGGTTCTTTCGTGGCAATTTCTATTTTATTAATTATTTAACAATCGTAATTATATGATTCCCCAAGGGCCTTACTATTCTATGTGTAGCCCAATGTGGTTTGCTTTTTTTTCTCACAGCCACGTTGTGCTATTGTCAGTAAACTAAACGTTAACTTTCTATGTGCAAGACTGGATGCTTTAATGAAAGGACTCGCCGCACGCCACTCGATTTCCCCATGCGAGTTCAAACACTGACAAAATATATAAAGCAATATAAGATGAAGAGCTCTGATAAAAATACAAGACGACAAAACGTCACATCCTGGCACTCCCGTAATCCTGTCTTTCCAAGCATGAAGAGATAAGAAACACCGAGTCCATGCACCACAGATAGACGGAAGATGTCTACTGGCGCTGAATCTAAGAAACAACATAAAACAGTGTCACCACCATACCTGCTCTCAGCCATCGAGCTTCCAGCCAGCTGATTCTTCGAATGCAAGGTCAAAATCTTTCACGAGGGGAGTGGCACAAAGAGCAGAAAAATCACAGAGTAGTGGATGCAACAGAAGCACAACCACAAGAGAAAACAATTCTGTTGAGAGGACAGTTTGGAAATCTCTCAGAGTACTTTCTTTCTCCACTCTAGTCATCCCCTGAGATGGCACTAGTACACAAACCGAAAGTAAGGCCGACTGTTCCGAAGAGGACACACCCACACCCTGCTCAGGAGGAATTTACTTCCATCTTCCCTCAGGGATGAGCTCTAATCGAAACTTGTTCAGATGGGGATAGTCGTGAAAGAGAGACGACTGCTGTTGCGAGGACAATCCTACATCCTTTCAAGAGGACTCTGCTTCTCATCTCCCTCAATGGTAATTATGTAACATCATCTCATCAGCATAGCCCACAGCACATCTGATTTACATGGAGTTTGTATTACCATTGGCCACGTAACGTCAGAAGATTGTACTGTCTGCAGGGCAAGAATGGACGTCTGAGTAGTATTATTCACCAGCCCACCGAAGCAATGCGCCGCAAGGCAAACAGTACTACTAATCACCGCTAGATGGCACCATTAGTATGCTTCATGGTTTGTCTTTCATCCTCCCAGCTGGCTGATGTCATGCCAGAGAGATATGCTTTTCGCCACTCCCTACTTAGCGAACATCCTCGTCATCAAGGCACCAGCCAATGAGCACCTAGCAACCGCCTGGCAGAGTATAAATACGGAGTAAGAATTTGACTCAGGACCAGTCTTCAGTCTTCCACTGCACTCGCTGCTGGAAATGACAATCCTGAAAACTCGGTCTTCACCATGCTAGCCGCCGAAGTACTCTCCAGCTTCAATCCTCGCTATAAATTACTTCCTTCACAGCACCCTTGTGCCAGAATTAAAAGCATTTATAAGCTCCATTGTTTGACTTATCCTGCCACACTTTGCTTAGTCATCCTACCATCGTGCCACTCGTCGTCTATCCACACTAGAAACTGCAGCCCCTTCTGGGCAACAATGCGATAGGGAGACAGTTTATTTTTCAGAAGTTTTAACAGCACTGAGTTAACCTGGCCCTGCTTGTCTAGAATGGATTGCTTCTACCCGCATTGCCTAGTACAGCTTCCTACCAAGCTCTTGACAAAAGGAGCAGGGAGTATGTCACCACATGTTTATTTCTGGTAATATGGAATAAACATTGGTTGAAACCGAACCATGAGATCCGCATTCCTGTAGACATTGCACCTTTCCCAGTTGACCTCAACCTTGAGTGAAATGCAGGTGATCACGGTAGCTTTTACTCAATCGAGCTAAAACACGCCTTGCTTACCCACAAGAACTAGACCTGCCAACCCTGCTTTTCACCTCACAGACATGAGAATGTGTGTGACTCCAGATGCCTTTTTCCAGACGTAGTGGTCTGAAGGAGAAGGTTAAACAGGTGCTCATTTCCTCTGGGCATTTGCAAAAAATGACCCCTGCCCTTATTGCCGCTATAGGACAACTCACTACTAAAGATCAAGCTCAAGCCCTCAGACGCCTGATCCTTCCAGTCACACCAGAAGTACCATGAGACGTATTCCAGTCACCACACACCTGAGTAACAGAGTTTGCCTGTGGCTTGTGGAATACCTAAGCCAACTGGAACATCAGCGAACAGCCAACAGCCACCATTGTCTACCTTATGATTATTTCTTTGTCGCCACTTACACAAACCACACCCAACAGTCAACGTGCTTACACCTCAGAAACATCAAAACACAGTCATTCCGCTAGAAATACCTCCCAGCAAAAGAAATCTTAATTTCCCAGGTATACTGCCTATGGCTCAGAGCCCGAAACAAAAGATTGTTTTGGCAGAATCAGACTTCATGCCCTGCTGTAAAGTTACCAGGCCAGTAATATATTAAGAGATAATACAGGCCCCACGTGGCTAGTATCTTCTTTAACAAACCCTCCAGAAGAAGCGTGTGCCTGACTTAGCACCCACCCAAAACACTCCACCCCCTGCTGCTTGACGTCGCATTTGCCTAGTCGACAGGGCGTCACGTGTCAAAGGTGGATAGAAAATTATCGGGACTGGTGCCATACGTCTGGAACAAACACACACAGTGTGAAGCCAGATGGCACAGGTAAATCTAGGACCCTGCAGCACATGTGTCGCAAGTTACAATGTCCTAGCTCCATTTACTTGTTAACTGTACGAGTGGAGTATGTGGTTGTCACATTAAACAAGACAGAGAAAATTGAACAGAGGATATGTATTAATTTTTGCAAAAAATTAAGTTTCAGTTGAGTCCATTCTTCGAGAAGAGTTGGTTATAAGACAAATCTCTGCTAATTTTGTACCTAACTACCCCCGGCTGACTAAAAATTAAAAAAAGACTTTTAGCTGTGCAAGATCTTTATTGAGCCAAGAATAATTAAAATGTTCTAGAAATGATCGCAAGGTTATAATAGGTGATAAATTGTGGGTCTATGGCTACGATCCAAAACCAAAACTGAGTCATTGTAGTAGAAAACCCCATGGATCCACAAAAATTTGAATGAGTGAAAACAATGAGAACATGTTCCACCTGACCAGACTGTAAACAAGACCTCTACTGTGAAGTGTTGCCACAAATGAGGGATGTTATTCATCGAAAAAAGCCAGAACTACATCCATCCAGTGTGTGGCAACTCCGCCATGACAATGCACCTGCCGATTCAATGCAAATTGTGCGGCAGTTATTAGTCAACCACAAAAAAATTCCAACTGCAGAAACCACCATATTACCCAGATATCACACCTTACAAACTTTACCTATTCCAAAAATCATATCACACTTGAAAGGAAGAGTAGCTCCAGGAGGAGACTATGTACATACATTCTTTGAAGGGGATTAAATGTAACATCTGTATGTGTTGTACTTTTATTCTACTATCAGCTTTTGTCCCAATACTTTCTTGATAACACCTCATATTATACAATTTAAGTCTATGTTTACCATGTTTCGGTTCCAAATACACCAAATTCTGGAATTTGACTAAGACCAGTATTATAATTTTTTTTTTAAACGTAACACCATTTAAAGATAACCAGAAATATTTTATTGTACTATGTACGATTAATACCCTGTAAAAATATAGAGAAGCCACACTACCCATACAAGGCAATGCAAAAGTTTATAACATTTTAAAGGAATGTTATTACGAAATTTTAAAAATTTGAATTTCATTATTATGACTTACCTTCTGTTCTGGTATCCGTTTTAACCTTTACAGCTGGTGTGTCACGGCCATCAAGCAAAACTGCATACATTTGAAACTCGACCAGTGTGCATGGATCCAAATTATTCACAATGTAAGTGTTGGCCTTACTGGAGATAGTGTATGTCAAATCCAAATTGTTTGATGAAACTTGAAGAACGTAGTGGTCAAATACTACATCTTCAGAAAGTCCATTCCAATTGAAGCTGACAGACACTGGTGTTATTTTTGTTATCTCAAAACCAACAACCAAAATTTCACTGGCATTTACTGAAAAAAAAGGAGGGAAAAATGAAAACTGATGAATTTCTTCATTCAGATGACATTTCATACCCCATTGGTAAAACTATATGACACATAACTGAGTCTGTTATTAAATACATTTCTTCCATTGTTTGTCTGATAGACAGGCTTATCTACATGTGGTAAACATTTTTAATGATTACTAGCTACACAGTGTTGAGAAATATGTATAGTGTGGGAAAGGTTAGAGGCAGGTGGTGTGGGACACTAATGGTGGTAAAACGGAACAAGTTGAATACTTAGACTAACATAAAAATGTTATCAGAAGTGGGAATAAAGGGAAAACAAGTCCATACCCTGGTTTATAAGTGATTCATTATATGTAACAGTTATAAGTTACTGACAGTATATAACCATATGCAGCAGAGTATCAAAGCTATATAAAGTCATGACTTCAAGCTGAGTTGTACTGCGCTCATTTATGACTCAAGCAGGGTGGCATCTGCAGTACCAGCGTGACTCTTAATGGGCCCTTAAACCGTGTTGGCCTGGTAGGCCATCATCAGGGCACAAAGTCGGGTTTTGCAAGATGAGGCCTCCAAGTGGCTGGAGTAAGAGCATTTTCTGGCTTACCTCTGGAACTCTCACCCAGGGCAGTCATGGGCATTGGTCCTGCGGTAATGGCTCGAAATCTCAGCTTAGGACCGAGGGGTGCTGTTTTGTCCAGGCAGCCATCCCATGGTGGGAATGGAGTCTGGCAGGCGGTGTCGATGCTGGTGGTCATCCGGGACATCAGTGCGGAATGTGCTGGGATGGTGTTCTGCCCAGGCTCAACTCCCAGGAGTAAAGGCAGTACTCGGCGAAAGTAGCCGACCACTGGGTAGATAGCTCTGGGGATCCTAATAAGGTTGCAAACGAGGTTGGCGGGGTGGGCTGTAAAATGAGGCTTCAACAGATAGCGGGCGACTTGTGCTCATTCCCAGGGGTCAGGCAGCTGAAGGCTGGTTTGGTTGGATTTCCTTAGTCATGGTGATCAGCAAATATGGCAGGTGTCCTATTGTTCCCCTAGCTTTCTCGTCTGCGAGTGAACAGCAAAAATGGGAAGGATATTACAGTTCACCTCTCACTGAAGTGGCAGGCTATGGTACCCTTGCTGGTACTGCGCCCAGAGGAGCTTAGGTTAGTCCTCCTCAGGCCTGGCACTCCTTCTGAGGAGTATATATGCTCTGGAAGGAGTGGGTTAGCTGACTTGGGGGCCAAAATACTTTATCATGTAATTGATAGTAGGTGGCTCTACTGTACTGTGCATGCAGGACACTGCGGATCGTTGTCCACAGTTTGGGTGGCCTTAGATAATGTAGAGTCTTTGATGTACATGCAGTCCTGGTTAGGGACGGCCCACAGTTCTACTTTAGAATCTGGAAATGGATTATCAATCACTGCCATTCTCTGCTGCTCCCTTGCAGGATGACACTGGGATGGGAGAGGTATACAGATCACACTAGACAAGGATAGAGGTTTGATTAAAGTGTGTGTTTTAATCTCTCCAGATTACGACATGGTAACCCATACTATCTCTTACGACTTACCACACCCTAATTACCTTACTGAATATATCAATAGGGCAACACAGGTGAAGGGACCTATCGGCTTTTAGCACGAAAGATTGAAGAGCAACTAGAGCAACAACTACATAGCCATGAAACAACTAAACCCTAATCGAAGTCTGTTAGTTCTGAAGGGACTTGGGGCACCAGTTGTGGTGTAGGTGTGAGGGTGTGGTGATGCTAGACAGCAAACCTCTAGGGGCAGAAACAATAATTCTTCAAGACAGTCATAGGTGTCAAATGCATTGGTGCTGGTCGATGGTAGGGGGTCCTCAAGAGGACTCCTGTGAGTAAAGAGCTTTAGAACGACTTCTGTTAGTATGAGATACCAGAACAACTGGCATTTCTGCCAGGCCCTTGGCCTTATAATCTGCTGCTTGACTAGTCCTGATGGCGTCCGCTAGAGCTGCCTCAGTCATGTCCCTCTACCATGCTGGCATGGCCTGGCTGCATACAAGCCCGAAGATTGCAAAAGCATAGGGGTAGTTTTTTTGATGAGACGGGCAATTTCCACTTCCTCAGTTAGGGGCATCTGACTTGCGTTGCCGCCTTGCTTCGTTTCTCGTGGGCCTCCCTATGCAGGGGGTGATAACGTGATTATTCTTCATAGCATCAGGACCGAACTCTTCATTTTGGAATCTAAAGTTTTCATTCAGAGGAGGGTTTTAATCTGTCCTTGGAGACAGTCAGTTGGCATTCATATCTCCATCAGGACATGTGACATAATTGAGATGATTTTAAGGTTACATAAAAATGATAGTTTGAAATATGCATGTCATGCAACAGTACTACTACAAAACTTTTATTCTTAAAAGTGACATAATATGGAAAAATGGAACAAGAAATTCAAATGGTTCCAGGTGGCATTAGCACTATTTGTAAATCAGAAAACAGGAAGTAAGTATGCTTAATTGTTTTATGAATTCAGAGTTGGACAGTTTGCTTGTGTTATTCACGCAAATGACACAAGCACGGAAAATCAATCATGAAGCAAAAACTCAGTATTTTAAATGTAAACATATTTTGTTTAAGAACCTGTCAAATTCTTTGAGCATTGCCAGTAAGAAACAGAACTGGCAGACAAGATCACTAACAATGTGTACAAAATGGGAGAGTTACAAAACCTTAAAGAGGCACTGAAAATGACTCTTTAAATCAAGTAATGGAAGCCTTCCAAAAGTTTAATAACTTCTTGACAACAGAAGCAGTGAGAACAATTTGGCAAGCAGAGGCAGTGTGCAGCCAGCAGCAGTTGTTTGACGAAAATCACGCCAGTTATGATTTATAGTGGACTGCCCAGCTACCATTTTTCAGGGGACTGCCAAAATATTCCTATACATCACAGAATCCAATAGATGATGGTTGTGACATATTGATGTACGACGTATTTTCAATAATGGAATAAACGACTTCAGCACATAATACTAAAAGCTTTGTGCCTGATTTCAACGGAGTTTTTATTGCTGACCATGCAACAAGACATTATGAATTTGTATAGTTTACTCTGGCAATAATGGACATTCTAGTCAGAAATTGTCTTTTCACCGACCCTCCGAGACTATGCATCGAAGGCACAGAGCTCCACTGCACTCCACTAGATGGCTAGAACAGTATGATTCGCCGCCTCCTCATGGCGCGGTCCCACACTGTGCATTGTATACTCTGTGCGGAAACCTATCACCATGGGTGAATAGATTGGCCAGAGGAATACATTACCAGACCAGTAATGGTGTACCAATGCGAAGTCTGCCAACACACCTCGGAATACAGACCACATAACTCAAAACCGGCCTCCCACCACAGCATGCCTCACTGTGTGAGAGTGCCAAAATTTCCAGAGTTCGTGGGATGACCTCATGAGAACCTGCTAGTGTTTACAGTCGAATATGAACAGGAATTTTGCACACACGAGGTACCCGAAAAACAATGGGCCTCACGAGTACAAGCCAAACTGAAGGGCAAAGCCCTTGAATGGTGGCAGAAATATGAATAGTTTGTTTCGGAGTAGAGCCAACTCAGTAGCCGACTCACACAGTAGTTCACAGGCGAAGAGATACTTGCGCGCCTCACTTTGGAATTCTACAGTCGTACCCAGACACCAGACGAGGAAGTCGAAATCTTTTTCCGCAGGAAGGCAATAATGTACCACACGAGGAGGTCGAAATCTTTTTCCACAGGAAGGTAAAAATGTACTATACGAGGAGGTCGAAATATTTTTTCGCAGGAAGGTACAAATGTACCGCAGAATTTTTGCAGACGGAGATGTGGAAATTAGTGCATGGCAGGTGACATGCCTATTGTTTCCAAAACTCAGAAATTTTCTGCTATACTCCGAGTCACTCACAGTGGAAAAAAATATCTGAAGGGCACAGGAAACACATGAATTTCCGAGAATAAGATGAAATTGACTGCTGACAGTGGGGTGGGGAAGAAAGAAGTGAGAATGACAGACCTCACGTCCTCCCTACTCCCCAGTGCGCTTATTCGTAAACAACTCACCACCTAGCTACTCTGCTAAGCAGGACAAGAGGGAGCAGGGAAAAGGGAAGCCGACAAGGTAGTGCCCGCACCATCCCAGCACCGCACCACAGTTACCTAAATGCTGGTTCTGCCCCGAACGTCATTTCAACTGTGATTGCCCCGAAAAACCAGCTGGTCACCCAGGAAAGAAGGAAGACAGCCCTTCAACTCAGAAGACTAAGGGCGAAGCAAGAGTCGAACCCAACATACAACTCTGAACCTTGACAGTGCAGTCTCAAACCCCGCCATGGAAGTCAACGAAATCAGTGCAGTTAATGCAGCTGCAGTTCGCAAACGACCAACTGGCGTCAAAGCTTTCAACGAAGAAGTCCCGAAGCCAAGCCCAACGTACCAGATGCTGCAGGAGGCTGCTTCACAGAACAGAGATGTACTTCCCTGCATCAGTTATCTCCGATACGCCGGACGACATAGGATAGACAGTAGGATAGACAGCTGACCACATCCCTCCCGAGCAGGACGGATGCCACAGTCAACAGAATGGGATGAGGAGAAGCAACCCAGCCAAGGGATGATATACTCTGTACCAATGTGGATAGAATTCCCAAAACCCAGAGCCAAGGAATCTGAAAGAATTCTACCTGCAACCCAGTCAGAGTTCTGAAGAAAGTTCGCCAACCAACCCTGGAGGTGGACACCCAGTGCGACCAAAGTATCTTAAGAAGTCCGATAGATCGAGAGCCGAAGCTCAATTGGCCTCATAAGACCAACACCTTCGAGAGAGCTCCAGAAATTAGTTCCGTCGAACAGACAGCGCTTCAGAAGCGATCACCTCGACGAACAATGCCTGCACTCCAAGCTCCAGTAGAGCCGCCACCGAGATGCCGCCTCCCATGAAAGAGGCACCTACTGGAACTACCAACCCACCTGTGGCCTTCCCCAAGGCCTCCATTCAGCTGGTACCAGCGGCCGCGATCTTCTCGGATGTCATGGCCACCCTGACAGCCGAGTCGACCCTTAACACAGAGGCCGCCTGCTTCGAGTTCCAGGCATCACCCAGCACCGCGGCCGACTCTCAGACCCATCTTCACGGACAAAAGGAGGAGAGCCAAGGAGAGGTCTTCACGGAGGTAAGCGCATCTCCAAAATTATAGGTCTTTTTGAAGGCCACTTCGTAAGAAGTGTAGATAGACATGTTGCGGACGCTTTGTCTCGCATTTTCGATCCTAATTGTTTGGAGGTAGTTCCTGCCGACCAACCTGCTTCTTTGGGAATGATACAGGATTTTCGAGAGTTTTTTGCCTGGCTCCATGGCGCGCTGCCTGCGGATGCATGGTGTCAGCAAATAAAAAAGTATATTTCATCTGGTTCTCAATCTACATACTTAGTCAAGGATTGCCTTTATATTTTACTGGGAATACGGGCAGAGCCAGAAAGTTCGGTGTGCTGGAAGTTTTAATGCTTATGATACTTAGATATATTTATGACTCTTTATATAGTGGCCATTTAGGAATAAGTAAAACCTTTTTAAAAATTTCAACTTGTTTGGCATAACCTACCTTAAAATCAGATGCTGCCCAGTATGTGCGTACCTGTGATGGCTGTCAACAATGTAAACAAGCTCTGCAAAATAATTTCTGTCAGTCTAAAGTTCAGGTTCCGAGTTCCCCTTGGAATGTTGTACATTTGGATATTTTTGGACTGCTAGTTAGGTCGAAGAAAGGAAATATGTGTATATTAACCCTTATGGAAACGTTTTCAAAAATTGTATTTCTTCTTCCTTTTAGAAATATGAAAGCCCCTACCACCGTGAAGGCCCTTCAAGATCAGGGGTGAAAAATATTTGGTGATCCTGTGGAATAACTGACTGATAATGCCTGTTACTTTTAATCCATCTGTTTTAAAAATATGCGTTTTCAGTGGGCAATTAAATATTATATATCCATTTCATATTTTCCAAAAGGAAATCAAGTTGAGCACTTCAACAAAATTATTAAAGCCTGTCTTACAATATTTTTCAACCATGATGACACCTTTTGGGATAGCGATTTGGGGATTATAAAAGTAGGGTTTAATTCTGCGGTACAGTATTCCACGGGCTCCTCCTCCTTCCTTGCCATTTCTAGGTAGACTCCTGCCTTATATGTTTCTTAATGTGTGGAACGTTCCTATCACATCTTCCTTGGACGTTGCTTCATGCCATCGCCTCCTTGACGATGTGGCATGTCGATTAGATGTGGCGAAGCTCGAGATTGCTGCACATTTTAATAAGGATAGGATCTACCCTCCTTTTGTTGTCAGCGACTTGGTATTGTGTAAAAATTTTGTATTCGCCGATGGTGGAAAGGACGTTGGATCTAAATTAATTTTAAAGTACACTGGCCCCATTGTGATTTCAAAATATTTGGCTGTAAACACAGTTATGTTAAGTTTACCAGGGACTTCACATGAGTTTATAAAAGTTCATGTGAGTCACCTGAAAATGCATTCGCCCCATCCATAGTTGTAATAGGGAAAACTTTGTTCTGGATTGTTTCATTGTAATGTTTATTGTAAGTTAAGATTTTGTCATTTACATTGTTTTGTTGTCACGTTATACTTCCTTTTCCATTTCCTTAACTTTTTTTTATTATTATCTTCACATGCCCTCGTATTTTTTTCTGATTTTTTTCCCCCGCCCGAGACATGTGTTAGCATTGAGAGGACCCTTGCTGTTCGTCGGATGGTCAATGTGTTTCTTCTGAGCGTGCCTCTGCTGTCTGCTGCTGCAGTTAAACCCTTACTGTTGGTGCCCGAATGGTTGCTACCTCCTCAGGTGCCAGAGTGCGTGTGAAGGACTCAGGAGTTCTTGGTGCTGGATTGACCTTGGGCTTTGGACAATATCCCAGGAGACTTTGCTACGATGAAGATTTTTCAATAATTGTATTTTGGTATTTACCAATCGATATTGAATGTTTTGTTTATGTAACTTTCATTACTTCAAGTTTGAGCTTATCTTGTTGATCAAAATTCTTTGTATCTTCTGGAATTTGCGACTGTGCCTACTGTGTGCGCTGTACTGTAATGTATTGTAAATCTTTCTTCTTCGATTTTCTTCAGGTGTATTCGGCGTGGACAATACTGTTGGCAATAGACTTTTTTTTGCAAGTGGGGATATGCACTATAGAACACGCTTCTGGACCTAACTATTCTACACATTATACTCAATCTTTGTGTTGCTTAGGTATCCCTCCTGCTACTTGTTCCTTTCCTCCTTTTTCGTCTCTCCTCCCTTCCATACATGCGCAATCAAGTTTGAATTTTATTGTCTGAGGTATTACTCCGAACTTTGGACTTTCTGCTACATGCTCGGCTCTGCCACTTCTACTCCTAATATCTTGTGATACAACATGTTTCTGATTCTACTCCTGGTCCACTATGGGACTTCGCCAGATAGGGTTATGCTACGACTTCCCACGTAGCAGCTTATAAGCTACGGGAGATTTCGGCAATGGTCGAAGGACAAAGGCACTTGTGGGTTCGCCTTGTAATCTGATAGTGTTTAGAAAGCTAAACATTTGAGCAGTTAATGGAGTCACTTAGGTGCACATTTTTGCCACAGTATTCTAAATTGTGGTTTGGTAGTGGTTCTGGGAAATTTTTTGTTTGGCTTTAATTTGCTCAGTGAGGGTGTGGATCCTGGTTTTTAAATATAATAATTGCTCTTGAAGCTACAAGCAGCCTGGAAATTTGATAGAATGTTTGAATGGGACAGCACCAGCTCATGTATTGCTTAACTTCCAAATTTTTAATCCACCTGTGTAAGGTAACACTTGTATTTGAACCTGGATGTAGGTTCTTGGATTTTAATGTAATATTTTTAATTGTCTTGTGGAGTCCATCTTTTTATTTCACTAGGCTTTGAAGGCCCTTCTGGCACCATAGTGAGAATTCAGATTTTTAATGTGTTTGTTAAATACTTCATGAGAAAACGAGCTGTGATAATGAATCTCTTAGAGTTTTTATAATTTTCCAAGCTCTAAGAATCTGACCTTTTGAATTGAGTTAGATGTATGGCCTTTGTTACTCAAAAAATCATTATCTTTTTTAATGCCATTTTATGAGCGTGCGGCTTTGGTAGGTTCTTGTATTTTGAATTCCTGCGTCTCTATTTCTTGTTGTTTTAAACTTGATTTCAATGTGTTAAGAGTAAACGTTGTGATTATCCCTGAAGTTCCAATAAAATTATTAAACCTGAATTTTGTGTTCAAACTTGAGTCTGTTCGCCACAAGTTTTCATGAGTTACTATGCTGAACATCGTAACATAACCCTATCCAACGAAGTCCCATAGTGAACCAGGAGCAGAATTAGGAACGTGTTGTATTACAAGCTGGTTGGAGTAGAAGTGGCAGAGCCAAGCATTTAGTAGAAAGCCAAAAGCTCGGAGTAATACTTCAGACAATAAGATTCAAACTTAATTGCGCATGTGTGGAAGGGAGGGGAGACGAAAGAGGAGGGAAGGAACAAGTAGCAGGAGGGATACCCAAGGCAACACGAAGGCAGAGTAGAGTGTGTAGAATTGTTAGGTCCAGAAGTGCGCTCTGTATTACGCGACTTTCCAGTCGTTTCACAGGTCACCAGCACCAACCGATGCTGAGGCCGCCCCGATGGCCATTCTTCCTGGACGAGAGGAAGCCTTTGCCAAGAAGCCCGACGTGCCTGTAGTCCAGCTCGTGTCCTCGGCCCTTTTTCCTGGTCGAGAGGAGGTCGATGCTGAGACACCAGCCCCACCTGTAGAGCAGGCCGGTTCCACAACCACACCTTATTGTGGACGAAGGCGACCGCCGATCGTTTCCATGACGACTGCACCATCACGCCATGGAAAATATATGGCCGATTTTACAGGCCCCAGCATATCTGCAACTGGAGGGGCTCAAATCGGGAACCTGATCTCCATCCCGTCCCAGACGGTCGACGGACAAGAAACGAAGAGGAGCTACAGCGTACCTGCCATCGAGACGGAAGCCCTGTTTATGGCTTCTGCTCTGGCACCCATATCCAAAGGGCTGGGTGCACCAAGTGAACCATCCCCTCCACACACGATGCAGCCCACTACAGACCCGGACCAAGAGACAGCAGGGGGAGGCTACATAGTCTCCAGACTCCCCCTGAAAACGGCTATGGTGCCACCCGATACCGGGAACTCTAGGACCGAGATGGTAGGCAAGGCAGCCACCGAGCTACCCCTGATGGCAACAGAGAGTTCCACACAGAATGAGGATCAATCCAAGACATCCAACTTTCTAGGTTGGATTTATCTGCCCCGCACCTGCCAGGCCAACTTGGTAGTGGGCTGTTACCGAGAGACGTCTGGATGCTTAACTAAAGCGCGATGCTCGCTTCAAGCTATTTGCAAGGAAATCTGCCTTTTGCAGCCGTATCAGCTAGGGCAGCTGATAAAATACTTACCTAGTTACATAACCTGACCATGTGAGAATAGCTTGTTAATTGTCATGTGAACTGTGCGAATACTATGGGAACACTTGGAAACGTTAGATCAGTGCCACGTAAGTTGTGAGTTATAAGAAGACTTATGTGTAAAAGAATTGAGATGTCGAAAAAAATATCAACAGAGACAGAAAAATTAAACAATTATTAAGTACATTGACATTTTTGAGGGTCTTTAAAGCATGCAACATACTTTGGATTGTATTGAGTCATAACAAGAAACTGTAATTATTTTCTTGCTTCTAAAAGAATCAGTTTTGCATTCTATAAATATTTCGTTTTAAAAGTAAATTTTGATATAGAATTTTTAATAATTTTATCTTGAATTGTGACGTGTCTCTTCAAGAAACATCATGCCGATTATGTAAAATCATCATGCTTTTCTTAATGACTACATGTTGAACTGTATCAAGTCATAACCTCAAGACACGCAACCTTAAAAAAAAATTATATGAAAAAAAAGACTACGGGGAAAATTAAATTGTAAATGTTCATGTGCCTATATGTTTTGAAGGGTTCCTTCTATGTCTATTTTCTTTTTTGGATTGTGGTGCAACGCACGTCATTGTTGATAGTTAACTTTATGCCACAACATTCGTTTTGCCAAGCTTAGCAGTCGCCTGGGTATGGAAGTGCTCAGTTTGTATAGCACCCCTTAGCTTTTTCTAATACACAAGTTGTTTGCCTGCTGTGCGACACGTAGGAGGCTCAGGGTAGAAGCTGCTCTTATTTATTCCGCACAGGCTGAAACAGCAGAGCATAGCTGACTCTGCCTAGCGAGTAGGGTATCGTGCAATTTTATATTATTTATTTAATATTAATTGCATTCTATTAACAATCATATTGTGAATCCCCAATGGTCAAATGCTATTTCGCGTGCCTCCCACTATGAACTTTCTTATCTCCTTTTTCAAATCAACTGTGCTAAATATAATGATAGTGTGAACCGAAGCTCTAAACGCTCCTTTTTGTAGGACGGCACGCATTAAAGAAAGAGGTTCACATCACACCGACTCGGTTTCCTTGTCGCGACATGACCTTACACAAAATAAGGAAGAGCTCATGAAAAAAAGACCACTGAAATTTCATCGCAGCCAGCACAGCCGCGAGACCAAGGAGAAATAAGAGAGAGAGAACGACATTTGGCCTTGTATTTGAGATAGACAGAGTTGGCTAGCTGACCCGGCATTCAAAGAAACAAAATAAAAGAGAGTCACTGTATCTGTGCCGCCCGGCCATTCCTCCGAGCCAGCTGATTCTCCACACCACCAAGGTCAAGAGCACGCTAGGAGTGCTGAGCACAGATAAATACACAGAAAAGAGGCACCTACAGAATCAAAACTGTGAAAGAAAAAACGTTGTTGTTGAGAGGACAGATCTGCATTCTCTCAAAATAAATTTCTTTCTTGACCTATTCCATTAATCTAAGGAGCCTTACCACTACCAAGATGAAAAGAAATTGTTCTTGTAGTGACAGCTCGACATTCCTGCAAAATAATTAGTTTTTCGCCTCACTCTTTTGGGAGTAAACTTACGTTACAGCTGAGCAGGAGTGAATTGACACATGCCATCTTTTCAACAATGAAATAGACAACTTCAGCTCATCAGCTTGCAATCCTTGCACCTGATTTCAACTGAGATTTTATTGTTGACCATGCAACAAGTTGTTATGAATTTATACTGCTTACTTTGACAAGAATGAATGTTCCTGCCATAAATTGTATTATTCACAGGCCCTCCGAGACTATGTATCGAAGGCACAGAGTTCCACTGCACGCCGCTAGATGGCTACACCAATCTGGTTCGGTGCCTCCTATCTCCAAGCCGGCCGGTGATGTCAAACCTTGGAAGAAGCTATGCTATTGCCACCCCCTCTCCAGTGCCGCCCCTATCAAAATGACTAGACAGGAAGGACCCGACAGAGCATAAATAACAGGTCACAGCCCATTAACAAAAGTTGTCCATCGGTTTGTCTACAAGCCACAACAACAAGTCTTCATTTCTCCACCGCACTTGCTGCCGGGGAACTGACCAGCCTGCTTTGGCTCTCATGGTCCGCATCCAGTTACCTTATTCGCTTCGCTCCTTGCTCTACCTACCCTCCATCACCGCATTTGTGCCAACGAACCCTATATCCTTGGTCTCCAACATGCCTCATTGCAGAGGCCATTTTTCTCTATCTGCTTAGTCATCACTGCATTCGTGGCGAAGATTCTATGCCATACGTCGTCTACACACTGACACACTGCGACCCCTTCTGGACTGCACATACATAGGGAGTAATATCAGTTTAAGTTATTTTTATAATACTCGTCTACTCCACCATTGCTAGCTCAGGACCAGGTTGCCTCAACTTGGATAACATAGGATTTAGGCTTCCCTAAGCCCTTGTCAACATTAGGAGGTAGTGCAACACCACTTGTTTATTTCACGTCAGATGGAATAAACAATACTTTTACTGACTCAAGAGTATCCTTTCCTGTAGACTTGGCACCTCCCCCAGTGTACCTAACACCAAGAAAGGGATTGCAGGCAATTCTGGTAATTTTACTGATACAAGCCATTACACTGCCAGACCTCCACACGCACTAATGCTGGCCAAACTTCCTGCATACTACGGTAGACAGAACGGTAGAGCCCACACCGAAGTACTCTGTCTCTCAAGTCCAGCTTGTCGACTCTGTGCTCGCTCACTTCACTGCATTTAGGCACTGGAGAGGTCATTCCCTGAGTAGGAAATACTGTGCAGTTCTGAACCCCACGCCCATGTGCCAGGACTGTCAATGGCGCGGCCAGATTCTCAGTGTTCACTGCATTTAGGCGCCGAGTACCGCGAGAATGTGTCTGTTGAGTTGACACACGTTTCATGAGGTTTTACACCATAGCAGGACCAAACATAACCCTGTAATTTCTTCACGGACGTGAACTTGTGTGTTCTGATTCCAGTGCCTTTCTCTCATCTAAGTGGTATCCGAGACAAGATTAAACAGGAGCTAACTGACTCTGGCCGATTACAAGAGCTTACCCCCTCCCTTGGTGCCGCGATCAACCAGCTCTCGCCGAAGGATCAAGTCCAGGCATTGCGCCGTCTATTGATATCCATCACACCAGAGATCCCCAAGGACCTTTTCAGGGCACCTACGCATCTGACTGAGGAGACACACCCTTGGATCACCGAGTATTTAAGCCCGACAGATAAGCCCTTGTAAGCCCCAACAGCCAGCTTCAGACTAGCTACAGCCACTCTAACTCGGATGCCCAACAAATCTGCAGCACCTGTACACCCGTCAAAGATGAGTCTGGTCAAGTCATCGTCAACAATCTGATGCGAAATAGCACGCTAGTTGAACCCGATTTTGCGCCCTGCTGCAAAGCTTCCAGGCCAATCCTCTACATTGGACGTGCACCAGTGCCACATAGGGACATCATAAAAACCCTTACACCTCGCCAGAGGGTGCGCTTGACCTAATGCCCCACAAAAACAGTCCTTCTTAACATAGTGAACGTTCAGTCAGCCCGAGGCATCATACATAAATGCACATCAATAAAATTCAATTCCTAACCTTATTGTACTTCATTTTGATTATAATGAGAACTCTACATTATAAGTGAATAAAGTTTAGCTAATAAACACAATAAAATGGAAGTTAAAAAATAGTATTATTGTATTAGTATTACTGTAAGCAATACATTAAAAAACATTTCATCTTAACTCGTTTGAATAAAGAATAGAACATCCCAAAATACAATTTATAATTGATTGTAATCCGAATCCAAATGCAAGCCAAACTAACACTTTCAAACCCTCTGAAAATTAAAATAATATGACACGAAATGCAAGGCAAATTTGACTGTTCCGCACGCACTGTATCACCTGATAGCGTGCAGAGAGAATATGAATTGGCAATCAGTGTGTTCATTGCGGCAGATGGAGAAGGGGAGGTGGCTGGAGGAGTGAGACTATAGGCTACCAAACCCCTCCACACCGCTACATGTTGATGATACCTTGTGCGGGTGGCAAAATCCTGTCTTTTAAAGTAATTAATTATATTTCACTGCAAAACTAACTTTTGTAATTTTGAGATAGAAATTAATAAATAAGGTAGTTAAAATCTATTTCTTCACAGTCTTTGAATAATAAATAATTCAAAACCCAGTCCTATGATTTTCCTGTACACACACCTGTCACGAGTTACGCTGAACTCAAACTCGGTGCTTACCCATTATTTGACCCATTGTTATCAGTTTACTCAGATGGATGTCTATTGAAATAAATTAATATAAATCCTCCAATTTCCCCATAGAAAGTTACTGAAAATGAGCTTTATGTTTGGTAATACAAGTCGCTCGATGTTCAAACAAGTTTTAGCGACAAGGGGAAGTAAAATATATGCTTCTAGGCGTATCATTTTTTTCGTGAAGATACTGTCCATTGAGTTAAATTAACATTTTGTTTAAAATCATGTTAATTTTATGCCAGATGCAATTAAACACCATACTTTAAGGGGGAAACAACTTTTAAAAACAAAATAATACATCTTTGCAAATAATGATTCCCCATTAAAATGTATTGCATAATGTTATCAGGTTAAATCCATTTGCTTTTAAATACTAGTGATGATAGGTGTAAATATTTTGAGCGATAGATAATCATAAAAATTCTACGATCGCCAGGTGCACTTTATTTGCTTAGTAAATGCCAGGTGTGAAGTGATGACATGTATGCGGGGTAGAGAGAGAGAGAGAGGAATATATATTTTCTAGACAACTTCCTCTAGGGTGGGGGGGGGGGGGCATTTAAGGGGAGGAAGAAAAGTGCACCACTTTCACTTCTTGTACGGCATGTAAGGGTAGGTAGCAAGCCAGACTAGCACAGAGCCAAATACATCATGGGAAGAGAAGACTACATGTCGCATAGCTGTGATAAAATAGGAGCACAGGTGACGTATCCACACAAAATTACAAAATATTTGCATAAACAACCAGCTTAACAATCATTGTGGGAAATTTTGGATGACAGGACCAACATATTCTTTGATCAATGCAACATTCGATAAATTATACAAGCAGTAAGCTTCATTATTATTTATGTAGGAATTTTGCTGGGAACACTGAACACAAACTGTGGATATGGTTAACTGGTACATGCGTTTTCGATACAAGAGTCCAGTGTAATTTGAAACATTTGCCACCTAACTTCAACACAAGGCCTTGACACCTCACCTTGGGTGTAGTTCTGTCAGTGCCTGGCATCAGACGTTTCCCTCACTAAGGGCTAAGAAGCTGGAGCCCTTATGACAGGGAGACACCTGGAGGTGGTGGATCTTGTGGTACCAATAGAGATTCTCACCCTTTGAGGATGGGGCAGGGCCTGTCATAACTCTGGTCTCGTTTGTGTGCAAGATTGGGCAAATGCTCCAATGGTGGCACAAAATGTCGTGAGCACTAGGCAGCAGATGGCCTTGTCTGTTGAGTTTGGGAAAATCTCATCGGGATTGCATTTATGCTAGGTCGGGGAAGGGAGAGATGGGCCTCGGCACATAGAAACAGCTGTTACACAGACTCCATGTGCTATCCCATTTCACTGAAGTGCTGCTGGTAAGAAGCTGTCCTGCCTCGTTACACCTCTGCCAAGCAGCTTCATCCTGCAAGACTGAGTACACATAGTTGTCCCTGTACATGGACTCAATAGCCTCCTTGGATAAGGCCAAGGCCAGATTGGCTGCCCTCCTCAGTTCAGCTAAATGGCGGGGCGTATATAGGTGTCAAATAAAGAGTGACTCGAGAAGGTGTTTAATAGAAGCAAGCACAGTCTTGAAATAAATTGAGTGAGTTCCTAACGGGGAAGAGATTCTGGGTGGCTTCCGGAAGGGTAGTGATTTCCCTCACGGTGCAGTATTTGTGCAGAACATGTCACCTTATCCAATGTATTGGAGAGGGCAAGGTGACCACCAGTATTCTGAGTCCCCAAGCAAAGTTTCGCTAGTGGCATCCCTAGTGACCACTACCATCGGTTTTCCAAGAATACCTTGTCAGGGTATAATTAAAACCAGCACTTCAAGTACCTTGCATAATGTGATGATGACAGCTACACTCCCCTTTTCAGTGTTTGCAGACAAGGAAGGATTACCACAATACCCCACCAACAGCACAGAACAGCATGCTTCCTTCGTACGTCCTCTAAGGCGACAAAGAAGACTATGGGGGAGGGGGTAGGTGATAGGCGCATGTGCCTGTCTCTAAATGAATGTGAATAGGAGCGATGAGGCAAGGGAATGTTAGTGGGAACAAGGGTTTTGACTCAAAAGAGAGCTGAGTGAAAACACAGGCTAAGTTGGAATTTACCTGGTGTATTGGTGGACAAATAACACACCTGTACCCAGCCGTACCCCTTCTAAGGCCTGAGGAGCTGTGCCTAGGTTGCTTACCAAACTGGTACTCTGGGATTACATGGTCATCTCAGAAGCGCGAAGCAAGGGTAACCCATGTAAAAACTGGTGATACTCTGACTTGAGTAGACGGGGATAGCCGAACACTGGTCTGCATCATCTATATATACTTCAGACACGTAGCTGTTGATAGGGGTGGGGGAAGAGGCGGATAGAGGTGTGAGCCTCCAGCTGGGTGGTGGGGAAGCATGGTTGCTACCCTCCTGTGGCCAGCAGCGAAAGGAGAGGTAAGCTGACAAATGCCCAATACGGGATGGTGGTGTGTTGCGGGCAATCGGCCTACAGGTGGCATCAGCCAGCCCGTTATACTTGCTATGACTTCTATTATTTTTGCGGCATGTATGGGCTAACATCTTTTCTGGAAGAGTGTGGTAGGGAGAGTGCAGCTATGTCAGATGCTAAAGCGAGTATGGGACATGGCCCGTGGTGTATCAGCATAATATGGCGGTCACTGGAGGAGAATAAAAGAATACTAAAATGGAACACTGCACTGGCAGCAGACAGAATGATGGACTAAGCGTCAGAAAAAAAAAACAGGTGTTGAAAAGGTGTAGTCTTAGCACTGCCCCAGCAGCCAAACTGTCCTACAAGTAATGTGGCAGATTTTTCAACACAAAAGATTGAACATTTATGGAAATTGTTACAGAACTAAGGATACTAAGTGTAAGTTCTAGGTGAGGGAATGGTGGATAATGAGTAATATTACAGGATGAAACAGATACAGGGGCAAACATAAAAATAAAATGCAGAAATCTAATAGACAATTTAGAGCTACCAATGTACAAAACAAGAAAGCAACATTTTGGGGCAAGGAAGAACTCCATCCAAGGTGGGAAAGACTGCCATAATGCTATTATAAGTCAATGATCAACTTGTCATCCAAGAAATTTATGTGGTTAATCATCAGTGGGAGCCACTTCTTTTAGAACAAATGGCAATATGAGCACTTAAAGTTGTCTCAGGGAGAGAAATGGCTTCAGTCATGAGTACAGTAAACATGCAGGTGGACAAATTCTCAATGGTGTTTCAAAGACAGTGCCCCCCCCCCCCCCTTCTCTTTGCTGTAGCAGTTTCTAGCTGCCTGGCGTAGCTATGGAAAGCTAGACAGAGATATAGAGATAGAGATAGAGAGGTATACACATGCGCATATGCACATAACGAAACAAGCTAAATACCACAATTTATAATCTAATTTTGGTCTACTCAGACAGTATACCTAAAATTGCATTTCCAAAAAAAAATTAACATATACAACATGCTCACTACTATGTGGGACATTTATACACAACTCATTCCTATTACACCACACATTATGAACAAGAGTTTTATTGGAAACACATTTTCTAGGTCATCACACTCTCACTCAATAATGTATGTGTAATTAGTGGCATTAGTCATAACATTCCATTTAAGTGTAATACCTTTAGTTGCAAGTTTCGTTCAGTCTAGTGGTCATCCTATTCAGTTTGCATGTACTTGAAATCTAAAGCTACTACATAAAACTAAAACACCATCGAGTCCTACAATTTTCAAACAATAATTTGCAGTGATAATTATGTGCCAAATAAGTGGTTTATATTGTACATTGTTTTGAATGAATTTTTCTAGAATTAGATTCTTCGAACACTCCTTCACATTGATAATCATTAGCATTCAACTTTCAGACTCCTTTGTTCAATCACTGGCTGAAGCAATTTTAGAAAAATTTTGGATTGTCATTTTAATATATGCTTGAAACAAACATGCGGTGGAGGTTTCCTTCGGATAGTCTCATTTGTTTTAATAACTTCAGTCTACCTTCTTCAACTATACTACCTCACTCACCACATGAACTGTTAAGACTGAAGAGGAACAGGTGGAACCATACACAGATTTTCACTTTTAATTACTTCCCAAGCTTCTGCTACGAAACCTTAAGAGATATAGTAAAATGTCACTGAAATATATATCAACAAAATAAAACTATCGCAATTTCTGTACACAAACACACAACCTAGAATAGCAAATTTCAAATGCCTCCATAGTTAACCAAATGCCAGAAGAAATTTGTGTATACTTATTGGGTATCTTATCTGTCTGGAGGGTCTTAACATTTTAGTCTGCATATTATAGTTGAATGTTCAGCAATTATATTTTCTAACACCAGGTACTTATGCATCACTCGTGACCAAAACAGGTGTAATTACTACTTACTTTCACTCCATGTGACAAATGCCTTGTCTGACAGCTGGCCATCCTCAGTAACAGCCCCCACACTTATCAAGTATGCATATTTTCTTTCCAGCCCATGGACTGTGTAAGACGTAAGATTGGTGCTATTGCATGAATGTTCACCCGAGCCCGTCCAAGAACCCCAACAAATCAAGTATGACTGAGCACATGATGGAGCCTCCCAATTCAAGGTCACTTCCTGGGGCTTGCCTTTGCTGGCTTTCAAGGATCCCACTGGTTCGGGACCTGCAAGGCAGAGATACCCAACAATTAACTAATAAATGTTACAATAATATGCAGGTAGGTCTTCTTCAATGTTTTCCCCATGTATGTGCTATCTCCATGTTTTAAACTAGAATATAAGGTTCCTGAAACATACTCATCTGAGGGATTATGACTATAATTACTAAGACCATTTAGGGTAAGACTGCACCAAAGGATAATTTAGTATAGTCCATTAATGAATACTTCCAGCTTTTCTGAAACCCTGCCAGAGTTATACTTCTAGGCTATTCCTCTGCCTCATGCAAACAAGGCTTAACGAAATCAAGAAAGTTACACCAAAGGGACAATGCACCATATTTACGCACACCCAATTTAATAATATCTTGCATGGAAACAATTACAACGCATTCCATAACACCTATTTTCTCCCTCTTTAATTCATATTTAGAATAAATTAGGCAATATTGCAATTTAAAGAAAAAATATATGTAAAAGTCCAACTAAACCAAAAATTAAATACTTTTCCATCAAAAGAAGTACAAAAGGCCTGTAATGCGTGACATATTTATTATACAACCAAACATGTCATACAAAGGGTAATATTTGAAAGGTTTGATTGAAGTAGTGTGCAGATACTGCGAATAGACTATACCTCACATTTTATTTAAAATTATTGCTATGCAGTTTCTGGCTTGATGTATATGTACTTTATAATGCACAGAGAGGTTTTTGATCTTTAATTAAAAATTAAATTAGGCAATTGGTAAAAATTTGCTCTGCAAAGTCAACCCGAATGACTGTACAATTTCATGTTGAATGTGACAGCAGTCTCTATAGCATTATACAGACTTCAGCATTGAGCATTTGCTTTTACTTACTTGCTGCAATTGCCTAAGAAACACATTTTCCTGTTTGTCACACATAAATGGGATCCGGCTACTTGAGCACAATGCATTTATTAGCAAATAATATACATTTCGTCACAAAATTTTTAACTCTCGACATTTAGTTTCATGTTGAATTACAACATGTAATCATACAGTTACATAATACTGTCTCTGAACTGTGCTGCTTGGTGTCTGTGAGATATTGTAGAGAACTTTTTGCTTATTAGCAATACAAAGTCATTAGCAGTAAAATATTTGCTACGTTAGGTAGGACTCAATTCTATAAAATACGACTTACTTTATATGGTGCTTGGTAATTCAACTTCCTTGCTCTCCACTGCCTATAAATACCTGTGTCTTCCCAGCACAACCACCATGAGAAATCTTCAAATCATGATCAAGAAAACCAGGTGAGGGATTTCTGTATAAGTACTGCATTAATTGTAATATAAAATTTAGAATCGCTTTTATTGAATGGCCCTAGAATTGTATAAATTATATGTGTAGAGGTAAATCCTTATAATGTACTAAAACAATTAGGCAGTCACTTATACAATTAATATTTTATTAGCATGACTGGCCAGTTCATATCAAGTTAATTGACAAAAATTAAATACTGGATAACGTGTTTAAACAAAACAATTATTCACGTTGCATATGGCAGCTGCATCACATGCATAAACACTTAAACGACTGAGGGGGAGGGGATGGGCAGCATCAATGGTTATTGGCTTGCGCTAACAGCATAAGAGAATGGTATTTATTTTTAGATGTGGGCTTCTTGCTATACATTGCTCACCAACAGAAATGAAAAGCAACCAAATAAGTGTGACAAACTTATTTTTCTTCCCATTTCCATACATTTTTATACTATTTTATTATGAATTTTTCACGGTTCCTCAAAAACTGGTTTTAAATGAGAGATGGTCTTAATAAAGGGGAATTCAACTTTGAGGTCCTACTGTAAATAACGAAATGCGTACACATTATTACTTACATTAAAACAAAAACTTATCTACTACTTCGTTTGAGTTTATAATTCCATTTAAAAAACACTTTAAAAAATCTTAAATGTATGTAACTATTTTATAACCTTAAAGATAACTAGGAATAACTTACAAAAGCTGTAAGCATATATAAAAATATTATTACATAACTATTTAAAACATTTACTGGTGCACTTCAATCACATTCTTGTAGGGCCTACAACACTTTCAGGTCGTTAGGTTTTTTGGATTTGGGGTTCTGTTTGCGACAGTGGTCTGGTCCACAATATGTTTTAAGTACTCAGAGAGGCACAGAATTTGAGATACTGTGTAAATCTTGACACTAATACATTTCTCTACAGTATGCACTAGTTATTACACTACTTTGCTAACAAGTCTATATTTTTAGATTCACTTGACCATATGGCATTATGCACACTTGTAATGAAGGCAAACTGAAGTGGGAATTTTGCTTGCGATTTTTTTATTATGACTTACATTTGATAGGTTATGTTCTTATAATAAAATCATTTGATTTGCATGGTGGATCATGGGCATGGCCTATCGCTGTACAGGTGGCAGCCCTGAGTGAGGTGGTTATATTGATGGCACAGGTGGTGCAACATGCAATTAATAAATATCCAGGTCACACCTCACGAAAGTGGCATGTACAGCATTATAACCTTGTGTGACTACATTAGGAAAGCAGTTGTGTCCTTCCCATTACACTAAATATAGCCCTCGTCTAACAACAGGCAGGTTCTGTTAGAAGTCAATTTAACCTTAACATGGCTTTTGGTCTGCCTAGTGCCTTTGGTGTGATGCTTTGCCTTTCCCTGTTAGCATTCTCTTGAGCTACTATGTAAACCCCACCCTTGGCAAGTCTTGCTGGCAATATCATAATTAAATGAGTTTACATACAATGTGCTTCTTTTCCCCTCCACTTACAGTAAAGATGATAAAGAAAATGACAGTAATAAAGAAATACATAGTAAGAATTTTTGGAAGTCATCAACATGGAAATGTTGCTTCAAAGGGGAAGAAAAAGTATCGTGCACCAGAATAAATTAATCCCAGTGGTAGGAACCACTGAACTGTTTAGTACCGATAACAGAAAGGTATTTTTTTATGGCCCCTCCAGCAAAAGAAACCAAATTCATATTACTTACTGTAGGAAAACTGCAGGACCATGAGGCAGGAATGTACATAGGTGGGATAGAGTGATCAAAGTATTCAAAGAATTAATAATCCAGAAAGTGTTAAAATTAGATACTGGTATGGGACGATTCCAAAATATTTTATTCCAGTATCCGAATATGGATTCCTTCAGAAATGCTTGTATTCTCGACTCTTACTCAATAAATCATTCAAATTCTATTTACAAAATTATTTTTTTTCTATGTACATTAAAACTTGCGACATTACATTGCTTAATGTACTCAAAAAGTATTGAATTTGAGTAAACAGCTAAGAATGCTAAATGTTAAAATCAAGGAATGTTTGCTTATATGTCAAACAAGTCAAAACAATGTTTCAGGATATAGATTGTAAGAAAAATTTTATTCCTTGAAATGTTATCAAATATTTTGATTTCTACAGCCTGACTAATTTATGGATGATTTATGGATTCGTAATGATGTCATAAAAATGATCATTAAAGAAATAGAGCATTATCGTTGTAGTTGACAGCTTTTCGTTTAAAAACACTAGCTTCTACACTTTCTGCGAATCTATACGATTGCGATTCGTGCCCATGATTTGGCTTGCTTACAAAATAACCGTTATAAATGCACTGTGGCAGGTGGTATGCACACAAACTTTTTTGACAGTCTCCTTAAATGTGGGTATTTATTGTTATCCCTCCAGTATAGCAACACATTTGAATCAGACTGCGATACTGGCTCTTGCAGGTAAGCTTATATTTTATCAACAAAAACTGTGTCTTGCAATTCAGAAGTACACTATAGAAGGAAAAGTAATTGGGCACCCGTAAAGATAGGCAATTCACCATGTCAGTTGACTTGTGTGGCCGCCATATGCTTCAGGCCGGTGTAGAACCATCGACAAGGAGATTTCACGAGGTTCAGAGCTATCGGACTTCGATAAGGGCGCGATTGTGGGCTGCGATCTCAGTGGGCTGTCTAGCTGGGCCATTGTACCGAAGTTAAAAAGGCCCAAATCAACGGTCGCATTCGTCCTCCATAAGTGGAAGGTCTATTGGCATGGTACCAGTGCTGCATGTTCTGGGTGACTCCAATCTTGACCGAGAGAAATCGCAGAACACTGAAACATGAAACTGTCAAAAATAGGGCACAACCCATGGTTACCATCCGACAGGAGTTTCATGCAGCAACAGGAGTATCTGTTTCCACTGGAACGTTGCGTACAGAGGCACACCGACTTAGATATTTCGAAAGAGCAGCTGCACATATCATATCATGATAAGCAATAATGCACGGTGACTCAGGTGGTGTTTGGACCATCGCAACTGGACATGGAACAGCGGAAATTGTTTATGTGGAGTGATGAGTCTAGGTTTACATTATTCCGGTCCGATGGACGTGTATGGGTGTGGCGTCTACCCGGGGAACTGCTTCTGCCGGAGTGTACAGTGCCAACTAGGAAATTTGGTGGTGGTGGAGTGATGGTGTGGGACTACTCCACGGCCTTCTGCATAGGACCGTTGGTGTTTGTCCGGGGTAGCATGAACACAAAGGCCTATTGTAACATTCTGGATATCGAAATGCTCCCAACATTGTGGAGTTTTAACGGAATAGACCTATGTTACTTCCAGGATGACAATGCCAGGTGCGATGTTTCAAGGGCTACTATGCAGTGGTACGCCAACAACAATGTTCGCCGATTGGACTGGCCCCACCTAGAGTCCCGACCTCAACACTACAGAACATCTTTCGGACGAATTGGATCGCCAGGTGAGGGCTCGTCAAGCGCGGTCAAAATCTGTTGCTCAACTCATGGAATGTTGGCAAGAAGAATGGCGACGAATCCCCGTGGATGTCCTGCAAACACTTGAAGAGAGCTTGCCAGACAGGGTGGCTGCTGTTATAGCCACAAGAGGTGACCCTGCGAGATTCTAACGGGGTGACAACCACCGAGCAAAAATTGTGGACAGGTGCCCAATTACTTTTTGGTCGATAGTGTAGAATCCTTCATAATTTTGGCACAGTACACCCAAATTACTTGACTTCCTGCTGCTACTACTGTCGATGGCTGAGGCTGAACACAAAACTTAAATCGATTACCACTTATGCATAGGCTACACGTAGGCACTTAACATAACTAATATCACTTGGAGAAATTGTCTAGAATATTGATGTCAGTAATTTTCTACACATATATTTCAATAGTATAAGGGAAAAAATGACTACAATAAAATAGTGTTACATTTTTTGTTATTTTATCTCCTCTATCATGAACAGTCACAACTTATTCAGCTTCGAATTTAAGAAGTGCCGTTTTTTTATGAAGTTCATGGAATTGTTTGGGAATATGAAAAAAATGAAAGAAGACACTTTCAGATCTTGCACACATAAAGTGTGTGTGTATATATATATATATAATATAATATATATAGTATGAATTAATTGACTGTAACCAAACACAGAATCGACATTAAATATTGTGCTCACTGTTAAATGAAAAGAGTAACAGTGGAATCAGATAATTTAAAGCTGCATTTAGTAGCTGTGTGAATAAATTGGAAATCATATTTAGTTATTTTATTTTTATTAAGATCTCCATCTCTCACGAACCCATATATGCCTCTCAATCATCACATGTAACAGTTTGCGACAGTAGTGCTAGTCGCGCCAGACATCTTCATTTCTTTAGACTCTGTGTGATGACAAGCTCTTTGCCCGGCTTGACTCCTCTTCTATTTCCTCCCTGTTCTGCCTCCCTTGATTTCCCCACATCTTGTGCATCACATTTTTTTTTTTTGTTAATGGGGCAATTTATATAAGTCGTTGCATACTTGCGCCCCACTTTTTCTAATTTTGGTCATCGCCTGCAGAGTTCCAGAGCAGCTGCAAATGTTTTAAATTGTCAAATCGTTGTCCTAGGACGTTTTTGTGATGAGATACCATTAATTTTATTGCGCCGCATGTTGAGCTATAAAGTGAGTTGTGGGTGCAATCAATGTGTTTGTTGAGTCATTTTATATGTTTTTAATAATTGTGTAGGTAGATGTGTTTTTGAAAGAAGAGGCGAGTGGCATGTTTATATTCTTATTCTGTTTGTGCACCATAAATAAGGCTTGTCCTCTAAAGTTCGACTGTTAATGCTCACAACATATAAAGCCAATGTTCAACACAAATGTGCATTACACTGCACAAGATTCACCAACATGAAAGACTAGAGGTACTTAAACAAAGGACCACTGGGTACTGAGGAAGAAACAATTTCTTCAAGAACATTTAAAAGTAAGCTTGTCTCATATATGCAGACACATATGACTACTGACTACTGACTGCTGATGTGCCAGGAAAGATGTGAAGGGTTTGACTCGAGACCCTTTTTAATAAATAAGCCTCTAAACATGGGGACACTCATGCACAAAGGCAGTCAAGTCAGATCGCCTTTCTTATCAGATGACATGTCAAACCCTCTCATGTGATGGAAGCCAGTCTAGTGCCCCAGCTGAGTCCTAAGCTCACGCCGCGCAACATCGCATGACAGAGATGCCTGCTTTCGCTACAAACCAAGAGATGGACCCAAAGAGTGAAGCTTCGCCCATGGAAGGAGGAACTCACTCTGCCACCCCCATAGCTCAGACAGCCCGCGAGCAGGTTTTATGTATGTCCGTGCACAGCTGCTGAATAGCAGTTCATTTTCAGCAGCTCGCTCCAACACTTCCAGTGCTGGAGATCTCTGCGAAACACCAGTGCCTTCGCGACCTACTAGATGCTCTTCATGATCTTCACCAGAAGCCCCCCGAAGAAATCAACACCGCTTTTATAGTCCCACTACCCTTCTGGTAGTTGTCCCTTCTGGACAACAAGCATCGAGTTAATTATGGTAATCCAGTATCGTAGCTACCTAGTTGCATCTGCTTTTTTGTTAGTTCACCTTCGGATCCAGGTCGCCTTTAACTGGTTTGTGCAGGTTAATTTCCATTAGAGTTCTTGGTAAATTAATAGTTAAAACAGGCCACCGTGTTATTCCTTTCAGAATAAACACGCATTCTATTAACTTCTGAGTACTCATCGCTAAGGGTGACTGTAACACCAACTTCCGTAGATGACAGCCCATCAGGGAAGAGCAGGAGACCACGGAATTCCCAAACTATTTTTTGAATATAGTGTACGACTGTGGGCTCCCTTAACTTGGTGCACGTACATCAAAACAATAAGCATTAGACGGCCACTCATACTGTGCACTTGATGTGCAGTATGGTAGAGCCCCAACCATTAGGTCACAACCACAAGGTGGTTAGTCAGTAAGTACAGTACATTCACTTATCCACCACCCTGGGCTGTCGCTGGAAAGAGTGAGATACTGGGTCTGGAGGTCTAGATATTTTGGTACACACACACACACATCGTTGTCGGACTCCTAGGATAAACCCATTGCTCTAATCACCACGCTGAACTGTCGTTGGTTAGAGTACTCGGTTACGACTCTGGTTGGCTTGGCCTCGGATTAGCTCAACACTTAGTTAGGGTACTTCGTCACCTGCTCCTCTCTTGTGTGGCCGGCCGTACAACTTACCTATGTACCTTATATCCATTGGAGTGGTAGTAGGTTGAATATTAGAAAGGCAGGTATCTACACCAGGTTTACCTTGGGCTGTAACCCAGACCCAACTGCACTTTGCAGCATAACCACCGGGGACCCTGCTCAAGCTGTCCGACAGTTGGAGAGGCCTCACCTCCTAGATACTTCCCCCTTCTTATTTCAGCCATCATGCAAGACCACCGGAGGACTACATCCCCTCTTTGTCGCCCTTTGCCAACATATCACTGGGGCTTGCAAACCCATGGTTTCACCTCAGCCGATCCAGCATACCTCCTCAAGCCTCTTCTAGCATCACCAACCGCTGCATCCCCTTCGCCCCGAGCCTGGGCACAGAACCCCAGCTGAAGCAGAGCCAGGAGCTACCCCGGGCGACACATGTCAAGTAAACAAGTTGCAGTATGTAAGCTGGTAATACTTAAGGTCATTCGGCACACTTCAGACTTTGTACAGTGCCACCAAGCCACGTGCACCAGGTTGTATACTGGCCAGGCTCCAGTGAACAAACCATAAATAAATATTGATAGCCAGCCATGTCTCTGTCAGACACAGTAGAAACTAGCCCTACCATGACTCTTCCGTCAACCACATAGTCACACATCAAAAGAGTTTTCTTGGCACTTAATTAACTACTGTAATCAATCATAACTAGGCCAGCACGACCCCGAGATCCAGTTGAACTAGTCAGTCATCCAACTGAAAACCAGCCAGACTTTGGAGAGTCAACACCCCGTGGTGCGCAACTGTAACTTGGGGAGATGTAAAATATGGATGCTAGCATAGCCGACAAAGGACACGCAACAAACACCATTGCTGAGGCAACTACCAAACAACCAGAAAGATGCCATATAGCCACTTTCCCTGGCTTGGGGGGTAAATATTTGGGATAGGCAGATACCACATATTGCCGATAACAACAATACCGATTCTCAACTGCCGATGTTGCCGATTAGAGCGATGCTTATACCAGTTTTGACGAGCACAATCATAATTCCCAATATTTAGAAATACTCTTTTATTACTAAAATATTAAATATTCAGTTTTGTCATCATTTCAAGCACTTTGTATTAGGTCTCTACAGCATAGGAATGAAATAAAACAAAAATTTTAATAATAAATTATAAGATAGACAATTTAACTGGGCAAATAAACTGACTTAACAGTCAAAGAAAAGCTGTTATCAGACAATACAGCATTTATTACAAACTGAGTTCGTTAAAGACAACCTTCAAATCTCCGGGCAATCTGATGCAGACTTCTATTTTAGATCTGAGAAATATCATACATAACGATAACATGAATATTTGTTTAAACCAACAGCCTAAAGATGTCATTAAATAGTACTTTATGAAATAATTTTAATGTCAAATATTCACTTGAAATTAAGCACATTTTTTTATATAAATATTTTCGTTTAGTATTCTTTTGTCGGCCTAGCCATACTCAACTCTTGGTTAAAATGAGAACTGATTTGTTCGCGATAATTTTTGCCAATTATTATTTGCCGAGATTTATTTAGACCTTTAACATTCTAACCAAAACCGCAGCTTACAGTTTTCAATAAGAACTACACCCGTCAAAATCTAGTGTATTTGCTTTTATTATCCATTTAGGCCGTGTTCTATTCCCTGCACTGATGCGATCAGTTGCATAGCCACCAGTTGTTGTTCAGTTACTCCATGCATTTAATGTTGAGCTGGGGAACGGAACAACTTCCATGCTCTATTTTCGGCACATAATTTGAGAGTTTTTTTAAACATATGGCTAGACATTTACATATACAATGATAGTAAATCCGTGATCCTGTCATACGATTTGACATGATAACGAATTTACGATTGTCGTATATGTAAATAAGATATAGTGAAATTAATAGAATATTAGATATTTAACAGCCAACACTAGCACACATTAACCTCAAAGTTGTACACACAGCAGATTAACATGCCACAAAACTATAGAATATTATAGCTAGGTTGGCGTTACAACATGTTTTATTTTCGCCTAGTAAATTTGTTTGGAGTCTGTTTCCTTTATTTCGAAGGAAAAATGGAAACAATATGTGTTTTGGGGGTTAGGGGGGCCTTTAGTTTATTGTCTTTCGTGAGATGGCATTGCTTTGATGTTCTTACAAGTGTGTGGGATTCTGAGTTGTATTTTGTTTTGATGGAGGAGTAAAAATTTTGCTCTTATGGAAATAACATTCAAATTATTGTTACTTCGAAAAATTGAACTTCAATGAAAAGACAAAACACTATATACACATCGCTGTTCGTAACTATGCAGCTGCAGCAATACACATACACACACTTTGGCAGAAGTTAACATTATACTCATTGAAATCACGATATAGACAAACTAGTAAATATTATTTATACATTACGAAGGTGTTAAATGTGCGACTTTCTTAGGCAACATGAATTTCAATAATCACAGAAGCGACTATTTATACAACATGTAAACTAACTGTTAGTTAAATTTGCAACCTCTTGAACACATGTTTTCATATGGGAATCCTTACAAGTTTACTTCAGAAAAATCACATTTGATCGTTACAGCCATTATGTAATTTATTTTCAGAATCATTCAATAAAATCAACACTGTGCACTTTTCCTAAAACCAACAAACCTATCCTTTAGTCGCCACCAATGATAACCTCCATATTCATAAATTTCTGGCATTTTCCCACCGTTGTGACATCAGTGCATGAAGCATATGTGCTTTTTCCTCATGCAATTTTTGCATGAGATTGGCCGGAAGTAGAATGACGTAGGAGGTGCACCGATGCGCCTGTGAGAAGGGATCAGAATTACTTCACTGCGCATATTTCGCCTTGTGAAGGTGACGAAATATGGCTTTACAAATAACAACAGTGTCATAGAATGTGTGGTTCGTTTTCATTGCCACCAACCTACGACTGCAATAAATGCATAAAAAGAATAAGATTACAAATGTTGCCTTCTCATTGTCGTCAACCCATGAATGTAGTAAAATAGTAAAATCATAATAAGAAAGTAAAACAAAAAACTCTTACAAATAGTAAACAATACTATCGATAGCACCAGTTGTGGAATAACTGTGTTATTTTGCATTCACATAATGCCAAAAAAAAATGATGCACACAATATTTGGCGAATGTACGAACCGAAAATACGGTATAATGTATGCAATGGGAAGAAATACTCGGAAAACTTTTTCTCCGAATATATTTTGTGTTTTTCTGACAGAATATAGGATTGATGGATGAGGTTATTCAATGCTTCACGAGATGTAGCATGCCGGATTATCTCACACTGTGTTAAATAAATTAGTACTACTAATTGGTAAATAATAGTACATAAATAATGTTCAGATGCCGCTGATGACGATGGTCATGGTATCGGCCAGTTAATTGGTATCAGTATCATTATCAGCAAATCCCTAGTAAATATTATCATATGCGCACACTGCCAACACAGCTTACTTAGTTCTGTTTGGGATAGTTAGATGAGCCCAGGGACACAGATGGGCTATCGCCAAGATGTAATGGCTACCGAACCTGTCAGACTACATATTGCAGCTGGCTTACTTGCAACGGACAAGTAATTAATACTGTTCGATGCATTGTCTGTGCGCAGTTTTATCGTCACATATGCATAGGCTAGTCAGATTAATTATTTTTAATTAATAAACTCACTTCGCCCTTCTTGGGGAATGTCCTTACCAAGGCTTTAACTGTAATTTCTTTTTTATCTTAAAAGTTGAAACCACTGCCAAGGAAATTTAAAATCAAGAAACGATCCACAAAAGCGGGCCTTGTGTATATGTGTGAGGTTTGCCAACATGCGGAGGAACATCAAACTGATAATTTTGGTATTCGCCATAGCATAACAACCACCTGGGGTAGGAATAGGCCTCAACTTCCTGAGTTCGCAGGAAGACCACTTGAAATCCTAATAATATCTACCCTAGACTGTGAAAAGGAAGAATGCGATTACGAGGTTCCAACTAAGCAATGGGCTGGGAGGACTCAGAAGCATTTAAGGGTAAAAGCCTTCAAAAGATGTAATAAATATGGTGAGTTTAGCACTGTGTGAGGTCAGCTGTGCTTACATCTTGCCACTCAGTTTTCAGGCGAAGAGGTAATAACCCACTTAAAAACTGAATTTTATAGCCGAACCCAGGCCACCAACGAAGAGGCCGATATGCTCATCAGGCGAAAAGTGCAGATGTATAAAGAATTTTCCCTGAGGTAAATGAGGAAAGCTGAGTGTGCCACATTAGATGTATACAACTCCCCAGATTGCAGAATTTACTACAAATTCCTAAACCACAAACAGTCGA